>CATOUR010000004.1:3630360-4839647 GCA_951848785.1 Callosobruchus maculatus | reverse complement strand
AAACCATTCACGAGCTAGACTATCCTTTTTCCGAATACAGTGAAATAGGATACCAATAAAAAATATATAAAAATACATCATTTTGTCATTTATCTAAGTGTGCAGTATTAACAGTAGCAGTAATAGTGTAGTATTAGTACAGTTATTATTATCTATATTTATATAAAAAGAATACAATGTAAAGACTCTATGTTAATTTCGTAATTTTGCAAGGAATATAAGTAGTGCTACCTTAGCTCATTGGGAACATGTATTATCTACATCTACTTAATTTTTGTTTTTCAGATGGTACAATTCTAACGATAGAGCAGTTTTGGAAGGCCAATAAGAAGTTTAAGGATTCTAATATGCATGACACACTCACCCAAATGGTTAGTATTGCCCTCAGAGTAACAACTGAACATAGAGGTAGTAAACAAACCACTTCAGCATGGCTTGGTCAAATCCATCATCTTTGATACTTCAGCCTCCAAACATTGATCAGCTGTGACAGTTCAAATTGTAAACAATGTCCAACTATCCTGAAAATTCTTCCAATGCAACCCATATTAGAAACACTGCACTTTTTGAGTTCCATCTCGAAAAACTATCAAACTGCACTCGAATATAGCACAGCAAGTCCGTAAAGCTTCACTACAGTTACCAACAAATAGCGAATTCGATTTTACTGACCAAGCGTAAAAGACGCACAAACAAAATAAATGTTTGACAGTCGAGGTTATACCGTAAATAAGTCGCATGAAAATCATATCGGCGTTGCCAGCTACTCAAAATTTATGTAAGACTTCAGAATTTGCGTTTATGATGAAGAAATATGCAGTAACGCAGTGGAGGTTTGATTTTGCTGTAATCATTCCTGAACCATCAAAATACCGTCTTTTTTAGCGTAGAATGGAATATTTCTAGACAATATACAATTATGACGATAGTAAATAATTATGATTGCCGTATCTGGTGGTCAATATGACAACGTAAGAAAAGATGTCGGCCTATTAGAATTAGTAGTTTACTATACCTCTATGTTGTTACTCTGAGGTTTTCGACAGACAGGCATGACGGACTTCTGGCCATGCTTGCTGCTTATGGACTACCACCTGGCCTGCGTCAGTGGCTCAATAGCTTTTTGAACGACCGATCTCTGTTTGTTGTAGTCGAGGGCTATTCATCGGAGGTATTTTCAATAAACGCCGGTATTCCTCAGGGATCTGTCCTATCCCCTACACTGTTTCTGCTGTACATCAACGAGCAGATGACAGTACATTAGTGTCGTGCATGGAACCAGGCAAGCCACTATCATCCCAGGAGACGGTACGTCAGCGCCATCAGCATGCCTCACAGATCAACGCTGATATCAAAACAATTGTCGAGTGGGGATTAGCAAATAAAGTACAGTTCAACGTACAAAAAACTCAGGCAACAACACTTACAAAGAAGTCTCACGATGGCTTACCAACCGTGGAAATGGAGGGTCACCTCATAGTCGAATCACCTTCCGTCAAGCTTTTGGGAATCAACATCAACAATAACATGTCCTGGCACGACCACGTCGTCAGTATTGCTAAAACCGCATCCCAGAAGCTTGGAGTTTTGTTCCGCTGTAGGAAGTTGTATACAGCAGAGCAACTGCTGCTGCTCTACAAGGCACAGATCCGACCATCGCTGGAGTATTGCTCCCATGTGTGGGGATGCGCTCCAAAGCACTCTCTAAAGCTTCTGGACGCTATCCAGAAAAGAGCGATTAGACTAATCGATACGCCAAACCTCACAAAGGACCACAGCCTGGAACATCGAAGGAGGGTGGCTGACCTATCCCTGTTTTACAGATTCTATCACGGGCTGTTCGAGTGAGCTCTCTCAGATAATAACACCACAGGCCGTCCGAACCAGGAAAACTAGAGAAGCTCGGCGAGCTCATCCTTACCAGGTCGAGGACCTTGCTCCCCGAACTAGTTTCTTCCAGCATTCCTTATTTTGGAGAACTTCGACGCTGTGGAATCAGCTGCCGGGGAATTTGTTTCCCGACGGCTACAACCCGCAGCGTTTCAAATCTAACGTGAACCGATACTTATCCTCTCGCAGCGCTTCTACAGCGCCATAGGCTTTCAGCCAGGCCGACCATAAAAAAAAGGTTAATCCATTGTATAATCTATTATTGCGGAGACCTATGTTGTTTCATTCTAAACGACGAATATACATATATGTTATTTTTAGGACCACCCTGTTTTGCGTCGGCCATTTCTCACACTGCATCCGTGCAGGACTCACGAAATTATGGAGCCCTTCGTGGAAAGAAGGTAAAACAGCATTTCTGAGCATCACTTGTATATTTTAACGACTTGGTTCGTCTTTCAGCAAGAATCCGGTGGTATCTTGGCTCACCGTGGTTGGACCTTTCGTACGCTTGAACCTGACTGAAGAATATGTGAAGATATGCTCATCGTAAACCTTGGAATGTACAGAGTACTACAGAGACGGAATCGAAAAACGTTCGTTTCAAGTGCAAAACAAGATTTATTCTTAGTTTCTGGCTTATGCTACACCTATTGTCTATTGTATTGTTAATATATCATTTTAGTTTTATCCTTGTGGTGCTTTATTATATCTGCATAAAGAAAATCCACGTTGCATTGTCCTCAGTCTGTCTGTCGGTCTGTTGGCGTCTTGCTACCCTCGTAATCTCAGTAACCGCTGCATGAATTGTGATGAAATTCGGCTAGCGACATATTGTGAGGTCGTAATAGGTAACAATGCTAAATTTTGAAAATGGGTGCATGGGCGGCGGAGTAATTAGGCAAAAAAAATCAAATATTCCTCAGACTTGGTTTTTTAGGGGTTTTCTACTTCTTTTTTGGGTGGAGGTGAAATTGGGGTAGTTGGGGGTGGGGGGTTGTAAACCTGAAAAATTTGTTGTATTCTTATTAGACTTGCCATTGGCCTGAGAAAGAAGAACCTAGCGGCGTAATACTTTTTTCGGTCCATCCGAACATTTCCTTGCCAATCACAGAAACCACGGATTTTGAAATTTTCTGAAGTATACATTGGAGTGTTGCTTCAGATCCCTCTGTATTGTGTAACGTGGAAACTATTGAATTGGTTTTAATGATATTATGACACAGTATTATTACCTTGGAGAGAATGGAAAACGCGTATGGTTTTTAGAACTCGTGTTAGTGGCGAATGAAATTGAATTGAGATGGTTGGGTGGTGGTTGGTTGAAAAATGAAATTTTTTTATATTCATAATAGGCTATCCATTGACCTGTGAAAAAAGGCATAATAGACGTTCGTCTATTACAGAAACCAAGGGCAAGGAAGTTTTCTGATGTTTTTAGAAATCGTGTCAGTGGTGGCGCAATAATAATCAAAAAACTAAAAATATAATAATAGCTCAAACCTGGTTTTTAGGTGTTTTAGGGGTTCCTGATCATTTGTTACTTTTGGGGGGGGGGGCGAAATTGGGGTGGGGGTTTGTAAAACTGATTGTTATGTTCAATGATCTATAAAAGAAAGACCTAATGGCATAACACATTTTTTTGTGAGCGATGATTTGGTTTTTTTTTATAACTGAGCAAACCGCGCAGGCAGAGCCTAAATACCAGAGTACCGCGGCTGCTGTGAAAGGGTTATGTTAGGGGAAGTTTATTAACGAGAGATTTGAATGGATCAATACCCGCAGGCCCAATAAATACATCTTCTGGCAGTCCATTCCAAGCCTTGGACACCCTGGGAATAAATGTGCGGTTGTACCGCTCAGTTCTTGATGTATGAAGAACGACCGTCTTAGGATGAGATACAGCGGTCGCACGGGTACATCTGATAGGAGTAGTGAGCGGCGGAACGATAGTGGATAGCTCAGATGAGCAGATTCCGTTGGAATATCGGTAGAAGAGTGAGAGGTCACCCACAACACGCCGGTGAGAAAGTGACTGAAGGTGGTGCGTTAAGGCCGGATCGCCAATTAGTCGAATTGCCGTTCTCTGGACGGCATCTAGTATATACAGGGTAGCAGGGACAGCAGCTCCCCAGACATGAGAGCAATACTCCAGGCAAGGTTTTATCTGAGCATAGCGTGAGGAGGTTACATGGTGAGAAATTCTTTCTGGCTCTAAATAGGTACCCAAGCTTTTTACCAGCAGCTGTTGCATTTGACGCGACGTCTTCGTGCCAGATCAGATTTTCTGCAATGTTGACTCCTAACAGCTTGAATGAGTGCCTCCTTGGCAGAGCCTGGTTGTTCATTAGAACCTGGTGTTGGCTTGGGCATTTCTTGTTTGATAGCGTACAATACTGGGTCTTGGAGGCATTAAATTTAACCATATTCTTGCAGGGGGATCTCAGACCATAGCTTCATGCTATGGGAAAATAATAAACTGTCTCACCATAACTTCTGGGAAGCACTGGGTCAATCAACTTTTCTTCATATATTTTTTATATCTGCGATTGCTATACTACAACAAAAGTCTGGTAATTTTCTGATAATTCGTATTTGTGTTTTTTTCGGCGCTACTGAGATACCCTGCCACCATTCCTACGCTGTCGAAGTGTACATACACCGATATACCTGAGTGTCCTTGCCAGGATACGTTCCGCAGATGAGCCTGATTGCAAAATATGAATTCGACCTCGAAAGGTACACAAAAAGACGATGATCTGCCATTTTTTTTATAGATACACCAAAGTTGCTCGAGGCTGTTTAATATAAACCTCTCTTCTTTGTTCGTTCATCGGTTCTGAATTAATTTGGTCAGATCATTCTCGCTGGCTTGTTTTTATGGAGATTGAAACCCACACATTGCTGGAAATAGCTCGTCAGTTTGATATTCGCTTCTCAGGGGTCAACCTGGTCAAAAATCGATCCATTTATACAGGGCGTTTCATCCAAACCGTTGGTTAGAATCTCAGAGTCAGCGTTGCCAGTTCGAATTTTAAAAACAGTAGATTTTTTTGTAAATAAACAGTGTAAAATCGAACCTCAAATTAAAACTTAGCACATTTTTTATTACAAAACCACAAAAAAAAAACGTAATTGCTCGAGTAAAACATAATCCTAATAAAACTACAAAAAAAGGAAAACCTTTTACAGTCCGGAAACTCTTAATATGGCTTGCCTAATAAAACTAAAAAATAATAAACTACAATACACGCCTTCATTGATCTAGATCTGACTCTGACAAGTCTGCATTTCTCTCGGGATTTCTTTAGTACATGGTACATATTATATCGTTATGTAGTTTAATACAATTATTTAAATCCACATCAAAGCAACTTTGGCTTCTCGTTTTCATTTTGTATGCAAAATGCCACATCACATAGACTTGGCATGGATAATAGACGATAGCTTATACTAGTTTGTTTTTTGAATATTAGCATCTGAGAAAATTTTTTCTACGTTTTCGGATGAATGTGGCAAAACTTGCTTTGCAAAAAACATGGCACTGTCATCTCCAAAAGAGACGTGTTTTTTACTTTTATCCAAAACTCAGTCACACTTTCGCTGATTCCACGTGAAGTCACTATTTCGTGGAAGTCGCCACTCATTATCGAGCTATTGAAGTTCATTAGGATTCACCGAATTTGGAAAATGTTTGGCATTTTCATCACTGAAGGATACTGACGGTCCAAAGCTGCTGAAGGCTTAACCAATGCATTTTTCAGTACATCGCTTTGGAAATCAAACCTGTTATACCTTATACATTTTCTTGAAATACAAAAACAGTAGTACCCATTATTTCTTGAAAACCGAATAAAAATCAGTAGATTCCACAGTATTCAGTAGACAAAGACCCAAAAGCAGTAGATCTACTGAAAAATCAGTAGACCTGGCAACGCTGCTCAGAGTGACAACTAAGCATAGAGGTAGTAAACAAACCACTGCAGCATGGCGTGCTCAAAGCCATCATCTTGTGACACTTCAGCCTCCAAACATTGCCAACTAACCTGAAAATTCATCCAATGCAACCAATGTTACAAACACTGCCCTACACTGTCCCATCTCGAAAAACTGTTAAACTACGGTCGAATATAGCACAGCAAGTCCGTAAAGCTTCAGTACAATTACCAACAGATAGCGAATTCGATTTTACTGACCAAGCATAAAAGACGCACAAACAAAACAAACGTTTGACAGTCGGGTTTAACCGTAAATAAATCGCAGGAAAATTACATAGACATTGCCAGCTCCTCAAAATTGATGTAAGACTTCAGAATTTGCGTTTATGATGAAGAAATATGCAGTCACGCAGTAGAGGTCAACATATCTATTGATTTTGCTGTCATCATTCCTGAACCATCAAACTACCGTCTTTTTTAACATAGAGTGGAATATTTCTGGATACTATACACTTAAGACGATAGTAAATAATTATGATTGCCGTATCTGGTGTTCAATATGACAACGCAAGAAAAGATGTCGGCCTCGGGATTTCTCAAAGTACAAAAATAATTCAAATTTGACTGCATTTCATGCTAAGGCATACGGCACAATCACAGCCTTCTAAGTTTTATAATCGCTGTTGTCGCTTCTGTTTTCATCCTAAACGGTTCGCTTCAAGTCCCATGTGTGGTACATAGAATACTAGATAGAATTCACCTCGGAATCTAAATATGCAATAGTATACATGGTATACCATTAAAAAAAATTATTTTGATATGTCACGCTTTTATTAGATGACCTGTATAAAAATAATTATTTATAAAATGTAGTCCAACTCGACATACATACACCCCCATAGTTACTTTTCTGGAAAGAAAAATAGTTTACTCACAAGAGTCCGAGGCATTGAGCTCGAATTGCTTATCTGTATGGTTTAGAAATAAGTTGTATTTTGACCCCTTACCGTGGAATAATTCCTCAACTTCATTGGCGTATCAATTTGAACTTCATAGAAGACAGTGCCGTAATTAACGTCTTTAACAGAATCCCAAGTGATGTTGAAAGACTTTGAAGAGCCGGTTACTCGTACTAAAGAGTTGTCCACTGGCTCAGGAGTCACGCTTATCCTATTCCACGAATCGAAACCTTCTGCAATATTAAAAACATTTTGATTCCTCCTAAGACCGAGCGCAAAGTCTTACAGAAAATATAGAAATAGTACACATTGGGGAACTTTTGAAACATAATGACATGTGCTGAAAATAATAGCGATGACTCTGTGGTATTCTTTCAGTAGATCCAAATTTTTACTGAAAGAACCTTATGCCATAAGCGCCATAAAATTTACTGCCTGGTATATCTCGAACATTTTTTGTTTTTACTATACTATTTGATAGTCATCATCCGGCTAAAGCTCAATTCAGATACGACGGTATGAAACTGTTCCTATTGGTTGAAGTATTTTGATTCGACATCATTTTGAAAAATTAGAATTAGTTGTTTACTACCTCTATGTTTAGTTGTTACTCTGAGGTTAGAATCTTATATGATAGGATATTTTCACAAAAAAAAAATATGCACACCTGATACAGGGGCGGATTTAGGATTTCTTCAAAGGGGGGGGGGGTGGACGCGGTATAATTTTCTGAAGGACAAAAAAAGGCTCTAAATATGCCGTGTTTCCATTACACTTTCTACAATTTCCATTACAGGCCCCGGTCTGAAGGGCAAAAAAGAAGCTTAACTTTTGGTATTTATATAAATATTAATATGCTTCCATTGAGCTCTAGCTCCCCCTTCCTTATAAATCCACTGATCTGATGCACAACGTATTTTCGTTGTCGTATCTGTCATTTTTAACGAGTATGCATCGAACAGCTGTTCGACTATAGTGATAAACAAAAATTCCCCAGAATGGGTATTGACATATATACAATTTTTTTGATTTCGGATATTTCAGATCTTCAGGTTTGCCTAAAAAACCGAAAATCACTATTTGACTTTCTATTAAGATGAAATCTCGTGTTTTGGACTATTTGAGGGTGTTAATTACAAAACTGGTCGCAGATTCAAGTTTCAGTCTAGTTTGACGAAAATAAAAAATTTCGGATTTTTCAGATCTTCATTTTTCTCTAAAATTTAGAAAATCTTAATTTGGCTTTCCGTTAAAATGAAATCTCGTGATTTAGATAATTTGAGAGTACTGATTACAAATTCGCTCACAGTTTTCAGTTTCAGGCTCGTTTGACGAAAATCAAAAATTTCAGATCTTTCAGATTTTCAGCCTTCCCTAAAAAATCTATAATCTTTATTTGGCTTTCTTTTAAGATAAAACATTGTGTTTTGGATAATTTGAGGATGCTGATTACAAATCACGTCCCAGTTTTGGGTTTTAGCCTCGTTTGATGAAAATTAAAAATTGCAGATCTTCCACATTTTTAGGCTTCCCTGAAAAATCAAAAATCTTTATTTGGCTTGCTATTAAGATAAAACCTTGTGTTTTGGATAATTTGAGGATGCTCATTACAAATCACGTCCCAGTTTTGGGTTTTAGTCTCGTTTGACGAAAATTAAAAATTTCAGATCTTTCACATTTTTAGGCTTGCCTAAAAAATCGAAAATCTTTATTTGGCTTTCTATTAAGATAAAACCTTGTGTTTTGGATAATTTGAGGATGCTGATTACAAATCACGTCCCAGTTTTGGGTTTTAGTCTCGTTTGACGAAAATTAAAAATTTCAGATCTTTCACACTTTTAGGCTTGCCTAAAAAATCGAAAACCTTTAGTTGGCTTTCTATTAAGATAAAACCTTGTGTTTTGGATAATCTGAGGATGCTGATTACAAATCACGTCCCAGTTTTGGGTTTCAGTCTCGTTTGACGAAAATCAAAAATTTCAGATCTTTCACATTTTTAGGCTTGCCTAAAAAATCGAAAATCTTTATTTGGCTTTCTATTAAGATAAAACCTTGTGTTTTGGATACTTTGAGGATGCTCATTACAAATCACGTCCCAGTTTTGGGTTTTAGTCTCGTTTGACGAAAATTAAAAATTTCAGATCTTTCACATTTTTAGGCTTGCCTAAAAAATCGAAAATCTTTGTTTGGATTTCTATTAAGACAAAACCTTGTGTTTTGGATAATTTGAGGATGCTGATTACAAATCCCGTCCCAGTTTTGGGTTTTAGTCTCGTTTGACGAAAATTAAAAATTTCAGATCTTTCACATTTTTAGGCTTGCCTAAAAAATCGAAAATCTTTATTTGGCTTTCTATTAAGACAAAACCTTGTGTTTTGGATAATTTGAGGATGCTCATTACAAATCACGTCCCAGTTTTGGGTTTTTGTCTCGTCTGACGAAAATTAAAAATTTCAGATCTTTCACATTTTTAGGCTTGCCTAAAAAATCGAAAATCTTTGTTTGGCTTTCTATTAAGATAAAACCTTGTGTTTTGGATAATCTGAGGATGATGATTACAAATCACGTCCCAGTTTTGGGTTTTAGTCTCGTTTGACGAAAATTAAAAATTTCAGATCTTTCACATTTTTAGGCTTGCCTAAAAAATCGAAAATCTTTATTTGGCTTTCTATTAAGACAAAACCTTGTGTTTTGGATAATTTGAGGATGCTGATTACAAATCACGTCCCAGTTTTGGGTTTTAGTCTTGTTTGACGAAAATCAAAAATTTCAGATCTTTCACATTTTTAGGCTTCCCTAAAAAATCGAAAATCTTTATTTGGCTTTCTATTAAGATAAAATCTTGTGTTTTGGATAATCTGAGGATCCTGATTAAAAATCACGTCCCTTTTGTGGGTTTTAGTCTCGTTTGACGAAAATTAAAAATTTCAGATCTTTCACATTTTTAGGCTTCCCTAAAAAATCGAAAATCTTTATTTGGCTTTCTATTAAGATAAAATCTTGTGTTTTGGATAATCTAAGGATCCTGATTACAAATCACGTCCCTTTTGTGGGTTTTAGTCTCGTTTGACGAAAATTAAAAATTTCAGATCTTTCACATTTTTAGGCTTGCCTAAAAAATCGAAAATCTTTGTTTGGCTTTCTATTAAGATAAAACCTTGTGTTTTGGATAATCTGAGGATGATGATTACAAATCACGTCCCAGTTTTCAGTGTTAGGCTCGTTTGACGAAAATCAAAAATTTCAGATCTTTCAGATTTTCAGGTTTTCCTAAAAAATCGAAGATTATTTGGCCTTCTATTAAAAAGAAACCTCGTGTTTTGGATAATTTGAGGGTACTAATTACAGATCCGGTCCCAGTTTTGAGTTTCAGTCTCGTTTGACGAAAATCAAAAACTTCAGATGTTTCAGATTTTCAGGTTTCCCTAAAAAATCCAAAATCTTTATTTGGCTTTCTATTAAGATCAAACCTTGTGTTTGGGATAATTTTGGGATGCTAATTACAAATCCGGTCGTCGTTTAGAGTTTCTTCTCGTTGGACGAAAATCGAAATCTTCAAGATCTTCAGGCTTGTTTAAAATATCGAAAATCTTTTTTTGGCGTTCTATTAAGATCAAACCTCGTGATTTGTATAACTTGAGGATGCTAATTAAAATTCCGGTCGCAGTTTTGAGGTTCAATCTCTTTTGACGAAAATAAAAAATTTCAGATCTTTCACATCTTCAGGTTTGCCTAAAAAATCAAAAATTCTTAATTTGGCTTTTCTATTAAGAGGAAACCTCGTGTTTTCTCTAGTGTCAATGTAGGTGCATACCTTTCGAATAGACGTTGTTTGCAGAAAAATTGAAAGTAACAATCGTAACAATAGCGATAATGCAAATAAAATACGACCTCAGAGGCATGTAGTGCCACAATAGTTGCCCGATTTCTCTACTATTAAGAAATTCCTACTTTCTCGCTGCTAAACCGATTATTCTTTAATAGCATTACCATTATTACCAAGCTGTTACATTTTAGCTTTATTTATTGTTCCGCCAGATTATTCTATTCTCTTAAGTACCAGAGCATTTATACTTGTGAGATATTGCAATTTGTTTCTCTCGGGCGGCCGATAATTTACTACATATTTATTTATTTATTCATGTAACGGAACTCTCAATTATTACAATTATTGAAGACATTCAAGTTTAACACAGTGGCAAAAAATAACTGAAGGTATATAGCAAATTATGGATGACATGGAAAGAGAATCAACCGTAGGGAAAACGGTATATCAGAAAAATAAATCAATAATGTGGTTTTCACAGGCATTCAAGTACTCTAAATTAATACGTGGTAATAACTATATAAAAAAATATGATTACCCAAAATCCAGACCTTTGGGCATTGTACTGTTAAGCTAAATAAATCTATACCACCACTACTACTAAAACTAAACGTATCTATTCCATCAAGTTTAGCATAGAAATCAGACACTTAAACTTATTAAACGGATATCTCAAAGGATTAATGTTGTTTATATTCAAGATTCTGAAGATCCATGTGAGAGGGTTGTACAGGGTGTCCCATTTTGGGCACTTTTACGGGGTATCTCGGTTATTTTTGAAGATAGAGAGTTGCGGTTTTCGCGACAGTGTACTACTACTACTACACCACTGGATTCTACGGAAAAAAATCTACAAGACTGTTTTTTGAACTTTTCAATAAAATAAAAGACAACCGAGGTACGAGGGTGGTCCCAAAATCGATAATTTTCGATTTCACCCTGTATCTCAAAAACCAAGAGGGCCACGATAATTTTGTTGACGGCATCTTTAGTTTCACAAAAAAGTAGCACACCGTCACGAAAACCGCAACTCTCTGTCTTCAAAAATAACCGAGATACCCCGTAAAAGTGCCCAAAATGGGACACCCTGTACATACCGTAATCAATAGGAGGGTAACGCTAAATGAGCTAGAACGAACAGGCGGCCAAACTATCACTTGATCTCCTGGCCAATACACAGAAACCTTCTTCAATGAGAGGCACGCACCAACAAACCACTGGCTCTTCTGAGGGCCAAATGACTAGACCTCTCGGACCTATTGTCCGAATTTGCCAAATAAACATAGAAGGCATAAGCCGATCAAAGAGTGAGTTTTTATCTAAATTACTAATCTCGAACGATGTCGACCTGGTGGTCATTCAGGAAACTCATGCTGCGGACGAACAACAATTAAAAACCAGAGGCAAAATTCCAGGCTACAACCTTCTGGGAGCTACTTATCACCATGCTTATGGTAATGCCACATACGTCCGCAACTGCGTCGAAAACGCCCACTTCGTATCCTGTAGCACACAGAACAACATACACTCCGTCGTAACCAAAATTGGAGATATCCATATAACAAACATTTACAAGCCTCCAAAACTGCCCTGGCCACCACAAGTTATAGAATTGAGCCCACGCCCGGCTGTATACTTAGGAGACTTTAATAGCCACCACCAGGAATGGAAATATAGTACAAATGATGAGAATGGGGATGCTGTAATGGGCTGGGTAGAGGAAAACCAACTCTTTCACGTGTTCGATGCTAAAGCTAAGGGTACTTTCAAGTCCGCTGCATGGAGACAAGAATATAACCCAGATCTATGCTTTGTGACAAGGGACCAGGAACATAAACCTCTACCAAGCAGAAGAAAAGTGCTCGATAACTTCCCTCATAGCCAACACAGACCCATTATTTATGAAATAGGCATCCAAATACCAATAATCACGTCTTTTCCTCGACCACGCTGGAACTTCAACAGAGCTGACTGGACCACCTTTGCCACTGATCTTGATAAGTGTCTTCGTTGGATACCGCCGACACACAAAAGCTACGACAGATTCATTGGTGCCGTTATTTCCTCTGCTAAGAAGCATATACCAAGGGGCTACCGCAGAGAATATATTCCTGGCTGGAGCGAGAATAGCAATCACCTATACAAACAATTTCTTGACAGTGGAGACAGTGAAATAGCCGATGAACTTCTCCACAGCCTGGACCAAGCTAGAAGGGACAAGTGGACGAACACAGTCGAATCACTGGACTTCAAAAAATCGAGTCGTAAAGCATGGTCTCTCTTAAGAAAACTAGGAGACGGCAGCCCTGCTGTTCGTTCCTACACTGATATCCACCCAAACAAGGTTGCCTCCCATATAATCTCTACCTCAAGAGGTAAAAGCGTCAAGCAATTCACGACTAACGTCAAGAAGCAGCTAAAGCATCTAAAACAGAATAGCCCGGAAGTATCTGTATTCTCTCGCACCTTTACCACAGAGGAAGTGAATACAGCAATCAAAGACATTAAAAGCGGTAAAGCACCTGGACTGGATGGAGTGCACCCAGAATTCTTGATACACTGTGGCAAGTCGGCAAGAGTCTGGCTATCAAAGTTCTACACCAGCATTTTACAAACAGGACAACTCCCAAAAAAGCTGAAACAAACCAAAGTAATTGCCATTTTGAAGCCTGGGAAAGCACCCGATAAGCCAGAAAGCTACCGCCCGATTGCACTGCTGAGTGCAATATACAAACTTCTAGAAAGACTTGTACTTAACAGAATTAGCCCAACACTGTCTCAACATATCCCAGTAGAGCAGGCTGGATTCCGACAAGGACGAAGTACAACAGATCAAGTCCTATCCCTTACGACTTATATAGAGGGTGGATACCAAAGGAAACTAAAAACCTCAGTGGCATTCATAGACTTGACGGCAGCGTACGACACAGTCTGGAAGGATGGACTACTCTTCAAGCTGCTGAAAATAATTCCATGCAAAACAATTTACCGACTTATGAACAACATGCTTAGTAGTAGATGTTTTACTGTCTCCATGGGAAATGCTGAAAGCTCTCATAGGACCCTTAACAACGGTCTCCCACAAGGCTCAGTCCTCGCTCCAACCTTATTTAACTTGTATATATCAGATATGCCAGCTACCCAGAGTCAAAAATTCGGGTACGCGGACGACTGGGCAATTGCTACCAGGGACAAGTCAATAGAAAACACCGAGCGCATACTAACTGAAGATCTTGCTATACTGGAGGAATTCTTTAAGTTATGGCGACTTAAGCCGAACCCAAACAAAACAGAGGTATGCTGCTTCCACCTTAATACCAAAATGGCCCATAGGCAGCTCCAAGTTTATACTGGCAACCACCTGCTGACACACAACAGTAACCCAAAATACCTAGGAGTGACTTTAGATAGAACACTGTCTTATAAAAAACACCTTCAAAATACAGCAGCCAAATTGAGAACCAGGAACAACATAATACACAAACTGTGTGGAACAACATGGGGCTCAAATGCTCCCACACTGCGATGCTCAGCCCTAGCGCTTGTCTACTCAGCTGCTGAATACTGTGCACCAGTGTGGTTGAACAGTACTCACACAAGGCTCGTCGACACACAGTTGAATATAACAATGCGATTGATATCTGGCACCATAAAATCCACTCCGACCCAATGGCTGCCACTACTGAGCCACGTACCACCTCCAGAGCTGCGTCGCCAAAATGCCTTACTGAAAACTTACCAGAAGATAGAAAACAACCCCCACCTGCCAATTCAAAATGAAATTGCTGATGCCAACCACAACCGCCTACCTTCGAGAAAGCCGCCAACGAGAACAGCCGAGCAACTGAGGGCGAATAACTTCCAACTCAGTAGCCAGTGGCAAAGCATACAAAATAATGAAGCCATCCCAGCCATCCGAGACATGCCCGGTATCAGTACTACCCCTCCGGGATTTGGCCTGCCACGGAAAATATGGACCACTCTGAATAGAATACGAACTGGACACGGAAATTGTGCAGATTCCCGGTACAAATGGAACCAAGTTCAAAGTCCCCATTGCGACTGTGGAGCGGAAAGGCAAACGATTCGACATATCATAACCGAGTGTCCCACAAGAAAATACAACGGAGACCCAAGAGACTTCCTTTATGCTACCCCAGCGTCGATTGATTACATATATGGTTTAGATCTCAAATTGTAATTTACTGTGTATACTTATGCCATACGCTAAATAAAAATCAATAGGATGTGATGGTATAAAAAACAGGCAGTTATTACATGTTGTCCGAGAGGCAACAAAGTACACCCACTGGACTTGTAAATATCACAGTATCTATGATTCGATTCATCACATCACATCAGTTTGTTGCTACATTCGGGGTTCCCCAGGGCAGTAAGCTAGGGCCACTTTTATTTATCGTGTTTATAAATGATCTTCCATGTTCTCTAACTAGGTCAACTAGCGTACTGTATGCAGACGATTTTAAAGTATTTAGACCTGTACTGTACGATCAAGACTGTGCTGATTTTCAATTGGATTTAGAGTCTGTAGTAAATTGGTTTGCCATTAAATACTTGTATTTGTGGAACTAGCAAAAGCATTTGACACAGTTGATCATATGATACTCATGAAAAATTCACAAAATTATGGTATACGGGGTCAAATCTATCATCTAATTAAAAGTTACTTAAGTAATAGAACACAAACTGTTGTGATAAATAAATGCTCTAGTTCTCCATTGCCTATAACATGCGGTGTTCCTCAAGGAACGGTACTGGGACCACTATTCTTTAACATATAATATATAAATGACTTATGTGTTTGCGGTTGATGTGAGTGGAGATGTAGTGAGCTTTGCAGACGATACAGCTGTTATATTTTTTGCTGAAAGTTGGGAAATATGAAAATCAAAGGCTGAAAATGGTTTTAAAAAAATGTTCAACTGGTTCAGTAGTCGACTTTTGACAGTCAATTTCAACAAGACTCACTTTGTTCCATTCGCGTCGTACGCAAACGGCTTACCGAAATACACCAACTTACAAATCACTAATCACTTGTAGACAGGTAGCTTCTATATCAATGGTCACTAGAATAAAGTACTTAGAAATATATCTAGATTGCCATATCAAATGGAAGGAGCATACAGAATATGTTGTCAAACAGATACGTTACGTTATAAGCAAATTTAAACTCCTTTCCACTATATTTACCTATGAACAGATGATCATTGTATACGAAGCACTTGTTGTATAGTCATATACGATATTGTATTGTGCTGTGAGGCGCAGCATGTAAAAATAATATAAAAGCAATAGAAATTATACAAAAACGTTTAATAAAAATTTTATATAAAGTGAAATGTACATATCCTAGTGACTTGTTATTTTCTAAAACAAAAATCTGACAGTTCTCGAGTTGTTTATCAATTATTGCAATTGTTTTTCACCGCACACTTACTAAATAGATGAACATTTATTTATTTACAATAGCCTGCATCGATTCAATAATTTGCATTTTTCTCGAAAACGGTTAGCCCTATCGAGGTGTACCAAGAGACCATTTTTACGTAGAAGAAATCTCAGAAATACCATATTCTAAAATCAAAATGTCAAAAAAATTACCATTTAGAAAATGGGGTTATTTTTACCCTGAACTCCTCCCGTATGATACGCCTCTGATTAAAATTATGAAATTCTGAATTCAGAATCAGATTCAGCGTCAAAAGCTTTCCCATCGTACCTAATTTCATAATTTTGTTATGAATGGTTTCGAGAATATCGAGGGAAAACCGTCTTCAGGGTGCCCCATGCAAAGGAGCGTAGCTCCCTTAGGAAGCATTTCCGGACCCATGTTCATATGACATTTTCTTTCTATTTTTCGGAGTACTATTCGTGGTTAAAGTTTGTTAACATACTTAATTAACACCCTGTATTTATACCAGTTGCACAGTTTTTGTCATTTTCATAGTCCGATATAGCACGTCAACAACTCAAGAGACGTCAAATGCGCGCTGCCATCTAAACCATAAACTGGGTTTTTCGTATAAAACCCCGTATAAAACAAATTAAACGGTCAGTTTGTTCAGTAACACTAAAAGCAACATCCTGTCGCAAGGTATCAAATTATATTACTCGGCCAAGTAGAGTGGAAAAAGGCGCCATTTTTCTTGCCGTGAACATTTTAGGAAGTACGCTGACTTGATTTTCGATCGTAATAACTGTTTTCTTGAACCGCTAAAAGCCACAATTAACGTATATATGCAATTCCATTGACTTTTAATGGGCGGCAAAGTTAGTAATGTGTGAAGTAGTTATCGAGAAATTATTTATCAAAACGGTTAGTACAGTCATCTTAGCCCACATAGAGTCAAGTACCTATAGTTTCTTCCTTGATTCAACAGAATTTAGCGCTTAAAAATCCTTCTAAGGCCCGGTTGTACAATGCGAGCTTAAGCTTCGGCTTAAGGTAAGCCGTCGTTAAACCACGTCAGTTGCAAAACGTCCGTTGTACAATGCTGGCTTAGCCCCCACTACAAGCTTAACACGAGCTTACGTAAGCCGAAGCTTAACGCGAACTTAGCTGAGGTTTAAACCTAACCTCATACAAGTAACATGATGTCAAGTAAGAACCTTCAAATTTCTTGTCACTTTATTAGGTCATATTTTTTGAAAGATTTGTGTCTAATTTAACAAAGAGAGCAAATTAAAGAACAGAGACAGAAACGGTCGTTGCCAAAATTTGACACAAACTGTCATAAGAGCCTAACCGAAAAAGGTAATTTTTCAGATGATTATGTCAGTACGTGTTGCTGCATTGATGCCAACTGTAGTGAATTTCATTATCAACCAGGTTTAACTAAGCCGACGATTGTACAACGGGTGTCGACTTCAAGTCTGAGCTCAGCTAAGCTTAGGCTTAACAAAGCTCGTGTTAAACCCGCATTTGTACAACCGGCCCTTAAGGATAGAAATATAATGCTTGATTGTGTTCCTGACGGACTGGAAAGTTCTAGCATTTGAGAATGGAAAAAATAAATGTACTCCTCAAAATTAAACACCAAGAAAGCTACTGGTCTTGACCAAATTTCAGCCATTGTCTTTAAACGCTGTGCCGCTGAGCTTGCACCTAATCTTTGCAAGCTCTTCAAACTATCGTATTGAGAAGAGAGAGAGAGAGAGAGAGAAGAAGATTGGCTGCGTACTTAGAGTAACAACTGAAGATAGAGGTAGTAAACAAACCACTTCAGCATGGCGTGCTCAAAGCCATCATCTTTTGACACTTCAGCCTCCAAACATTGCCAACTAACCTGGAAATTCTTCCAATGCGACCCATGTTACAAACACTGCTCTGCACTGTCCCATCTCGAACCACTGTTGAACTACACTCGAATATAGCACAGCAAGTCCGTAAACCTTCACTACAGTTACCAACAAATAGCGAATTCGATTTTACCGACCAAGCATAAAAGACGCACAAACAAAACAAACGTTTGACTGTCGGGGTTTACTGTAAACAAATCGCAGGAAAATTATATAGGCTTTGCCATCTCCTCAAAATTTATGTAAGACAGAATTTGCGTTTATGATGAAGAAACATGCAGTAACACAGTAGAGGTAAACATATCTATTGATTTTGCTGTAATCATTCCTGAACCATCAAAATACCGTCTTTTTTAACGTAGAATGGAATATTTCTGAATACTATACAATTAAGACGATAGTAAACAATTATGATTGCCATATATGGTGGTCAATATGACAACGTAAGAAAAGATGTCGGCCTATTAGAATTAGTTGTTTACTACCTCTATGTTCAGTTGTTACTCTGAGGTTGCGACAACCATTGATTAATATATTTATACCGTATAAATATGTTAATCAATGGTACAACCCATTCCTTCTTCTTCTTATGACGCCGTCTCCTTTCGAAGGTTGGCGATCCAAATAGCCAACGTTGTCCTTGATACAGCCATCCGGAATATGTCGAGCGAAGAGCAACCAAACCATCTGCGGATGTCCTTTAGCCAGGAATTTTGGCGTCTGCCGATGGACCTTTTTCCCTGTATTTTGCCTTCTATAATTACTCTCAGAAGCTCATACTTTTGTCCTCGCATTATATGCCCTATATAGCGCGTTTTTCTTTCTTTGATGGTAAGCATTAGTTCTTTTTGCTTCCTCATGCGATGTAGAACTTCCTCATTGGTAATCTTTTGGACCCATGATATCCTCAGTATGCGGCGGTAAATGTACATCTCGAAGGCGTCTATTTTCTTCTCCAGTGAAATATCCAGGGTCCAACTCTCACATCCATTCCTAAGAAAGGCAAAAAAACCGATCCCATCAATTATAGACCTGTGGCTCTTCTCAGCATCATGTCTAAGGTTATGGAGAGTATCATTAGGCGTGTTCGTTTTGCAAGTGAAATGAGATATTTCAAACTAAAGTGAGATTATCAAATCAGTAAATATGAGTTCTATTAGGCCTCCAAAAAGAACAACTGAGCACAGTGGTGATGTAACGAAAACTTTTACATATTCGCATTCGCGAAATTACTGCGAATTTTTTTTTATAACTGAACAGACCGCGCAGGCAGAGCCTAAATACCAGAGTACCGCGGCTGCTGTGAAAGGGTTATGTTAGGGGAAGTTTGTTAACGCGAGATTTGGATGGGCCAATACCCGCAGGCCCAATAAATACATCTTCTGGCAGTCCATTCCAAGCCTTGGACACCCTGGGAATAAATGTGCGGTTGTACCGCTCAGTTCTTGATGTATGAAGAACGACCGTCTTAGGATGAGATGCAGCGGTCGCACGGGTACATCTGATAGGAGCAGTGAGCGACGTAACGATAGAGGATAGCTCAGAGGAGCCGATTCCGTTGAAATATCGGTAGAAGAGTGAGAGGTCACCAACAACACGCCGGTGAGAAAGTGACTGAAGGTGGCGCGTTAAGGCCGGATCGGCAATTAGTCGAATTGCCCTTCTCTGGACGGCATCTAATATAGACAGGGTATTAGGGGCAGCAACTCCCCAGACATGAGAGAAATACTCCAGGCAAGGTCTTATCTGGGCTTTATATAGCGTGAGGAGGTTACATGGTGAGAAATACTTTCTGGCTCTAGATAGGTACCCAAGCTTTTTACCAGCAGCTGTTGCAATTGACACGACGAGTTCGTGCCAGATCAGATTTTCTGTAATGTTGACTCCTAACAGCTTGAATGAGTGACTCCTTGGCAGAGCCTGGTTGTTCATTAAAACCTGGTGTTGGCTTGGGCACTTTTTGTTTGATAGCGTACAATACTGCGTCTTGGAGGCATTAAAGTTAACCATATTCTTAAGCCCCCAAGCGGTAATGGTATCGAGATCCTTTGAAAGTGAAGCTGCCACTGCCAGTCTTCTGCGTTCCAGCTCGACCACAGAGATCGGTCTATTGCTCATGATGCCTGCATGCAGCGTACTGTCATCCGCAAAACTGTGGATTGGGTTTGTAGTGCTAGAGAGTAGATCATTGATATGAAGCAGAAACAATGTCGGAGCCAATACCGATCGCTGCGGAACCCCGGCATTGATGCTATGGAAAGAAGAGGAAAAGCCGTCTACCACGACAGAGATTTTCTGTCGTTGATTAAGTGATGGAGCTTTAGGTATTTAATGGGCTCTTGGTTGACGCACCTCTCCATCACTTTACTGATTACAGAAAGCAGAGCTTTAGGTCTGTAGTTGGTCGGATCAGTTTTGGATCCCTTTTTTGGCAGCGGCTGGATGCAAGCTGTTTTCCAGTCGTTTGGGAAAATGCCGGAATCGTAAGACATCCGAAAGAGGCGGGTAAATATAGGAGCGAGCTCCAGTGCGCACTTCTTGACAACAATGGAGGGGATCATTCGGGCCCATTCGCCTTATTAGTATCAAGTGACTGCAGCACCTTCCGAACTATTTTTGTTCTGAACGTGATTTCGCTCATGGCTTGGGATACTCTCGGTATGGATGGTAACTGGGCACTGGATGGGACTTTTACAGTGGAGTTTGCTGCAAATGTCTTTTGGCAAATATTTCGGCCTTGTCTTTGGAAGCAGTTGCTACTGTTCCATCCGCACATGTGTGAATGTTTAAGAATAATCTTTTTTAATGTAATAAATTAATAAAAACAAAATCCATTCATTTCTTCAGTTTTTTAATATGAAAAAGTAGCTTAATCTCGTAATCACACCAGTCTTCTGTTTATCACTTGGTATCTATTTTACTTTGGAGAATGAAATTTAGCAAACAAAAATATATACTAATGCGATGTAATCAAACAATTTTTTTATAAGTGAACAGACCGCGTAGGCAAAGCCTAAATACCAGAGTACCGCGGCCGCTGTGAAAAGGTTATGTTAGGGGAAGTGTGTTAATATCTCCTTTGTGCTGTCAGTTGATTGATTCATTGCTTGACAACATTATGACCCTGTATTTTAAGAACGTTTTTTCGAGATATCCTGTATTCTAACTACCAAAGCACCACTTCAGTCCGATTTAATTCACGACTAGTTACGTTCAATAAAGTACAACTAACTGGCGTTTTTATTAGCCAACAAAAGGCTTGAAAGGACAGATGATGCGCCATCAGTTAAACGAGGCTTAGCAGGCCTAACAGACGTTTGGATATCAATGTCACTTCCTTTACATTAGTATTCCAAGAAAGAAATTTGAGGCTTGTCCTGTTAATTTGAATATATTACAGCTCACACCTGTCCTCTGTATAAATAGTACGTATATCCTCAGTGATACAACATGTTGTGTATTGGATTCATTCATAGTCACGCGGTTAGTCATGGGAATTTCGACTCATTCCAGTATTTTTTTTATGGTCGGCCTCCCGCAAAGGCTGAAAGCCTATGGCGCTGTAGAAGCGCTGCGAGAGGATAAGTATCGATTCACGTTAGATTTGAAACGCTGCAGGTTGTAGCCGTCGGGAAACAAATTCCCCGACAGCTGATTTTCCACAGCGTCGAAGTTCTCCAAAAGAAGGAATGCTGGAGGAGACTGGTTCGGGGAGTAAGGACCTCGACATGGTAAGGATGAGCTCGCAAAGCTTCTCTAGTGTTCCTGGTTCGGGCGGCCTGTGGTGTTATTATCTGGGAGGGCTCGCTCGAACATCTTCCGTGATAGAATCTGTAAAACAGACATAGATCAGCCACCCTCCTTCGATGTTCCAGGCTGTGGAGGTCCTTTGTGAGGTTAGGCGTATCTATTAGTCTAATCGCTCTTTTCTGGATAGTGTCCAGAAGCTTTAGAGAGTGCTTCGGAGCGCATCCCCACACATGGGAGCAATACTCCAGCGATGGTCGGATCTGTGCCTTGTAGAGCAGCAGCAGTTGCTCTGGTGTATACAACTTCCTACAGCGGAATTTGGATTCACTTGAATCATTTGAGTATAATATTAACTTCCCCCGACAAAGGAGGGGTAAGTAATTAGTCAGACACGTATCCAGGATTTGTTTTGGGGGGGGGGTCCAGATTACATTTGTCTCTTGTGCTCTCCATATTTTTGTATGCCTCGGAAACTTGGACTGTTAAAAAGGCAGATCGAGCTCGCATAGATCCTTTTGAAATGTGGACGTGGAAGATAATGCTGAGAATCCCTTATACCGCCCATCGAACTAACGTTTCCATACTGGATGAGCTCGGTAATCCAAAGAGACTATCCTCCACTGTGTCGACGAGAATGCTTACATTATCCAGACATATTCACAGAAGCGATGATGAAGAAACTTGTAGTTCCCTAAAAAATCGAAAATCTTTATTTGGCTTTCTATTAAGATCAAACCTTGTGTTATGGATAATTTGAGGATGCTTGAGTTTCAGGCTGGTTGAGTTTCAGGCTCGTTTAACGAAAATCAAAAATTTCAGATTTTTCAGGCTTCCTTAAAAAATCGATAATCTTTATTTAGCTTTCTATTAAGATCAAACCTTGTGTTTTGGATAATTTGAGGAAGCTGATTACAAATCCGGTCCCAGTTTTTGGTTTTAGTCTCGTTCGACAAAAATCAAAAATTTCATATCTTTGTCATTTTCAGGCTTTCCTAAAAAATCGAAAATCTTTATTTGGCTTTCTATTAAGATAAAACCTTGTGATTTGGATAATTTGATGATGCTGATTACAAATCAGGTCCCAGTTTTGAGTTTTAGTCTCGTTTGACGAAAATCAAAAATTTCAGATCTTTGAGATTTTCAGGATTCCCTGAAAAATCGAAAATCTTTATTTGGCTTTCTATCAAGATAAAACCTCGTTATTTGAATAACTTGAGGATGCTGATTACAAATCCGGTACCATTTTTGAGTTTCGGGCTCATTTGACGAAAATCAAAAATTTCAGATCTTTCAGATTTTCAGGCTTCCCTAAAAAATCGAAAATCTTTATTTGGCTTTCTATCAAGATGAAACCTTGCGTTTTGGATAATTTGAGGGAGCTGATTACAAATCCAGACACAGTAGTTTTGGGTTTTAGTCTCATTTGACGAAAATAAAAAATTTCAGATCTTTCAGATTTTCAGGCTTCCCTAAAAAATCGAAAACCTTTCTTTGGTTTCTATTAAGATCAAACCTTGTGTTTTGGATAATTTGAGGATGCTGATTACAAATCCGGTCGCAGTTTTGACTTTCAATCTCGTTTGACGAGGACAAAAATTAGATAGATGCTTTTGAAATGTGGACGTGGAGGAGTATGCTGAGAGTTCCTTATACCGCCCATCGAACTAATGTTTCCATACTGGATAATCTCGGTAATCCAAAGAGACTATCCTCCATTGTATCGACCAGAATGCTTACATTCAGATAGTTTTGTGTTGTGCGTTAGTAATGTTTATTAAATAAAGTTATATTTCAAATTCTGTAGCTTTCTAAACCTCCAACTCATAGTGGCCATATAATATAGAGGGAGTTTGTTACGTTAGTCGATGTATAATTATATTGTACCTAAGGTCTATGTGAATTTTTATTCTTCAAAAACTCGAAAGAAAAAAATAAAAATATAAAGGTGAGGTCACATCAAATTATTTCTATCTATAAACCGATTTGAAATATTATTTTTTTTGATAGAAGGGGGGCCCCGTGAAGAAAATTGCGGGAGGGCACGCTACTGCCTACAGAGTAGTAAAGTATTTAATTAAACTATATTGTGTATAATGTGGCTATAAATTGATAGTTAGGATTTTAAAGAAAACATAACTTTTCTTCTCTTTAGAGCATTTAAATAAAAGCTTTTTAAAAAAAGGTTTCTTTTCCTATAATTTATATCACATACATTTTTCGTTAAGTTTATTTACTATCCACCATGTACGGTCCATTCAGACGTATAATAGATTATAGGCATGTGCATTCCGACAATTATAGATGCACCTATTTATTCAGAGGACGGAACATGGCTGATGATTATCCAGATTGCGCATATTACGATCAGATAGCTGCCGCATGGGGTTACTATTAAACATAATAAACTAATGCGATCATTTAAATGATGATTAATGATAATCTCTGCTTCTACTGTTCTTGCTATGAGTGCACCAAGTAGTATTATACCTCAGAGTAACAACTGAACATAGAGGTAGTAAACAACTAATTCTAATAGGCCAACATCTTTTCTTACGTTGTCATATCGACCACCAGATACAGCAATCATAATTGTTTACTATCGTCTTAATTGTATAGTATCCAGAAATATTCCATTCTACGTTAAAAAAGACGGTATTTTGATGGTTCAGAAATGATTACAGCAAAATCAATAGATATGTTGACCTCTACTGCGTTACTGCATATTTCTTCATCATAAACGCAAATTCTGTCTTACATAAATTTTGAGGAGTTGGCAACGCCTATGTAATTTTCCTGCGATTTGTTTACGGTAACCTCCGACTGTCAAACGTTTGTTTTGTTTGTGCGTCTTTTATGCTTTGTCAGTAAAATCGAATTCGCTATTTGTTTGTATCAAGGTAAGCTTATGGCCAAAAACACTGAATTTAGATGAGAAAATCTTGGGGTTGTGGCCAAAATTTTGAAAAAGAGACTAGGTCACAGCATGGAGGAGAGTCTGGTGCTAACAGCCAAGCTTTCGACAATGTTTATTGCCATCTTCAGGGCTTTCTACATAGTTAAAGAAAAACAAAAAAGAATTTAGTTTCAAAATGTGTAATAAATTATTAAAAGTTATACTAAAGTTATAAGTATAACTTTAATAATTTATTATACATTTTGAAACTAAATTCTTTTTTGTTTTTCTTTAACTATGTAGAAAGCCCTGAAGATGGCAATAAACATTGCCGAAAGCTTGGCTGTTAGCACCATGCTGTGACCCAGTCTCTTTTTCAAAATTTTGGCCACAACCCCAAGATTTTTTATCTAAATTTGTTTGTAACTGTAGTGCAGCTTTACGGACTTGCTGTGCCATATTCGAGTGTAGTTTAACAGTTTTTCGAGATGGGTCAGTGCAGAACAGTGTCTGTAACATGGGTTGCATTGGAAGAATTTTCAGGTTAGTTGGCAATGTTTGGGGCTGAAGTGTCAAAAGATGATGGCTTTGAGCACGCCATGCTGAAGTGGTTTGTTTACTACATCTATGTTCAGTTGTTACTCTGAGTATTATACAGACTATCGTAGTCGCTCTATGATAATTTTTATTGTTTACATGCAGTGCAGACGACATAGTGTTATTATTAGAAGAATCAAGAAAAGCTACAAAAGTAACGTCAAACTGAACTGCTTTGGCAATTTTGGCATAGCACAAACCAAATATAAATTAAAAAATACAGGTAAAATCAAAATATATCAAATAAAGTAATTCTAGTGTCTTGGAAATCTAATCACAGATTATCTAATCTAAGATCTATGGATTCAAAAGAAGAATTGTACTGTTCAGATAAGCACCTCGTGTTTTAGATAATTTAAGGTGGTGATTAGAATCTGGTCACAATTTTGGGATTCAGTCTCGTTTGATGAAAATAAAAAATTTCAGATCCTTCAGATCTTCCAATTTGCCTGAAAAATCGAAAATCTTTATTTGGCTTTCTATCAAGATGAAACCTCGTGTCTTGGATAATTTGAGGGTGCTGATTACAAATTCCGTCGCAGTTTTGAGCTTCAGCCTCGTCTGATGAAAATCAAAAATTTCAGATCTCTCAAATCTACAAGTTTGCCTGAAAAATCGAAAATCTTTATTTGGCTTTCTATTAAGATGAAACCTCGTGTTTTGGATAATTTGAGGGTGCTTACTACAAATTCGGTCGCAGTTTTGAGCTTCAGTCTCGTTTCACAAAAACCAAAAATTTCAGATCTCTCAGATCTTCAGGCTTGCCTAAAAAATCGAAAATATTTATTTGGCTTCCTATTAAGATGAAACCTCGTGCCTTGGATAATTTGAGGGTGCTGATTACAAATTCCGTCGCAGTTTTGAGATTCAGTCTCGTTTGACGAAAATCAAAAATTTCAGATCTCTCACATCTTCAGGCTTGCCTAAAAAATCGAAAATCTTTATTTGGCTTCCTGTTAAGATGAAACTCGTGTTTTGGATAATTTGAGGGTGCTTACTACAAATCTGGTCGCAGTTTTGAGCTTCAGTCTCGTTTGACAAAAACCAAAAATTTCAGATCTCTCAGATCTTCAGGCTTGCCTAAAAAATCGAAAATCTTTATTTGGCTTCCTGTTAAGGTGAAACTCGTGTTTTGGATGATTTGAGGGTGCTTACTACAAATCCGATCGCAGTTTTGAGCTTCAGTCTCGTTTGACGGAAATCAAAAATTTCAGATCTCTCAAATCTTCAGGCTTGCCTAAAAAATCGAAAATCATTATTTGACTTTCTATTAAGATGAAACCTCGTGTTTCGAATGATTTGAGGATGCTCATTACGAATCCGATCGCAGTTTTGAGCTTCAGTCTCGTTTGACGAAAATCAAAAATTTCAGATCTCTCACATCTTCAGGCTTGCCTAAAAAATCGAAAATATTTATTTGGCTTCCTATTAAGATGAAACCTCGTGCCTTGGATAATTTGAGGGTGCTGATTACAAATTCCGTCGCAGTTTTGAGCTTCAGCCTCGTCTGATGAAAATCAAAAATTTCAGATCTCTCAAATCTACAAGTTTGCCTGAAAAATCGAAAATCTTTATTTGGCTTTCTATTAAGATGAAACCTCGTGTTTTGGATAATTTGAGGGTGCTTACTACAAATTCGGTCGCAGTTTTGAGCTTCAGTCTCGTTTCACAAAAACCAAAAATTTCAGATCTCTCAGATCTTCAGGCTTGCCTAAAAAATCGAGAATATTTATTTGGCTTCCTATTAAGATGAAACCTCGTGCCTTGGATAATTTGAGGGTGCTGATTACAAATTCCGTCGCAGTTTTGAGATTCAGTCTCGTTTGACGAAAATCAAAAATTTCAGATCTCTCACATCTTCAGGCTTGCCTAAAAAATCGAAAATCTTTATTTGGCTTCCTGTTAAGATGAAACTCGTGTTTTGGATAATTTGAGGGTGCTTACTACAAATCTGGTCGCAGTTTTGAGCTTCAGTCTCGTTTGACAAAAACCAAAAATTTCAGATCTCTCAGATCTTCAGGCTTGCCTAAAAAATCGAAAATCTTTATTTGGCTTCCTGTTAAGGTGAAACTCGTGTTTTGGATGATTTGAGGGTGCTTACTACAAATCCGATCGCAGTTTTGAGCTTCAGTCTCGTTTGACGGAAATCAAAAATTTCAGATCTCTCAAATCTTCAGGCTTGCCTAAAAAATCGAAAATCATTATTTGACTTTCTATTAAGATGAAACCTCGTGTTTCGAATGATTTGAGGATGCTCATTACGAATCCGATCGCAGTTTTGAGCTTCAGTCTCGTTTGACGAAAATCAAAAATTTCAGATCTCTCACATCTTCATTCAGGCTTGCCTAAAAAATCGAAAATCATTATTTGACTTTCTATTAAGATGAGACCTCGTGTTTCGGATAGTTTGAGTGTGCTTATTACAAATCCGGTCGCAGTTTTGAGCTTCAGTCTCGTTTGACGAAAATCAAAAATTTCAGATCTTCAGGTTTGCCTAAAAAACCGAAAATCTGTATTTGACTTTCAATTAAGATGAAACCTCATGTTTTGGATAATTTGATGGTGCTTACTACAAATCCGGTCGCAGTTTTGAACTTCAGTCTCGTTTGACGAAAATCAAAAATTTCAGATCTCTCACATCTTCAGGCTTGCCTAAAAATTGAAAATCATTATTTGACTTTCTGTTAAGATGAAACCTCGTGTTTTGGATAATTTGAGGGTGCTTACTACAAATCCGGTCGCAGTTTTGAGAGTCAGCCTCGTTTGACGAAAATCAAACATTTGAGATATTTCACATCCTCATGAAACTGTTCTTGATATCTCTCTACATCCATTGTTTTATCCAGAGGTTTGCTACTACAAAGTTACAGTACATGTGATTTTATTGGGTTTCATAAATATAGAGTCTCTTGTTGTCTGTAAGTAAGTAAGTAAGTAAAATCATCATGGAGGGTGACATTTTTAGTAATCAACAGACAATTACATCGACATGGTATCATATATTATATGTTTCATTATGAGAGTTTTGATTTTGTTTGTTAATTAGTGCTAAAAATTGACGAGAATAAAACAGCGATGAAAGGGGGGGGGGTTGGCTCAGTGGTTAGAGTCGAATGCTCGTGGACCGAAAGGTCCCGGGTTCGATTCTCGTTAGAGGCGGAAATTTATTTCTGGTTTTTTCAATCAAAAATAAATATCCAGAAAAAAAAGCTCAGCGAAAAATCCCCACCTGAGCCTTCATTGTTGGCTTCTAATTAGCAGTGCTGTTCTTACGTGACGCTGGGAAACAGTAACAAAGCCTACACAGAACACGAGGCTAATGACCAAGGCAGTCAATGCCGATGACACTGAATTAAAAAAAAAACAGAGATAAAAGCCCTAAAAGACATTCGTACGTATTTTCACAGGTAGTGAAGCACTATTCTTTTGTTTCATCTCTCATAGCAGCTTATATTCAAAGACTTACTACAAATGATTTTACCTGTAGAAAATAATCGTTAAATGAATTGGATGCCTTAGACTATTATTGAAAATGTTCATGTGTACGCCAATGAATATTGCAAATCCTCTAGAATTTGGAGGTCAAACGGGTTTTTGCGGACCCATGCAGGTAGTTGCAAACCTGTCCCTTTTTTCTTTTGTTTTCTAAGCAGTCCGTGCCTCCCTGTCCGAAAAAGGCGACTTTGTCAATTCTCAGAAGGCTGGCCGAAATAATAAATGCCTAATACCATTAGCGGACCACTGGGATTATCTACTAAATTTTGTCTGATTGCAAAAACCTAAAGGATATTCTCCAAACCAAAGAGTGGTCTATGTTTTTCCAAGATTTTTTGTGTCTTACCACAATTGATGGCACCATTCACAGCCTATACACACATCATGGAGACTATTGTACTCTAGGATAAGTTTCAAAAGATACATTAAGTTGATGATGGTTCAGTTAACCCATGATTTGTTGAATGGAAAGGTACATCGACCTGAAAGACATTAGGCATTTTCAAAATCGGCATCAACTGTGATATTATCTGAAGATATATAATCGAAAGTACAAAAAAAAACAGGTATTTAGCCCTGTGATCCTCCAGCTGGACATTGAACTCATCAGACGGAAAACCGTGTATGTCGACAAATTTCATCCTATCTCGCAAATGCGACTTTTGCGAGATTAATCACAGCAGAAACAAAAGAATTGCGTTAAGTGCTTTGACTCGCCACTTTTCACATGTTCTCAGTGCTAAAAAAACGTTTGGAGTTCCTTTATCCGGCGATTGTAAATTGCAGCGATGGTCAAGTATTCTTAATCCGGGATATGAAAATTGCAGCGGCTGGTTATTTTTCCATTTCAGGTAAACATGTAAATTGCAGCGGACGACCCTCTGTTAGGGATAGGAGTTTTTATAACAGCTATCCCTCATTGTTTATTTTTGAGAGTCTTTGATAAATACTCAAACAGACACATACATTAAAATGAATAGTGTCAGAATAAAGCACGCTCCAAATGCAACAACTAAAAAAAAGCAAGATTTTTTGAATCTTAGAATAGATTTATTACTCAATGAAAATAGGATAAGTGGATTAGAATATATAAAAAGTGTATGTCATTTTTATGGTGAGAACCTTAGTTAGTAATTATGGTTTTTTATGTATATATTGATCTAAGACGATTTACGAACATGTTTGTACATAATGTTATATATTATTAACAATTAACAATTTAGAAAAGAATAATATTCTTTCAATGTCAATAGTTTCTGTTCTATTATTAACTGCTCTAACAAAAGGATTTATTAGTTTCAGTTCAAACGAAAATTGCAAAAAAGTATCAAAATTGTTACAATAATTGTTGATATTGTCGAAATTGCCTAAAATAATGGAAATATGTATCAAGAAATTAACTTTTCTAGTTAAGTTCTAGTTAGTTAAGTAGATAATTCTCTATAACAATAAGTGCGAATAAAATTTTGGGTTTGTAATTTAAAAAAGGCATTGTGATGTCATATAGTTTTCAAGATCACTAACAGAAGCAGGTAAGTAAATGCCACTAAATTGTTCCTTTAGATGAAAATTAATTTGACCTGTCACATAATATTATTTTTATATAATATTTTGCTATACAAATCCAAATTAATTTTTAGAATACCTCCAAACTGGTAGACTACGCCGAAAAAGGACCCTCGCTGCAATTTACAACATCTTTTATGGTCACCTTTGAGATTTATAGGATTATATCCTAACCGCGGCTGCGATTTGTATCCGCCCCCTTTATCCCTCCAACATCGTCATAAAAAAAAGTATAATAATAGACAATGATCAGGACCCCCTGAAATGCCTCAAAACGAAGTTTGGAGGGATTCTGATTTTGTTTTTTACCTATTTCTCCGCCGCCAATGCACCGATTTTCATAATTATAGCAGCAGTCACTGAGATTGTGCGGCGAGAAAAATCGCAATAGACAGATAGACCGATGAAAACGAGTTACATGGATTTTCGTTATGTTGATGTCATAAAACACCCAAAACGGAAAGGAAAATGTGATAAAACAATTAGGGACCTCCAAATCGCTTAAAACCGAAGTTTGAGCTGTTTTAATATCCTTATTTTTTATTATTGCTGCGCCGCTACTGACACGATTTCTAAAAACCGTACATGTTTTTCATCCACTACACGGCGAATATATTCTGTCTAAATTTCAACATAATCAATTCAATAATTTCCAAGTTACAAAATACAGACCGATCTAAAGCAATACTTGTGTCCCTTGATTTCTGTAATAGGCTGGGTCTTTCTACCATAGGTCACTGAACAGTCTACTATGAATACAAGTTATTCAGTTTTACAACCCTCAACTACTCCAATTTCACCCCCACATAAAAAATAGAAAATGATCAGGAAGCCCTAAAACGCCCAAACACGAAATTTAAGGAATGTTTTTAATTTTTAAATTTTTGTTATTACTCCGCCACCCATGCACCGATTTTGAGAATTATTGCAGCTTTACCTACAACGACCCCACAGCATAATCTATCTAAATTTCATTACAATCCATGCAGCGGTTACTGAGATTACGAGAACGCCAACAGACAGAGTGACAAACAGACCGACAGAACTGAATGACGTCGATTTTCGTTATGCAAATATCAAAAAACGCTCAAAAAGCGTATTACCAATATTCCCGGCACCTCTCGGTGTGGCAAGTAAAAACAAGAATGAACAAACGTTTGAAATAATAGTTTTACTCATTTATGTATTATGTAGTAACATGGAATGAACTATTAGCGTTCTGTGTCAAACGTCAGTTGTGAAAGACGTAGTTGACGGTTGACAGATGTTAGGTTCATGTCATCACTTACTGTCATGAGTCACTTATGCTTTACGTTATGGTTATGTATTATGGATTTATGTGAAGGGGAAAATAAAAATTACAAAAATCGAAAGCCATTCTTTTAATGAAGCAGATTTTACTACATTTAGGCCCGATTTTATCAAAAGGGGCATTTTAACAAAGGTTCTGACCAATCAGAGCAGCCCATTCAAGAACTTGCATCTGTCAAAGTTCGCTGAAAATTATTGATTTCTCTTGAAATTTACTTCAAAAAGGTGAAAAAAAAGACATGCTTTATATATAATCAACCATTGTGAACTCTCTAGTATCTTTTCGACTCTGATTTTCCATCCTAAATGGGTATAAACTTGCATTTTCCTGTTTAACAAAGAGTTTAGCAATTGCTAATCTCAACCAATCAGATTCTACAAAACCGACACATTTGATCACTCGATAAAATGTACTGTTAATTTAATGATGATGATGACAAGAAATTCAAATTACTGCATTATTTTGATAAAACAATCATTTACAATCGATAATAATTATAAATATCCTCCAATATACCTTTGTACTATAGTGAAAAAGGGTAAAAATAACATTTTATTGCATTTCACAAAGCTATTATACACACACGATGCAAGCGTGTATTACTGGTTGTCTATCCTGCTTAACAGCAAAGCCTTGCGATCTGGCAAAAATATAACCTAACTCCTTATTTTTCCTAAACTAGAAACGTTTTGTATAGTCAGAAAGTGAATAAGGTGCTTTAAGTAAATGTGTTTCTGCGCTACGGTGCCTTTTGCGCAGTGCCTACAATCTTTACATCCTTTGTGAATATTTCTATAAGGTCTATTCTATAACAAACATGCGTCCAGTCTATAATCAATCTGACTGCAATTGCAATTGGTAATTATACAATAAATATAAGGTAAACATTAAAAATCTAGCATTAATTTGCAAATCAATCACTTTGTTCTGATTTTCTGCTATGATTTTGATCCATGAATTCTAAAATATTTTTAATGAAAGTGTCATCCAGCTTTGACGTTTAGTTTCCAATATTGATAAAATACTATTGGATGATACTTATTAACCTAGCCCGCAATACCCAATAGAAAGCTTTTGCTAAACAACATCCAATAGAAAAGCTTTGTCAAAGTCTTTGTTAAATATGCATGTTGATAAAATCGGCCCTTAATAAAGAAATAAAGGTATTATGAATTATTTGAAACATGCAACTCTATCCACTCTAGCATAATTTTTTGCTGTAGTGCCCCTTCAACTATTTCTACCTACGTCTATGGAATATGCTGTTTTCAAGGAAGAATAATCTGCAAGCCCAGTCACGTCTGTCCTCAGGTTTTTACGATTCCGCATATGGATGGGAAAGGGTTGAATTCTTGAATAAAATAAATCCTTAACGGCCGTAGATAAGCAGAAACCCAATAAAATTAGGACCGAAGGGGTGGGGAAAAGGAGGGGCGTGACGATATTAGTCACACTTTGATGGGATTCGAAATACTTAGAATCCCAGATACTTTGTTGTTACACATTGTCGAACCGACCAGGATTGCTAGATTCTGAATTTATTAGGGGGTTATTATAGTACGTACATGAGAGCTGTTTGCAATGGTTCAGCTGACAACATTTTTTGGTGATAACTGAACTGAAAAAAATATGAGCATGAAGAATAAGGGCAGTTCTATGTTAATATCGACGTATTTTTTGAAATTTACTAATAGACAATCATTCAAAAATTGCCAAAAGTGACGCTTTTTTGACTAAATTGGCGGGCCGCAGTGGTTGACATCAGATGGTGCAAATTTTTTTCTCTACTGTCGAATGATGCTGGAACCAAAATTTTATTTTTAACACATAAAAGGTAAAAACTAATTGTTATTAAAATTATTTACATTACATACAGGGTGTCCCACGACGATTAAGACAAGCAATATATCGGAACTGGGTCAATCAATGCTAGTGGTACCATCCTTTAAGTACCTGTAACTCTCGAATTAATCACTTTAGAGTCTTTAGACCCCAAGTGTGCTAGTTTGTTGGAATTGTTTTATCGGGAGGAACACAAAAAGTTACAAATATACAGGGTGTCCCATTGAAATTTTAGAATCGGACGTCACGTGACCAAAAACAAATACATACCTCGTTGGGTGACACAATGACAAGAAAAGATACTATATTTGCTCTTATTTAAACCCCCAAAATTATAATTCTCTACTGCTGCCCAGTTCCGATATATCGCATGTCTTAAGCGTCCTGGGATACCCTGTATATAGTTAACGATATCAACATTAAAATAGTCCTCATCACAATATGGAGATATTGACATTGTATCTTTTTAGTTGTGGTGTTGAATTTATTAAAAGGAAGACCTATTGTCTCATCTGGCAGATGATTATAGTATTTCACTGCTATACTGCTAAAACAAAACTTTTTTGTGTGAGTGAAAGTCTGTGATTAGGTATAATAACTTTTTTCTTGTATCTTCTAGGATAGCCATGGAGTTGTTCATGTGTGGTGAACTGACTTAGATCCGTTCTTACATACAAGAGGCACTGATCGATGTATTTCGCAGAAACTGTCATAATATTATTAGTATTGTCGATAAGGTTGTCGCTTAGCAATACTTAATATTGTTCTTAAGGGTCTAGGGTATAGCGCGCGAAATTGTATTTCAAGAAAAGACGTATTCCCGTGTTAGCGAGGAGGCGTGGCCGCCTGTTCCCTTTCTGCGGTGTATGTGTCTAAGATGTCTAAGATGAGGCGAGATAAGTCCAAAAATACAAAGGTACGGTCCAAAGGTCACCATAAAAAAGAATTTCGTATTTCCAAGCTCCTGACGTTACCTTCAAACTTACAGTAATGACTCAAAGAGCAAATTGCAGAAGAAAGCTTGCGCTTGTGCAACTATTTAGCCTTTTTTCTATATCGTGTTTGGTTGTTAAATTGCATTGCGAGTTTTTTTGCACATTAAAAAACTTTTTTGAGAAAAACGAAATTAGTTGTCATTCATTAAGGTCTTAACTATCGCCTTCTGAAATTTTATACAGGGTGGTCCAATAAGCGCGCGGTGCTCCCTAGCGGCCATACCGTTTAAATAAGAGGAAAATGTTTTAAATAAAAAACGTTTCTTTTCAAACGCTCTACATTTAGAAAATAATTTCAAAGATGGCGGACTTCCAGATATACCGGAAGTAGGCATCAACTTCCTTATTTTAAGTGGAACACCCTGTATATTATTATGTTTTTGAGTTCAGCATCGATTTTTGGGTTCAGTTTGTTAACCATTGTTTGTGTCTGCGAAGCGTATTTTCGGAGTTATTTAGCAATTTTTACAAAATTTGACGTTTGTAGTACTTTACAAGAAACGCTAATATCTCGGAAACTAAACGCGATAGAAAGATGCGGTTTCCGGTTTTGGGAGAAGCAAGGAACGTGTTTGTGTCTCAGTGAGATCGCTGTTTCAAAAGAACATTAAATCAATAGACTAGAGATTTTCAAATTTGGAAAGTTAAAAACGTTAAAAACTTCTATTTTTCAAATGGGATGGTATCATAAGTTTCACATCGGTGGATGCGTTCACTTTTGTCTAGGCGCATGTGATGCTATCTTTGATGGTTTTTAAGATATTTACGGTTTTGTATTTATTGCGTACGAATTGGAAAAATCGTAGGTGGCGTGGCTCGCAGATGAAACAATTGGCAGGAAACCTCTCATCCCAAGCGCTTCGACCTCTAATATTAAAATGTGCTTTTGCTCCATCTAACTGTAACCACATTATTCTTCAAAACTCCAGTGGTGAATTTTTCAACAGGTTTTCCAAATTTTCATGTAGAAAATTTTTGGAAACATTAGTTTATTATGCGGTTTCCAGTAATACCACCCCAAATGCTTAGACTTCATGCTGGGTGTCAACAAACTCCTCAAAATTTGGATTTACGTGGGCGTAAAATATGAGAGAAGGAAACATGTAGTAGTAATACATGAAGATAGTGAGTTCGACATTCTCGCAATTGTAGTTAAAGATCCGCATAGCAGTACTACAGTAGAAATTAGTCGCTACTTGGGCATTGGTCAAACATCTGTGAACATGATCTTAACGGAGTACATATAGCATCTTTATCACGTGCAGCTAAATCAAGCAGTTGAAAGACAAGACTTTGAAAACTGGATGAATTTCTGTAACTGGAGTCATGCTCGAATTCAAGAAGATGCGCTCCTTTCCAAAAGTGTGTTGTTTACGAATGAAGCTACATTTCTTATGAAATTCTTTCATTTTCCTTTTTATGAAATGTAGCTACAGCGTTATCATTAACGGCCATGTAAACTGGCATAATTTACATTTCTATACCGACGTAAATCCAAATTTTGAGAGGGTTGTTAACAACCAGCATCGAGTCTAAGCATTTGGGGTGGTATTATTGGAAACCGCATATTAAACTAAGGTTTTCTAAAATTCTCTAAACGAAAATCTGGAAAACCTGTTGGAAAATTTACCACTGGAGTTTTTGAGAATAATGTGGTTATAGGTAGGTGGAGCGAAAGCACACTTTAGTATTAGAGACCGAAACACTTTGGATGAAAGGTTTGCTGCCAATTGTTTCGTCTGCGAGTCACGCCACCTACGATTTTTCCAATTCCTACGCCATAATTACAAAACCGTAAATATCTTGAAAACCATGAAAGATAGAACCACATATGCTTAGATAAAAATGAAAGAGAATTTAATTTCGCAACCACCGATGTGAAACTTATGATACCATCCAATTTGAAAAATAAAAGTTTTTAACGTTTTTAATTTTTCAAATTTGAAAATTGCTAGTCTATTGAATTATGTTCTTTTGAAACAACAGTCTTAATGAGACACAAATACGTTCCTCGCTTGTTTCAAAACCAAAAACCGCATCTTTATATCGCGTTTGGTTTCCGAGATATTAACGTTTCTTGTAAAGTACTACAAACGTCAAATTTTGTAAAAATTGCTGAATAACTCCGAAAATAGGCTTCGTAGACATAAATAATGGTTGACAAACTAGACCTAAAAATCGATGCTGAATTCAAAAACGTAATAATATACAGGGTGTTCCATTTAAAATAAGAAAGTTGATGCCTACTTCCGGTATAACCGGAGATCCACCATCTTTGAAATTATTTTCTAAATGTAGAGCATTTGAAAAGAAACGTTTTTTATTTAAAACATTTTCGTCTAATTTAAACGGTATGGCCGCTAGGGAGCACCGCGCGCTTAGTGGACCACCCTGTATATGTAGTTTGAAAATAGAGTGAGTTATGCGAGAAATTGTGAGTCCGTGTTTTACATGGCAAATGAGTATGTATAAATGTGTGTATCCAGGCCCCTTAAAGCTCTTTTCTGCGTTTTTAATATAATGTGCCTACTTTTAGAGTTCCCCCAAAATAAAATGCCATATAAAAGTTTGCTATGAAACAGACCCATGTCTGTTTAGAACCGTTTCAATAAAATTTAGATTAATTCAAAAAATCTAATTGTATGTCGGAAAGAAAGCGATTTTTTTAGTGTAGGAATATTTGGCAACGCTGTAATATCTGGTCTCGACATCTGTCGAACAGACTATCATTAAATCAAAAAGTGAAAAAGCGAATTTCAAAAAGAACAGTTGCAGATAATTCCCGTTAATCTTGTATCTTAATGGGTTTTTAATGGTTCTCTAAATTATTAGTTTGAATTCAATCATTTGTTTTATTTGTCAGAGAAACATAAGGCTATACTGCGATGCAGAAAAAAACGGAGCCAAGTATATACTACTCGCAAGAGAAATGCGAACAGTGAGAAGAAAAAGGGTATAAATGCGGTGTAGGACTAAGTACAGCGGCGGCGCGTCGGAGGGGTATGGGGGTTCAAGGCCCCACCACTTTTTATGAGGAGTTTCCTGTTTGCTTACAGCATGGCCGACTCTACACTAGGCCGGAGCCTTAGATGTGGCAACGTGGCTTAGCTGTCAAATAGTGGGCCTATAGTTTCAGAATAATTATAACATTTTATATGTATTAGAGTTCATCTCGGTTAATAAATTAAGAACAATACTTTTTAGAACTACTACTACTAATACCACTTACATCTGATATCTGGTTCATCGTAGTCAAACACTACAAAATAAAAATAAACGCAACCTGTTTCCTGCGGCCACTTCCACTTCCACTTAAATGAACACTCAATTTACTTTGTAAATTGTCACTTGAGCTAAAGAAATTCACTATTAGGTCACTGTGAAGCCATTCTTGCTGGTCTTGACTCCCTTTCACTATCAAATCTTTTAGTAGGTATGTCCAGATGCATGCCCAGATGAGTTCTATTAACTGTATTTTTCTGTGATATTTGGGAGGTCCATGAAACATTGTAGGTACCACATTGTGCTTTAAAATAGGTCTTATCCTTTGAAATGTTTGTAAAGTATTGTCTTTATTCTTATAAATATAACCAGCCCATACGAGGAATACCGTTCACCCACTTCTGTTTATGTCCTTTATTGGAAGCACAATTGCTAATGAACACTCAATTTACTTTGTAAATTGTCACTTGAGCTAGAAAAATTCACTATTAGGTTACTGTGAAGCCATTTTGCTGGTCTTGATTCCCTTTCACTACCAAATCTTTTCGTAGGTATGCCCAGATGCATGCCCAAATGAGTACTATTAACTATATTTTTCTGTGGTATTTGGGAGGTCCAGAAAACATTGTAGGTACCACATTGTGCTTTAAAATAGGTCTTATCCTTTGAAATGTTTGTAAATTATTGTCTTTATTCTTATAAATATAACCAGCCTTTACGAGGAATACCGTTCACCCATTTCTGTTTATATCCTTGATTGGAAGCACAATTGCTAGTGCAACCTGGTACTACACACTTTGCAGGCATCTTTGTATCTTTATAGTTTCGTTTGTGCAGGTAAATAATTAGAAACACATTAAAAATCACCTTCCAATCTTTTTGTTTACTCTGGAAGAATTACACTAATGACACAAGCTCGGCCCCCGATTCAGTGTTGCCAAGTCGGCCATGCTTACAGTCAACCCTTGAAAGTCACCCCCAACTTGCGTTTTTCAAACAGCATCAAATAGCCCTTCCTACGCAAATCAAGTCCCTATACTATTCAAAATCCTGCAGTACCTTTTATTTTATACGCAAAATTATTTTTTTCGCAAAATTATAAGCATAATACAAATAAAACAAGAACATGCTTGACGCAAAAAACGGTTTAAAATAAAACTAATTGGGTTTTTAAGGGTACTGAATGATTTATAAAACATGCTTTCCAAAACATATGTTTTTTTTATGTTTTATTACGAACCTATTATGCGTCAAACAAATGCTCATTTTATTTATTTTAATGACTACGAAAAAAAATGGAGTCAAGTTGATTGACTCAGTACTTCCCACACATTACGGTGATACCACTTTATTATTTTCCCATAGCATAAAGATTTAGTCTGAGATCCCCTTGCAACAAAATCATCGCCAGTACCCCCCCCCCCCCAAATTATTGTCATATGCCGCTAGGTCTTTCCTGCAAAGGTCAATGAACAGCCTATTATCAATAATACAAACTTTTGTATTGAATTTCACCTCTTCAGATGTGGCAGTTTTGGAAAAATTTTAGGCGTTCCGGTACCGTTTACTGAAAAAGCGGTGTTGCCGTATCTCATTAATTAATACAAACAAAATTTTGAAATTGTGAGATCTTACTAAATTCGACATGCGCAATTCATTGCAATAAAAATAAGTAGAGGATTCTATTTAAAATAAATTAAAATCGGGGATACTTGTTTAAAAATTTGGGAAAATAATTTATAACTTGGCAACGTCGAAAACGCGAAAAAAAATATTACAAGGCGAGATAGAGTATTTGTAGATATTTCGATTTAAAATAAAAAAGACAGGGTGTTCCATTTAAAAAAACAAAGTAAAACGACCTTTAAGTTGCCGGAATTTAAAATTCTGCCAAAAACACCCTGTAGATACAAATTGCTGGTAGCATCCAGAATACTATCCGCTTAATATTCAAGTAACTCGCTGTGTAATATTATTGAGAAAAGTTAAAGGAACATATCAATTTGGACGTATTACTTGCGACCTTGCAAATGCGGAAATTAATAGAAAATAAATTATAACTTGGCAACGTCGCAACCGATTCCAAAAATATTTTAGGGTTGAATAGAGATCAATGATGGACACTAGGAGAATTTGAGAGAAAGTTATAGTTCCTTATAAAAAAATCAAATTGATCTCTATCCTACTTTCCCGCAACACCCTGTATATTTCAAAATATTTTTAGAATATGCGTCTCAAGTAACCAAATAACTTTTGTATGTGAGATTTTCTTCTATCAGCTATACCTTGCGAGATATCGAAGAATTACACACTAAATGGACAGCCTGTATACATCGGAAAAAATTCTAAGTCCTTTAGTTTCTGTAATAGGCATAAGGCAATGTTCGGATAGATCTAAAAAAGTTATTTATGTCACTAGGTCTTCCTTCACAGGTCAGTGGGTAGTCTATTACGAATAAAACAAATTTTTCAATTTTACAACCCCTCACCCCCCAACCACCCCAATTTCACCCCCACCCAAAAAAAAGTATAAAATGATCAGGGACCCCTAAAACGCCTAAAAACGAAGTTTCAGCAATATTTAATTTTTTTTGTTTTTTGCTAATTACTCCGCCGCCTATGGACCGATTTTCAAAATTATAGGAACATTACCTACTACGACCCCACAGCATACCGCTGCCCAAATTTCATCACAATCCATGCAGCGGTTACTGAGATTACGAGGCTAGAAAAAAGCGACAGACAGACAGACAGACCGACAGACAGACAGACAGACAGACAGACAGACAGACAGACAGACAGACAGACAGACCGACGGAAATGAGTGACGTGGTTTTTCGTTATGTAGACATCATAAAACGCCCAAAAAGCGTATTATCTCAAAATCGAAAATTTTCGCGATCACAATACTCCCCTCACCTATCGGTGTGGGAAGTAAAAAAGATTGATTTCTATATGAAGTCAAGGGCACTACAAAATATTAAATAAAATAATGACCTCATTAATCTATTAAAAGATGTGGGGTGCTATTTGGAAAAAAAGTAGGAGGTAGTGGTAAGTTTTAGGAGTTGAAGTAAAAAAAATGTTTCGAAAGCATGATACGGCAGCTCATTCGGTATCCCCGAAAGGCTCACTTAGATTTTTTATCTTTTTTCCTTAAGAAAAAATTACGCCTCAAACAGATCCTTATTTCATTCATTTTATTTATTTCATGCCTATGAATTAAAGAAAAAAAATAGTTTTTGTATAAAATCAAAGGCACGACAAGATTTTGAACAAAATAACGACTCAATTTGTGCAGGAAAAACTATCAGGTGTTACCTGAAAAAACCAAGTTGGGGGCGAGTTTCAAGGGTTGAAGTAAACAAAAATGTTGTGAAAGCATGGTACCTTTTTTTTACGAAAATATGACGTGTCGAGGAAATTCAGGGACACCCTGTATATTGGTTGTTTCTGGCCCCCACTTTTTCGAGGCACGCGCCGCCCCTGACTAAGTACAATAATAAACGAACTCATTTGCCATAATTAGTTCATAAAAAAATACAACAGATCAATAGTTGGTGGGCCCTCCATGTTGCCGAATGCACTCCTCTAGCCTATGCGGCATGCTCGTAATCTGGTTGTTGATAAACTCTAGAGGTTCGTCCAGCGTGGTCGGAGGATTGGATAAATCGCCTATGTATCGAACCATCCAATCCCATACTTTTTCAATTGGCGATAAATCGGGTGATCGTGGAGGCCAGGGGAGTACCCTGACCTCAGCTTCCTGTAGGAACCTCATCGATACCCTTGCAATATCAGGACGTGCATTATCTTGCTGGAAGAAACTCTCTTCGAGGCCTCGGACATATGGATCGGCAATTGATTCTAACACCTCATTCACATAACGTTGCGCAGTCATTGTGCCACGAATCACAAGTAAAGATGACTTGCTATTGAATGCAATGGCACCCCAAACCATCAAACCAATAGAACGGTGTACATGGCGCTCAACAGCAAACTGGAGATCACGTCGTTCACCCCGTCGCGTCGTCGTCTTACGCGTTGGCGTCCGTCATGTGCCCTCAGACAAAACCTGGACTCATCCGAGAAGGCCGTCTGATGTCACTCAGCAAACCATTGTCGGTGTTCTTGGCACCAATCTAACCAGGGTTGCCATATTAGGGGATTTTCCGCAAATTTGGGGTATTTTCAGCCTACTGGGGGAAATTTTGGGGGTCATTATTTCCTGGGGGATTTTCTGGGGGAGAAAATAAAGCCTTAGGAGATTTTGGGGGTACTATTTTTCGTTTTTAATAACGCAAAACTGAAAATTTACACTTGCTATTTTTTATTTTGGCACGTCCAACTCTACACTTCCTTCTTAAGCTTAATTCAGAAGCACACGACATCCAACGATACGACGTTACGAAACTGTCTCTATTGGTTGAAATATTTTGATTTGACATCATTTTGAATATTTCAACCAATAGGAATAGTTTCGTACTGTCGTATCTTCGGATGTCGTGCGCATCTGAATTAAGCTTTAAAAGTGGGTTGGCAGACTTGCGGCAATATTAAGGGTGAGATTTTACCTATGAAAATTGACTGTGCTAACTTTACACCAAATGAGAATATTACGCAGGTTCAACGCAGACATGTATAATAAAGTTGCTGATGACAATGCCTTAGATATATTATTTGAATAAATTTCATAGTTTAACCTAATACATTTTTTGTTTGTTATATTTAATACATTACTTAAAATGTTAATTTTTTTTGTTATGAAGATTACATATTAATAATATTAGTCTATAAAAGAAACTATTTTTTATGTTTTGTTAAACCACAACCTCAAAAGATATTTGTTAAACTTTATTTCTTTTTTAAGTTTCAACAGATTGTTTTAAATGACAAAAAATGCGTTTTTCAGAAGAACATCTTTTATTCGACGTTGTTTACATTTCACTATCGCTAAGTGTGCGTGTAATACATAAAAAAATAATATCATTTATTTCTTGATATTTTTGTTAAAAACATTTTGGGGGATTTTTCTTTAAATATGTCTAATTTGGGGGATTTTTGAACCTGAGCTGGGGGAAATCCATCAAATCCATCTGGCAAACCTGAATCTAACCATTGGCGACGATGATTTGTAGTGAGTGGACGCACTAGATGCGGACGATATGATCCTAAACCCATTTCACTCAATCTGTGGTACACCGTGAGGACTCGAATGGGCCTCCCTATAGCTGCAGATCAAGCGTCAGCAACAGCTCGAGTGGATCCCATTCTGTCTCGAAGGGCCAGTAGTCGTAGATGATGATCTTGCCAGTCTGTAGTTCTTCTACGTGCTCCAGAACCTCTAGCTCGCTGCATTCACCCTTCTGCGATCCATGCGCGCCATACTGCTACAACTGTAGCCACGCTGCGCCCCATGGTTACAGCAATTGCGCTGAAAGAAGTTCTCGTTGGCCTACAATCCGACCCCGTTCAAAGGGGTTTAACTGCGTAAATTGGGGCTCTCGTCTTCTAGAGGGCATTTTTACACAACCAATAATTCATCTTTTTCACACAACCAACTGGTCTCTCACCCATTTTCAACAGATATCATCTTTTTTGAATCGACAAAAAGCCATGTTTTTTTACACTTCTATAGTTTTTAAAGGTGCCATGTAGGATGTAGGTAAATAGCGTCTGAATGAACAAACAGTGTTAAGGGCCCCACAGACATAGTTCTTTTTTATCAGGTTTGCACGACGTGCCAACCGATCACACTCATTTCGGTCCGTGTGTGCCGAAAAACCGTCGTGTTGACCGTCGTTACAAAAAATCTGTCCGAGCTTGATTTTACCCGTCGGTTTCGAACGCCATCGTGCAACTCGGTACATGTGTGGCCGTTCATCGTGCAATCACGACGGGATTTTGCAGTGTCGTTCTGGTTTCAGGTATAATTTGTAAAGCTTGAGGGGATATCGCAACTGAAAATTTCAAATGTAGCTGTCAGACGTTCATGAGGGGAAATACTTTGTCTCATCCAAGTATCCTATTTCTTTATTAGAGGTGCTACTGAATTAAGTAATTCTAAGTATGTTTCTTCATCCATCAAATAATTGTACCAATCCCCTGGTTCCAGACGCAATTCTTCTAATAGATTTATATGGGAGAATTGGCCTCTTTTTAAAAGCCACTGTTTCACCCATTTAGAACGTTTTTTCTTGCTGTATTTCACTTTAATACCTAAAGCCGCCGCCAATGCTAAATCCATGTTTAACGGACCAAAAATTTCCGAGAACCTGAAAGAAAACCGAGCAGTGTGTGGAGGTATCGTTCCATCGGTTTAACCGACATCGGTTGGCACGTCGTGCAAACCTGATGAAAAAGAACGATGTCTGTGGGGCCCTTTACATGTGTACTAGAGATGGTCCTGCCAAGCCGTGTACAAATTTTCAATGCAAATATCCGTTTTTTCCAGTTGTTCGGGTCTCACTTGCGTGTATTGACTTGAACGAATTAAATGAATAAGAGGGCAGAACCCTTTAGGCTTGCGCCTGTGTTCGAAAAACACTGATTTCTATAGTTTTTTATGTCTTGTCTTTCGACAATGCTGGCTTTCTAAAGACTATTCTTTCTTAAATAACTGATCTAAAAATAGCCCTGAAGTAACCAGTTGCGTGATTTGACAGTATAAAAAATATTGACTTCGCTTCCCTCAGACATCCTAAAAATATACTCGTGGAAATATCCAAAATGATATAGAGAAATTGTTTAACAGCAGACAGTTGACAGCCTTGTGACACGCACAGCCAACTGAGATATTTATGACGAATTGCTTGAACAAAATTTAGGGACCAAACACATCTATGATGAGAAACTATTTGAATATATAATTACACTGAAAGCGATTTAGTATATTGGAGGTAATCAATATCATCTTCATAGTCACAATGTCTTAACAGATATGTTGTGAGCTCGTAAAATGCATTAAGTCGGAGCTAGACTGTTGCCGACACGAATATTATCAATAGTTTTGAGAACTGCAGCTCGCCATCGTTCGCGATTTACTTTCAGTTCAGTGGCGCTCTTGATACTCATATCCAGCAACTGTTTCGTCGTATCCACCCAGCGTGTAGGGGAACGACCACGCGGTGCCGCCCACTCGGGGCATGCCCCTGAACTACAAGTATCTCCATATTATCGCTTCTGTGAATATGTCCGAAGAGCTTAAGCATTCCCGTCGACACAATGGAGGATAGTCTCTTTGGATTACCGAGCTCAACCAGTATGGAAACGTTAGTTCGATGGGCGGTATAAGGAATTCTCAGCATTCTCCTCTACGTCCACATTTCAAAAGCATCTATGCGAGCTCGGTCTGCCAAGTTTCCGAGCCATACAAAAATAGGGAGAACACAAGAGACTGAACCAGCGACATTTTGGTAGCTTTAGTGATGTTATAGTCACTCCATATTTTAGTAAGATTTGTCATGGCCACACGTGACTGTTGAATGCGCCGTCGAATCTCATTTTCACAGCTACCCGAATTGTCGATCAAAGAACCGAGCTACACAAAACTTTGAACTACTTCACAACGGCCTACTGACTTTATTTCTCGATGACTATCGTGCTCTCTAACTACGATCATAACCTTGGTCTTGTAATAATACCAAGGCCATATGCTGCACTGTGTTGTTCTAAGATGTTTAATAGAGCTACTAGTTCTTCCTGAGAAGCAGCAATAAAGGTTGTATCGTCAGCAAATCTTAAGTTGAATATTTTGCTTCCGCCAATAGTTACACCGCTATTCCAGTTGTCCAATATCTGTATCATCACAAATTCAGAGTAAATGTTAAATAACATTGGAGATAATACACATCCCTGACGAACTCCTTTTCTGGTTGCTGTTTGACCAGACAGGTTACCATCAATTCTTACACGAGCGAAGCTAGACTGATAGAGTTGCTGTACGAGAAATACTAAGTGGTAAGGAACTCCCATAGAGATAAGGATTTCCCACAGTTTGGGCAACTTTACGTTATCAAACGCCTTAGAATAGTCCACAAAGCAGATAAAAACTGGAAAATAATGCTCTGTGGCTTTTTCAATAATTTGTCTTAAATTTAAGACCTGTTCACGCGTACCGCGTCCTTTTACGAAACCTGCCTGCGTCTGAGAAATTTGCCAGCCAATAAAACCCTCCAATAGTAATCAATCTTGATACCAAGAAAGTCATATCGTTTAAAAAAAATGTGTATCTTGTAGTATCACACACATAGATCACTCAGAACAGATTGAAATTCTGTGGCTGAAAATTTTATAAATCAGTCGTCTAAATGCAAAACCCGACAAGTCACAAATTTTTCAAAATAGAGTTTTATATACCATTTTGTTCATTATTTGAAGCGCTACCATTTTCTATATTTTTCGCTTACAAAACCCGACAATAAACATGAGATATTTGGCTAAGAAAACTAGACTTAGGTGCAAACACCGACAAGTCCAAGCGGTGTTTTATTTCAAACACCGACATGTCCACAGGAGCCAATACGGACAACGGGAGCAAGTCACATGTCGATCGCACGAGGTATTCTGACCGTTGTGCGTTTTTGTTTTATCCAGTCGCTGAAAATACGTTGTGATGAATTCATGTGTTTTTCAGTTTACTGAGAGAATGAGATTAATTTATGCTGTATTGATAAATTATTGATAAAAATAACCATGTTTTTTGAAAAATGCTTTGGATGAGGGTTTTGGAGAGCCTACTTGAACAGAAGCTAGGTCCATATTAATGCAGAGGACCGAAGCTAATTGTGAAAATGCATTTGCTAGTTCTGAAGAATTTTGTTTGTCAGAAAATTTAGATTTTGACGTTTAAACCTTGTAACCCTTGAAATGTATCCTTTCTAACATCTAGCTTTATGTTTATAGTTCCTGTCGTTGAGCACAGTGTTTGATTAGATTCCTTTGTATTCAGCAAAATAATCCAAATTGATAAGTGTTTCACTTATTTTGATCCGATTCCACAAAAATAGCAGTCAAAACACGACATGTCACAGTTCCTAACATGCAAAACCCGACGTGTCCAAATTTGAAAGTCAGATTTTAGAAAAACTATATGTCCTAGATTTTGGGGCGTTAGGACTTAACGTCCTAAAACATCGTATATTATAATACTCTCGATCTCGTATTATTTTCGCTCATAATAAGACTTTGATCTGTTTTTCTTGATTTCTGTAAAATTTGTTACCGTGGACTTGTCGGGTTTTGCATTTAGACGACTGAAATATCCCCTTTTTCAAAAATATTGGTTTGAGTAATGTGTTATGATTACTTTGCACTGCACTACACTAGTTCTGCGGACAGATAGGCAGACAATATTGTAACTGTAAAAAATGTATAGAAAACCTATTTATTCAAATTAAAAATTATTATGTTGATGTGGGAAGTAGATTGCTAGTTTTTTCGTACTCGGTAGCCATGGCAGAAAAAAGTTAACGATATAGTCGTTAATAATCAAATTAACTGTCCAAAATTAGGACCATAAGGGCAGGAAATAGGCCGAACTAATTTATTTAATGATCTTTTTATCAATAGAGATGCATTTGCTTTTCCAGTGCAATGTAATTTTTTTGGTTTCACTTAGCGGAGCGGACAAGCGCCTAATGATTATTTTGGGCAGGGAAAATTCTGAAAACTTTAAATAGAGGTGCTGTTGGAGTCAGTGGCGGCGTATCAAGGGTGTGATCTGCATTAAAATAGGTCCTCAAGCAAAAGAGAATCATAAAAAACAAAAGCAAGCTCCAAGCAACTTGTAAATATTTAAAACAAAAGGGACACTAGATGTATGTGTTAATCAAATCTTGCTTCTCAGATATTTTCGGCACTAACAACATATCGAAATTTAATTATAATCAAGTTAAGAGTTTCTAGGCTATACAACTATTAGGAACCACTCTGAAATACCTAAGAAAAATTTTTGGCGGCTTTTATATTTTCGGTTTATTGTTCATTACTTCGTCACTACTGGTATGCTGCTCCAAAAATTATAATTATAGTCTGCAGTTTTTGAATCGACATTACTTTAGATTTAAGTTAGTAGTTACAGCTAGTATTAACCAAATTACAGGTTTTATACCTATGTCTACTGGCATATCTTCTAGGGTAGGATATAAGCAGTATCAATTTTTTTCTAAGGCCATGAGTCTTTATTTGACACAAAGCTGTTGTGCTCCTATTACAAATTTCATCAAATCTTTATTTGGCTTTCTATTAAGATGAAACCTCGTGTTTTAGATAACTTAAGGGTGCTGATTACAAATCCGGTCGCAGTTTTGAGTTTTAGTCTTTTGTGACGAATATAAAGAAAATCAGATCTTGCAGATCTTCAAGTTTGCCTAAAAAATCTAAAATCTTTATTCACCTTTCTATTATGATGAAACCTTGTGTTTCGGATAATTTGAGGGTGCTGATTATAGATCAGGTCACAGTTTTTAGTTTCAGTCTCGTCTGACGAAAATCAAAAATTTCGGATCTTTCAGATCTTCAGGTTTGCCTAAAAAATCGAAAATCTTTATTTGGCTTTCAATTGAGATGAAACTTTGTGTTTTGGATAATTTGAGGGTGCTGATTACAAATCCGGTCGCAGTTTTGAGTTTTAGTCTTGTGTGACCAAAATAAAAAAACAGATCTTTCATATCTTCAAGTTTGCCTAAAAAATCTAAAATCTTTATTTACCTTTCTATTAAGATGAAACCTTGTGTTCTGGATAATTTGAGGGTGCTGATTACAAATCCGGTCGTAATTTTGAGTTTTAGTCTTGTGCGACGAAAATAAAAAAAATCACATGTTTCAGATCTTCAATAAGTTTGCCTAAAAAATCGAAAATCCTTATTTACCTTTCTATTAAGATGAAACCTTGTGTTTTGGATAATTTGAGGGTGCTGATTACAGATCTGGTCACAGTTTTGAGTTTCAGTCTCGTCTGACAAAAAAAACATCCTTCAGATCTTCAGGTTTGCCTAAAAGATCGAGAATTTTTATTTGGTTTTCTAGTATGCAGCGGTTACTGATATTACGCTGTATAAAAGTCGGACAGACAGACGAAAATCATCATCAAAAAGACAACAAACAAAAGAAGAATGGACCTACCAACATTTTCTTACCAAAAAAGTCTTAAACGCCTTACAGATAGTCACAAATTTAACTCATTCCACTAAAAGTTTTTACGATTTCCAAAATCCCATCTTCTACCCCCAAAAAAACCTAGGAACAAATATCTGCGTCTGGCAACACTGCCAAACAAGTGACAGATAAGGTAGGTAGAATGATTATAGGCTATACAGAGAACCAGAAATAAACACTATTATAATCGAGAGTATTTTTGTGAAGTTATGAAGTATGAATTGATACTTCAATATTTGGAAGGTGCCAATTGAACTTGAATATACATCAATATCCACGTTGGTTAAATACGATAAAAGACCCACAATCATCGTAATTGCAGATGTTTCTGAAGCCGCAGTAGAATTACTTGCCAGGCCTGCTATCAATATATCCCAATCCCAACTCAGCAGAAGTTTTTTGAATCCACGTTATTAAATACGCCCAAATCTAAAAGAATGGTGCAGTAGATTTTTGCCCAAGTTGCCCTTTTATTTAAAATATTTTTGATATTTGATAAGCGAACTCATGACCATTTGGCGTTTGCACACCGTAGTATACAATACATAGTAATCATCATAGTTACAATGTCTTAACAGACATGTTGTGAACTCGTAAAATGCATTAAGTCGAAGCTAGAGTATTGCCGACACGAATATTATCAATAGTTTTGAGAACTGTAGCTCGCCATCGTTCGCGATTTACTGTCAGTTCAGTGGCGCTCTTGATACTCATATCTAGCAACTGTTTCGTCATATCCACCCAGCGTGTAGGGGAACGGCCACGGCGCCGCCCACTCGGGGCGTGACTCTGAACTACAGGCTTCTCCATATTATCGCTTCTGTGAATATTTCTGAAGAATGTAAGCATTCTCATCGATACAATGGAGGATAGTCTCTTTGGATTACCGAGCTCATCCAGTATGGAAACATTAGTTCGGTGGGCGGTATAAGGAATTCTCAGCATTCCCCTCCTCGTCCACATTTCAAAAGCATCTATGCGAGCTCGATCTGCCCTTTTAACAGTCCAAGTTTCCGAAGTATACAAAAATATGGAGAACAGAAGAGACTGAACCAGTGACATTTTGGTAGCTTTAGTGATGTTATGGTCACGCCATATTTTAGTAAGCTTTTACATGGCCACCCATGCCTGTTGAATGCGCCGTCGAATCTCAATCTCACAGCTACCTGAATTGTCGATCAAAGAACCGAGGTACACAAAACTTTGAACTACCTCACAACGCCCTACTGACTTTATGTCTCGATGATTGTCATGCTATCTATCTACGATAATAACTTTGGCCTTGTTGTAGTTAATACCAAGACCATATGCTGCACTGTGTTGTTCTAAAACGTTCAATAGAGCTACTAGTTCTTCGTGAGAAGCAGCAATAAGAGTTGTATCGTCAGCAAATCTTAAGTTAGATATTTTGCTTCCGCCAATAGTTATACCGCCACTCCAGTTGTCCAATACCTGTCTCATCACAAATTCAGTGTAAATGTTAAATAACATCGGAGATAATACGCATCCCTGGCGAACTCCTTTTCTGGTTGCTGTTTGACCAGACAGGTTACCATCAAACTTACACGAGCTGAGCTAGACTCATAGAGTTGCTATATGAGAAATACTATGTGGTAAGGGACTCCCATGGAGATAAGGATTTCCCACAGTTTAGGCCACTTTACGTTATCAAACGCCTTAGAATAGTCCACAAAGCAGATAAAAACGGGAAAATAAATACATAGTAAAGTAACAGCTATTTGTTTTGAAATCAGTTTTATCTACTTATGGTCAAACACTCATAGAAATTTCCCTCACAACATGCTTTTTCCTTGTGTAGTTAGACGTAAGGCCATCGAGTTCAGATAGGCTAAATTTGGCTACATTGGTTTTCAGTGGACGATTTATCCTGACATATTGAATTCTTTCAAATATTCTAATAGGTACCCGTTTTACATCGACATTTACTCCGCGAATTTATTCATTGATTAATCGTTTTACATCTGTGAATAAAACCATGGATTTTGTGACAGCATGCAGTGCTGCCAACACTGTTGCTGTGATATGATTAGCGGTTTTTGCAAGATCTATTGAAAGCGTATTGTTTGTGGCCTTTTGACAGTAAAACTCTCAATTTGATTGCGAGTTTTTATTAGGAAAATGTTTAATAACATACAGAGACGGGTATGCAACATAAATGACATGGATCATATGATTTTTAAGGTTGGCACTACCGAATTTTACGTCAAACTTAACCACAGGTTAGAACAGCTTCTAAAGGTTCTTTCCAACAGGCCTGAATACCGTACAATGTATCGTCACGGACATACGCAGAATGTGAAATGCGTTCCAACACGTTTGGCGACCGTTCATGAAACGGTCCATAAAGCGTTCCAACAGATTTCGTTACCGTTCATGGGACGGTTTCTGTACGGTCAAATCGGTACTTGGTCCAAAGTAAGGACTGTGAGGACTGACATGCGCAGTAGAAAGTAAATCGCCCGCTTGGCGCACAATTTCATTTTGTCATTTCTATGCGCTTTCTGTTTTCTTGCTTCCTTGAGTCTTGAGTGTTGAGATTGATGATTTGATTTTGCTTCTTTTGTTTTTGCTGTTGCTTGTTGTTTGGCTGGCTCGTTTGTTGGCCGAAACTTCACCAAAGCCAAACATGGAAATAGGAATCAAACAGTAATGTTATACGTGGTATGTTATGCTAAATTCGGTCATTTTTATGGAAAACATAACCCAGGTTCTTTGTTTATAGAGCTACAGGAATACCTGGTTGTGAGTGGCAACCATTATTCATGGCTAAAATTACCCAAATAATCCTCATTCTTCGGTTGTGGTTGATAGACTAACACCAAGTCATCGTCAGAAAACTCAGGCCCCGATCAATTTTAATACAGCTCTTGGGGTCTTAGACCAGTGCTGAAGCCTTCAAAAATAATACAAAGTGAAAAAAATTACAGTAGGATGAAACCCATTAGAAAAAGAGGGGAATATGATAAGGATGAAAGGAAAAATAAATTACGGTCGATTCGAGATCGGGAAGTGGGAGGGGGTGAGTTTTTAAGGGTAGAAAATGGTTTATCTTGATTTCTGGCAAAACTACACGTCCTATGGAAAAAAGTTAAATGGCAAAGTTGTAGGTAATAAAAAGGTCTACAACCTTTGTATTTTCAATTTTTTCACATAACCTCAAAATTTTGGTGAAAAATTCAAAAAACCAAGTTTTTGGTCTTTTATTTTTATCTTTTTCAAAAAAATAATTTTTTTACGAAATTTGGTGAAAACTTACCTTATTATGTCCCAAATACACTGTAATTTATTTGATTCAAAATATTTATTTTTTAGCCTTATTTGACCTTAAGGTTAAAAATGCACCCCAATTTTCAATCGAAAATACTCGCGTCAAAATATCAGCTTTTTTCAAAAAGTTTGGGAGCCTTTCGTTCGTTGAAATCTCTATTTTCTGATGGTGTAAAACAAAATATACATTACTATAGAAAATTTTCTCAGAAAATGCAAAAAACTGAAAGAAACTCAAATTCGAAATTTTTTTTTACTCACTATGTACAATTTTGAGCTATTTATTAAAATTTACACTTATTTACTTAAAAAACGTGAGATCTCATGTTACATTGATAAACGAAAAAATTGCAAATTGGAATATCCTACTATAATTAACAAACAAATAAGTTAATATTTAATAAGACATCTACAATATTTTGAAAAAGTTGTAGAATCTTCTTTAAATAAGATTTGTAGATGCCTATTTATTGCTGTTGTAAGATAATTTATATACCTGAGTGACATACGGTAAATGTTAGCCCATTGTAAGGTATTTCATGGAGAAGTGGGGACGGACTTAGCAGGGTCTGGGCCTTACTACATACCTGCTATTTCGTAGCAGCTGAACCGCTAGTCAGTGGTCATGGGTAACGCAGACAAATTAAATACGTTGATACTATAGCGCTGGCGCATTTCCTTGTATCAACGCAATGCGTTAACTCAAATGCGCTATGATACACGATACAGTTGAGAGCCAGACTGGAAATAATATTGGAGACGAAGATGATTGTCTTGAAGATTTCGACGATCAACTAGAGACAGAAAGGTTTATCGAATCTAACGATGAAGAAATGCCTTCAAAGAGACAAAAACTAATGGATAACTAATGGGAATTTCAGATAAGATACTTATAAATGACAATATTAACGTTTTCGAAAAAAAAATATAATGAATAACGTAATCAGATTTAAGTATCTAAATTCAATAGTGTGATTTACATGTATATTTATATTTTTTGAAATTTTCTATGACATGAATGTAATTCGAATTTAATTAATAAACCTTTCAACTAAAAAAAATTGCAGCAATCACATTTTTTTGATGAAATTGTACATAGTGAGTAAAAAAAATTACGAATTTGAGTTTTTTTCAGTTTTTTGCATTTTCTGAGAAGATTTTCCATAGTAATGTATATTTTTTTTTACACCATCAGAAAATAGAGATTCCAACGAATAAAAAGCTCCCAAACTTTTTAAAAAAAGCTGATGTTTTGACGCGAGAATTTTCGATTGAAAATTGGGGTGCATTTTTGATATTAGGTTAAAATAAGGCGAAAAAATGAATATTTTAAAACAAATAAATTACAGTGTATCTGGGACATAGTGAGGTAAGTTTTCACCAAATTTCGTAGAAATTTTTTTTTGTTTGAAAAAGATAAAAATAAAAAATCAAAAACTTGGTTTTTTGAATTTTTTACCAAAATTTTGAGGGCATGTGAAAAAATTGAAAATACAAAAGTTGTAGACCTTTTTATTACCTACAACTTTGCCATTTAAATATTTTCCATAGGACGTGCAGTTTTGCCAGAAATTAAGATAAACCATTTTCTACCCTTAAAAACTCACCCCCTCCCACTTCCCGATCTCGAATCGACCGTAATTTATTTTTCCTTTCATTCTTATCATATTCCCCTCTTTTTCTAATGGGTTTCATCCTACTGTAATTTTTTTTTGTTTCAAAAATTATCGACCCTGGTCTATCTTGGCTTTTGACGGTGGCTTTTGAAATGAAATCGGTGTTAGTTTTTTTTTTTGATAGCTGTCAGAACTGACACAGTCCAGCGAAATAAGACAAGGAATCGTTCCAACAGATTTTCCTGTTTGTACGGTCACGAAACCATCCAAAATCAACGCATACGTACCACAAATGATCCGAACAGTTTCGTGACGGTTCAATGGACGGTACAAAATATGCTGTTGGAAAGAAGCTTAAATCAGTGAAGAAATCCAAGAAAAAATCCATTGACTTATTTGGACGTCAAATTCCTGTTTTACACTTGTCAATTTTGACTACGACCTGAATCCACAAATTAAAACCATGAATTTATTGTTGATGTAAAATGTGTATTAATTTGATTGCAAATTTTTATTTAGAAAACCTTTAATATTATACCGTGATGGGTATGCAACATGCATTAATTACATGCATCATACGATTTTTAAGGTTGGCACTACCGAATTTTACGTCAATCTTGACCACAGATTAGAACAGGTTCTAAAGGTTCTTTCCAACAGGCCTGAATACCGTACAATATATCGTCACGGACATGCGCAAAACGTGAAATGCGTTCCAACTCGTTTTGTGACCGTTCATGAAACGGTCCATAAAGCGTTCCAACAGATTTCGTTACCGTTCATGGGACGGTTTCTGTACGGTCAAATCGGTACTTGGTCCAAAGTAAGGACTGTGAGGACTGACATGCGCAGTTGAAAGTAAATCGCCCGCTTGGCGCACAATTTCATTTTGTCATTTCTATGCGCCTTCTGTTTTCTTGCTTACTTGAGTCTTGAGTGTTGATATTGAGTGTGATTTGATTTTGCTTCTTTTGTTTTTTCTGTTGCTTGCTGTTTGGCTGGCGCGTTTGTTGGCCGAAACTTCTCCAAAGCCAAAAATGGAAATGGAATCAAACAGTAATGTTATACATGGTATGTTATGCTAAATTCGGTCATTTTTATGGAAAACATAACCCAGGTTCTTTGTTTATAGAGCTACAGGAATACCTGGTTGTGAGTGGCAACCATTATTCATGGCTAAAATTACCCAAATAATCCTCATTCTTCGGTTGTGGTTGATAGACTAACACCAAGTCATCGTCAGAAAACTCAGGCCCCGATCAATTTTAATACAGCTCTTGGGGTCTTAGACCAGTGCTGAAGCCTTCAAAAATAATACAAAGTGAAAAAAATTACAGTAGGATGAAACCCATTAGAAAAAGAGGGGAATATGATAAGGATGAAAGGAAAAATAAATTACGGTCGATTCGAGATCGGGAAGTGGGAGGGGGTGAGTTTTTAAGGGTAGAAAATGGTTTATCTTGATTTCTGGCAAAACTACACGTCCTATGGAAAAAAGTTAAATGGCAAAGTTGTAGGTAATAAAAAGGTCTACAACCTTTGTATTTTCAATTTTTTCACATAACCTCAAAATTTTGGTGAAAAATTCAAAAAACCAAGTTTTTGGTCTTTTATTTTTATCTTTTTCAAAAAAATAATTTTTTTACGAAATTTGGTGAAAACTTACCTTATTATGTCCCAAATACACTGTAATTTATTTGATTCAAAATATTTATTTTTTAGCCTTATTTGACCTTAAGGTTAAAAATGCACCCCAATTTTCAATCGAAAATACTCGCGTCAAAATATCAGCTTTTTTCAAAAAGTTTGGGAGCCTTTCGTTCGTTGAAATCTCTATTTTCTGATGGTGTAAAACAAAATATACATTACTATAGAAAATTTTCTCAGAAAATGCAAAAAACTGAAAGAAACTCAAATTCGAAATTTTTTTTTACTCACTATGTACAATTTTGAGCTATTTATTAAAATTTACACTTATTTACTTAAAAAACGTGAGATCTCATGTTACATTGATAAACGAAAAAATTGCAAATTGGAATATCCTACTATAATTAACAAACAAATAAGTTAATATTTAATAAGACATCTACAATATTTTTAAAAAGTTGTAGAATCTTCTTTAAATAAGATTTGTAGATGCCTATTTATTGCTGTTGTAAGATAATTTATATACCTGAGTGACATACGGTAAATGTTAGCCCATTGTAAGGTATTTCATGGAGAAGTGGGGACGGACTTAGCAGGGTCTGGGCCTTACTACATACCTGCTATTTCGTAGCAGCTGAACCGCTAGTCAGTGGTCATGGGTAACGCAGACAAATTAAATACGTTGATACTATAGCGCTGGCGCATTTCCTTGTATCAACGCAATGCGTTAACTCAAATGCGCTATGATACACGATACAGTTGAGAGCCAGACTGGAAATAATATTGGAGACGAAGATGATTGTCTTGAAGATTTCGACGATCAACTAGAGACAGAAAGGTTTATCGAATCTAACGATGAAGAAATGCCTTCAAAGAGACAAAAACTAATGGATAACTAATGGGAATTTCAGATAAGATACTTATAAATGACAATATTAACGTTTTCGAAAAAAAAATATAATGAATAACGTAATCAGATTTAAGTATCTAAATTCAATAGTGTGATTTACATGTATATTTATATTTTTTGAAATTTTCTATGACATGAATGTAATTCGAATTTAATTAATAAACCTTTCAACTAAAAAAAATTGCAGCAATCACATTTTTTTGATGAAATTGTACATAGTGAGTAAAAAAAATTACGAATTTGAGTTTTTTTCAGTTTTTTGCATTTTCTGAGAAGATTTTCCATAGTAATGTATATTTTTTTTTACACCATCAGAAAATAGAGATTCCAACGAATAAAAAGCTCCCAAACTTTTTAAAAAAAGCTGATGTTTTGACGCGAGAATTTTCGATTGAAAATTGGGGTGCATTTTTGATATTAGGTTAAAATAAGGCGAAAAAATGAATATTTTAAAACAAATAAATTACAGTGTATCTGGGACATAGTGAGGTAAGTTTTCACCAAATTTCGTAGAAATTTTTTTTGTTTGAAAAAGATAAAAATAAAAAATCAAAAACTTGGTTTTTTGAATTTTTTACCAAAATTTTGAGGGCATGTGAAAAAATTGAAAATACAAAAGTTGTAGACCTTTTTATTACCTACAACTTTGCCATTTAAATATTTTCCATAGGACGTGCAGTTTTGCCAGAAATTAAGATAAACCATTTTCTACCCTTAAAAACTCACCCCCTCCCACTTCCCGATCTCGAATCGACCGTAATTTATTTTTCCTTTCATTCTTATCATATTCCCCTCTTTTTCTAATGGGTTTCATCCTACTGTAATTTTTTTTTGTTTCAAAAATTATCGACCCTGGTCTATCTTGGCTTTTGACGGTGGCTTTTGAAATGAAATCGGTGTTAGTTTTTTTTTTTGATAGCTGTCAGAACTGACACAGTCCAGCGAAATAAGAGAAGGAACCGTTCCAACAGATTTTCCTGTTTGTACGGTCACGAAACCATCCAAAATCAACGCATACGTACCACAAACGATCCGAACAGTTTCGTGACGGTTCAATGGACGGTACAAAATATGCTGTTGGAAAGAAGCTTAAATCAGTGAAGAAATCCAAGAAAAAATCCATTGACTTATTTGGACGTCAAATTCCTGTTTTACACTTGTCAATTTTGACCACGAACTGAATCCACAAATTAAAACCATGGATTTATTGTTGATGTAAAATGGGTACCTATTAATTTGATTGCAAATTTTTATTTAGAAAAATTTTAATATTATACCGTGATAGGTATGCAACATGCATTACATGCATCATACGATTTTTATGGTTGGCACTACCGAATTTGACTTCAAACTTGAGCACAAATTAGAGCAGGTTCTAAATTCTTGAAGAAATTCTCGAAGAAATCCATGGACTTATTGGCCATAGGACACTAGCGTGCCGCGGTCAGATTTGTCCTAACCCCACCGGTCAGGAGCGCGCAAAATATTTTGTATAATAGGCAGATATGTGGACACCAGCGCGCAGGGCGGCGAGGTAAACTTATGTCTTATAATTTTAACCGATTTTAATTCATTCGTAATTTTTTGCGACCTTGATAATAGTTACTGAAGAATTTGTAGAACTCCAGTCAGAGGTATCGTTACTTTGGACTTGACAGAAATGAATTACTTTTTTATATTATTAATTGTGAAATTTTTTTCTGAACATAATAAGTTAATCTGATCACTATAATAGATGGAAATAAAGAAGTTGGTACTTGGTAGTGTCAGCAGACCGAAATGTCTTTATGATACCCCAAAAAATTTTAATTAATCAGAACGTCTTCTAATTTGTCACAAATTTGATCGATTTCTTAACGATGTCAAAGAAAGTCCGAGAAATTTACCTTCACAGCTTGTTTTGTGGGAGCATCATGGTTGTGCTCATTATTTCTTTTAAGAACAATCTCTTCCGATTGATCCATCAGCAATGATGCTATGCATCCTCTTCCAGAGCATCTGTAGGCTACACCACAGGTGGTTTCTTTATCTCTTCGGAACGTATACTCTTCAAGGAGTATTAATTTCTTCCTTTTCACACTTGACATAGACACCATGATGAAAAAGAAGAACACAAACAATACTCACAAACAGCAACTAAAGATTGCAAACTACTGAAATATCTTCATTAAGGGTAGTTTTATATACCTACAGAAGCTGGATAGTCATTTAAATAATCTGAGAAGTAGCTGTAAGCTACCGCAAGTCGTAAAAAGACAGATGAAAGTTCGCAAGAACAAAAGGGATGTGGTCATTAGGAATAACCAAGCTTAATTTTCTTCCGGCGCGCAAGTGACCGGTGCCGATGAAGGCACCCTTTTTGTAATCAGGTAAAAATCAAACCGTGCGCGCTCGTGACCGATCACCGACTTATTTGACGTCAAATTCCTGTTTTACACTTGTCAAATTTGACCAAACCATGGATTTGTTGTTGATGTTAAAACAGGTATAAGCTTCTGATTCCCTAAAAGATTTCATAAAAGAGGACAGGCAAACTGATAATAATGACAAATGTCGGATTGAGTCTACCCAGCATAATGACTATATTCAGAACCGTTGTAGGCTGAAAAAGACCATAATTAAAAACAATTGCACGGACGGCTCCCGCTAACATATTTAAACAGAAGGCTATGATTTATACAATTGGCAGAGAAAATTTATGGGCTGCACTGAACTAATTGCAGATTACAGATGGACCTGTTCGTATATAAACACAATGCGAATGAGATTCGCCTCAGCTGTAAATACATACGAGACAACCATTATGAATTTCAAGACGTTTTTAAGTGACAGATTGAATCAGGGTCATCACCAAACCTGGAGAGCTGAGAGATTTGAAATTTTTGATTTTTGTCAAACGAGACTGAAACTCAAAACTGTGACCGGATTTGCAATCAGCACCCTCATATTATCCAAAATATATATCCATATTTCATCCTAATAGAACAACGCCAAATCAAGATTTTCGATTCTTCAACCAAACCTGAAGATCTGAGAGATCTGAAATTTTTGATTTTCGTCAAACCAGACTGAAACTCAAAACTGTAACCGGATTTGTAATAAGCACCCTCAAATTATCTGAAACAAGAGGTTTCATCCTAATAGAACGCCAAATAAAGATTTTAGATTTTCAACCCAAACTTGAAGATTTGAGAGATCTGAAATTTTTGATTTTCGTCAAACGAGACTGAAACTCAAAACTGTAACCGGATTTGTAATAAGCACCCTCAAATTATCTAAAATACAAGGTTTCATCTTAATAGAACGCCAAATAAGGATTTTAGATTTTCAACCCAAACCCGAAGATCTGAGAGATCTGAAATTTTTGATTTTCGTCAAACGAGACTGAAACTCAAAACTGTGATCGGATTTGTAATAAGCACCCTCAAATTATCTAAAACACGAGGTTTCATCCTAATAGAACGGCAAATAAAGATTTTACATTTTCAACCCAAACCTGAAGATCTGAGAGATCTGAAATTTTTGATTTTCGTCAAACGAGACGGAAACTCAAAACTGTGACCGGATTTGTAATAAGCACCCTCAAATTATCTAAAATACAAGGTTTCATCCTGATAGAACGCCAAATAAAGATTTTAGATTTTCAACCCAAACCTGAAGATCCGAGAGATCTGAAAATTTTGATTTTCGTCAAACGAGACTGAAACTCAAAACTGTGACCGGATTTGTAATAAGCACCCACACATTATCAAAAACACGAGGTTTCATCCTAATAGAACGCCAAATAAAGATTTTAGATTTTCAACCCAAACTTGAAGATCTGAGATATCTGAAATTTTTGATTTTGGTCAAACGAGACGGAAACTCAAAACTGTGACCGGATTTGTAATAAGCACCCTCAAATTATCTAAAACACTCGGTCTCATCCTAACAGAACGCCAAATAAAAGTTTTAGATTTTCAACCCAAACCTGAAGATCTGAGAGGTCTGAAATTTTTTATTTTCGTCAAACGAGACTGAAACTCAAAACTGTAACTGGATTTGTAATAAGCACCCTCAAACTATCTAAAATACGAGGTTTCATCCTAATAGAACGCCAAATAAAGATTTTAGATTTTCAACCCAAACTTGAAGATCTGAGATATCTGAAATTTTTGATTTTCGTCAAACGAGACTGAAACTCAAAACTGTGACCGGATTTGTGATAAGCACCCTCAAATTATCTAAAATACAAGGTTTCATCCTAATAGAACGGCAAATAAAGATTTTACATTTTCAACCCAAACCTGAAGATCTGAGAGATCTGAAATTTTTTATTTTCGTCAAACGAGACGGAAACTCAAAACTGTGACCGGATTTATAATAAGCACCCTCAAATTATCTAAAATACAAGGTTTCATCCTGATAGAACGCCAAATAAAGATTTTAGATTTTCAACCCAAACCTGAAGATCTGAGAGATCTGAAATTTTTGATTTTCGTCAAACGAGACTGAAACTCAAAACTGTGATCGGATTTGTAATAAGCACCCTCAAATTATCTAAAACACGAGGTTTCATCCTAATAGAACGGCAAATAAAGATTTTACATTTTCAACCCAAACCTGAAGATCTGAGAGATCTGAAATTTTTGATTTTCGTCAAACGAGACGGAAACTCAAAACTGTGACCGGATTTGTAATAAGCACCCTCAAATTATCTAAAATACAAGGTTTCATCCTGATAGAACGCCAAATAAAGATTTTAGATTTTCAACCCAAACCTGAAGATCCGAGAGATCTGAAAATTTTGATTTTCGTCAAACGAGACTGAAACTCAAAACTGTGACCGGATTTGTAATAAGCACCCACAAATTATCAAAAACACGAGGTTTCATCCTAATAGAACGCCAAATAAAGATTTTAGATTTTCAACCCAAACTTGAAGATCTGAGATATCTGAAATTTTTGATTTTGGTCAAACGAGACGGAAACTCAAAACTGTGACCGGATTTGTAATAAGCACCCTCAAATTATCTAAAACACTCGGTTTCATCCTAACAGAACGCCAAATAAAAGTTTTAGATTTTCAACCCACACCTGAAGATCTGAGAGATCTGAAATTTTTGATTTTCGTCAAACGAGACTGAAACTCAAAACTGTGACCGGATTTGTAATAAGCACCCACAAATTATCAAAAACACGAGGTTTCATCCTAATAGAACGCCAAATAAAGATTTTAGATTTTCAACCCAAACTTGAAGATCTGAGAGATCTGAAATTTTTTATTTTCGTCAAACGAGACTGAAACTCAAAACTGTAACTGGATTTATAATAAGCACCCTCAAACTATCTAAAATACGAGGTTTCATCCTAATAGAACGCCAAATAAAGATTTTAGATTTTCAACCCAAACTTGAAGATCTGAGATATCTGAAATTTTTGATTTTCGTCAAACGAGACTGAAACTCAAAACTGTGACCGGATTTGTGATAAGCACCCTCAAATTATCTAAAATACAAGGTTTCATCCTGATAGAACGCCAAATAAGGATTTTAGATTTTCAACCCAAACCTGAAGATCTGAGAGATCTGAAAATTTTGATTTTCGTCAAACGAGACTGAAACTCAAAACTGTGACCGGATTTGTAATAAGCACCCTCAAATTATCGAAAACACGCGGTTTCATCCTAATAGAACGCCAAATAAAAGTTTTAGATTTTCAACCCAAACCTGAAGATCTGAGAGATCTGAAATTTTTGATTTTCGTCAAACGAGACTGAAACTCAAAACTGTAATTGGATTTGTAATAAGCACCCTCAAGCTATCTAAAACACGAGGTTTCATCCTAATAGAACGCCAAATAAAGATTTTAGATTTTCAACCCAGACCTGAAGATCTGAGAGATTTGAAACTTTTGATTTTCGTCAAACGAGACTGCAACCCAAAACTGTGACCGGATTTGTAATAAGCACCCTCAAATTATCTAAAATACGAGGTTTCTTCCTTATAGAACGCCAAATAAAGATTTTAGATTTTCAAGCCAAGCCTGAAGATTTGAGAGATCTGAGATTTTTTATTTCCGTCAAACGAGAGTGAAACTCAAAACTGTAACCAGATTTGTAATAAGCACCCTCAAATTATCTAAAATACAAGGTTTCATCCTGATAGAACGCCAAATAAGGATTTTAGATTTTCAACCCAAACCTGAAGATCTGAGAGATCTGAAAATTTTGATTTTCGTCAAACGAGACTGAAACTCAAAACTGTGACCGGATTTGTAATAAGCACCCTCAAATTATCGAAAACACGCGGTTTCATCCTAATAGAACGCCAAATAAAAGTTTTAGATTTTCAACCCAAACCTGAAGATCTGAGAGATCTGAAATTTTTGATTTTCGTCAAACGAGACTGAAACTCAAAACTGTAACTGGATTTGTAATAAGCACCCTCAAGCTATCTAAAACACGAGGTTTCATCCTAATAGAACGCCAAATAAAGATTTTAGATTTTCAACCCAGACCTGAAGATCTGAGAGATTTGAAACTTTTGATTTTCGTCAAACGAGACTGCAACCCAAAACTGTGACCGGATTTGTAATAAGCACCCTCAAATTATCTAAAATACGAGGTTTCTTCCTTATAGAACGCCAAATAAAGATTTTAGATTTTCAAGCCAAGCCTGAAGATTTGAGAGATCTGAGATTTTTTATTTCCGTCAAACGAGAGTGAAACTCAAAACTGTAACCAGATTTGTAATAAGCACCCTCAAATTATCTAAAATACAAGGTTTCATCCTGATAGAACGCCAAATAAAGATTTTAGATTTTCAACCCAAACCTGAAGATCTGAGAGATCTGAAAATTTTGATTTTCGTCAAACGAGACTGAAACTCAAAACTGTGACCGGATTTGTAATAAGCACCCTCAAATTATCTAAAACACGCGGTTTCATCCTAATAAAACGCCAAATAAAAGTTTTAGATTTTCAACCCAAACCTGAAGATCTGAGATTTTTGATGTTGATCAAACGAGACTGAAACTCAAAACTGTAACTGGACTTGTAATAAGCACCCTCAAACTATCTAAAATACGAGGTTTCATCCTAATAGAACGCCAAATAAAGATTTTAGATTTTCAACCCAAACCTGAAGATCTGAGAAGATCTGAAATTTTTGATTTTCGTCAAACGAGACTGAAACTCAAATAGCGACCGGATTTGCAATCAGCGCCCTCAAATTATCCAAAATATATATTCATATTTCATCCTAATAGAACAATGCCAAATGAAGATTTTCGATTCTTCAACCAAATCTGAAGATCTGAGAGATCTGAAATTTAATATTTTCTTTAAACGAGACTGGAATTCAAAACGGTGACCGGATTAGTAATCTGGACCCTAAAATTATCCGAAACACGAATTTTCATCTTAATAGAAAGCCAAATAAAGATTTTAGATTTTGTAGGCAAACAGCTGAAGCTGAAATTTTTGATTTTCGTCTCGTGAGACTGGAACTCAAAACTGAGACCGGATTTTTAGTCAACACCCTCACGTTATCCAAAACACGAGGTTTCGTCTTAATAGAAAGTAAAATAAATATTTTCGATTTTTTAGGTAAACCTGTCAATCTACCTCTACATCTACATAAGTACTTCCATCCAAGCTTCTTCTTCGCTCACTCCACTCATCCTCCAGAAATTATTATTATTATTACAACACTATCATGAGTAGAGCGCAAAGCGCTATAAACTCAAAATGCAAATAACGATTAGATACAATACAAACTTAACTAAGCTAAGACACATCACGTACGCATATTATTGTTCCAGTTATCGAGTCTGTTCTTGAACAGGTTCACGGACTCACTATTCACTACGCTGGAGGGGAGCTTATTCCACGCATCAAATACTCTATTGGGCAGGACATGCTGTCTAACGGTGGTCTTGGAGGGTTCCTTTTTTAATTTCAATGAATGACCTCGCAGATGGCCAGTATTAAGGCAGAACAGAGATGACAAGTCAACTCCGAAGAGCCCATGTAGTGCGCGATATGTAATGATCAAGTCACCTCGGGTACGTCTACTCTCAAAAAGTTGTAGATCTAATATTCTCAGCCACTCCTCGTACGTTGGACGTCGATCACGTTGCAAGATAGGGCTCCAAACGGGCCCAGCGAACTCGAGAAGAGGGCGAACATAGGTTTTGAATAAGAAAGAGGAAACAGCAGTGTCACATCCGCGAAATGACTTTTCCACCAGATACAAAGACCTTTTGGCTTTAGAAGAAACAAGGTTGATGTGTTCCGACCAAGATAAATTGTCACATACCGTGACACCTAGGTCTCAGTGACTTCTGTGGGAAGGAACCGTTTGACCATCAATGAAGTGAATATACCTAGGATTGTTCTTTTATGTGAATAATACAACACTTGCTCAAATTAAGTGGTAGCGACCAGTCGTGGAACCATTGAGATAGTCTGTTCAGATCATTTTGAATAACAGTAAAATTGTCAACAGGAGTGTTATATATTTTAGTATCATCGGAATATGAGGAACACGTTGAACTTATGAGATTTGGTAGATCGCAAGTATACAGAAGAAACAGGATCAGGCCCAGGACAGAGCCCTGCGGTACGCCACTGAAGACTGGTCTAGGAGATGGAATAGAATCCGAAATCTTCACAATAAATTCCCGTCCACTGAGAAATGCTTGAATCCAAAGTAGCAGATCTTCCCTAATAAGTTATTAGAAATCTTTCAATTTTGTCAGAATGCCTCGCAAACTGAGTGTGACTAATATGAGATTGCGGAACGCATATATAGGTGCTTTCCATCGTTTTTATCAGGTATTTCTGCGAACGTCGAGAGCATATTGATTCCAGATGCATCCTCGCGACAAAAGCTCCCAGCAACAGTTACCTACTCTCTATCGCCATTATCCAACGATGATTGTAGTTCTTTTGGAGAGCCTCGGTCACTGGCGGCCATAGCTTACTTGCCAGGGGGCCATGGGCCAGTCAGCATCATCATAGTCACAATGTCTTAACAGACATGTTGTGAACTCGTAAAATGCATTTACTCATTTTACGAGTTTCTCTTGGGATATCTTTAAGATCTTTAATGCAGTAGTTTCCCATTTGCTTTCTGCATCCTCATGCCGTTGACCAGATGGTATCTACTGGTTCATCCGCCTTTAGGGACAATTTCTCACCCCAAGGACAAGAAGGTGTCCTGACTCTTCTCAACTCGTCCACCCAAAGCTGTTGGTTGAGAAGAGGTTACTGCTTATACTGACAGTAGTTCGGTTCCTCTTAGTCGCCTTTTACGACACGTAGGATATACGATGGGAGATATTCTAACCCGCCCCCACACGGGCCAGTCAGCAAGGATTTTTTTATTGGGGGGGGGGGGGTAAAGATTTCTTATCTTTATAGTCATTCGTCAGAGAGGATGGGGAGGGGGGCACATGGTGCAACAAAAATATACATGAAACAAAAAACACGACGTAAGAATTAACATTAATTTTGAGTTTGTCTCGCTTGAGGAAAATAAAAAATTTCAGATCTTTCAGATCCTCAGGTTTGCCTTAAAAATCGTAAATCTTTATATGGCTTTCTATTACGATGAAACCTCGTATTTTTGATGTTTTGAGGGTGTTGATTACAAATTCTATCGCAGTTTTGAGTTTCAGCCTCGGTTGACAAAAATAAAAAATTTCAGACCTTTCAGATCTTCAGGTTCACCTAAAAAATCGAAAATCTTGATTTAGCTTTCCATTGAGATGAAACCTCGCGTTTTGGGTAACTTAAGGGTGCTGATTACAAATCCGGTCACAATTTTGAGTTTCAGTTTCGTTTGACAAAAATCAAAAATTTCAGAGGTTTCAGATCTTCAGGTTCACCTAAAAAATCGAAAATCTTTATTTGGCTTTCTATTAAGATGAAACCTCGTGTTTGGGATAATTTGACGGTGCTTACTACAAATCCGGTCGCAGTTTTGAGCTTCAGTCTCGTTTGACGAAAACCAAAAATTTCAGATCTCTCAGATCTTCAGGTTTGGCTAAAAAATCTAAAATCTTTATTTGGCTTTCTATCAAGATGAAACCTCGTGTTTTGGATATTTTGAAGCTGCTGATTACAAATCCGATCGCAGTTTTGAGTTTTAGTGTCGTTTGACGAAAATCAAAAAATTTAGATGTTTCAGATCTTCAGGTTTAGGTACCCAAAAATTCGAAAATCTTTACTTGGCTTTCTATTAAGATGAAACCTCGTGTGTTGGATAATTTGAGTGTGCTAAATACATATCCCTTCACAATTTTGAGTTTCAGTCTCGTTTGACGAAAATCAAAAAATTCAGATATTTCAGGTCTACTAAATAGTCGAAAATCTTAATTTGGCTTTCTATCATAATGAATACTCGTGTTTTTTTGGGTAATTTGAGTATATTGATTACAAATCCATTAACAGTTTTAGTGTCCTTTGGGAAAATAACAAAAATTAGATCTCTCAGATCTTCAGGTTCACCTAAAAAATCGAAAATCTTTATTTGGATTTCCATTACGATGAAACCTCGTGTTCTGGATAATTTGAGAGTGCTGATTACAAATCCGGTCAGGGTTTTGTGTTTCAGTCTCGCTTGACCAAAGTCAAAAACTTCAGATCTTCAGGTTTGGCTAAAAAATCGAAAACCTTTATTTGGCTTTCTATTAAGATTTCACATGGTAAACTCATTCAGCATATTGTTATGTCATGTCATTTAAAAAAAATCGTAGTGCCCTTTCTACATGTTGTACACTCAGTGCCATCGTTTGATCTAAATAAATAAAAATAGGTTTGACTTTATTGAGCCCCTATCAGGCCTGAGCCAGTCAACGTCACTGAATGTCGCGAATACCATTCCTGGAATTATAATATAGAGAATCAGGAAGAAAACAGCAATATTTCAAAATGCATATTATGCAAAGGTAGCGCTTTCCAAGACAGATTGGTAGAGATTCCTTACTGTTAAAATCCATTAAAAGTTAAATATTCTTCGTTATGAGCTGTTAAACGATCAATTTTATTACTTTAATGAGTAAGCAGTAGTTAATTTGTTAGCAATCGGGGGAGGTATATTATTTCGTGATAGGATAGTTCGTCATATGTTTAGTAAAAAAGGAAAACAGTTACAACTAAAAAGTCTAGTAAAGTTAATTGAATCCAGTGGCAGCTAGGGTTGAACACCCTAAGTCAACAAAAAATCGAAAATCTTTGTTTGGTTTTCCATTTAGATGAACCCTCGTGTTTTTGATCATTTAAGGGTGCGGATTGTAAATCCGGTCGCAGTTTTGAATTGAGCTACAGTCTCGTTTGATGAAAATAAAAAATTTCTGATCTCCAGGTTTACCAAAAAAAATATCTCTATTTGGCTTTCTATCAGGATGAAACCGCGTGTTCTGGATGTTTTGAGGGTGCTGATTACAAATACAGTCAAAATTTTGAGTTTCAGTTTCGATGGACAAAAATAAAAAAAAATTCAGAGATATCAGATCTTCAGGATTACCTACCTAAAAGATCAAAAATCTTTATTTGGCTTTCTATTAAGATGAAACCTCGTATTTTGAATATTTTGAGGGTGCTGATTACAAATCCGGTCACAATTTGAGTTTCAATTTCGTTTGACAAAAATAAAAAATTTCATATCCTTCAGGTTTACCTAAAAGATCGAACATCTTTATTTGGCTTTCTGTTAAGATGAAACCTCGTATTTTGGATAATTTGAGAATGCTGACTACAAATCCGTTCGCAGTTTTCAATTTTAATGTCGTTTGACGAAAATCAAAATATTTTGATTTTTCAAATATTCAGGCTTACCTAAAAAACCGAAAATCTTTATTTGCCTTTCTAATAAGATGAAATCTTGTGTTTTGGATAATTTGCTGATTACAAATTCGGTCACAATTTTGAGTTTCAGTCTCGTTTGACGAAAATAAAAAATTTCAGATCTTCAGGTTTACCTAAAAGATCGAAAATCTTCATTTGGCTTTCTATTAAGATGAAACCTCGTGTTTTGGATGTTTTGAGGATGCTGATCTAGTCAAAATTTTGAGTTTCAGTTTCGATGGACAAAAATAAAAAAAATCAGATTTCAGATCTTCAGGATTACCTACCTAAAAGATCGAAAATCTTTATTTGGCTTTCTATTAAGATGAAACCTCGTGTTTTGAATATTTTGAGGGTGCTGATTACAAATCCGGTCACAATTTGAGTTTCAGTTTCGTTTGACAAAAATAAAAAATTTCAGAGATTTCAGATACCTAAAAAATCGAAAATCTTTATTTGGCTTTCTATTAAGATGAAACCTCGTATTTTGGATAATTTGAGAATGCTGACTACAAATCCGTTCGTAGTTTTCAATTTTAATGTCGTTTGACGAAAATCAAAATATTTTGATTTTTCAAATTTTCAGGCTTACCTAAAAAGTCGAAAATCTTTATTTGGCTTTCTAATAAGATGAAATCTTGTGTTTTGGATAATTTGAGAGTGCTGATACAAATTCGGTCACAATTTTGAGTTTCAGTCTCGTTTGACGAAAATCAAAAATTTCAGATCTTCAGGTTTACCTAAAAAATCGAAAATCTTCATTTGGCTTTCTATTAAAATTAAACCTCGTGTTTTGGATAATTTGAGGGTGCTGATTACAAATCTGGCTGCAGTTTTAAGTTTCGGTCTCATTTGACGAACATAAAATATTTCAGATCTTTCATATGTTTAGGTTTACCTAATAAATCAGAAATCTTTATTTGGATTTCTTTTAAGACGAAACTTCGTCTTTTGTATAATTTGAGGGTGCTGATTACAAATCCGGTCGCATTTTTGAGTTTCATTCTCGTTCGACGAAAATCAGAACTATTCTACAATGTTTTCACCCTTACACAGTGATACCTGCATGTTCATCCACGTACAGTGTCTGTTAACACTTTGTGGATTTCTCTGTTTATTTTGCAACAAAGATCTTTTGCTTCTGATTGTAAGCATTATTTTGTTGAATTTCATTTATATTTGCCAAATAAACATTATTATTATCTCTAGGTGAGGCGGGAAACTTACTGAACCCCCCTCGTATTGTGATTAGTGCCGCCCGGTGATTCTGCGAAAATGTTGCGCAAATTGGTGAAAGCAGCCCCCCCTCAGATTCAGCGAGCTCGTTCAAAGGAAATGGTACCGCAAATGGGTTGTACGATCATAAGACGTCCTGTGCTTTATCTGCGACAGAATTTGCGACACTGTCAAAGATTCAAACTAGTGTTCCAAAAAGATTTATTGCTATTGTGCACCAGTGAGATAACACAGGGTCTTCGCCAGTCTGAATGAATAGGTATTTGCATAACTATAACATACCACGTACCTGCGAAGTGAAAGGTTTTGCGCAAAAATTTAACTTTCTATAATATGTCATGGGACACCTGAGATTTTCGAAAACGCCCGGAGTTCATTGTTACGTTCTTTCTCGGTTATTTTTGCACAGTAGGCTAATAGTCTAAGATCCGAATATAGAACGACATTCACCGAACTGGTTAATGGATGAAACGCATTTTATATTAAATTTAATATGTTAAAAAACATATCGCGAGTGGGTTGGCTGAAAAATTTCAGTCCAGGATATGATTAATTAAATATTGAAAAGTTAATTTTTTTTAAACATTCCACTGGTTTGGTTAATAGACAAATCACATACCAATCGAAAGTATGAAGCCCATAGAATATGCAAACTTTAGGTTGGCTACGTTTTTCCCGTCCCAACTATAGGGTAGGCAGGTATAAACAGGTAAATCAATAATAGTAATTTGCACCGGTGTGGTTAATGCATAAAACTTATATCAAAATAAAGATAATTTTATTGCAAACACGTCGATATAGGGTTGTCTGCAAAAAAATCAGTCTGGAATTCCGGTTGTCGAATTTTAAAGATCAAAATATTGCTGCCAGTGAATACGTGCGCCAGAGAGGTCCGAGCGAACTATCCTGTGTATTAACAAAGGACGCAGCATAGCAGCTGCTTGTAGCTCAGCCATTGAATGAAAGAGAGTGCGCATGCCATGTGTCCGTGAAATTGAAATGATTTATTTGAATGAAACATAATCAAAAATATATAAATTTATGAATCTTCCATGTCATTATTTCACAATTAAAAAAATTTAAAAGATGTATTTACTAAGATAGTTTTGAACGTTAAATTATTATGCACTTACCGTATTCTCACCAAGAAAGTTATTAAACTCTTCATTATATTTTTTACCCAAAGTAGTCACTTTTTTGTAGCACGTGGTATGATAACCTACATAATCGAGTGATGCATTGGTTAACTCAACGCCACTGTATTTAAAATTTTTCTTTTTACGAAAATTTAATTTCAACGAACAGTTTTTATACGTTTCATCGTTAAAATCAAGAACATCATCGTCCGAGTTTTTATCACAATTTAATGTTTATAAATAACAACAATCAGTATAGTAGCAGTAGCACGCTTTTTCAATTCAGAAGAATAAGGCAAACTGTTCCAATACAATGATGCACAGCATTTACGAGTGTATCGCTATCCTTTTCAATTTCACGGACACATGCCACGCGCACTTTGTTAATACACGGGATAGTTCGCTCGGACCTCTCTGGCGAACGCATTCACTGGTAGCATTATTTTGATCTTTAAAATTCGACAACCGAAATTCTAGACTGGTTTTTTGCAGACAACCATATATCGACGTGTTTGCGATAAAATTATCTTTATTTTGATATAAGTTTCATGCATTAACCACACCGGTGCAAATTACTATTATTGATTTACCTGTTTATACCTGCCTACCCTATAGTTGGGACGGGAAAAACGTAGCCAACCTAACGTTTGCATATTCTATGAGCTTCATACTTTCGATTGGTATGTGATTTGTCTATTAGCCAAACCAGTGAAATGTTTAAAAAAAATTAATTTTTCAATATTTAATTAATCATATCCTGGACTGAAATTTTTCAGCCAACCTACTCGCTATATGTTTCTTAACATATCAAATTTAATATTAAATGCTTTTCACCCATTAACCAGTTCGGTGAAGGTCGTCTTATATTCGGATCTTCTACTATAAGAAATTATATTATATTATATAATTATAAGTATATATTGAAACAATTGAACTGATTTTAGTTGTTCAGGCCCAGTTACACAATCGTTAGTTAACTAGTGGTTAAAAGCAAAATAGTTTGTTAGAGAAAACAGCTCATTTCGTAATCACCGGTTTACTACAAAAGCTCTGATTAACCAGTAGTTAGGTTAACGCAACGATAAAGTATGGGTTATCTTGACGTTTGTTGTCGTTAATCGATGGCAGATGCCAACGTGGCCGTGCCAGGACATGTTATTGTTGATGTTGATCCCCAAAAGCTTGACGGAAGGTGACTCGACTATTGGGTGACCCACCATTTCCACGGCTGGTAAGCTCCTCATGTACCTGATGAATTTTTGGAACCATCAGTGTACCAGGTGACACCATTTGACGTTACGTCGAGGTTTTCCTAGAGCCCATTCTGATCTGTCATTTAGAACAACCGATCTCTGTTTGTTGTAGTAGATGGCTGTTCATTAGACGTATTTTCAATAAACGCCGGTGTTCCTCAGGGGTCTGTTCTATCCCCTACACTGTGTCTGCTGTACATCAACGAGCTGCTGGAAATAACATGCAATCCAATCTACAGCTTCGTAGATGACAGTACATTAATATCGACAGCAACATGCCTCACAGATCAAAGCAGATATCAAAACAATTGTCGAGAGGTGATAAGTAAATAACATACAGTTTAACGTACAGAAAACTCAGGCAACAACATTGACAAAGAAGTCTCATGTTGGCTTACCAACTGTGGAAATGGAGGGTCACCCAACAGTCGAGTCACCTTCCGTCAAGCTTTTGGGGATACTCAACAATAACATGTCCTAGCACGACCATGTCGTCAGTATTGCTAAAACAGCATCCCAGAAGCTTGAAGTTTTGTTCCGCTGTAGGAAGCTGTATACACCAGAGCAACTACTGCTGCTCTACAAGGAACAGATCCGACCATCGCTGGAGTATTGCTCCCATGTGTGAGCATGCGCTCCGAAGCACTCTCTGAAGCTTCTGGACACTATCCAGAAGAGAGCAACCAGACTAACCTCACAAAGGACTTCCACAGCCTGGAACATCGAAGAAAGGTGGCTGACCTGTCCCTGTTTTACAGATTCTATCACGGAATATGTTCGAGTGAGCTCTCCCATATAATAACACCAAAGGCTGTCCGAACGAGGAACACTAAAGATGCTCTGCGAGCTCATCCTTACGAGGTCAAGATCTCTACTCCCCGAGCCAGTCTCCTCCAGCATTCCTTCTTTTAGAGAACTCGACGCTGTGGAATGAGCTGCCGTCGAATTTGTTTCCCGACGGCTACAACCTGCAACGTTTCAACACGTATCTTCTCGCAGAGCTTCTATAGTGCCATAGGCTTTCAGCCTTTCCGGGAGACTGACCTTAAAAAAAAAGTTGACCTTGTATGGAATCTCGGTGTCCACGATTCTTCGAATTCTTTTAGCAACACCCTTAAAAAAGTGAATTCGTAATTTAGTAACTCATGGTTAAAACTGACTTGCGCAGACACAAATCTTTAAGCATTAGTTGAAAATTAATCATTAGGTAGTCGTTATAAGCGGTGAAAACCACAATAAAGGATATAACCCACATTAACTAAAATTGTTTTCGTTATATTGTCAGTTTAATGCATTTTGCCTTTTTACACAAATGGGGCAGGGCAGGGTACAATCTGCGAGGTGTGACTGCAGGGCAGAAAAGCAATCAGTCCAAGATATGGTGATGGAATGCTCAAAGACAGCATATGTGGGAAGCTTGGATGGCTTCCTAATGGCAACTTACACCTCGATTGACTATGTGTCTAGATTAAATGTTTGTTTGTGAATTGGACTAACTTGTAATTTCTTTTATGTACTTTTATGTGTTTTGTATCATATAAATATAATATTTATTATTTACTAATAATATTTTATTTAACAAATATAACTACATGAATTATAATTACACAAATCAGTAAAGCTTCATTTTCAGTTGAACAGCAGCGATGATACTGTAGTAGACATGGTAGTTATTATATTAATATTTGTATGTATAGCCACAATCATATGCTAGATAATGGCACAATCAGAATATGATTAAATATTTTACAAACAAGAATGGGTTCTAGTTTCATTTTAGAGATGGTCCTATATACTTACTAGATAAAAGCTGCTACAGAGACCCTAGAGGTTGGGCATTACTACCTAGGCAGTAAAGCCTGTTTTGCCTCATACCCAGTCTAGGGGTTTTTACAGTTGTATTTTGAAGCTTATGAGTATTGTATGTGTATTAAAAATAGAAAAAAAAGAACAAATTTGACAATGTATGTGGATGATTGAAAACATGGATATGATTTAAAATAATGATAGGAAGGATGCCACTGTATACCATGGAAATCTGGTTGCACTAAAATGGAACTAGCTATCTAAAATTATTTACAATTATTTACATATCATCATTTTTAAGAATTTCATGCTTCGGACCTGTCCAATATCCTAAGAAATATTGTTTGATTTTCTGACATGAATTTTTTTACTGAAATTTTGAATTTTTTTAATGTAAGTATCTGGTTTAATTCGCATGGTATTTGATTATAAAATTTTGGGCCAAAGTAAAATACGGTTCTCTGTGTTAACGTTTTTTTGAAATTCTCACTACGCAAGTCATTTCTAGCGGTGAATCTGGTTATTCTCTCTGATTGAGTTACATTTTTTGGTTTCATGTTATATATCCTTATTATGGATTCATACACATAGATGAGTTTTATATTTAGTACCTTAATATATTTGAAATACTCGGACAAAAAATGATTGAGCTTTGATTGGACCTTTTTTTACAAGAAGTTGAAGCTAGAATTTTACTACGTACCTAATAGTATTGTTATTACTTAGTGGAAACAACCCCTCATCAGAAATTCAACACACGCAGTTCCTTTTTGATGAAATGATCCATATCTAAAAGTTACTACCGTACTTTTTATTACAGCAGAAGATACAATCTTGTTACGCAATAAAAAAAGTTCCATTATAATATGCTTGTTTCCAATTCTTGCCGTCATGTCCTTGAGATAGAAAAATCAGTATGGCATGATTAATTTTCCTGCATGATCGTTTGCGCGTGAAGAAGCTTTATTCTCTTTCTCTCTCTCTCACACACACACAATTTTAAATTAATAATACTATTTTGCAACTATGGTAGTATTGTCATCACCATAGTGACAATGTCTTAACAGACATGTTGTGAACTCGTAAAATGCATTAAGTCGGAGCTAGAGTATTGTCGACACGAATATTATCAGTAGTTTTGAGAACTGTAGCTTGCCATCGTTCGCGGTTTACTGTCAGTTCAGTGGCGCTCTTGATACTCATATCCAGCAACTGTTTCGTCGTATCTACCCAGCGTGTAGGGGAACGGCCACGGCGCCGCCCACTCGGGGCATGACCCTGAACTACAAGTTTCTCCATATTATCGCTTCTGTGAATGTGTCCGAAGAATGTAAGTATTCTCGTCAACACAATGGAGGATAGTCTCTTTAGATTACCGAGCTTATCCTGTATGGAAATATTAGTTCGATGGGCGGTATAAGGGACTCTCAGCATTCTCCTCCACGTCTACATTTCTGCCTTTTAACGGTCCAAGTTTCCGAGGCATACAAAAATGTGGAGAACACAAGAGACTGAACCACACGTGCTTGTTGAATCCGCCGTCAATTCTCATTTTCACAGCTATCCGAATTGCCGATCAACATAGGCGTAGTTAGGTGGGGGCTTGGGGGGCTAAGCCCCCCATGAATGAAATTAGCCCCCCCAAAAATCCAAGAACAATTCGTTTTGTTAAGCTTATTGTATCTTGGGCAGTCCCCAGATCCAGGGACTTAAGCCCCCCAGATTCAGGGACTTAACTACGCCTACGCCGATCAAAGAACCACACGGAAAAAAGCAGACTTGAGTATTTTTGAACGATATTGTGTGGTATGATTGTTGGTAATTTTTCTACATTTGGTAAGATATTTCCAAAAGATTGTTGAATAAAGAATACAGAATTCAAAAACGCTAACATCAGTGTTGTCAGATTTACCAATTTTACGTCATAATTTTGAATGGAATGCCCTATTTATGAAGTCTAACGTAAAAGTGCGTAGCGTTTTTGAATTCTGTATGTTCAAAAACCCCCAAGTATTGAATTTCACCTCTCCAGCTGTGGCAGTTTTGGAAATATTTAAACGTTCCTGTACCGTTTACTGTAAAAGCGGTGTTGCCGTATCTCAATAATTAACAGAAACAGAATTTTGAAATTGCGAGATCTTACTAAGTTTGACATGTGCAATTCATTGCAAAAAAAATAAGTAGAGGATTCTATTTAAAAGAAATTATAATCGGGGATATTTGTTTAAAAATTTGGAAAAATAATTTATAACTTGGCAACGCCGCAAACGCGAAAAAAAATATTACAAGACGAGATAGGGTATTAGTACATATTTCGATTTAAAATAAAACATACAAGGTGTTGCATTTAAAAAAACAAAGTAAAATGACCTTGAAATTGCCGTAATTTAAAATTCTGCCAAAAACACCCTGTAGATACAAATTGCTGGTAAATCCAAAATAATATCCAAATAATATTCAAGTAACTCGCTGTATAATATTATTGAGAAAAGTTAAAGGAATATATCAATTTGAACGTATTACTTGCGACCTTGCAAATCCGGAAATTAATGGAAAATAAATTATAACTTGGCAACGTCGCAACCGATCCCAAAAATATTTCAGGGTTAAATAGAGATCGATGATAAAACTAGAAGAGTTTAAGAAAAAGTTATGGTTCCATATAAAAAAATCAAGTTGATCACTATCCTACTTTCCCGCAACACCCTGTATATTTCAAAATATTTTCTGAATATGCGTCTTAAGTAACCAAATAACTTTTGTACTTGACATTTCCTTCTATCAGGTATCTTCTTCTTCTTCTAGTGCCGTCTCCTAACGGAGGTTGGCGACCACTTCTCTGAATGCATCTTTGTCTTTTGCAATGTGGAACAGTTCTCCTACACTCATATCAGTCCATTCTCTAATGTTTCTCAGCCAGGATTTCTTTTTTCTTCCTATGCCCTTTTTTCCATCTACTCGTCCTTGCATGATAGTCTGCAGTAGTTCGTATTTGTTATTCCTTAGAATATGGCCGAGGTGTATTGTTTTTCTCCGTTTGATTGTTATTATTAGTTTCCTCTCTTGTCCTATTCGTCTCAAGACCTCCTCGTTGGTAACTCTAGCCGTTCAGGGTATTTTTAATATTCTGCGATAAAGCCACATTTCAAAAGCCTCCAGTTTTTTGATGGTCCGAGCCTTGAGAGTCCAAGTTTCTACTCCGTACAGTGGTTGTGACCATACGTAGCACTCGATAAACTTCAATCTTAGTTTAAGGCATATATTTTTGTCCCTAAATAGTGTTCGAAATCTTAGGAAAGACTGTCTCGCAATTTCAATTCTGTTTTTATTTCTTGATCTTGATCTAGGTCTGAAGTTATGTAGGTTCCTAGATATCTATATTTCTCTACGCGCTCTATGGCTTTTCCTTGTATCAGCAGGTGACCTTGATTGACTGGGTTTTTTGAGACTACCATAAATTTAGTTTTTACAGTATTTATTGTAAGTCCCATTTTAATACTTTCGTTGTTGACCCTGTCCACCAGTAATTGCAGGTCTTCCAGAGATTCAGCCATGATTACTGTGTCGTCCGCGAAGCGTATGTTATTAACTACCTCCCCTCCTATCTTAACACCTTCTTCTCTTTCCCAAAGAGCCCGGTGAAATATTATCTGTGAATATAAATTGAAGAGTGCAGGTGAGAGTACGCACCCCTGCCTAACGCCTCGTTGTATAGGCACTTCTTCTGTTTCTATTTCGTTTATCTTCACAGTGGCTGTTTGGTTCCAATATATCTTTTTGATGAGCGCTATATCATTGTCATCAAGCTGAATGTTCTTGAGTTCATCTATAAGTTTCGTATGCTGGACTTTATCAAATGCCTTTTGGTAGTCTATGAAGCATATATAAACCGTTTTATTGTATTCGCGACTCTTTTGGAGGAGGACTGTCATGGCGAATAAAGCTTCTCTGGTTCCCATGCCACCTCTGAAGCCAAACTGTGAGTTATCTAACTGTTCTTCACATTTTCTGCATATTCTATTTTGTATTATTTTCAGTAAGACTTTTAAGGGGTGACACATGAGTCTTATGAGTCTATAGTCGTTTCCCGATTTCGGATTGTTTGTTTTAGGTATAGGTATGAATGTTGATGTTAACCAGTCTAGTGGGATGTTTTGTCTATCAGGTATACCTCGCGAGATATCGAAGAATTATACACTAACTAGACATGCACCCTGTAGATAAGCATTTGGTCAACAATTCCTATGGAATATTCAAGTTGCGAAGGACGAAGCGACCGCCTGATTCCCGTCGAATTGATTTCTTGCTGAGGGAAGGGAAGATTCGGGATGCGCTGCGCCGTCAACCCTGCGCTACGCCTACTACGTTTTACTACACTTCCTGCAAATGCAGATGCGCCATTGGATGATCTCCGCACAAGGACATAAATATGAATGACCCAGAATACTTGATTCCAACAATTTAGCGGATTCTTGCTGTAATTGCGTTTGGAAATTGGACAGTTGGACTTTTAGGACAATCTAGAAAATTCTTCAATTCCAGATTGAACTGGCCCCTGATTTGCGTTGAACGCCGAGCTTTCTGAATTTTTTGTTTAATGTCAAGTTTTTCCGACATTTTCTGGTACGCGTTTGAAAAATGAAGTCAAGTTAGTTGACTCAGTACTTCCCACACATTACGGTGATACCAGTTTTACTTCCCACTCCGATAGGTGAGGGGAGTATTGTGATCGCGAAAATTTTCGATTTTGAGATAATACGCTTTTTGGGCGTTTTATGATGTCTATATAACTAAAATCCACGCCACTCATTTCCGTCGGTCTGTCTGTCTGTCTGTCTGTCTCAGTCTGTCTGTCTGTTGGCGTTTTTCTAACGTCGTAATCTCAGTAACCGCTGCATGGATTGTGATGAAATTTGGGCAGCGATATGTTGTGGTGCCGCAGTAGGTAATGTTCCGATAATTTTGGAAATCGTTGTACGGGGGGTGGGGTAATTAGCAAAAAACGAAAAATTTCAAATGTTCCTCAAACTTCGTTTTTAGGCTTTTTAGAGGTTCCTGATCATTTGCTACTTTTTTTGGGGGGGGGGGGTGAATTTGGGGTGGTTGGAGGGTGAGGGTTTGTAGAACTGAAAGATTTGTTGTATTCATAATGGGCTGTCCAATGGGCTGCGAATGAAAGACCTAGCGGCATAATACAATTTTTTAGGTCCATCCGAACATTGCCTTGTTTATAATAGAAACCAAGGGCTTACGTAGGCTGTGGTATAACCTGGAATTGATTTTAATGAAATTTCGACACAGTATTATTACCGTGGCGAGGATGAAAAATGCGTATGCCTTTTAAAAATCGTGACAGTGGCGGCGCAGCAATAATAAGAAAACTAAAAATATAAAAATAGCTCGAACTTCGGTTTCCGAAGTGAAAATCATAAAATGATATCATCGTAATGTGTAAAGCGTAAAGCAATTTGTAAAGGGTTTTGACCTACTGTGATGAACTTCAGTTATTTTTTGTAGGATAAGTTTTCATCGTTGGTATGACAATAATCATTCAAGTTCATCTAGATAAAAATACTGGAATAATAAGACACTACCAACGGTTTTAAAATATAACGGCACAACACACGCACAATAAAAACGAATTAAAATAAGACAAACAGGAACAGAATAGAATCAGTAATGCGCCTGCACACCAAAGACGGGTAGGTGGATGAGTTAGTGGGACTAAAAGAATAACTGCACACATAAAAATAATTTCTTAGATGGAGCACAGATGCTTTAAATCAAGTATACCATAACTTCCTATACGCGCAAAGTTATGCTAATCTTAAAGTGAGAATATGATATCTTTGACTATATAAGGGTTAGTTAGATTGAGAAAATATCTTCAATGCAAAAATTCTTGATAGTAAGAATACCAAAATCTTAAATCAAGCATATGGTAATCTTGATCGAAGTATTTCATAATCTTGACTAAAGCATTTCATAATCTTAATTGGGAGCATTTCATAAACTTGACGCAAGCAGCTCAACTTGATTCTAAAATTGTGATATTCTTGGATGAGGAATCTAGTAGTATTAATTTGAGCATTCAAACTGTACTATGAGCATGTAGAAATTTTTCTTGAGAAATAGTTGCATAATTCTGCATAATCTCTTAAATCACATTTAATATACTTAGTACTTATCTAGGAACACCTGAGTCAGGTCTTCGCATCCCAATTTTTTTAATAGCTCATTCATGGTTGGATAGATTTAGTGATAAGGAAGCTGATTGGAACTGGGACGCGACTCAAATGGCGGTGGACCAGCACTACAGGCAGATTCGATGACTGATGGTTGACGGTGGTATCACGGGTATCACGTGGAAATGGCAATTTATTTAACAGTTTGACTAGATAAATACTATTATGTGCTATTATGCAGGATCCAGGATGCAGGTATTACGCTACGGTGCTAAAGACGGCGGCGAATGCGACAACTCCAAAACCGATAATGGCGGCGCGGTCGCGGACGGGCAACAGGCTGTTGAGTTGAGAGGGTGGACAGGTTAGAGTTGACCCGTTGCACGCTGCGCGCCTGCGCACTCCGACGTTGGTAGACGTCAAATAAATGATTTACTTGATACAAATATAGAGTGTGCTTGTAAAACAGTGTTCATTTTCAAAGCAAGATTATCATATTGTAAATGAAGGTTCGCATTTGAAAGCTGTCTATATTTTTGATAGAAGTAAACTGGACACCGCTGGAAAAAATGATAATCTTGATATAAAATTATGAACAATTTGTTGTTAAATTATTATAGCCTTGGTTGCAAAGAAAATTATATTTTCTTTCGGAGCATATTTCTTTAAAATAAGTATATAAATCAAAAATATATTATTCTTGATAGAAACTTTCTATAATTTTCACATCAAATATTCTTTCTTAGAGTGAGAACCGATATTCTTGTTGTGAGTATGTATTTACAAGAATATCACAATTCTTGACTTGAGAATTTCTTTTTATGTGTGTGAGGTTAAAAGCAATTTTTCTCAATAATGTTTGAATTCGTTTTCTTTGGCACTTAGACCCTTTGTAACTTAAGGTCTTCAATTTGTGAAGATCACTTCTACGCATGCATCTAGATCTAGAAAAACAACTCGCTCAACGACGACGCAATAAACGCAATTCAACACTCACCATCGGAATTGATTTTCGGCGTTGCACATTGCAGGAAAGCGGGAGGTGCATGGGGGGTTGGGGGGAACCAAGCGGGAGGTTGGGGGGGGAAGGGGGGGGGAGGGGGGGTGAGGTTGCACAGCCAACCGACGGCGGCGTAGCGCTGAAAAACGCAGCCGCCGCCGGCTTTGGAGATGAAACTGCATCGGGAGGGTAGTTTGGGAGTGCAGTCGGGAGGGGAGTATGCGCCGCCCGGGGAGGGGGGAGGGGGTGGGAGAGGGAGGGGAGGAAACGTGTCAAGGAAGCGGGCGGGCGGGCGGGGAGGGGGCCGACGCGCGACGGTGCCGCGTCAGAGGTCACCAAAGGTCATCGCAGGGTCGACATTTGGGTGGTGGTCCAGACGGTCCAAGTTGCATACTTGGGAGGTCCGTAGTTGTGCTTCTGTTACCATGTGGTGTTTATGATAATGAAATTTCGGATGATCTTCCTAAAATACATGAATATACAGGGTGTCCCACGACGATTAAGACAAGCAATATATCGGAACTGGGCAGTAGTAGAGAATCATAATTTTGGGGGTGTAAATTGAAGCAAATGTTGTTATCGTATTACCTACTCAATGAGGTATTTGTTTTTGGTCACGTGTATATTTGTGACTTTCTGTGTTCCTCCCGATAAAACAATTCCAACAAACTAACACACTTGGGGTCGAAAGTGATTCATTTAAGAGCTACACGTACTTAAAGGATTGTACCATTACCGTTTAGACAAAAAAAAAATGAAACGAACGCTAGCAAAATAATTCAACTGTAAGGATACATGTACAATTGAAGGGATAAGTGGATAAAGGAGTTATGTAACAAAAAGCTTGATTGAGATATTTAACCCTGAGGTATTTTTGATGGTACTTTTAAAAAAACTGCATTTTTTAATTATTAAGCACATTACGCTATTGCTATGAAAAACATAATTTTTTTCATCGAATGAAAGAGTGAAAATGTCAACAGGAAATATATAAAAGAATATGTATTGTACATACCTCCTTCTTCCAAAATGTTTCTCAATTCCTCAAAGGTACATTAGAGCATAGAAAGAGGTATGTTGACTTGCAGGCTTGCTTGCATTGGATTTTCACTTTTGAAAATGGTTCATTATCACTTGCTCTCTCAACACTCTCAAAATAATGCATAACATTAAATCAACTACCGGTTCCCAGCAGCCTTGGTGTGCATGAAGGAGGTATGTCACCAAGCTGACACTATATGTCGATGGCTGTCTGGATGAAGGGGTTATGTTCACATCAATCTGATCTACATACCTCCTTCATCTAGCAGAAGTAACATTATTGTGTTTACATACCTCCTTCACGGCACTGCAATCTCCGTTAATATAGGTTCTAGACCATAGGTGTCATCGCTGAAAAATAGAACAATACATACTCCCTTCATCCGTTAGAAAAACTCATTTTGCATGAAAATGTGACATACCTCCTTCATCCACTCATCCCTTCAATTATTCTTTAAGTACCTGTAGTTCTTGAATGAATCACTGACCCCAAGAGTGCAGTTTGTTAGAATTATTTTATCGGGAGTAACACAGAAAGGCACTAATATACAGGGTGTCCCATTAACAATTTTTAATCGGATGCCACGTGACCAAAAACGAATACCTCATTGGGTAACACAATAACAAGAAAAGACACAACATTTTCTTTAATTTACGTCCCCAAAATTGTAATTCTCTACTACTGCCCAGTTTCAATATATTGCTTGTCTTAATCGACGTGGGACACCCTGTATAAACAAAAAAATGTTGGCAACCTTAGTATGAATACGCTCTATTGTGTCTTCTCGCTAAAAGTTTCGCCAACTAATAGACATCCTCAATTGGACACTCAACCTCATTTTGGGCACTATAAATATTAATGAAAAAGGAACAGCCAACAGCCTGCTTTGGATTTTCTGCACCTTCAAAAGCCAGAGGGGCCGACACGATCCGAGATCCGACCTCATCAGCTGCCGGTCATTTACAATTCAAAACGTTATCACGCCGAAAAAACCGATTGCGTTCGGATATCATTAAGAAAGTCTCAGTCGGGCTTCTGCACCTGGTTTCGCCTGCCTAATTATTTGCACCTGTTGGTATGAAAACAGCCGACTCGATCTCTTTAAACACTGATCGTTGGAGTCAAGTTGATTGACTCAGTACTTCCCTACTTCGCACACATTATACTCCATATAACAATAGGGTACTTCCAGAGGTCGTGAAATCGCCTCGGGAGTATACATAGCGTAAAGGAAACCATATCAAGAAGCAGTAGGAAACAAAAAACATGATTTTACTGACGACCAAAAAAAGATATTTGCAAAATAAAATAAGGATATATTCAAATTTTTCCACGTGACTTAAAACAAGTGCTGACGTCACAGGTATCTTATCGATATCGACAATCGATACTGCTACAGCGCAGGTCAGTGAGATTCAACTGCGCATTCGACTAGAGATGATCTGAATTCTTTAACAATGCGACTCAATTTATTGATACTTAAACATATTTGAAACAGGCAATTAACCCACTAGCATTTTCGTTGCAATACATTTTTATATCCGATAGGTATCACAGTTCATCCTGTTTGTGACCGAGATTCGCAAGTAATCGAAGCCATCATTTTATTTCGGCGCATCCCATTATGAATGAATCCAAAGATAGAATCTAATTCAAGCCCATCCCTACAAAGTGAATTAGTAATCTAGCCTAACTTTTATTCTTTTGACTTTTGTGTGTGACTGTGTTTTGTGGTTATAATGATCAATGTCAAAATGTTAGGTTAGCACTGGCTATCGATATCGAATATCAATACTTTACATCCCATCACTATAGGATATCCGTCAGAGGTTGTTTGCGCGGCATTTGAAATAATTTTTGGAATATCTCCCACAGACGATTCCAAAAAACCAAACAAGTGATTTTGTCATGTTTACTAGGCTCTAAGTAACGCGTAAACGACATAATATTTTTTTCTGCAAGTACCCTATTCATGTGGGCTGAGTTAAAAGCAATATTGTCTCGCTACTTCTAGCAAATCCACTACAGGCTCGCAAATGGAAAGGTTTTTATCAAAAACAACCTATGTCATGTTTTAACAAATTTTACATATTGGCGCCACTGTTCTGTATCTGTAGAGTGGGGAGGGTGAGTGGTCCCACTGCACTTAGGCCACAACTGGCCCATTGTGCATCCTCCCAGGGAGTTGTTCCCTCAGGTCATCGTCCATCCTGCCAATTGTAGGAAGGTGAACAAGTCGCTAGGGGACATCTCCCTTATGTGGGCAGGTGTAGGCCAAGACTCGCCGAACGCACACTCTCTAATAGAAGATAACTCTGGGCATTCACATATGACGTGTTCCACAGTTTCGTCTTCACTTTCACACATTCTACATATCGGTGTGTCACTTAACCCCATAGTGTGGAGGTGTTTCCTGAGTTGACAATGGCCAGTCAGGAATCCTACTAAGAGACGTAGGTTTGGTCTGGTCATCGCCAAATACTTCTTGGATATTGCCATGTCAAAACCTGCAAGGGTTTCCTTGGCAAATCGACATCCTTGTAGTTCTTCCCATCGTTTTACCATTTGGGCATGGGAGTGGCGCCACTGTTGATAGGAACGTCATATGTATCAGCCGAAGACATTATTAAGGCATAAACTACCACCGTCAGTGAATAAATCGAACCCAAAGTTACAGTGCTTTAGCAAAAATAGCCATTGTCATCGTCGGTTATATCAAGAACAGCCAAAGTCATTATAGACATTGGTAGTTTATGCCAGTACACTCTAGACAGTTCCGCTTCTATGTGCGCAAACACAGTGGGGCATTTTAGTGTGCGTGCAACTGCGTGCGAAGACGTGCAGGTACCGCATGCAGACTAACCTGCTCAACTGTGTTTTCGACCGCTTACCAGCATCGAAAGCCCGCTTGAACGCCTTTATAGTAACAGAAATTTAGTTCGCTACCTGGTTTCATCTGTGCCGGTCAAAGATGAGTATCGATAAAGAGTTACTTATAGCTTCAGTGTTTGCGAAAACCCCTATTTGGGATAAAAGACACAAGCTGCAGTATAGCCGCACTGCGATAGAAAAATATTGGCAGGAAATAAGTGCGGTTATGAAAGTAGAGATATTTATTTGGATATATTCATAAGCTTGGAACTGAGGTAATACATCAAGAAATTTGTTATAAATGTGGTAGTGATGGATAAGGTAAGAGGTACTCCGCAAAATATTTAACAAAGATATCTCGAATTGTTTAGGCCTTTTGAAGGCATTTACTGGTAATTACGCCTAATCCATTTTCCAGCCCGAGATAAGGGAAATTAGGCATTCCTGTTCAAACTGTATATATTCTTCTGTACGTATTTTAACTATGATATTCGATGTGTAATTCGATATTAACAAAATAACAATGTACCCGACCAATGATATTACAAGACCAAAATATATAACGTTAGGCAATTGTATTTACTACGTACTATCACTTAGTATCATAGGTATACTCAAATGAGCATAACACATTTATACATAACCACAACATTAGATATAGGCTAGGTGCCACAATAATTCCCAAACCAAACAAATCAGTCATGCGGCGGTCATATCTCAATTTAGCGCCAAAATGATACAACACTTCTACCTTTTGATACCAAAAACAGTCTCTACCAGAGCAGATTGATAGCTTCCTTAATAAGACGCGCACAAGAATTCGTTGAACATGTACAGTATCAGTCACATATTCATCTGGTTGACAAATTTCAACTAAATGGTTCTATATGATGCGAATCTACATACATGTAGTATTTTTTTTATTTGTATTGTACTATACAAATATTGCCACCTCGAAGGCTATGCCTTGTTTGAGGTATTGGCATTGAATATAAGGTACCTGGGTCGAATATGGCCACCTTAAGGTTTGGTATTTTTTTTTAATAATAATAAAGCTAAAACAAGGAAGTTTTAGCACTCATTTATAAAGAGTGGTTATTTATCTTTACAACTAAGGCAAAAAAATGCAAAGACTTCAAATGATGGAAAAGTATTTTAAACATTTTTTAAAATATAGAAATTGGCCATATTTCCGACGGGGGAGGTAAATATGCCCATAGATCTGGCCATATTTACTGTATGAATTAGATAGTTTGAAAGACTTCTAAATAAAATGAAAAAAAATAGTTGTTATATTTTAACAGAAGATTTATTTAAAAGATATTCTTTGGGCGATATTCAGTACAAATAAAGAACCATCTTTACAAGAAATATAAATTGGACAATGAGATTCAACAAGATCTTCTTAATTCTAAACTTAAAATGCTTAAATATACTATACTTATAGAAAATCAACAATATTATCAAAAAAAAACGTAATATTTGAGATCCTTGATAGATAAATCACATTGCCATGTTAAACTAGAAAAAAAGTAAGTAAATCTGATGAAATGAATATTTATAATTAGTCCTGACTGCACAGAGTGCAAACAAATTTATCTGTGTCTCTTTTTGTTAAACCAACACACTCTTCATGGACGTACGTTTGACATAAAAAGCATAGTCTCATATCTGCTATTCTATCCTCACCGCAAACGTAGCAATACCAGGAGTTTTTAGATTTTTTAGAATGCCCTTTGCCTTTTTGATTAGAAACCTTAGAAGTGACTGCTGTAGTCTTGTTCATTTCAGGAGAATATTGTTTCCTTTTTTGAGAAGAGACTCTAGATGGACCTGGTTTATTCTCAATTTTTTGTTTACTTGCATTGGATGGTTCTGGCTTATTGTTTTTTTCTTTAAACATTGATTTTGTTAGCTCCTGTGCCAGACTATTGATAGCTTTTGCTCTAGCTTTAGTTTTTGGACTTGACGTCTTCTCCGGGGTTTTTAAAATTCCACAAAAAGATGAATATGACTCATTAAGTGTAGTGGAGCAGACTTTTGATTCAGTTTTCAGGTCTCTATTATTCTTGTGCTGTTTTAGCTTGGATAAAGGAATCTCATCGCTACTATCGAAATCGTCATAAACACTTGGCTGGGGTTCTATGAATTTCGATCTATCTACTTGAGTTGGATGCTTTGAATTATTATCAGAACGATTTGCAGTATTTGGCAATATACGCTCACTTGTCTGGGAATCATTTTGATCTGGATGCAGTATAGGCACCGGGTTTTCAACAGGGATGAAATGATTTCCACTGAAATCAATAGCGGTGCTGTCATTGGGATTATCATTTACTTGAGCAAGAATGACCAGATTTTTGCCAGCAACAGTATCGTTGCTTTCAATGGGATCGTCATTTTCTTGAGGAGGAATCGACAGATTTTCACTAGTATTATCGCTATCATTCGAATCATTATTTTCTTCATTTTGAGACGGTCTAGGTATTGTTGAATCAAAGGTAGGTATGCTAGGAGCGTATACCTCTTCCGGTATCCTTTCAGGATTAAATGGGAAAATTCCGGTGGCTTCAAATCCTGATTTGATATTAGCAGGTGTAGCAGCTTTATCCCACGCTTTGGAAAATAATATCCCAAAACGTTGTTTTGTTATTTTCCTGTCTTCGTGTAGTGACCAATACTTTAAGACTTCCTCGTCCCAGTAATATTCAAAGGATCGAAATACCGCTTTGTCCATCGGTTGTAATTCATGCGTGGTGTTACTAGGAAGACAGAAAAGCTTGATGTCAAATTTTTCTGCTGCTTCAACAATCGAATAGTCCAGGTGGCATTTGGCTCCATCAAAGATAAGTAAACAAGGTCCGGGCAATTTGAATTTGGAGAAATGATGCATCCAGCTTACAAACGTTTCAGAGTTCATGCTCCCTTTGGGTGTCATTTGGGCTATTGAGCTGGTTGGTAAGGAATCTATCCATTCTGGCTTCATGCGTTTGCCTTTAAAGAGAATCATAGGCGGAATCGCATGACCTAAGGCATTGCCACATGAAACTATTGTAACATTCTCACCGTGTTCTGATGCTACTAAATGTACCCTCTTGGATCCACGTTCAGCCAAAACTTCTGGTGATTTGTGCAATGTAAGTTGGCAACCTTTTTCGTCAATGTTGAATATGCGTTCCGGTTTATTCATAATGTCATTATCTTCTAAGATTTTTTTCAATTTAGCAAAATAATCAGAAACAACGGTTTTATTCAACTTTTGCGCCCTTGCGGGATTCAGGTGTTGTGCCTTTCGCTTGCTGATATTTCTATGACGTTTCAAAAATCCTCTTAGCCAATCTCGCCCCACCATCGAGTCTCCATCTGACGCTGAAATGTTATTTCGATCACAGAATGTCTTTACGCATCTACGTAGTGCGCGTTGTGTCAATGGGTATCCCACGTTGCACAGGCGAATAATACGGGATGCTAAAATCTTCTCTTGTTCAGAGTTAAGGAGCGGTTTTCGACCCAATGTAGATTTTGTCTCCTTTTTCTCTAGTAAATAACGCCTTAAAGTACGTCTTGGCACATTATAGTGCTTTGCAGCCGTATATACTTTCATGCTACCGCTTTTGATTGCAGTTAATGCTTGTTTCATGGATGCTTCTGACCAATTACCTCTAATCCCTTTAGATTTATAGCGTGCCATGGTCTAAAACAGAAAAAAAAAGTTTACTACTTAGTACCTATCGGAAATATGGCCACACGGTGGCCATATTTGCAGTCATGCATTTTTTACGTTTTCATATTCACGAATGAAAAACTCACTATTAGTTTGGTAATTAAACAAAGAAATATCAAATTGCACTCGTCACACAAAACCATAATGTGATTTACAAAGATTCTTGAATTGAAACTAACAGAATACAGGACAATACTTACTTCATGTTTTTATAACCTCACAACACGTTTCCATTTAATGAACACTGGGCGACTAGCAGGCGCGCGGGAGAAATGACAGGTACGCCGTTCGGATACATGCTACACTAGCGACAATCTATGGTCACGGTCAGGTTATTACAATATTCGTATTTGAAATAATGGCATGTGGCCATATTTTTCGGCTGGCCATATTCGACCCAGGTACCTTACACTAAAATTTTGCCTAACCTAACTCCACTGCTGTCTCTCTTTGGACTGTTATATTTGTACACTTCTCAATGATTTGCTTCTTCTTCTTCTTCTTCTCCTTGACTTTCTATCGATCCATTCTCAGCATCTCAGCAGCAGCAGGACATTCTCTTCTATAATGTTTTTGATGATTTCGTAATTTGAACGAAAAATTTGGATGGGATGTCCGAGTGACATTGACAATTTGTATGTACTAATAGTTCAGTTCATTCAGTTTTGTTGCTAGTGTGAGAAGCCTATCAGATAGCTTCCAGAGAATGATTGTTTTGAGTGCAGCCGCAGTCGCAGCAGAGCAGCTGATGAATTGTCTCCGATGGCCAGCTGGCCGGGCAATCTTGGGGAAAAAGCACCGCATAAAGTTGTTGTTTTACGAGAAGCGGCGGCGGCAGCTCACCAGCAGCCAGCAGCAAGCAGCCTGGCTTCGGCCTCGGCCTCGGCCTGGCTTGGTTTCTTGGTTATTACCGTTGCGCAACATGCTGCGGACGAGCTCGGGCCAAAAACACGACGCCGCCGCTCAAATCGCAGGAAATCGTAAATTGGACGGTTTATGCCGCCATTGCCACCACCACCGGCCAACAGACTTTCATCACAAACACGCCGTTTACACACAAAATACGACTTGGTAGAACGTCATTATGCGGATAGCGTTTTTTACTTCACACTCCAACTCCAAAACTGCCCTGCTAAGGGGCCCTCCATTAATCGCGTGATCTTTTATCTCAGTGGCGTAACTAAGGGGCCACAGGGCCCGCAACTGCGGGGGGCCCGAAGTCTTAACGTACTCGCCCACTTAGACGAAGCGTCGCGAACGGAAGCGGCGCGAAGAAAATTGTGGATTTGACGCCAGAGGAGTTTACATTAGGTTATATGGCAGCCCGCCCACTCAGGCGACGCGTAGCGAAGAGGCGCGAATTTTCCTCGGACCAACTAGGCAACGTGGCTTAGCTGTCAAATAGTGACCCTATAGTTTCAGAATAATTATTACATTTTATATGTATTAGAGTTCATCCCGGTTAATAAATTAAGAAAAATACTTTTTAGAACTACTACTACTAATACCACTTACATCTGATGTCTGTTTCATCACAGTCAGACACTACAAAATAAAAATAAACGCAACCTGTTTCCTGCTGCTACATCCACTTCCACTTAAATGAACACCCAATTTACCTTGTAAATTGTCACTTGAGCTAGAAAAATTCACTATTAGGTCACTGTGAAGCCATTCTTGCTGGTCTTGATTTCCCTTTCACTATCAAATCCTTTCGTAGGCATGCCCCAGGCCATGCCCAGATGAGTTCTATCAACTGTATTTTTCTGTGATATTTGGGAGGTCCAGAAAACATTATAGGTACCACATTGTGCTTTAAAATAGGTCTTATCCTTTGAAATGTTTGTAAATTATTGTCTTTATCCTTATAAATATAACCAGCCCTTCCGAGGAGTACCTTTCACCCACTTCTGTTTATGTCCCTTATTGGACGCGCAATTGCTAGTGCAACCTGGTACTACACACTTTGCAGGCATCTTTTTATCTTTATAGTTTCATTTGTGCAGGTCAATAAGTAGAAACCCATTAAAAATCACCTTTTTAATCTGGAATAAGGTTATGTTGGGCCATGGTTTGGTAGTCCTCTACCCATGCCTCTACTGGGCTGCAACCTGGTACTACACGCTTTGCAGGCATCTTTATATCTTTATAGTTTCGTTTGTGCAGGTAAATAAGTAGAAACCCATTACAAATCACCTTGCAACGTTCTTTTTAATCTGGAATAAGGTTATGTTGGGCCATGGTTTGGTAGTCCTCTCCTGGGCTGCAACCTGGTACTACACGCTTTGCAGGCATCTTGTTATCTTTATAGTTTCGTTTGTGAAACACATTAACAATCACCTTCAAACCATATTTTTTGCTCTGAAAGAATACACTAATGACAACAACAAATAAAAGCTTGGCCCGCGAACAGTGTTGCCATATTTCAATGATCCGGCCTAGTGAGTAGAGACGGCCATGCTTGACGCTTCGCTTCGCTTCGCCTGAATGGGCGGTACCAGGCGGTGCGCCGCGGCGAGAAGATCCAAATATTTCTTGATGCTTCTCGCATATTTTCAGTGTTTAGCAGTATTTGGTAGGAAGTGGTGCTAAATTGTAGTCTCTGGTCGTGATACAGAGACATCCATTACAACGGTAATTTAATTACCCAGGATTTTCTTTTGTTTTTTTTCTTTTCTTCTTCCATAGTGGCAATTAAACTCAATACAAAGAGTTCCTCTTCTGATGAACTGCTCATCGTACCTCACTAGACAACGTACCGTAAACGCGGGCTACTTTGGCCCACTTTTCAGTAATTATTGTATGTACTTTCCTCTAGAAACTGTTATTTTCACTGCCCAGAAGTTCTGGTAATCTTTTTTACAACAATAATGTCTTACATTCTAATTAGTAATCCTTTTTTTACTTACAAAACGTTTTTTGAATTAATATATTTTTTTAATTTTGGGCCAATGTTATCCTGCGGTTAGGGTAACTTTGGCCCAAGTCAATTTTTGGCGTTAAAAGTATGATACAAATGGTATGGACAAAGAAGGACTTGGATATTGACTAGAACAGGTTCTTCAACGAAGATTATATTATCAAATGTTATCAAGTTTCGTCATAATTATGAATATTATCAGGTGAAACATCTTTGACCACCTCTTTCAGACTTTCAATGTAGTCTGTGATGATTTGTTCATGAATCTGAGTACGATTTCTTTCGATGTTCGACGAAAACTTGACAGTCAGTTGAGGTTGTCTCTTTAGAGACGATTTGACCCAGTCACGTCCTGGAACATAGTTGCAAAAACACTGCACAGTCTTCCATCGCCTAGTCAAATAAGATTTTATGATGAATCTCAAATCTAGTTCAATGAGAATGCTAGTTTTTCTTCTTGCGAAAAAACTGTTGGATGGCCTGGTGAACTTGAAAACAAATTTTTCAACTTGTTTTTTATAGGGGTATTTTGAAATGATCAGCAGCCTGCCTTTGCGTCATATCACCAGATCTGATTGCTTCTAGACAAGTTAGAAGTTGTTCGTTGCTATAGCCAGTGTATATTGGGCCTCCAGGAAGTATTTTACAGCATCCTGAACAAGCTGATAACGAGAATTCGGAATATAAATACGAAAATAAAATTTTATAGAAATTCATAATTTAATATTATGGGTCTTGGCCCAAAAAAAGGTTGGGCCAAAGTAGGACGTTTTTTATAGATTATCGGGTCTGATTTAAAAAAACATGAAAATAAAAAAACTTGTTGAGTTTAACAGTGTTGTAACTATAGTACGACTTAAAGAAAGGAAAAGTGTTTAATAGGGGGCACTTACCAGATTTGTTCAACGAGAAATAGGTTTTTTGTAATTGGAAGTTTGGGAGGTAAAGATTGCATGTGGTTTCACTAGTCAAACAACTATAGGTGCTGCTTTCTAGTGGACAGCAAAGGAACCACTGGACTTATCAGACAGCCTGTATAGTGCGGCTACCTAGCAGAATGAGCCGGAAGAATTTTAAATACAGTCACAAATATGTTTATAGAGTACGATTTTGTTTTCATTTGGGCCAAAAAAGGACGTTAGGGCCAAAGTAGCCCATGTTTACGGTACCTCGTTAAACTGCTTAAAAACAAATAAAATTCGCGTCGCGCCGTAAATGACGTGACGCGACGCTTCGCGCCGCTTCCGTTCGCGGCGCTTCTTCTAAGTGGGCGAGCACGTTAAGAGGCCCAGGGTCCTCATGCGCCTTAGTTTGTGCAACAACAAAGTACTTAACTAAAAGGTCGCTTTCCTTATATGTTAGTATGTTTTACAAATAATACTTCAATCTATTATGAACCTTAACCATAAACATCGGCGCAGTATCCGCAGTAAATGAAAAAATACGGCAAGACAGCATACGTGAAAAATTGTTTGGCTAATTTAATTCAGTGTCTTCCTAACACAGGTCACACAAACAACCAACACACAGGTATAAAATACAAAATAAATAAATAGCGACCTTAAAAAAATTAAATCGAAAAATGTATGTTTTCAAACCACGAATTTTTTAATTTTTCGGGTGATTTAAACATGTAAAGGTCGTTGTTTTAATTTGTATTTTACACCTATGTTTTGGCTGTTTGTGTGACCTGTATTGTGGAAGACACCGAGTTAAATTAGGTAAAAAAATTTGGCGTTTTTTGTTAGAGAATTGCATTTGAAAGTTTGTGAGAACACCTCAACGTTAAAGCCCTGAAGATGGCAATAAACATTGCCGAAAGCTTGGCAGTTAACACCATAGTCTCTTTTATGCAGTGACCCGTATCTCTTTATAAAATTTTGGACACCAAGATTTTCTTTTTAATATATACAGGGTCAGTCTTAAGTTGATACTGTTTTAACTGTGTATAGTTGTTGAAATAAACTACCTTTCAAAGTAATTATTTCAAAAAACTGAAAAGTAAGTGAGATACATAATAAAAAATGTAAATTGGTTAGGTGTGTTAGGAGCTGTTAGAACCAATTGCCGTTCTATATGTCCGAGGCCTTGAAGAGGGTTTCTTTCAACAAGTAATACAATGGCACTGATGAGGTTTCTATACGGAAAGCTGAGGTCAGGGCTGGCCAACACGATCACCCGATTCATCGCCAATTGAAAAAGTATGAGATTGGATGGGTTGATACATGCATAGGCGATTTACCCAACCCTCCAACCTCGCTGGACGAACTGGAACATACTGTTAGCTTTATTACCGTTTATCCAGGTGTTCGGTCATTTAGTCGTCTATTCCTGACGTCTAACGTCTTTGGGCGAGCTATTCTTTTGTGTATGTATCGCTATCGGGGGACAGTTGTCGTTGCGCCGGCAGGAAGATTATTTGGATGCGTCGTACAGGACGTATATACCGTTTGAGGAGTTGTTAGCTGTTTTATGTTTACGCGTGGAGGGTGAAGGTATTCTTGCGTGTGCAATTATTGTATACTGTTGGCTGTAACTCAGAATAGCAGTAAGTACACACTGATTTATTGGTTAGAACCGTATACTGTTGAAACATACACTGTAAAAGTAATGTTGAAGTAAAGGTCTGGTCATTCATTCAGCTTTTATTTATTCAAAAACCCCCTTAACCTGAACTGGTGCTTACAATACTGTGAGGGCAGCTTGGAAGGCTGTTCCTCTAGAGTTTATCGACAACCAGATTACGAGCCTGCCGCATAGGCTACATTGATCTGTTGTATTTGTTTATAAACTAATTATGGCAAATGAGTTTGTTTATACCGCATTTCATCAACCGTAACCCTTTTTTTCAGTGTTCGGATTTCACTTACGAGTAGTATGTCATGAAACTTTCCGAACGTCAGATAGGACGTTTCTTTGGCTTTACTTTTCGTAGTGAAAATTAAAACGAACACCTTTCCTCGTTCTCAAAATCGTGCCAGCAGACTCGCCTGGAATTTGCATTTTATGAAAATGCATGTAAATCGCGAAACGGCGGCTGTCGGGGTGTGAGAATGGGAACTGTGCCTCTGCCACCGTCACAGCAACGAGTCAGAAGCAGAAGGTTGTCCTTCTTGACCCTCCATTACAAACCAAACACTAAGTAAAATTCGAAAAAATCGAATATTTTTCCTATAAAATCGCAAGCGAACCCGTCTTGATAAATTAAAAGTTGCGGAAGGCGGCAAAAATATCGCTGCCCAGCATAGGAACTGTGCTCGACTGCTCGGTTTAATTTACCACCAGGTCAATAACCCCTAGGTATAGGAGTGACTGGCGACCGGCAGCGATCTACAGGCTCGCATCCACGCAGTAAAAGACTAATTAAATTTACTACGTTTACGTGGAGTTTCGGATAAATATTTCTGACAAATTCATCTTTTATTATAAAACAACAGTATTATTAATGTTAAACAATTAATTTATTGTCTATAGAGTAGTTTAGGGAAGCGGTGCTTCCTCCGCTTCCATGGACCGCATCGTATCATCAATACTGCCATCCGGCTTTGCTTTTCCTAGTGAAAATTAATACAAACACCTTTCCTCGTTCTCAAAAGCGTGCCAGCAGACTCGCCTGGAATTTGTATTTTATGAAAATGCATGTAAATCGCGAAACGGCGGCTGTCGGGGTGTGAGAATGGGAACTGTGCCTCTGCCACCAGCGCTGCAACGAGTCTGAAGCAGAAGGTTCTCCTTCTTGACTCTCCATTAATCACAAAACACTAAGTAAAATTCGAAAAAATCGAATATTTCCTATAAAATCGCAAGCGAACCGTCTTGATAAACTAAAAGCTGCGGAAGGCGGCAAAAATATCGCTGCCCAGCATAGGAACTGTGCTCGACTGCTCGGTTTACTTTACCAGCAGGTCAATAACCCCTACGTACAGGAGGGACTGGCGACCGGCAGCGATCTCTAGGCGTGCATCCATGCTGTAAAACGCTTATTAAATTTACTATGTTTACGTGGGGTTTCGAATAAACATTTCTGACAAATTCATCTTTTCTTATAAAACAACAGTATTATTAATGTTAAACAATTAATTTCTTGTCTATAAAATAGTTTAGGGAAGCGGTGCTTCCTCCGCTTCCATGGACCGCATCGTATCATCAATACTGACCTCCGGCTTCGCTTTTCGTAGTGAAAATTAATACGAACACCTTTCCTCGTTCTCCAAATCGCACCAGCAGACTCACCTGGAATTTGCATTTTATGAAAATGCATGTAAATCGCGAAACGGCGACTGTCGGGGTGTGAGAATGTGAACTGTGACGCCACCGTCACCGCCGTCGCAACGCAGTCAGAAGCAGAAGATTGTGCTTCTTGAATCTCCTTTACAAACCAAACACGAAGTAAAATCCGAAAAAATTCGAAAATTTCCTAAAAAATCGCAAGCAAACGAGTCTTGATAAGCTAGAAGTCGCGGAAGGCGGCGAAAAGATCGCTGCCTAGCATAGGAACTGTGTTCGACTGCTCGGTTTAATTTACCAGCAAGTCAATAACCCCTACGTATAGGAGAAACTGGCAACCGGCAGCGATTTTTAGGCGCGCATCCATGCAGTAATTAAATTTACTACGTTCTCGTGGAGCTTCGAATTAATATTTCTGATATATTAATCTTTTGTTATAAAATAACAGTATTATTAACGTTCAACTACTCATTTCTCGTCTTTAAAATAGTTTAGGGAAGCGCTGCCTCCTCCGCTTCCATGGACCGCATCGTATCATCAATACAGACCTCCGGCTTTGCTTTTCGTAGTGAAAATTAATACGAACACCTTTCCTCGTTCTCAAAACCGTGCCAGCAGACTTACGCGGAATTTTCATTTTATGAAAATGCATGTAAATCGTGAAATGTCGGCAGTCGCGGTGAGAGAACTGGAGCTTAGCCTCCACCACCGCCACAGAAACGCAGTGAGAAGTAGAAGGTTGTCCTTCTTGACCCTCCATTTTACAAACGAAACACTAAGTATAATCCGAAAAAAATCGAATATTTCCTAAAAAACTGCAAGCGAACCCGTCTTGATAAACTAGAAGTCGCGGAAGGCGGCGAAAAGATCGCTGCCCAGCGTAGGAACTGTGCTCGACTGCTCGGTTTAATTTACAGGCAGGTCAATGACCCTACGTGTAGGAGGGACTGGCGACCGACAGCGATCTCTAAGCGCGCATCCATGCTGTAGAAGACTAATTAAGTTCACTACGTTGACATGGAGTTTCGAATTAATATTTCTGACATATTAATCTTTTGTTACAAAATAACAGTATTATTAATATTCAATTACTCATTTCGCGTCTTTAAAATAGTTAAGGGGAAGCGGTGCTTCCTCCGCTTCCATGGGCCGCATCGTATCATCAATAAATACAGACTGACGACCGGCAGCGATTTCTAGGCGCGCATCCATGCTGTAAAATGCTAACTACGTTCACGTGGAGTTTCGAATTAATATTTCTGATATATTGATCTTTTGTTATAAAAGAACAGTATTATTAATGTTCAACTATTCATTTCTCGTCTTTAAAATAGTTGAGGGAAGCGGTGTTTGCCCCGCTTCCATGGACCGCACGCCATTAACTGCATCGTATCATCAATACAGACCTTTTCGTAGTGAAAATTAATACGAACACCTTTCCTCGTTCTCAAAACCGTGTCAGCAGACTCGCGCGGAATTTGCATTTTATGAAAATGCATGTAAATCGCGAAACGGCGGCTGTCGGGGTGTGAGAATGTGAACTGTGACGCCACCGTCACCGCCGTCGCAACGCAGTCATTAATGTAAACAACTGCATCGACGCAAAGCGAATTTAAAAACATGGTAATTATGAATGTATATCTCCGATTTTCCGTCATGCGTCTTCCGAATACGATAAATCCTTGGAGGAACGGTTAGGCCCAATTTGCATCTCATCAAAATTCGTGTTCGAAACGACGTAATGACCGAATATGGTGTAGCGGATGCTAAATATATAACTTTTGTTTACGAAGTGAGGATCTTTGCAAAACATATTCATAATAGAATATAACAATTCGAGCATTATAACAAATTGTTTCAACTCGAATAAATACTAGAATTTTCGCTGATCGTTTGTTTATTTTCCTTCGATAGGGTTTACAACTCTTACAATTAACAATTTAACGATAACAAAGCGCTATGTAACATCCTTTCACCATGATGCCCCTAGATCAAGTCAACAACAACACAGAATAGGTTACCATATGTCATATGTCACTTGCTGCCAAAGTCATTCATAGTCCATGGCCGACTCTACACTAGGCCGGAGCCTTAGATGTGGCAACGTGGCTTAGCTGTCAAATAGTTGGCCTATAGTTTCAGAATAATTATTACATTTTATATGTATTAGAGTTCATCTGGGTTAATAAATTAAGAAAAATACTTTTTAGAACTACTACTACTAAGACCACTTACATCTGATGTCTGGTTCATCACAGTCAGACACTACAGAATAAAAATAAACGCAACCTGTTTGCTGCTGCCACTTCCACTTCCACTTCCACTTAAATGAACACTCAATTTACTTTGTAAATTGTCACTTGAGCTAGAAAAATTCACTATTAAGTCACTGTGAAGCCACTCTTGCTGGTCTTGATTCCCTTTCACTATCAAATCTTTTCGTAGGTATGCCCCAGATGCATGCCCAGATGAGTTCTATTAACTGTAGTTTTCTGTGATATTTGGGAGGTCCAGAAAACATTATAGGTACCACAGTGTGCTTTAAAATAATGTTTGTAAATTATTGTCTTTATCCTTATAAATATAACCAGCCCTTCCGAGGAATACCTTTCACCCACTTCTGTTTATGTCCCTTATTGGACGCACAATTGCTAGTGCAACCTGGTACTACACACTTTGCAGGCATCTTTTTATCTTTATAGTTTCATTTGTGCAGGTAAATAAGTAGAAACACATTAAAAATCACTTTGCGATGTTCTTTTTACTCTGGAATAAGGTTATGTTGGGCCATGGTTTGGTATGTCCTCTATTGGGCTGCAACCTGGTACTACACACTTTGCAGGCATCTTGTTATCTTTATAGTTTCGTTTGTGCAGGTAAATAATTAGAAACACATTAAAAACCACCTTCCAATCTTATTTTTCACTCTGGAAGATTACACTAATGACTTCACAACAAACAAAATGTTTAATATTATCAAAGATCTTTTGTAGATGCCCTCTTGATCTGCTTGCGTATTAGGTTTGGTTGATAGTGGATGGGCTGATTATATCTCTTTCCACTGCAACCCTGTTGTGGCTCACAACTATTTAGAGTCCACACCTTTAGGCGAAGATGGTCGTATTGGGTGAAACGTCCTTGAGGTCATTAGATGAGTGAATAAGAAAGTCTGAAACGTAGCTTTTTCCAGTACTGCACAGGAGCAGAAAGTGTGCTCCGCTCTCTGTGGCTCCGCTATTTTGTCCTCCACATCGCAGTCCGAGATTTGTTCTAAACATACTTTCCGCAAGTGGTTTCTCAGACGACAGTGTCGTGTCAACAGATCAACTAGAATGTGGAGATCATTCCTGTTCAATTCTATGAACCTCGGGGAGGCGTGACTAATGAAGTGGTATGAACACCTTCTAGCCTTGGTGTATCTTGCAAATGCAGGAGTGCTTTCCTCTCTGCCCATTCTAAGATAGATTTCCTGGGAGTATTTTTTGCAATGCCCGCAAATGATTCTAGTCCTATGACGCAGATTCGTTCAGCCTTCTTTTGCAAGCGTGTCGGCCAATTCATTGCCTTCACTATGACCTGAAACCCAAACCAAAGTAAAGTAGCTGTATACAGTTCTATAGGAATCTTGAGTCAATCCCTTTGGAACTTAGTGGTTTCAGGGCAGCCTGAAGCCTATGGCTGCCATTTCTGCGTGGAAGATTCTGGTATACCTCCCAAGGTTTACTGAAATTCCAACTAATGGATTTGTACCAGCTACTTCCGCTCTTGCGACCTGTTCTGCATTCTGGCACCTTTCTAAGAGGGCTTGATTTAACAGAGTATATGTAGGATCTTTCTGTACGCGATTGGGAACCATCACTGCTTCTGCGGTTCGTTTCTGAAATGTACTGAATGAAAGCAATAAAATGTACCTACTAGATTGTACTAAATTTGGGGACTGGTAGGCTTTAAGTATCCAAAAATTTCCTTGCGATTTTATTTTTTTTCGTATAGAGGACGGTCTAATATGTCACTTTCGACAAAAAAATTCTTGGCACTTTCACATTTTCACCCAAATAAATTTTTGTAAAGACGTCGATTTACACCATATATCGAAACCAAACAACAACGCAAAACAACCAAACCCACAACAGAACGGCAAAGTTATGATATGACACGGAACGTGTTAACATCCATCGACGACTCAGATTTTGCGACGTTGCCACATCTCGCTAATCTTGATGCCTGCCGAATGAATGGAGTTCAATGTGTTATACCACTATACTTGGGAATAGCAGGTGAATAGACTTATAAATATGAATAAAAATGCGGCAAACATCATAGCAGTGTATATATAAATGGGAAATTGAATTATAATAAAATATATGTATAATACCTAGAAAGTTTAACTATTAGGGGTTTTGGAGACGACTTTTCTTGTATTCATAAAATTACGTCATGGGCATTTTCTGCTGATCGCGTCTTAGCGATATGTGGCAACGTCGCAAAATCTAAGTGGACGATGGGTGCTAACGCGTTCGGTGTCATATCATAACTTTGCCGCTCTGTCATGGTTTTGGTTGTTTTGTGATGTTGTTTGGTTTCGATACATGGTGAAAATCGGTGTTTTTAAAAAAATTTTTTGGTGAAAATGCCAAGAATTTTTTTGTTGAAAAAAGTAAAATCGCTAGGAAATTTTTGAACATCTCAAGCCTACCAGTCCCCTAAATGGTACTAAAATCCGAGAATTTCATTATGAACTGGAAATTGAGCCACAGACCCATATGGATGCGCTATAATTTCCTGAAGAGCAACAAAAAAAGCTGTCCAACCTCTACAACCATACAATTTCTTTTATTAGACATCCATTTGAGAAGCTCCAACGTATGAAATGAAGATTTTGCGACCGGTACAGTCAAGTATATTCATTTTTTGGTCCATTTTTCGAAAACTAAAAATGTACTAGAATTAAGCCTTTGTTACTAGAAATAGTACAAATGTACTAAAACGGCAGCACTGAGCACCTGGAACCATACAGTCCGAGACCATTCCAAGTATATGGTAGTTCATAGTTTCCGCGTGTTACAAGCAGATTCAAGCCCTTTTCCCAAAATTTCGGATATGACATCATCAGCTACCAATCTAACGAAACGATAAGAAAAAACGAATACCATAATTACCACGCGTAATCCATTCTATTTCACACGGCATAGGTGAAGGGGAGCATTGTAATCGCAAAAATTGTAGATTGCGAGATAACACGCTTTTCGAACGTTTTATTATGTCCGTATCACGACACAGACCGTGTGGAACACCTTCGCTGTCTAGGTCTGACGCGCGCCATTCGCACGCTATATACAGGTAGGTATTATATCTGGCAACCTGCAATTACCAGTCTAGACGATGCTCTATCGATAATAATTCGCAGAGCCCCGGTGTGCAGACACACAGCTTAAGCCGGGTTCACACGATACGACTGAGCTCGCAACAAGCCTGTTTCATCATCATCATAGTCACAATGTCTTAAGGGGTCTGGATACACACTTATTTGCCATGTAAAACACGGACTCACAATTTCTCGCATAACACTCTATTTTCAAACTACATAATTATATAATATTTCAGAAGGCGGGCGATAGTTAAGGCCTTAATGAATGACAACTATTTTCGATTTTATCAAAAAAGTTTTTTAATGTGTAAAAAAACTCGCAATGCAACATCATACGTCCTATAAATGCCTGTAATTTAACAACCAAACACGATATCAAAAAAAGGCTAAATAGTTGCACAAGCGCAAGCTTTCTTCTTCAGTTTGCTCTATGAATCATTACTGTAAGTTTAAAGGTAAAGTCAGGAGCTTGGAAATGCGAAATTCATTTTTATGGTGACCTTCTATTTTCGCCAAACGAGACTCAGACTCAAGACTGCAACTGGATTTATAATCAGCACCTTCAAATTATCCGAAATACGAGGTTTCATCTTGATAGAAGGTCAAATAAAGAAGTGTGATTTTTTTGGGTGCACCCGCCCGCCCGAGAGATCTGAAATTTTCTATTTTCGCCAAACGAGACTCAGACTCAAGACTGCAACTGGATTTATAATCAGCACCTTCAAATTATCCGAAATACGAGGTTTCATCTTGATAGAAGGTCAAATAAAGAAGTGTGATTTTTTTGGGTGCACCCGCCCGCCCGAGAGATCTGAAATTTTCTATTTTCGCCAAACGAGACTCAGACTCAAGACTGCAACTGGATTTATAATCAGCACCTTCAAATTATCCGAAATACGAGGTTTCATCTTGATAGAAGGTCAAATAAAGGAGTGTGATTTTTTTAGATACACCCGCCCGCCCGAGAGATCTGAAATTTTCTATTTTCGCCAAACGAGACTCAGACTCAAGATTGCAACTGGATTTATAATCAGCACCCTCAAATTATCCAAAATACGAGGTTTCATCTTGATAGAATGTCAAATAAAGTACTTATCTTCTTCAATTTGGACAATACTAGGTTGTCTTGGTCTTCCAGCATGTCCACCACGGTGTGGATTCAGACATCCTGTGTCTCTAGCTCTTTGCATGAGCAAGACAAATCGACGAGGTGCAGGGTGAGTACGGTTAGGGAAACGATCGGCGTTGACTCGCGAAGCCGCAGCGGTATTTTGACCACACTCACGGTACATTAAAATCATGTCATCACCAGTTCATTATCGTTATAAGCGTGCGCCATTGTTGTTGTTTTTAACGTCCGATCGCCAGATGTAGCAAGTCAAGCACTCTCGTACACTATGCCACAGCAACGCGACGTATGACGAACTGCCTGTTTTAGTGTTTTCTCACCGGCATCGGCACCGCTAGCACTGCCTTGTTTGTTGTGATTATTATGACATGGTGAGCCATTGCCCAGGGACGGACTTAGTATCGAGGATTCCTTTAATGGACAGTATCTTGTTTTCTCTGAACATTTCGTGGCTAGACTTCGTTTTAGCGGAAACCGATTTGAGGCTTGAGAGTAGTGTCAATCGACTCAGGTTTGACGCCTCGAGTAAAACGAGACCACTCCCAGACCGAGGAAACGCTCCGGTGAAAAGCTACGGCATTTTAAAGTTTCAGTACCTAACCTAACTTAACCCGACGGGTCAAGTTGTTGAGGTCAAAATAGGTTAAATGGGGTTTAAAAGACTGGTTATTGACTCGGTTTTACGCCTCGAGTGGGACTAGTCCATACCGCCCAGCCTGAGAAAACGGCCCGATAGAAATCTATGCCTCTTTGAAATTTCAAACCTAACCTAAAAACGACTATATTTCTATACTTTTTTCCACGAAATATATGATCAATTCGAAAGTACCTACTTGACGAGTAGGGTACAATGACATCAGAAGCAACACTAAGAAATGGAAAATAAAAAAGTTATGATACTTTGAATTCTTAATGTTCCTAGAAATTAGGTAGGTTCAAGTTGGATTCGGTTCACTTGTATAGACAGGGGGGCCTGGGAAGGCTGGCCCCCCCCAGACGTTACTAATTTTGTAGATTTTGAATACTCTCTATGTAACATACTCCCAGGTAAGTAGGGTAGGTCACATGTTCAGTTTTTTCAGTCTGCTGGAATAGGCCCCAGGCATAGACCCTCGAAGACCTTTTTTGGCTTAATTTCCTAAACTGAGGATCAAAATAAACGTTTTTTCAGTCTACTAATTGATACAATTCGAGTCAGGACATCAAACCGAGTTGATTGACACCCTTTTTTAGCCCGACCGTATTAGGTTATATCAGGTAAGATATTGAAATTGCCAAGTTTTAAAGTGGCTTCGATTTTTACTAGAACGTTTCCTCGGTCTGGGAGTGGTCTCGTTAGATTCAGGACGTCAAACCACGTCGTCTGACACCACTCTCGACCCCCATTTCGGTTTCCGCTAAAACGAAGTCTTACCCATTTCGTTTATATGTCACTGGGAAAAATGTAGTCAAGTTGATTGTACTTCCCACACATTCCGGTGATACCAGTTTTATTATTTTCCCACAGCATGCAACTATAGTCTAGATGCTGCCCCTGCAATCAAATCATCGCTCGCTCGACCGCAAAAAAGGTGTTTTATTCTACTAGGTGCTTCTTTCACAGGTCAATGGGCACATGAATATTGTATACTGGACTTTTTATTCTGATATTGAATTTAACAAAATTTGGTTGTGTGTTAAGAATACAATAATTGTTTATCTTATGAATTAGATTAAGTAATACTGCATATATTATATGAATGTGTGAGTATGCGTACATGTTAAATTTTCTGTACAGTGCATGTATATGCGCCCATGTTTGAATGTTGTTTTTAAAATACGTACTACGATTCGATACTACGATTCATCCGACGAGACATAAATTAACTGGCTAGACAAAATACCCTGATTCGACTCAAAATTACATAACTCTGACACTTGACCTTTCACCTGGATAATACAACTACTATTATATTTGATATTATATGTTCATTTTCGTACACCACGTACAAGTGATGCACTTTTGTGGTATTTCGTTGTTTATGTCCTCGTATTGTACTTGTTTTATTTGTTTATGTAAATCATGTGTTCTTGCAATGTATTTTTTTTTCTTGAGGAATAAACACTATTATTATTATTATTATTATTATACAACAAATTTTTGAGTTTTACAAACCCCCACCCCCGAACCACCCCAATTTCACCCCCAACCAAAATTTTTTTTAAAATGATCAGGAACCCCTAAAACGTCTAAAACGAAGTTTGAGGTGTTTTTTATATTTTTAGTTTTTTTATTATTGCCGCGCCGCCACTGAAATGATTTCTAAACAACATACGCGCTTTCCATACTCGTCGCGGTAATAAATCTGTGTCAAAACGTCATTAAAGTCAATTCAGAAGTTTCCACGTAACACAATACAAAACGATCCAAAGTAATACTCGTATGTATTTTGTATGCATCAGAAAGTTCAGGTCCCTTGGTTTCTGTAATCGGCAAGGCAATGTTCGGATGGACCTAAAAAAGTGTATTATGCCGCTAGGTCTTTCTCTCTCAGGTCAGTAGACAGCCCATTAGGAGTACAACAAATTTTTTAGATTTACAACCCCCACCCCCCCCAACCACCCCAATTTCACCCCCACCGAAAGAAAAGTAGAAAATGACCAGAAACCCCTCAAACGCCTAAAAACGAAGTTTGAGCTATTTTCATATTTTTAGTTGTCTGAATATTGCTGCGCCGCCACTGAGACGATTCCTAAAAGTCAGACGCGTTTTCCATCCTCGCCAAAGAAGTAATACTGTGCCGAAATTTCATTAACATCAATTCAGTAATTTCAACATTATAAAATACAGAACGATCTAAAGCAATACTCGTATGTATGTATACATAGGAAAATTCTCTAAGTCCCTTGGTTCCTGCAATACACAAGGCAATGTCCGGATGGACCTAAAAAAGTGTATTATACCGCTAGGTCTTTCTCTCTCAGGTCAGTAGATAGCCCATTATAAGTACAACAAATTTTTCAGATTTACAACCCCCCACCCACCAACCACCCCAATTTCACCCCCACCCAAAAAACGCAGAAAATGATCAGGAACCTCTAAAACGCTTAAAAACGAAGTTTGAGCTGTTTTTATATTTTTAGTTTTTTTATTATTTCTGCGCCGCCACTGGCACGATTTATCAAAACCATACGCGTTTTCCATCTTCGCCATGGTAGTAATACTGGTTCAAAATTTCATTAAAATCAATTCAACAGTTTCCTCGTTACAACGATCTAAAGCAATACTCTCGTATGTTTACATCAGAAAAAATTCTAAGTCCTTTGCGTTCTGTAATAGGCAAGGCAATGTTCGGATGGGCCTAAAAAAGTTATTTATGTCGCCAGGTCTTCCTTCATAGGTCAGTGGACAGTCTATTATGAAAGCAACAAATTTTTCGATTTTACAACCTCCCACCCCCCAACCACCCCAATTTCACCCCCACCCAAAAAAAAGTAGAAAATGATCAGGGACCCCTAAAACGCCTAAAAACGAAGTTTCAGCAATATTTATTTTTTTTTGTTTTTTGCTAATTACTCCGCCGCCTATGCACCGATTTTCAAAATTATACGAACATTACCTACTACGACCCCACAGCATACCGTTGCCCAAATTTCATCACAATCCATGCAGCGGTTACTGAGATTACGAGGACAGAAGAACGCGTACAGACAGACCGACAGACAGACAGACCGACAGACAGACAGACCGACGGAAATGAGTGACGTGGATTTTCGTTATGTAGACATCATAAAATGCCCAAAAAGCGTTTTATCTCAAAATCGAAAATTTTCGCGATCACAATACTCCCCTCACCTATCGGTGTGGGAAGTAAAAACAGTCATTTTGGCTGTATGAAAAAAAGTCCCAACTTATGAAACAACCTGTATAGCGCCCAGCTCTTAGCAACGGGAATGTCGATAGCCGTTAAGATCTTATGAACGGTTCACAACGCGCCGGCGGCGGCAGCGTGGTGCGGTGTGGGGTCTTCGTACCCTTATTATTTCTTCGCGTCTGCGAGACGCAGCGCAATAATCGCTGAACTGTGACGCGCTGTGTGCCGTTATATTTCATAATTAAAATCATAATTAATACGTTTAGCTTTGTAGGTACACGCCGCGCCGCGAGAGCTGCCTCAAAGACCGATACTTTGCATTTTTATGCGCGTCACTTTCATAGAAGGCGAACAAGGGCGTTTTTTTTATATCACTGAGCAGACCGCGCAGGTAGAGCCTAAATACCAGAGTACCGCGGCTGCTGTGAAAGGGTTATGTTAGGGGAAGTTCGTTAACGCGAGATTTGAATGGGCCAATACCCGCAGGCCCAATAAATACATCTTCTGGCAGTCCATTCCAAGCCTTGGACACCCTGGGAATAAATTTGCGGTTGTACCGCTCAGTTCTTGATGTATGAAGAACGACCGTCTTAGGATGAGATGCAGCGGTCGCATGGGTACATCTGATAGGAGCAGTGAGCGGCGGAACGATAGAGGATAGCTCCGAGGAGCAGATTCCGTTGGAATATCGGTAGAAGAGTGAGAGGTCACCAACAACACGCCGGTGATAAAGTGGCTGAAGGTGGCGCGTTAAGGCCGGATCGCCAATTAGTCGAATTGCCCTTCTCTGGACGGCATCTAGAGTAGTAGGGGCAGCAGCTCCCCACACATGAGAGCAATACTCCAGGCAAGGTCTTATCTGGGCTTTATATAGCGTGAGGAGGTTACATAGTGAGAAATACATTCTGGCTCTAAATAGGTACCCAAGCTTTTTACTAGCAGCTGTTGCAATTGACGCGACGTGTTCGTGCCAGATCAGATTTTCTGTAATGTTGACTCCCAACAGCTTGAATGAGTGACTCCTTGGCAGAGCCTGGTTGTTCATTAGAACCTGGTGTTGGCTTGGGAACTTCTTGTTTGATAGCGTACAATACTGGGTCTTGGAGGCATTAAATTTAACCATATTCCTAAGCCCCTAAGCGGTAATGGTATCGAGATCCTTTGAAAGTGAAGCTGCCACTGCCAGTCTTCTGCGTTCCAGCTCAACCACAGAGATCGGTCTATTGCTCATGATGCCTGCATGCAGCGTACTGTCATCCGCAAAACTGTGGATTGGGTTTGTAGTGCTAGAGAGTAGATCATTAATATGAAGCAGAAACAATGTCGGAGCCAATACCGATCCCTGCGGAACCCCGGCATTGATGCTATGGAAAGAAGAGGAAAAGCCGTCTACCACGACAGAGATTTTCCGACCTGAGAGGAAGTCTGCGAGCCAATCGCAGAGCTTAACAGGGAGCCCATAAGACGGGAGCTTGTTTAGGAGAGCTGCGATTCGGAGAGGGCGTGACGTTGAAATGATTATTGTTATCGACATTGTAATGTAAATAAATTCTTTTTCTAAGACATCATCGGAAAAAATTGAGTCAAGTTGATTGACTCGGTATTTCCCACATATTGCGGTGCTACTACCATTTTATTATTTTCCCATTCCCATAGCATGGTATAGTACCCGTCAGAAATATAAGAGCTGTTTACTTTTTTTGTGCTCCTACCGAGTGCCGACACTACAAAGGACCTGACGCCGACGAGTCGGATGACCGTTATCCATTTCGGCATTTTTTGCTCCGCTTGCTAGGGTGTCGGCTACGGTCATTAGTGTAGTCAAAATTGTATATGTCTGTGTATAATCAGACGTTAATATACAATAAATAGATCAATTTATCAATTATCATAATATATATTTTAACGCACAACTATAGAAATAGTTGGGTATGCGGTCAACACAACCAAAACAGGGGGCTCAATTGAAGGAGTACTCTTCGTTTAAATCAAGCTTTCGAAAAATTTTATTTTCTTCATCAGGATTTGAACATGTGAGGTTTAACAAAGAAAGGATGCTCACTTTCTTGGAACGTGGTGATTTAGTCAGCTAAAATGCAGTAGAACGGGTAACTATCCTTATTCTTAATTCTACATATCTTCCATCAGGAGAAAATAACATTTAAACACGGTCACACCTCCTTAACTCTACATATATATTTTATATATACAATACGGTTTTATCATTACTCAGATCTACATGCATGCTACAACTGCACTATAGAAATGTCGACACTCATTGAGACCTGAAAGAAATGTAAACAACTCATATATATCAGACTTCTATAATATACAGGGTGTTCCAGAATTTCCTTGACACGTGATATTTTCGTAACGAAAAACGGTTCAATCAAGGACTGAGTGGTACTTTTGAAGGTACTATAGAGTCTATCATACCACGCATTCAAAACATCCTACATAAATGAAGTCCTTATTTTATTCAAGATCCTGTAATGCCTTTGATTTCGTACAAAAACCATTTTTTTCCGTAAAGTCATCAGCATAAAGTAAATAAAATTAGGATTCGTTTGACGCCAAATATTTTCGTAACAAAAAAATAATAAAAAAGAAAATAAGTGGGTTTTTAAATGTACTGAATTACCTATCATGTTGCGCTTACAAAAAAAAATCACTCCAACCGGAAAACCCACCCCTATTTATTTTCAAGCTATTAATCCACAATTTTTATCAGAAAAATGAATTTCTTACGTCAATTAAAACGTCATAGTACCTCACCTTTGTGTACCTATTACAATTTTATCGTTTTTCAAAATATTTGTTAACAAACTCCGGCTATTTTCACCCTCACGATAATGAAATTTTAAGTACTTATTGATGGCCTGTTGATAAAGCGTCATGTTTTTTCCGAGAACAGCGGTTTTCAATGTGGCAACAAAACTAAGTGCAAACACGTGAAAAAGTCTTATGGCTACATCGGGCCGCGTCAACCCCGTGTGCAGGGTATGCCCCGCACACGGGCGGCAAGCCTAAAAGGGCGGCAGCGCCCATGATAATGTTATCATATTTGGTTCATCTGGATAACTTTGCCTCTTTTAGCCTCCATTATTTTGCGAAGAATTAACGATAAATTGCAATAGGAGCATAAAAAGTAAGGCACTACTATAATTAAATTCAAGCAAAAATTTTTCCAGGCAAAATTGTGGATTGAAATTTGAAAGAACAAGCTAGGGGCGGATTCCAGGGGTTTAAGTAAGAAAAAAATGATTCATAAGCAAGGAATGATAGGTCATTCACTACCCTTGGAAAACCCACTTACTTTTCTTTTTTATCCGTTTTTGTTACAAAAATATCAGGCGCCAACAAATTATCATTTCATTTGTCTTATGGTTATGATTTTATGGAAAAAATAAGTTTGCATATAAAATTAAAGGTACCACAAGATTTTAAATAAAATGGAGATATCTTTATGTAGGAAAACCTATGGGGTGCTATTTGAAAAAAAAGTTGGGGGTGAGTTTTAAGGGTTGACGTACAAAAAAATGTTTTGAATGCATGGTATGATAGACCCTATAGTACCTTCAAAAGTCATGTATGAAAATGTCATCCGTTTTAAACAGTATTAACAATTTTTTAACGATTTCTAATGAAAATGACGTGAAAAATCGAACTTCGAGCTCAAATTTCTCGTAAACTGCCCAACAGGAATGGATGAGAGTATTTTTTTTGTTATCTAAAAAAAACAAAGAATTTTCGACCGTTTCGACCGGTTTCGTCGCGATTTTTTTATTTTTATAAAAAAAATCGGTACGCGCAAACCGCCCGTAGATTTCGGATGACGATTTTTTGGAACATTAGTTGGTAGGTGTACCAAAACGCTACCGCATCTCCATGTGGTTACTTAACGATTTTTTTCACCTTTTAACATCCCCCTCTATCTCTGATCCTTCCCATATTGGGGTTATGGTGTAAGGACAAAAAAGTTTCCAGACGGCCTCTAGAACTCAAATACCAAGCGTCATCCGGTATATTTCTTGACACTAAAATTACGCGTCGTTGTTCTAAATATTAGCTTCTTCTAGCCTATTCGAATTTGTTGGTCTAGTGCTAGTGTCTAGTCGTTTCTACCACGAGATTTAGCCATGTGCTAAGAACAATGCTTTCGGTCGAAGGCGGCAGGCAAAAACAAAAGGACCGAATTATGCAAATCAACTCAGACGGCCGTTAAAATGTTTTCGATTATAAATAGCTATCTGGATGGTGATAAACTTTGCAATGGCCAGACATCCAGACATTATCTCTTGCGTCTAAAGGTGCAGTTGTTGCTATGGTGGATAAACACTGGCGTACACTCACCAATTTTCGTTAAGGTTCGTGCATTGATGGGTGTCTCAATAAAAGTGGCCTTTTTCGCACGGGAAAAAAAAATTAAGTCAAATTGATTGACTCACTACTTCCCGCACATTACGCTGATACCAGTTTATTATTTTCCCATAGCATGAAGCTTTAGTCTGAGACCCCTTGCAACTAAATAATCGCCAGCCCTCCCCCCCCCCCCCCAAAAAATTGTCTTATGCCGCTAGGTCTTTCCTTCACAGGTCAATGGACAGCCTATTATCGATACTACCAACTTCTCAGTTTTACAACCCCCCACCCCCACCCACCTTACTTTCACCCCCAGCCAAAAAACTGGTAGGAAATGATTAGGAACCCCTAAAACATCTAAAAACCGAATTTGAGTTGTTTTCATACTTTCCGTTCTTTGGTTATTGCTACGCTGCCACTGACACGATTTTTAACAAACATACGCGTTTCCCATTCTCACCACGGTAACAATATACTGTGTCAATTTAATAGTGTCCACGTTACAAAATACAAAACGATTTCAACCAATAAATTCTCGAATGTACACAGAAAGTATGTATACAGAAAGCCCCTTAGTTTTCGTAATAGGCTAAGCAATGTTCGGATGGACCTAAAAAGGTGATTTGTGTCGCTAGATCTTCCTTTCACAGGTTAGTTTACAGCCTATTATGAGTACAAGAATTTTTTTAATTTTTCAACCCCCAACCCCCCCAACCACCCCAATTTCGCTCCTACCCAAAAAACGCAGAAAATAATCAGAAACCTGTAAAACACTTAAAAACGAAGTTTGAGCTGTTTTTATATTTTTAGTTTTTTTATTATTTCTGCGCCGCCACTGGCACGATTTATAAAAACCATAAGCGTTTTCCATTTTCGCCACGGTAGTAATACTGTGTCAAAATTTTATTAAAATCAATGCAACAGTTTCCTCGTTACACAATATAAAACGATCTAAAGCAATACTCTCGTATGTTTACATCAGAAAAAATTCTAAGTCCTTTGCTTTCTGTAATAGGCAAGGCAATTTTCGGATGAACCTAAAAAAGTTATTTATGTCGCCAGGTCCTCTTTCACAGGTCAGTGGACAGTCTATTATGAAAGCAACAAGTTTTTCAATTTTACAACCCCCCACCCCCCAGCCACCCCAATTTCACCCCCACCCAAAAAAAAGTAGAAAATGATCAGGGACCCCTAAAACGCCTAAAAACGAAGTTTCAGCAATATTTGCTTTTTCTTTGGTTTTTGCTAATTACTCCGCCGCCTATGCACCGATTTTCAAAATTATAGGAAGATTACCTACTACGACCTCACAGCATACCACTGCCCAAATTTCATCACAATCCATGCAGCGGTTGCTGAGATTACAAGGGTAGAAAAACGCCACAGACAGACAGACAGACAGACCGACAGACAGACCAAAGGAAATGAGTGACATGGATTTTCGTTATGTACACATCATAAAACGCCCAAAAAGCGTATTATCTCAAAATCGAAAATTTTCGCGATCACAATACTCCCCTCACCTATCGATGTGGGAAGTAAAAGAGTAAGAAAGAATTTACTTGAGTAAATTCTCTCTCACTGTGGAATTTGTTGGTATAAAAATTTAATTTTTTTAGTATATTGACAAAACCGGATTTTTCCCGGACTAGTAATCAACAAATTTAACATTTAATCTTAAAAAAAAAACAGAAAAAAGAGTTGTTGACCGCGATGAGATTCGAACCCACTCCCTTTCGGACTGGTGCCTAGCGTCTTAACCGCTCGGCCACGCTGCCTGTGCTTCAGGAATATTAATACAACCTACATAATACGTCGTCAGTTACCTATCGTAATTTAATTTAATTTTGTTTAAACCGGAAGCGATATTGACGAAACCGGATTCTGCCCGGACTAGTTTTTTCATGCTGATTCCGAATCTGTATTGAGTTTTTCTCTAGCACCTGTAGTTTTGGCTATCTTTTGTATACGAACAGACGGACGGACAGACAGATGTTCTACATAAGCTCTCTTCGGTGACTTCAGTGAGTCAGTGAGAGCTAAAAAGTGTGTAATGACGCTAGGTTTTTCTTTCACATGTCAATGAATAGCCTATTATCAATACTACAAATTTTTTCAGTTTTAAAACTCCCCACTCCGTAACCATCATCATCATAGTCACAATGTCTTAACAGACATGTTGTGAAGTCGTAAAATGTACTCATTTTCCGAGCTTCTCTTGGGACATCTTTATTATTATTATTATTATTATTTTTATTTTGTAATGCAATACAAAATAGCGCCACCTCGAAGCCTATGCCTTGTATGAGGTTTGGGCCAAATAGGTCATACACTACAATTTTTATATACACTCAATTTGTCCAACTTCACCTTATCTGCAGCTAGTTTGGTTAACCTTTCTTTCTGTTTGGTGTTATTTCCTTCGTCACTCTTCGTAGACCATAGAGATCTGGACCATAACTGAAACTGCAGCAGTATAGGAGGCTATAATTTCCCATATTCATCAATATGTAAACATTTTGTACTTGAAAATTTGACGAGATGTGACAAACGTTATGACATTGTAACCCAAATAATGAAAAAAAAATGCAGTGGTTTCCCATTTGCTTTCTGCATCCTCATGCCGTTGACCAGACGGTATCTACAGGTTCATCCGCCTTTAGGAACAATTTCTCATCCCAAGGGCAAGAAGGTGTCCTGACTCTTCTCGACTCGTCCACCCAAAGCTGTTGGTTGAAAAGAGGTTACTGCTTATACCGAAAGTAGTTCGGTTCCTTTTAGTCGCCTTTTTCGACACGCAGGATATACGATGGGAGATATTCTAACCCGCCCCCACACGGTCAACCCCCTAATGACCCCCACCCAAAAAAATCAATAACCCCTAAAATGCCAGAAACGAAGGTTGATGTTTTTATATTTTTAATTTTTGATTATTGCTGCGCTGCCACTGAAACGGTTTCTAAAGGACATACGCGTGTACCATCCTCGCCACTATAGTGTATCAAAATTTTTGAGAAACGTTAGAGAAATAATTAATAATGGTGGCAGAAATAAAAAGGCTATAGTTCTAAAAAATACATTTACTTTCATAAAAAATATACATAAAAAATCGAAAACAAATACAGTACAACACTAATATAATGTTTGAATTATTGAATGACTTTATATTCCCATACCTGAAAGATATCTCGGTGGTGGAGCACCACCACCGATGCGGAAGTGATATCAGTAATTATTGGTTATTTTGTGGAGCAAAACAGTTATATTATTACAAAAAAATAAATACATTTTTTTTTTACCCAAAAGTCTTTTCTTTGTTCTTCTGGTTGTACTTCTGGTCTGCAACCTCAAGATTTTTAAATGTTGATTATCAACTAGTCATAAATTGATACTACCTCCCACTCTTTCCTATTTCCCTCCCTCTCTTATACGAAAAAAATAAAATTACAAATATCATCATTACTTTTTTTATTCAATAAATAATTCTACTGCTATTATGTACAAAAATATTATTTATCTCTGCTAGAAAAGATGCGGAAGTGATATCAGCAATTATTGGTTATTTTGTGGAGCAAAACAGTTATGCTATTACAAAAAAATATATACATTTTTTTTACCCCAAAGTCTTTCCTTTGTTCTTATGGTTGTACTTCTGGTCTGCAACCTCAAGATTTTTACATGTTGATTATCAACTAGTCATAAATTGATACTACCTACCACTCTTTCCTATTTCCCTCCCTTTCTTATACGAAAAAAATAAAATTACAAAATATCATCATTACCGTTTTTATTCAATAAATAATTCTACTGCTATTATGTACAAAAATATTATTTATCTCTGCTAGGAAAGATATATCAGCCCAGTTTGATAAAAATACGTTTTTATCCTAGACTACGCATTCAAGGCCAATTTTTTGTCGGCATTCCAAAAATTGGCAGTATTTGGATATTATTTACAATCGTTTGCAAAAAAATATAATATACAGGCTGTTTCATATTGATGTACAAATATTTCAGGGGGACAATTCTTGGAAGATTTTGAGTAAAAAACTTTACATGAACGTATGTCCTAAACCTGATAACATTCAAGCTACAGTGTGTGGCCCCCACTACCAACAATTTTTTTAGCTATAGTTTTTGTCATGCACATAGTATACGTTAGTTTGTTATTATTAACATGGTTCTTATGAATGAGCAATGTTAAATACCAGTGTACAATTTTTGTCACTAAGAAACGTTGTTCCTACTATTATTTAATCTTTTAGTACCTAGTGCCTTGTTATCTCAGTTTAAAAGTTTAGTATTCGTTTAACATTAAATATCTATTAAAACAACTTTTCAAAATCACATTTTTTTAATAAAATGCGAGCCTTGGCCGAAAAAAAAATAAAGGGACCGAAATTATTGAAAAATGAAAGGCGAATTCAAAATAAGCTTTTAATTCAAAATCAAACTGTGGCGTACCACTTTTTTTGTTGAATATGTTGAAATCATGTCCCGCACGAACGTCACTGGTAGAAATAAAAAAAGTTTCTTCATCAAAAAGTACCTTTTGGTACATGGACACAATAAATATACCAAGTCTCCTAAAGAAAACTAAAGCGTTACCAAAGTTATTACAAAAAGAATTATTTTTATTAGAACTTTAACACCCTGTAGCTCAAAAGTTATGACGTTTAGGACATACCTTCATACACAGAGTTAATATCTCTAGAGGGAGCCTAATTTCAATATTGGCCAGCCAACATCTATAGCGCTATTGCCACTCTTCTTCGTCTGCTTAAGGACCTTCCAGTTTCTTCAAAATCTGGCAGTTTCCGCAGTTTGAACACATGTTCCTCAAATTATTTAACTGGGTATTTAACTATACATTAAAATATACTTGCAATGTAACTGATTTACGTGAAGATAATTTGTATTGATTTAACGAAATTTTAAAAATGGTAAATTTCATAGCGGAATGTCGCAATAACTTCTAATATGTCGTAAATCTGGCAACCTACAATCGGCGTCCCCTAAAGCTGTCATGTGGCTGTCATTGTAGTTGTGGTTATTGGGTATGTGGAGATTTTTGTTGTTTTAGTGTATATTTGAGTGACTTTGTGACTATTTGTGGTGTGAATTAAATTATTTATGAACAATATTGTCATAATTACATGATGGGACGAAATAAAAGTGCATAGTTTGCTGCAATAGCGACGAATCGGTGAACACCACTTATCATAGGTTAGTATAGGTTTTGTTTTGGTTTTCAGTAGCGTAAAATATGGGCAAAAACACTTCATGGTAATAATAAATTATTATCAACTGTTACAATCAAGTTATAATAAGAGTAACTCTCTAAGTATAGCTAAATACTAATACAACTTATTGTATCAGTTTGTAACATCACAGTAATAATTGAATCTATTAATGAACATCCAATTTTAATATAAAATCGTACGCTACTGGTAATGCCCTCAAGCTGTCAAAATTTCCGTTACATGTTGGCTGGGCAGCGACCTGTGCATTTTGTTGTTTACATTCCCTCTAGAGATGTTAACTCTGTGCCTTCATATAGTTTTTTTTATTCAAAATCAACCAGAAAATAATAATAATAATAATAATAATAAATCGTCTTTATTGAAAATAAACATATCATGTAAGATGAGGCTTACATCAGGATAGGGCATCGGTGGCGAAGTTTAGCAAAGTGCTACTCTTACACTTAACCACCAGTGTCTCACATTTATTAGATGTTAAAAATAAACTAAACAAACAAAAACGAAAAATCAAATGATCCGTTAAATTATAACACAAAAGAAAGCTTGATTATAATAATTTGGCGTAGCAGTAGTTTCCCAGCTGTTACGAAGAGTTATTGCGATATTAAAGACCAAACATTAAGGCCTTGACTTTTTTTTTGAAAATGTCCAACGACATTTCTTTATACTGGGCACTAACCGAGTTATAAACAATAGCAGCGTTATACGAGAAGCTACGTTGAAAAAGTGTGGTAACATGGTAGGGTATAGTAAGACTGGAACCATGTCTTATATTTAGATTGTGCGCATCACTCCCTGAAATATTTGTAGATCAATATCAATAGTTTGATCACTTGGAACTAATACTCAGAATAGTGTATGATGAAGATCAAAAAGATCACTAGACAACAAACACTACATGCTCTGTGAATAGAGAAAACCATCGCAAATTTAGGTCAGTAAAGAACAATTAAATCTAGAAGTAAAACTCAAAGTAAATCTTGTCGAAACATTTAAAAAATGCCTAACCACCTTATGTTACAAATCGTCGTTTCGATTCTAAAATTGTCTTGTACTGTTCGGGTACGTTTTGAAAGTGTGGTGAAAATACCGAGTTTCAACTATTTTTTTTTTCAAAAAAATGCTTTCACCAATTTTCTTCTTTAAAAGTAAAAACCATCCCCTTTAATTCAAATATGAAATTTTACCAAATTACGTGGGGCGTTGTTGCGTTGTAGCACCCACTACATGCTATGTGAATAGAGAAAAACATCGAAAATTTAGGTCAATAAAGAACCATTAAATCTAGAAGTAAACCTCAAAGTAAAATTTGTCGAAACATTTTAAAAATGCCTAACCACCTTATGTTCCAAATCTTCTTTTTTCTGGTTCCTGGATTTCTTGACCTGACGAACTGATACTCTGACATAAGAACTGAGGCTTCATGGACCTCCTCAAGGTTCGAGTCCTCCTATTCTGCTGTATGTAGTCTCTCAATTGATATGGACTATCTTTCAAACCGACGCTGGTTGAGGAGGCGTCCACCTCAGACAGCTAGGATCAACCTCTTTCAACAAGGACCCACGTTTCTTCACCCTTTCGACGTATTCGTCCAACACATCCTGCTTCTTCAGGATGATATGCTTGCCCTTCCAATACTTCATCATGCCCAGTGCTTGGAGGGTGGACACTATGTCGTAAGAGTGGATGGCCATCTCTTGGCTGATGTCTTTGACTGACAGCTGGGTGCCAGGTCTGGAACACAGGTAACCCAACAGGACGTCTTTCCAATAGGAACGGTAGGAGATTAGACCGAGGTCGCTGAGAGGTTTTTCTGGTGAGCCAATTTTGCCTTCCACTCGGGTGAGGAGGTAACCTGGAACAGAAAAAAATTGGCGTTATTGAAGCTAAGAGTTTCAGACAGATAAAGGCCGGATTTGCAATCAGCGCAGTGGTCTGAAACCTTCCAGCAAAAAATGCAAAATAAAGATTTTCGAGCTTTTAGCTGAACCTGAAAATCTGAATGATCTGGAATATTTGATTTTCTACAAACGAAACTGTGATTCAGAACAGCGACCGGATTTTTAATCAGCATTCTAAAATTATCGAGAACGCGAGATTTTGTCTCGATAGCATGCCAAATAAAGATTTTCGATTTTTTAGGTAAACCTGAAGATCTGAAAAATTTGAAATTTTTTATTTTCGTCAAACGATTCTGAAACTCAAAATTGCGAACGGATTTGTAATCAGCGCTCTCAAATTATTCAAAACACGAGGTTTCATCTTAAAAGAAAGTCAAATAAAGGTTTTCGATTTTTTAGGTAAACCTGAAGATGATCTGAAAAATATGGCGAACGGATTTGTAATCAGCACCCTCAAATTATCCAAAACACGAGATTCTGTCTTGATGAAAAGACAAATAAAGATTTTCGATTTTTTTGGTAAACCTGAAGATCTGAAAATTTTGGAATTTTTTATTTTCGTCAAACGATACTGAAACTCAAAATTGCGAACGAATTTGTAATCAGCACTCTCAAATTATTCAAAACACGAGGTTTCATCTTGATAGAAGGTCAAATAAAGAACTTCGATTTTTTTGGGTGCACCCGCCCGCCCGAGAGATCCGATTTTTTTTATTTTCGTCAAACGATACTGAAACTTAAAACTGCGACCGGATTTTTAATCAGCACCCTTAAATAATCCAAAACGCGAGATTTCGTCATGACAGAATACTAAATAAACATTTTCGAACCAACCTGAAAATCAGAAGGATCCGAAATTTTTGATTTTCGTTAAACGATACTGAAACTCAAAACTGCAACTGGATTTGTAATCAGCACCCTCAAATTATACAAAACGCGAGGTTTCATGTTAATAGAAAGCCAAATAAAGATTTTCGATTTCTTAGGTAAACCTGGAGATCTGAAAAATCTGAAATTTTTATTTTCGTCAAACGATACTGAAACTCAAAACTGCGAACGGATTTGTAATCAGCACCCTCAAATTATCCAAAACACGAGATTCTGTCTTGATGAAAAGACAAATAAAGTTTTTCGATTTTTTAGGTAAACCTGAAGATCTGAAAATTTTGAAATTTTTTATTTTCGTCAAACGATACTGAAACTCAAAATTGTGAACAAATTTGTAATCATCACTCTCAAATTATTCAAAACACGAGGTTTCATCTTGATAGAAGGTCAAATAAAGAACTTCGATTTTTTTGGGTGCACCCGCCCGCGCGAGAGATCTGATTTTTTTTATTTTCGTCAAACGATACTGAAACTTAAAACTGCGAATGTATTTGTAATCACCACCCTCAAAATATACAAAACACGAGGTTTCATCTTAACAAAAAGCCAAATAAAGATTTTCGATTTTGTAGGTAAACCTGAAGATCTGATAAATCTGAAATTTTTTATTTTCGTCAAGCGATACTGAAACTCAAAGCTGCGACTGGATCTGTAATCACCACCCTCAAATTATACAAAACACGAGGTTTCATCTTAACAGAAAGCCAAATAAAGATTTTCGATTTTTTAGGTAAATCTGAAAAATCTGAATTTTTTTATTTTCATCAAACGATACCGAAACTCAAAACTGCGACCGGATTTGTCATCAGCACCCTCAAATTATTCAAAACGCTAGGTTTTATCTCAATAGAAAGCCAAATAAAGATTTTCGATTTTTTACGTGAACCTGAAGATCTAAAAAATTTGAATTTTTTGATTTTCGTCTAATGAAACAAACTCAACACAGAGCGGCTGGATTTTTAATCAGAAGCCCCAAATTATCCAGAACATGATATTTGATTTTTTTTCAACCTGACGATCTGAAAGGGGAGAAGAAGAAGAAATGTTTGATTTTAGTGCACGATATATTACTTCCACATTGAAGATTCACCGAAAATTGAATAGACGACAAGAAATTGTAGGAGCACCTTTCTACGGAGAGGATATGCATTAATATAAAACTTTTCCAGACATGTTCCTCTAACTTTGAGAGAAATTATAGAGAAACGAACCGAACCGTAAGAACTGCGAAACTTTACGGAGAAGGGTGGAGGAGATTATCAGTTTGGAGCACTAGGAAGTAGCAGACTGAACAGTGGCGTAGTGTGTAGGGTATCTGAGTGCTTGTGTAAATCGTATTCGGGAAATTGACGGGTCTAGGAGGCGGATTACTATCTGCTCTGACTGTCAGGCAGCCATCAAAGCACTGAGTGCTTGGAAAATAACGTCGGGACTGGTCCTGGAGTGCAGGAGGGCTCTTGACGACATCTCAACTAAACACAAGGTATCACTGATGTGGGTACCTGGGCACGCTGGGGTAAAGGGTAACGAAATGGCGGATCATCTGGCTAGGATGGGATCCGGCAACAGTTTTGTGGGACCGGAACCAGCCTTAGGACTATTTGCAAACATGATTAGGAAAACAACTGGAGAGTGGATCCAGAATCAACACTCTCTGAGATGGAACATCTCTGGTCATCTCCGTCAGGCTCGGGAACTATTAGCAGGGCCTGCAGAGAGAACAGGACGATTTTGTCTCTCTCTGGATAGGAGTAACTTGAGATTGCTAGTAGGCCTATTAACGGGTCACAACACCTTCAGGCGTCACTTGTTTGTGATGAGGGTGGTCAACGACCCAACGTGCACGTGGTGTGGTGAAGAGGAAGAATCCTCGGCACACATCTTGTGTCGCTGTGAAACCCTGGGTTATCACAGGCATACTATGCTGGGCTTAAGAACCTTGGAACCAATAGATATAAAACGGATAGGACCTAAGAATGTACTTGCCTTTGCCGAAAGGGCAGGTCTTAGGAACTAGCGCGGATAGAGGCGCAAAAGGGCCCATCGTGTGGCCTATGCACCAGCCACATTCCGTGCTGGATAGCCTCTGGTCCTTATTCATTCATTCAGGGTATCTGAGACTACTCAGTTCAAAAAGGTGCATCAGAGGATACTTATTACTGTGTGGTAGGGTTGCTAGCCGTACTATAAATTATAGTATTATAGATATAGAGCGACCCTCGTATATCGACTCTCATATGCAGTTGGCATAGAAGCGCGCTCTTCTGTCCTGGCCAAGCGAACGCGCCTTTGCGTTCCACCAAGAAGTCGGCTGCTTTTTAGCAGTGACTTCCTTTGGTTTGCCGTTACCTCCGGGTACCAGATGGCGCACAGGCAGACCCTTTCTACCGCCTACTCTCAATTATAGTATTGTGCCATATTTCGGGAGTTCTGTTGAAGAAATATATAGTACGCGAAAATAGTATATTTCTTTACAATACATAATTGTTGATATTTTGCTCCCAAATTTATTCAAAATAATTTCATTTCTGCTGCCTATTCCGCCACTTTGACATTCAAGGAAAGAATATTTTCTGTTATGGATGCCAAGTGGCGGGAAGAAAGAAACGGAGCATCTTTATCCTTATTAAAAAATAAATAAAATAAATTTTGATTGTAATAAAGTGTATGCCACTCTTATCGAAGATAAAAAAAATGTTAAAAATTACGCAAAAGTGCAAAAAATATATATTTACAAAAAATAAATGAATAAAAATATAAAAGTATATTTTTTATTCTTTCCTACTTGTCTTGTAGCGTTTTATAAAAAATACTATATATAGACAAACAAAAATGTTGGCAATCCTACTCTGTGGTCATCGTAAATTGACCAGCGCGGTATGAGGTAAGTGGAGGGGGAAGTTCTCTCAGGTAGCGATTATCATTATTATCATGTAGAGTCTAAAAAGGGATAGGAAAAATAAGTAAAACAAAGACATTAAATATTGTCTGCAGCGACTATCCAATCAAGTTGCTGCATCGTCTTTAAAGTGGGGGAAGAACATCTGCTGTTGCCGGTGTAGTTATAAGTTTTATGAACTAGATATATACGATATTAAATGGTATAAATTATTTCGATATTTTGATTTATCATTTCCTTACGATATTGACAGGGAAAGACTACCTGCCGTCTATATCTAAAGAATGTGGAGGGTGAGTAGTCCAAATTCACTTAGGTCACAACTGACTCATTCAGTATCCTTCCAGGAGGTTGTTTCCTCAGGCCATCATCCATCTTGCCAATTTTAGGAAGGTGGATAAGTCATTCGGGGATACCTTCCTTATATAGGCAGGTGTAGGCCAAGACCCGCAGAACGCACATTCCTCAATAGAAGATAACTCTGGGCTCTCACATATTATGATGTGTACCACAGTCTCGTCCACAGTTTCGTCTTCGCTTTCACACATCCTGTATATCGGTGTGTCACTGAACCCCATAATGTGGAGGTGTTTCCAGAGTCCACAATGGCCAGTCAGGAATCCTACTATGAGATGTAGATTTGACCTGGTCAACGCCAAGTACATCTTGGATATCGCGATTCCAAAGCCTGCAAGGGTTTCCTCGGCAACTCGTTATGCTTGTAGGTCTTCCCATCGTTTTGCCATTCGAGCATGGGGGTGTTTTTTGGTTATTTCCGCAATTGTGGTTGTCGACATTACAGAAAGGTCACATGGTCTTAAAATTCTTTGGCCACTAGCTTTCCTGGCTAGACCGTCCGCTATACGGCTGTCCTCAACCCACCTCAGGACAACATTGTTTTTGTCTGAAGCATGGGCTAATGAATAGTGACATTCCATCGCTAGCCCTGATGTCACGCGAGGCCTTTTCAGGGTTAGAAGTGCTTGTCTGCGATCAGTGCAGATTGCTACAGCCTTGCCAGATACATCTCTCCTGGCTAGTTCTTTTGCGACTATCGATATGCCAGCCAGTTCTGTTTTAACGACATTGACACTTTAACCCATAGCCTACTTTGTTCTTAGGTTCAGAGACCTGGATTACACACCACATCCAGTGCCTTCCCTTGTTTTGGAACCATCTGTGTATGTACTGTGTATTCGACACCTTTGGCGTTTGACGTCATTTATTATAAATAATAGCTGTCGTTTTATTATTGGTTCCACACGATATTGACAGGTAACACTATATAGATATTGGGAAACGGTAATTTGAAAAAGTATTGGTTCGCCACCTATCTACCAAAGCCGGTACCTGAGCGTTTAATTTGAGCTTCCGAGCGCTGTATTTTGTGACAGGTGGCGAACCAATTCTTCTTCAAAGTACTACTTCCCAATATCTATAGCCTCAAGTACACGCGGCGGGGTTACTAGCTAATAAGCCGGCTTGTAAAAAGCCGGCGAGTCGGCACTAGTGCACTAGTAATTTCCTACTCGCTCACTAGCCAGCTAGTTGGTGTGTGAAAACCACCTCCGACATCTTCAAAACCAGTGCTACTAGCCACTTGTGCACAAGCTTTTTTTTATTATAGACGGTTTAGGAAATCGGCTTGATCGCAAGGACAGAAACACTGACACACCTGGAGGTGTGAGAGAGAGTCTGCCCGCTCGACGTTGAACCAGCTTGAGTCCTCTGATATCATGTCCAACGGACGCAAACACGTCCATCCGACATGTCACCACGTCCCGACCGGCTAAAACCCATTCCCTCTTTCCTTACCTCTGCTCGATATCCATCCGCACCGGGCATCATCGTGAACGATATTCTTCACAGTGCGAGATGAGTTAAATATGTTTTTTCTTCTCCTCCTGTATATTCTTGTTACATATCCCGACGTTCCTATGTCTCTTTTAATTTTAAGATGCCTTGAACCATCTTGTGTACTATCTTCCAGCGTTTCTCGCTCGATATCATGATGGGCACCATGTTATCTGGGGTCAGGTCCTCAGGCAGGTTCGCTCTCGCTTCTTGCTTGTAATAGGACCATCTGTCGCACTCAAATAGGAGTTGTGCACAAGCTAGGGCGAGTACACGTAGCTAGTTTACAAGCTAGCTCGCTCAAAAGCTGGCGAGTGGGGGTACAACTTTTTCCAGGGCGTTTTTACAAGCAGCTAATGGAGCGAGTGCATCGAGTACACTGGACTAGTTTACGAGCGGTTTGTAAAAAAAGCTGGCTAGCAGCTAGTAAACTCGCCACGTGCACTTGAGGCTTATATGTTGCTACTACTAGTACAAGTTTTGCCAACTAGGCACCAGCATGCGATTTCATATATCAGTCGTCTAAATGCAAAACCCGACAAGTCACAAATTTTTCAAAATAGAGTTTTATATACCATTTTGTTCATTATTTGAAGCGCTACCATTTTCTATATTTTTCGCTTACAAAACCCGGCATTAGACATAAGATATTTGGCTAAGAAAACTAGACTTAGGTACAAACACCGACAAGTCCAAGCGGTGTTTTATTTCAAATACCGACATGTCCACAGGAGCCAATACGGAGAACGAGAGCAAGTCACATGTCGATCGCACGAGGTATTCTGACCGTTATGCGTTTTTGTTTTATCCAGTCGCTGAAAATACGCTGTGGTGAATTCATGTGTTTTTCAGTTTACTGAGAGAATGAGATTAATTTATGCTGCATTGATAAATTATTGATAAAAATAACCATGTTTTTTGAAAAATGCTTTGGATGCGGATTTTGGAGAGCCTATTTCAACAGAAGCTAGGTCCACATTAATGCAGAGGATCGAGGCTAATTGTGAAAATGCATTTGCTAGTTCTGAAGAATTTTGTTTGTCAGAAAATTTAGGTTTTGACGTTTAAACCTTGTAACCGTTGAAATGTATCCTTTCTAATATCTAGCTTTATGTTTATAGTTCCTGTCGTTGAGCACAGTGTTTGATTAGATTCCTTTATATTTAGTAAAATAATCCAAATTGATAAGTGTTTCACTTATTTTGATCCGATTCCACCACAAATAGCAGTCAAAACACGACATGTCACAGTTCCTAACATGCAAAACCCGATGTGTCCAAATTTGAAAGTCAGATTTTAGAAAAAGCATATGTCCTAGATTCTAGGGCGTTAGGACTTAACATCCTAAAACATCGTATATTATAATACTCTCGATTTCGTATTATTTTCGCTCATAATAAGACTGACCTGTTTTTCTTGATTTCTGTAAAATTTGTTACCGTGGACTTCGGGTTTTGCATTTAGATTTAGACGACTGATATTCGTCTGAGGCCTAAATCACAGTGACGAGTTTTAATAAAAGCGAAACACCGTCGTCTGTGATTGGTTTCGGATGGACGAGTGAAATTGCTACACTTTGACAGGGGAAGCCACGGCAGTGGAGACTCTACATCTACAGCCATGCGGTCAAGGACGTATCCAGGATTTGGTTTTAGGGGGGATCCAGATTATGGGTGTCACTTGGTTGACCTTGCGGGGGGGGATCCAGATTAGAGTTGCCACCTTAAATCCTTAAATTTGCGGGGGGGGGGGGGGGGGGGGGGGGTGCAAATTTGTGGATTCCATTTTTTAGACGGCATTTTATAAAGTTTTGGGGAGAGGGTCCGGACCCCCTGGACCCCCCCTAAATACATGCCTGCCCATAGCCCTCTTTGTTCTTAGGTTCAGAGACCTGGATCACACACCACACCCAGCGCCTTCTCTTGTTTTGCATTTGACGCATTTTGCGTTTGACGTCATTTATTACAAGTAATACGTATCGTTTCATTCATCGCTCCCTCACGATATTGACAGGTAGCAACATATAGATATTGGGTAGCAGTAATTTCAAAAAGTATTGCTTCGTCACCTATCTACCAAAGCCTGTACCTGAGCGTTTAATTTGGGTATTCGAGCTTTCTAATATCTATAATATGTTGCTACTACTAGTACGAGTTTTGCCAACTAAGCACTAGCATGCGATTTAATTTATTTGTCTGTGACCTAAATCATACTGACGAGCTTTATTAAATAAAAGCGAAACGACGTCGTCTGTGATTGGCTTCGGATGGACGAGTGAAATTGCCACTATTTGACGGGGGGGGGGCGGCAGTGGAAGACTCTACATCTACACCCATATGCGGCGTTCGTAGGAAGAGAGATCATGGAGAGGTTGATGGTACCCCCGGTCGTGAGGCTCAGTCTGGGAGGCTACGCCGCTACGTCGCCGTCGCCGCCGTAGCAGAGCAGGAGAGCTTGGAGGAGGGGGCGAGTATTGACCTCGACCGACGCGCGTCGGGCGGCGTCGGGCGTCGGGTCGATATCCGCCGTCTGGCTGCCGACGCGGCGCCCATAGTCAATGGGTGACGTCACTCGCCGCCGCCGCCGCCGCCGCCGCTCACCACACCCACTCAGACGCGACGAGACGCCCGCCCGCTCGACCGGTCGACCGACCGACCGACGCGACGGCCCGCACGCACCATTGCCGCCCGTGCCACGTTTTCAGGAGGTTGCACGGTTTTTAACACGCTTCTATTAGCTTCGCCTCACGTTTGTTTGTGAGCTTTCGATTAAGAGGTCGGAGCGAACAGTAAACGCTCCTTATAATTAAGAGGTCGGACCGAACACTGAACGGCGAACGCTCTCTTGGATTGAGAGGTCACATTGAACCCTCCTTGGGATTTATAAGAGGTCGGCGCTACACAACGCCTCTTTGAGTTAAGAGGTCGAACCGAACATTGAATCCTCCTTTGGATTAATAAGAGGTAGGACCGCACACTGAACGCTCCTTTGGGTTAAGAGGTCACACCGAACATTGAACCCTCCTTTGGATTTTAAGAGATCGGACCGAACAGTGAACGCTTCTTTGAATTAAGAGGTCACACCGAACATTGAACTCTCCTTTGGATTAATAAAAAGTCGAATCAAACACTGAACGCTCCTATGGATTAAGAGGTCACACCGAACATTGAACCCTCCTTGGGATTTATAAGAGGTCGGCGTAACACTGAACGCTTCTTTGAGTTGAGAGGTCGGACCGAACATTGAACCCTCCTTCGGATTAATAAGAGGTAGGACCGCACACTAAACGCTCCTTTGTATCAAAGGCGGAGAGTGACTTGAGCCGAGCTTTGTTCGTCGAGCTCTAAGGCCCGGTTGTACAGTCTCAGTCCAAGCCACAGTTCTATTAAACTATGCTCAATGATGACCTTGGTTCAAAAATTTATTTCCGTTGTACGACCTATTTATAATCCCAGCTCTACAAAACCAGGTTCAAGAAAGAAGTAGTTAGGTTGGTATTGTTGGTAACATTAACGCATGCGTAGTTGGTCTGTTCTGTCAAAAATTAGTTGTTTGAATGCTGTTTTGTTGGTTATGTTATGTTTCCAGTCGCATTCAGTGTATATATTTTGTGAGTCGCATAATGCCTCAATGTGACAAGCATATGACAAGAACCATTTGTTCAGCAGTTACAGCACGGTTCCTGAAAAACAATAGGATTACAAAATACTTTTGATTCGTTACATGAACAAAAAAGTACTCGCCATTCTGTTGGAGACTTTATTTGTGCTTTAACCTGGTTTATAACAAATCGAACACCTTGTTTAGAAAGTCGAAACCTTTGAATTAATTCATCATCATTCCACACCAAAAAATGATCAACTCTATCTCTGTATTTCTTTTGACGCCTTCTTGCGTTTCTTAATATTTTTACTGCTTCAACGAAGTCTTCATGATCTGTTGGTTCCAGGAGATTTTTTCTGAGCTGCTGATCCATTACGTACTTTAATTTACAACAAATGATTGCAAAATTTTATCTAAATCAAATTATTAAATTAGGTTACGACACATTAGGTCCTTAGAACTCGGTTTAAGCGCCCAAATTCGAGCGCTCACCTGAACCTTAAAAATATAAATTAGTGAGCCGAGCTTAGAGTTGAACTGACCTTGTACAACTGGACTTCCATATTTGAACTGAGTTCAACCTTGAACTGTGCTTGAAATGAGACTGTACAACCGGGCCTTAATAAGCATTACATTACAAATGCTCGTGTTTACTCGATGCAGCGAATGCTCATTTCGAATGTTCTGTTCAACAGTGCACCACTTTTGTTATACAACGGCAATACTTACACTGAATGTGGATGCAGCTCATAACGAACGCGACGTAAACTGGCACTGACTTGTAACGTAACAATCAAAGGGATTCGCGAGAAAACCGACAACCAAGTGGACGTGGAGCACTACTTCCCGTCGAGCCCAGCCACTCGACTCGTCGCTCGTCACACTGCACTGACTAGCGAATGGTCGCATTGTAACGTGTGACATTACGGCGTTTTTTACAACTCAAGAGGTCGGACCGAACATTAAACGCTCCTTTGGATGAAGAGGTCGAACCGAACATTGAACCCTTCTTTGAATCAATAAGAGGTCGGAAACACTGAACGCTCCTTTGGATTAAGAGGTCACACCGAACATTGAACCCTCCTTTGAATTAAGAGGTCGGAACGAACATTGAACCCCCCTTTGGATTCAGAGGTCGGACCAAACATTGAACGCTCCCTTGGATTAAGAGGTCCAACCGAACTCTGAACGCTCCTTTGGATTTAGGGGTCGGGCCGAACGTTGAATGCTGCCTTGGATTAAGAGTTCGAACCGAACATTGAATGCTCCTTTGGATTCAGAGGTCGGACCGAACACTGAACGCTCCTTTGGACTAGGAGGTCGGGCCGAACATCGAACGATATTTTGAATTAAGAGGTCGGAACGAACACTGAACCCCCCTTTGGATTCAGAGATCGGATTAAACAATGAACGCTCCGATTAAGAGGTCCAACCGAACTCTGAACGCTCCTTTGGATTTAGGGGTCGGGCCGAACGTTGAATGCTGCCTTGGATTAAGAGTTCGAACCGAACATTGAATGCTCCTTTGGATTCAGAGGTCGGACCGAACACTGAACGCTCCTTTGGACTAGGAGGTCGGGCCGAACATCGAACGATATTTTGAATTAAGAGGTTGGACCGAACATTGAACTCTCTCTTGGATTAAGAGGTCCGACCGAACACAGAACGCTTCTTTGGATTAAGAGGTCGGATCGAACATTGAACGCTCCTTTGGATTCAGAAGTCGTACCGAAGATGGAACGCTCCTTTGGATTAGGAGATTGGGCAGCACATCGAACGCTATTTTGAATTAAGAGGTCGGACCGAACACTGAACGCTCCCTTGGATTAAGAGGTCTAACCAAACATTTAACGCTCCTTTGCATTCAAAGGTCGCACCGAACATCGAACCCTTCCTTGGATTCAGAGGTCGGACCGAACATTGACCGCTCCCTTGGATTGAGAGGTCGGATGTTCAATGGTCTTTGAACCTGAAGACGTAAGATGGGCAGGACCCAAGGCCATCGTCACCTTTGCGATGAGAGCGGGAACTAGGGTTAGGGTAAGGAGAGGTGCAGAAGCGCCCGCATGTAGGCCTACGCACTGGTGTTTTTGGTCCCAGAAAAACTCTCTCCTTCTTTCATTCATCCAATCACCCCGACGCTAAGGGCTGCACCGAATATTTGACAATGATAGAACTGAAACTCCTCAAGCACCCTCCCTACAATCCAGACCTTACTCCCTGTGACTTTGTTTGTTTCCGGAAGTGAAAATGAAGCTAAAAGTAAGGTGGTTACGGAGAATGGAAAGGTTTATCGAATGCAGAGGGAATCCTTACCACGAAGTAACGAAAAAAGGCTTATATAGGTCACATCATGCGAGAAGAAGAATACAAACTTCTGCGACTGATTATAGAAGGAAAAGTCCAAAGCAAAAAAGTTTGTCGGCAGACGTCATAATTCTTGGTTGAAGGACATCCGAAGATAGTTTGGTTGCTCGTCGCTTGACATTTTCAGCATGGCCTTACCTAGAACTATGTTAGCTATTTGGATCGACAACCTTCGAAAGGAGACGGCGTCATAAGAAGAGGGGTTTGCAGCGGCATATAGAACCCGCACTTTCTCTGGTGGCTCAAAGAGGACGCGCCGTGGCGTTCCACCAAGAAGTATGCTGCTGTTTTTGGCAGCGACTTCCTTTGGTTGCCGTTACCTTCGGGTACCAGATGGCGCACCGGCAGAATTGTTTCTGTCTGCTCTCAGAGGGGAATTACTTTGAAAGGCGAACTGTCGGTTCTTGGGCTGTTCGGCCGGTGCGGATACACTCCGCCGCCTTGGCGTCGGCGCGCTTCGCTGCTCAACGTTTCGCCAACACGAGTGGTCGGCATCCTCAGAAGCCGATGTCACCGTTTCTTCGAAATGGATAAAGCCGTATGACAAGACTTTGTAGTTATCACCAAGCGACGAGGTGGCAACGTCGCCATGCGCCCTTCGAGCGTCGCCGACGCGACGCCAAGCGTCGAACGGCGGCGGCGACGTGTAATTAAAACGAGAGTCGCTCTTCGAAGGACCACTAATTGGGATTTCGACGCCCCCGACGCCTGCCGTTGCGACGCCGCCACCGTAGTTGTAGTAGGCGTAGACTGACGTCGGAGATCGCGCGGCGAGAGGTGGGGTGGGGTGGGTAGGCTCATTCAAAACATTTTTTACGCCGGGCATTTTTCGGAACGCTAGCGTACGCTACGGCGCGGCGCACCGGATCCCAGGTCAGGTTTCTGGGACAAAAAAGCTGCACTCCGAAAAAATTGGGACAGGCAAGAGACGGGCAGCATAGGCTGTAGATGGATCGACGAAAGAGGAATTTTTTTTAGTATTTACGGTATTAGTAAGCTACACTTAGGGCACTAGAAGCGCCCAAAGTTACGTCTGCTCTAGTCTGGGAATGCTTACAAGAACTGGGAAGACTGGCAGAACACAACAAAGTAACTTTGGAGTAGGTGCCTGGACACTCAGGTATAAGAAGCAATGAAAGGGCGGACGAGCTAGCAAGACTAGGCTCGTCTGCCCTATACATTGGAGCAGAACCCGCCCTGGGGGTGCCCAAAAGCACAATCAGACACCAGGTGGGAGAATGGATGAAACATCAGCACAAGGAGCAGTGGAACTTGTTGCCAGGATGTGTTCATGGAAAAACATTCATTAAAGCTCCATGCAAGAAGATAGCTGAAACACTGCTCTCCTTGAGTAGAAATCAGCTCCGAATAACGACGGGTCTCCTCACAGGACATTGTGGCCTGAAGGAACACCTGAATAAAATGGGACTCTACAATGGAGACCTCAACTGCAGATTGTGTGGAAGAGGAACTGAGTCAGCACTACATGTGCTCTGTGAGTGCGAAGCGCTAGATCACAAGAGATAACAGCTCTTTGAGAAGACCAAGCTAGAACCAATGGAGTACGGCTCAGCACCAGGACCAGTAGGTAAACTGCATAAACTTATGCAGGGATCCAGATTGCTGAAGTGGATACTGTAAAAGAGAGCAGCAATAATACAATAGGCCTTAAGGCTTAAGTATTGACGGGGACAGCAAGGTCGGACGGCTCCTGGAAAAAAAGGGGGGTCCGGGCTCCCCCTTCCAAGCGTTCTATAGTTCTGCTAAAAATCTAATACACAAAACGTTCTGTTACTTATTTTGGTAATCTGGAACCTCCCAAAACTAAATAAACATTATACAATTCCTCCAACAATCCCCCTCCAGTGAGACAAGGGAACGACTGACGCCCACCAGCCTAAAATGTGCCCCCAAATCTCTACTCTCTCTCTACAGTCGACTAACGTGCGATTGACCAATAGGATCACTATCGCAGAATTTAACAAGCGCTCGACGTAATGCAAAACGTGCTGTCTACAAATCAGGTAACCGAGTTGCATTATAGACCAAAACTTTTGATTCTACACATTTTTTACATCAGTTTTCCCATGCCCCGATGGGAACCTTGTTCAAAGTTGTTACTACAGTACTTGTAGTACTGTCGGCATTCAATAAATCATGAATACGATTGACGTTTTCATCGATTCTACTTGTTGACTGTCGACCAGATCGCAGGTCATCTTCCACCTCTTCCTGGCCCTCCTTAAACTTTTTCTCCCCCCTCGTAACGTGACTTTAGCTCAAATCTGTATCCTCGTAAGCTTCCTTGAGCAGTGAGTGCGTATCGGTAGCAGTTTTGTCGACATTTGAATAGATTTGGCGGTCCAGCCCAAAGGATCTGTAGGACACGGGCATTCCCATTGAACCCAGGTAGTCCCTGCTAAGTTGCCAAGCGCAGAAGCCTCCTGATGTAGCGCGTCCAATGTCAATGTTGTTCCCAGTGCCCAGAAAGCATATTATCTCAAAATCGAAAGCTTTCGGGATCGCAGTTGTGTTTACTACGTACTCACCTGTTATGATAGATATTCAAATGAGCATAGGTAACAAATTTATACACAACCACAACACTAGATATAAACTAGGTGCCACAATAATTCCCAAACCAAACAAATCACTCATGCAGCGGTCATATCTCAAATTTGGCGCCCAACGTTGTTCGATTGAATCAACCTTCGAGCGTCGTGACGAGGTTTCAAAACAGAGAGGTGCACGAATTCAATGATGCTGATGCTCCGGATATTCAGAACAGACCGAACTTGGATGCACTACGAAGCTAAGGCTTTCCCCACTAAACCCCACAGTTTCGACCGTGTTATTTCATGACTTTTGGAACACACCCTGTAGATACTTGCACATACCTACCAAACATGTTTTTTTGTCTTTTGCAGAGGAGGGGCGCGTATCATTGCGCTCTTAAGGAGAAACAGCCGCTGCCTTATGGTGAAGGTTCTTTAAAGTAACTGCTTGCTGAGCAGTCTTTTATCACTCCTGAAAGTGATAAAGGATCTGATCCAGTTTTTTTTATGGTCAGCCTCCCGCAAAGGCTGAAAGCCTATGGCGCTGTAGAAGCGCTGCGAGAGGATGAGTGTCAGTGCACGTTAGATTTGAAACGCTGCGGGTTGTAGTTGTCGGGAAACAAATTCCCCGGCAGCTCATTCCACAGCGTCGAAGTTCCCCAAAAGAAGGAATGCTGGAGGAGACTGGTTCGGGAAGTAGGGACCTCGACCTGGTGAGGATGAGTTCGCAGAGCCTCTGTAGTGTTCCTGGTTCGGGCGGCCTTTGCGATTATTATCTGGGAGAGCTCACTCGAACATCTTCCGTGATAGAATCTGTAAAACAGGGATAGGTCAGCCACCTTTCTTCGGTGTTCCAGGCTGTGGAGGTTCTTTGTGAGGTAAGGCGTATCGATTAATCTAATTGCTCTCTTCTGGATAGTGTCCAGAGCTTTAGAGATTGCTTTGGAGCGCATCCCCATACATGGAAACAATACTCCAACTATGGTCGGATCTGTGCCTTGTAGAGCAGCAGTAGTTACTCTGGTGTATACAGCTTCCTACAACGGAGCAAAACTCCAAGCTTCTGGGATGCCGTTTTAACAATACTGACGACGTGGTCGTGCCAGGACATGTTATTGTTGATATTGATCCCCAAAAGCTTTAAGGAAGGTGACTCGACTATGGGGCGACCCTCCATTTCCACAGTTGGTAAGCCAAAGCGAGACTTCTTTATAAGTATTATTGATGTTTGAAAGAAGACAGATGTGACCAGTATCGCAACCTCAGGAGAATCATTATATTTTCGGACATACACATCTTCTCCAGGAGGTGAGGTAGGTCCGACAAATAGGAGGTACTTCGTGTGGACATCTAGGTTTTGTGTTAGTTCTATGGGGTTATTTTTTTTTCCAGGAGCCGTCCGACCTTACTGCCCCGGTCAATACTTAAGCCTTAAGGCCTATTGTATTATTACTCCTCTTATTTACAGTATCAACTCCAGCAATCTAGATCCCTGCATAAGTTTATGCAGTTTCCCTACTGGTCCTGGTAGTGAGCTGTACTCCAATGGTTCTAGCTTGGTCTTCCCAAAGAGCTGTTGTCTCTTGTGTGGTGATTGTGGTGACTGTGGGGTGATTTGACAAATCATGGCCGACTTTACTCACTAGGCCGGAGCATGAAATATGGCAACACTGAATCAGCGGGCCGAGTTTTTATTTGAGGTTAAGTCATGTGTATTCTTCCAGAGCAGAAAATATGGTTGGAAGGTGATTATTAATGTATTTCTAATTATTTACCTGCACAAACGAAACTATAAAGATAAAAAGATGCCTGCAAAGTGTGTAGTACCAGGTTGCACTAGCAATTAGTGCTTCCAATGAAGGACATAAACAGAAGTGGGTGAAAGGTATTCCTCATAAGGGCTGGTTATATTTATAAGAATAAAGACAATAATTACAAACATTTCAAAGGATAAGACCTATTTTAAACCACAATGTGGTACCTATAATGTTTTCTGGACCTCACAAATATCACAGAAAAAGACAGTTAATAGAACTCATCTGGGCATGCATCTGGGCATACCTACGAAAAGATTTGATATTGAAAGGGAATCAAGACTAGCAAGAATGGCTTCAAAGTGACCTAATAGTGAATTTTTCTAGCTCAAGTTAAAATTTACGAAGTAAATTGAGTGTTCATTAGCAATTGTGCTTCCAATAAGGGACATAAACAGAAGTGGATGAACGGTATTCCTCGTATGGGCTGGTTATATTTATAAGAATAAAGACAATACTTTACAAACATTTCAAAGGATAAGACCTATTTTAGAGCACAATGTGGTACCTACAATGTTTTCTGGACCTCCCAAATATCACAGAAAAAGACAGTTAATAGAACTCATCTGGGCATGCATCTGGGCATACCTACGAAAAGATTTGATATTGAAAGGGAATCAAGACTAGCAAGAATGGCTTCAAAGTGACCTAATAGTGAATTTTTCTAGCTCAAGTTAAAATTTACAAAGTAAATTGAGTGTTCATTAGCAATTGTGCTTCCAATAAGGGACATAAACAGAAGTGGGTGAACGGTATTCCTCGTATGGGCTGGTTATATTTATAAGAATAAAGACAATACTTTACAAACATTTCAAATGTTTTCTGGACCTCCCAAATATCACAGAAAAAGACAGTTAATAGAACTCATCTGGGCATACCTACGAAAAGATTTGATATTGAAAGAGAATCAAGACCAGCATGAATGGCTTCAAAGTGTCCTAATAGTGAATTTTTCTAGCTCAAGTTAAAATTTACGAAGTAAATTGAGTGTTCATTAGCAATTGTGCTTCCAATAAGGGACATAAACAGAAGTGGGTGAACGGTATTCCTCATATGGGCTGGTTATATTGATACGAATAAAGACAATACTTTACAAACATTTCAAAGGATAAGACCTATTTTAGAGCACAATGTGGTACCTACAATGTTTTCTGGACCGCCCAAATATCACAGAAAAAGACAGTTAATAGAACTCATCTGGGCAAGCCAACGAGGGCATGCATCTGGGCATACCTACGAAAAGATTTGACAGTGAAAGAGGAATCAAGACCAGCAAGAATGGCTTCACAGTGACCTAATAGTGAATTTTTCTAGCTCAAGTACAATTTACAAAGTAAATTGAGTGTTCATTTAAGTGGAAGTGGAAGTGGCAGCAGGAAACAGGTTGCTTTATTTTTATTTTGTAGTGTCTGACTATGATGAACCAGACATCAGATGTAAGTGGTATTAGTACTAGTAGTTCTAAAAAGTATTTTTTTCTTAATTTATTAACCGAGATGAACTCTAATACATATAAAATGTAATAATTATTCTGAAACTATAGGCCCACTATTTGACAGCTAAGCCACGTTGCCACATCTAAGGCTCCGGCCTAGTGTAGAGTCGGCCATGGACAAATAGAAAGTTCTTCAGGTGGACATGAAGATTTTGTGTGGTGAAACGTGGCCTACTTGTCTGGCTTCGCCTCCCCGTCACTACTACCCACTAGAGCCCTTAGGTCCGAAGGGCACGACCCTCTTGCGTGGCACTCGCCCAACGCGCTAAAAAATGCGATATATCATTCAGCAGACCGCACAGGGTAATTCTTTGCGTACACAAACACTGTCGGATGCCTTCATCGATCTCCAACAAGCCCCAGATTAAAAATTCAACAGTCACAACCTACCCCAACCGCTTCGGCGGAAGGGTGGTGGGAAAATGCATGTGGAAAAGTGCGTGTCTAACACTCGTTACGAATGCACTTTTGCCTCGTTATTCGAGCAATGAGAGGCTGCAATAGATTTGTTCCTGGAACTTAGGAAACTTTGAAAAATTTACAGACGGTGGGCATATTTGATTGCGTTGATGGATAAATGATGCCTTGGGGGGTGCCAAGTCGAGGCAGAGGGGGCAATAACCTCATCCCCAGAGGTTTAAAAATGTCTAGATTCCCGAAATGGAAAAAAGTTCACTTGAAATAAGTATAATAAAAAATATAAACGATTCAAATCATACGATTTATGAAACTCATCCTATGTTTGACTGCTTGATCCATTGTACTTTGATAAATAAAATTACATCCTTTGGATTAAAAAATTGTTAGCAAAGTGTAACCTACCTGTATCGCCTTTCTCAAATAAAAAAATATTTATTATGTATGAACATAGAACAAGAACTGCGACCGTACCAATGACAAAGTCGCAGTTGGTGAAATCTCAGCACATCTCTAACCTTTGCCTTTTCGTTGTAGCAGTGCTAGCCAGCAACCAGCAAAGGACAACGACCCCTTTTTGTCAACGTAAAGACCTACGACAGTGATAGCAGCGTATCAGTGACAAGGTCATAGGTCGCCCCATGCAACCCATCTCTAGCCGCTGTCCTTTTGCTCTAGAAGTACTGGCCGTCAACCAGAAAAATCTAACGACCCCTTTTTAGCAAAGTGAAGACCTGCGACTGTAACAGAAGCATAAGTGACAAAAATCAAAGTGCGCAAACATAAAACCCATCTCTAGCCGATAAACTTTTGCTATAGAAGTGCTCGACATTGAAGAGCAAATGCCAGCGACCCCTTTTTATCAACATAAAGACCTACTACTGTAACACGAGCATATCAGTGACAAAATCACAGCTCGCAAACATGAAACCCATCTCTAGCCGTTATGTTACCTTGTCGCTCTAGCAGCGCTAGCTAGCAACCAGCAAAAGCAACAACGTCTTTTTGTCTACGTAAAAACCTGCGACAGTGAGAGAAGCGAATCAGTGACAAAGTAACTGTTCGAGATCATGCAACCAATCTCTAGCCGTGGCCCTTTCGCTGTAGAAGTATTAGCCAGCAACCAGCAAAAGACAGCGATCCCTTTTTATCAACGTAAAGACCTGCAACTGTAACAAATATCAGTGACAAAATCACTGTTCGCGAACATGCAGTCAAGCATCTCTAGTCATTGCCCTTTCGCTGTAAAAGTGCTGGACATCAATGCGAAAATGTCAGCGATAGCTTTTTATCAACGTAAAGACCAGCGATAGTGAGAGAAGCATATCAGTGACAAAATCACAGTTCACCCATGAAACCCATCTCTAGCGGTTTCCCTTTCCCTCTAGAGGTGCTGGACATCAACCAGCAAGTGCCAGCGACCCCTTTTTATCGACGTTAAGCCCTGCAACTGTGACAGGAACATGTCAGTAACAAAATCACATTTCGCAAACATGAAACCCATCTCTAGCCATTACCTTCTCGCTGTAGAAGAGCTGGGCAGCAACCAGTAAAAGGCAACGATCCCTTTTTATCAACGTTAAGCCCTGCGACAGTGACAGGAGCATATCAGTGACCAAGTAACTGTTCGCGAACATGCATCCCATCTCTAGTCGTTGCTCGTTCGCTGTAGAACTGGTGGCCAGCACCCAGCAAAAGACAGCGACCCCTTTTTGTCAACGTAGAGACCAGCGACAGTGACAGGAGCGTATCAGTGACAAAGTAACTGTTCGCGAACATGCAGCCCATCTCTAGCCGTTGCCCTTCCGCTGTAGAAGTGGTGGCCAGCACCCAGCAACCAGCAAAAGGCAGCGACCCCTTTTTTGTCAGCGTAAAGACCTGCGATAGTGACAGGAGCATATCAGTGACAAAGTAACTGTTCGCGAACATGCAGCCCATCTCTATTCGTTGCCATTTCGCTGTAGAAGTGGTGGCCAGCACCCAGCAACCAGCAAAAGGCAGCGACCCCTTTTTTGTCAGCGTAAAGATCTGCGACAGTGACAGGAGCGTATCAGTGACAAAGTAACTGTTCGTGAACATGCAGCCCATCTCTATTCGTTGCCCTTTCGCTGTAGAAGTGGTGGCCAGCACCCAGCAACCAGCAAAAGACAGCGACCCCTTTTTTGTCAGCGTAAAGACCTGCGACAGTGACAGGAGCATATCAGTGACAAAGTAACTGTTCGCGAACATGCATCCCATTTCTAGCCGTTGCCCTTTCGCTGTAGAAGTGGTGACCAGCACCCAGCAACCAGCAAAAGGCAGCGACCCCTTTTTTGTCAGCGTAAAGACCTGCGACAGTGACAGGAGCGTATCAGTGACAAAGTAACTGTTCGTGAACATGCAGCCCATCTCTAGCCGTTGCCCTTTCGCTGTAAAAGTGGTGGCCAGCACCCAGCAACCAGCAAAAGGCAGCAACCTCTTTTTTGTCAGCGTAAACACCTGCGAAAGTGATAGGAGCGTATCAGTGACAAAGTAACTGTTCGCAAAGATGCAGCCCATCTCTATTCGTTGCCCTTTCGCTGTATAAGTGGTGGCCAGCACCCAGCAACCAGCAAAAGGCAGCGACCCCTTTTTTGTCAGCGTAAACACCTGCGACAGTGACAGGAGCGTATCAGTGACAAAGTAACTGTTCGTGAACATGCAGCCCATCTCTAGCCGTTGCCCTTTCGCTGTAAAAGTGGTGGCCAGCACCCAGCAACCAGCAAAAGGCAGCAACCTCTTTTTTGTCAGCGTAAACACCTGCGACAGTGGCAGGAGCGTATCAGTGACAAAGTAACTGTTCCCGAACATGCATCCCATCTCTATTCGTTGCCCTTTCGCTGTAGAAGTGATGGCCAGCACCCAGCAGCCAGCAAAAGGCAGCGACCCCTTTTTTGTCAGCGTAAAGGCCTGCGACAGTGACAGGCGCGTATCAGTGACAAAGTAACTGTTCGCAAAGATGCAGCCCATCTCTAGTCGTTGCCCTTTCGCTGTAGAAGTGGTGGCCAGCACCCAGCAACCGGCCAAAGGCAGCGACCCCTTTTTTGTCAGCGTAAAGACCTGCGACAGTGACAGGAGCGTATCAGTGACAAAGTAACTGTTTGTGAACATGCAGCCCATCTCTATTCGTTGCCCTTTCGCTGTAGAAGTGGTGGCCAGCACCCAGCAACCGGCAAAAGGCAGCGACCCCTTTTTTGTCAGCGTAAAGACCTGCGACAGTGACAGGAGCGTATCAGTGACAAAATAACTGTTCGCGAACATGCAGCCCATCTCTATTCGTTGCCCTTTCGCTGTAGAAGTGGTGGCCAGCGCCCAGCAACCGGCAAAAGGCAGCGACCCCTTTTTATCAACGTCGCCGTCGCCGGTGATTTAACAAATCGCCTCCGTAACAATAGTTAAGAAACTCGTTTGCTCGTGCTCGGACAGTCGTAAAATCCGCCATTACGGCCGGTAAGCCGACGTCTTTCCACTCAGAAATGTATGTAAATGCCACTTTAATTCATCTCTTTATGCGTTTCGACCGTACACCCATGGACCGAGTGGGCACGCGAAAAATCCCTCAGGATATATATATAGTTTATCGTGATATGTTTTTTCTTTTTTTTCCACATATCTGCCTGATCTTAGAGCCGTATGATGCGATACTAAGGCCCGGTTTCACAATCGTTAGTTAACTAGTGGTTAGCGAAAATAATCCATTTCATAATCGATGGTTTACGTCAAAACCTCTGGTCAACTAGTAGTTATGTTAACCCAAGGATAAGATATGGGTTATCTTGACGTTTGGTTTGGTCAACCGATGACAGCTCTGGAGATTATAAAAACATGGATTTTGACACTGACGTCCATGACGTCGATGGATTTTGATTATATTCTGTAACGACATAAATAAAAAATGTGAAAAGAATGGTTAGGTTTCTTTGTCAAAGGATTTTAGGTTTTATTCGCGGAACATCATTAAGGCAGTGCTCTGAAACCAATCCGTGGTGCCAACTTAAAGATAAATGAGCATAACCATTGGTTTTCTTTGTGAAACAGAGCTCTCCGATAACTACTGGTTAACTTCCATCTGTTGATTAACCAACTACCAGAGGTTACCAATGATTGTGAAACTGGGCCTTAATTTGCGAACAATTCTGTTATGAAGTGTCTTAACGTGCTGTGTCTTAAGCTTTTGAAAATTTGATGTTTGACTTGACTTGATTTTCGATCTGAACTACTTGACTTGATATCAAGTAAAATCAAACTACTTGATATTACTTGATATCAATCTGTAAAATGCGAATCGAAGCGTTATTCACCGTGATTACGACAGCAAGCAAGCACCCGATGACTTTAAAACTTTAAAGTCAACCGACACAAAATGGTCGTTAATTGGACGAATTTGCCCGTACTTTAATGTTTTTAAGAGTATTTCCATCATTTCTGCATTAATATGCTGCTCGATAGACTAGATTCGTGGGCTATGGAGCTACACAATAAACCTGATCGAGATGAAACCTATGAACAGATTATAAATAGTATTCAAGCGGCAAGGAACAGTACTGAAGGTATTTTAGAATGATGGAAAAGACATGAATGTATTTTTCCTAACCTTGCCGCAATGGCCAAAGACTTTTTGGTAACGCCAGCTTCTTCAGCTCCAGTTGAAAGGTAGTTTTCTAGAGCTGCCTTATCTCTTACCAAAACAAGAAATCGATTAGGTGATAACTCCGTTAGAAGTCTTATGTGTTTCAAATCATGGATGGCAAATGAGGATATTAATTTTGTTTACTTCTGTGTCATCGGCATCGACTGATCTGGTCATTAGCCTCGAGCTCTGTTCTGGCGCTACCCTAGAAACAGCACTGTTAATTGGAAGCCAACAGTGAAGGCATTATTCGCTGAGCTTTTTTCTATGGATATTTATTTATGATTGAAAAAACCAGAAATAAATTTCCGCCTCTAACGAGAATTGAACCCGGGACCTTCCGGTCAAGAGCCCTCGACTCTAACAGAACCAACCCACCCCTATTTGAGTTTGTTCTTATCTATGTATTATTGCCATTATTTCGTATTTTTATTTCATATTATTACATTCATTATTTAACTAAGGTTGTTGGAGTATTCATTTTTGGATTTTTTTTAATAAAAGATTACACCTTTATATACATATATTTTTATTCTTATTGCGTTTTTGCAGTTAATCAGGTTAATATCAAAAAAGAACTATTTTTTCAAGAAAAACCAAGTAGTTAGCTTGAAAAACTTGATTTTCAAGCTGCTTGATGTGTAACTACTTGACTTGATTTGAATTTCGAAACCAAACACTTGACTTGATCTTGACTTGACATCAAGTCAATTCAAGTCAAGTAGCTTGAAAATCAAGTCAAGTCGTGAATCTCTGGTGGACAGGGGTGGGGACGGTGTTTACAACAGAAATTACGGTCCCCATCAGGCGGCCATCTTGTCACTTTTCTCTCAACCCGCTAGCCTCCTCGCCCAAAGTAATGTTTGACTGTGAACATGAATGAATTTATGATTGAGATGAGAGGCCTTCAGTTGTTCTATCGTCGTTGATTTGTACCAAAACTGTCGGTTCATGACCGACTATACCCACTAGGCCGGAGCATTGAAATATGGCAACACTGAATAGTCGGCCGAGCTTTTGTCATTAGTGTAATTCTTCCAGAGTAAAAAAGAAGGTTGGAAGGTGATTTTTAATGTGTTTCTAATTATTTACCTGCACAAACGAAACTATAAAGATAAAAAGATGCCTGCAAGGTGTGTAGTACCAGGTTGCACTAGCTATTGTGCTTCCAATAAAGGACATATTAGGGTGTTCAATTTTCCTCAAGATGAGGATTTCAAGCAGAAGTGGGTGAAAGGTATGTCTCGTAAGGGCTGGTTATATTTATAAGAATAAAGACAATAATTTACAAACATTTCCAAGGATAAGACCTATTTTAAAGCACAATGTGGTACCTACAATGTTTTCTGGACCTCCGAAATATCACAGAAAAATACAGTTCTAATAGAACACATCTGGGCACACCTATGAAAGGATTTGATAGTGAAGGAGAATCAAGACCTGCAAGAGTGGCTTCAAAGTGACCTAATAGTGAATTTTTCTAGCTCAAGTAAAAATTTACAAAGTAAATTGAGTGTTCATTTAAGTGGAAGTGGAAGTGGCAGCAGGAAACAGGTTGCGTTTATTTTTATTTTGTAGTGTTTGACTACGATGAACCAGACATCAGTTATAAGTGGTATTAGTATCAATGAATATAGACATTCCTTTAAATCAGTAAATCATAATTTGTTGGTGATTTGAGTTAGATTTTACCACTGTCATTAAGAATATCCTGTTGGTCTCAAATAGAAAATATTTTGGCACACTGTTTTCAAATAGGTTTTCTGTTGATTTAATGTTAAAACCTTATCATCTATGTCCAGCCAAAGAAAGTTTACAATTCTGTGAGAGAGGATAAGTTGCCACTTTTACCACCATCCTAAATATTCCTCAAAACATTGCAGTTCTTTAAAAATTGCACCTGACAGAAAATATGCCTTACATTAAAACTGTTGCAGAGGGTTTATTTATTATTCTCGGAGAAGTACATTGTTTTACAAATTGATGAAATATCAGCCTGTATAAATGTTCTTGTCATTACAAAAATTATAGGTAGAACATGAAGGACAAAATTATTTGATAGGTATATTAAAGACATACAGCTTATAGTTGGTAGGCGTAACCCATCAGAGTATACAGCTCAAATTACAGTCCTTATTCACAATAGGTATTGTTAAAATTTTGATTTCAGGCCAGTAGTAAGTTTTTGGGCAATTGCACAAAGCAGTTTTAATGAAAATTGCAAAAGAATACATCAATATACAGATAGACGAGTTTGTTTTAGACACGTATTTGCTCATGTAATCAATAACCCCAAACTAATGATATTCTGCTTGAATTAATGTTGTTAATATTTTTATTAATAATTACACTGAAACAGTTCAAGACAAAATACAGACTGACAAAACTAAAAAGAGGAAATCTAATGGAAATAACAAATGTCTAACAGAAGGGAAAATCTCTAAATCTAAATACATGTACATTTTTGTACTGTTACTACAGGCATTTTTCACCATTCTTATTTTTTCAAAAAGTATTTTTCCTAATTTATCAACCGAGCTGAACTCTTAATACATATAAAATGTAATAATTATTATTCTGAAACTATAAAACAATTTACGGTAACCGGCCCACTATTTGACAGCTAAGCCACGTTGCCACATCTAAGGCTCCGGCCTAGTGTAGAGTCGGCCATGGTCGGTTAGAAACCGTTTGTACTAAAAACGTGAAACTGTGACAGGCTCTTACAGAAACGCCCTTCATACTTCCCTCACTTATCATTATCGACCCATAACGCCATTGGTTCAACTTTTTATAGGTTTTACCTACCAATGTGATTATGGAGTCGAAGGTAATAAAACGCCCTCCGAAGACTGACCCTCGGGACCTTAGCGAACGACCCGTAATTTCCGGCCGTACCCGCAACGAATCCGACTGTGGTACCCGGTACTTTCCAAAATGGCCGCCGCCGTACGATTTGCATCGGCCACTAAAAATTTGTGGGGTGAGGGCGAAAAGTCGGTCTTTATGGATGAAAGCAAATGGCCGCAGTCATGCGAAGTTTAAACATCCATTTTAATGTCTTCGACTTCCTAGTCGTAGCCTTTTTTTCATAGCATATTTATAGAGGTTGGGTTAGGTTGATTGATTTTTTAAAATCGGTCGATTCGTTTTCGAGAAAATTAGAATCTTTAAGTATATTAACACATTGTTGTACACTCTGCTGGCCGGGAGGCTTCGTAATATGGCACCTCAAAACATTCCCATTTTTTGCGTTTGTAACATGATTTGCGTTATCAAAATATTTTAGGGGTATTCATTTTTCACTCTTTTTTTTCATTTTTAAGGTTTTTGGTGACAATAAAAAAAGACGGCTATATTCGTCGTGTCATATCACAGCAGACTTTATATTCTAGAATGGCAACCACGGCTATAGCCGTCTGATCAGTGTAATCGTAAAACACATCCTGTGGGAAGAAAAGGACCGTTTTCGAAACAAAAGCTAAAACAAAAACAACATTTTATTGTGTCAAATTTATAAACAAACACGCATCTCTCAGAATATAGACGGTATAAAAACAAAAAATCAAATTTATTAGCAAACAGAGGTATCCCCGAACAAAACAGAATTTAGGCACAAATTTATGTTTGACGCCACTCTTCAAAGCAGTCTGGACTCAAAGCAGGTTTATTTTCACAACCCTTGCATCTATAGCTAGTTTCTTTGCGTTTTCCAAACTTGAAACATTGTTTGCATCTAAGAAAAAATGATTTTATTTTATGATCCTCTGGTAGGGGCAGCTTCTCTGGAAAATGTCTCACACGTGCTTCGAGTTTTGTATTGATATGAAACAATATATTCTATATGTATAATAGGTGGACGACGAATATCTGTTTAGGATAAACATATCTGGTTATCTACCTCCCATCAGTACAGAAAATCAAACAAAAACACACTTGCAATATGGCAGCTATACACGTGGTCAATGCATCACATTAGAGGTTATGGACGGTTATAGCCGTAGTGCCGTTTTACCCATGCACCTTGAAACATGAATAGTTGGGATAGCGTATAGTGGGTTAGAATTTGGCAATTTCAGAAATGACAAGCTTCACGTTACGGCACTAACATTGCTTAACAAGGCAAGTATACCGACATTCTGACGGTCGTCGCCGTTCTGCCGTAACAAGCAGATAACTTTTTGACTGATATAGCCGTCGTGACGTATCACGATCACTCTCCGCAGACGGCTATAGCCTTTGTGTCCAACAACGTGTTAAGTTGTTCAAATAGAATACAAAAACATAATCACTTTTCATTGTAATAAGTGTTCAAATCTTGTTCGTTATTGGCCAAACAATGATATAGGCAATTTTCAAATTCCTGACTCGATATCCCTTGTCATCTGAGTTTTCTAAGGGGATGATCCTGGGGGGCAGAGGGTATCAGGGGGTAAATTGATTTTTGGTTAAAACGTTGTCCCCCTTGACAAATCTTTTGACATGTCTAGGCGTTTTTCCTTTTGATCGGCGTTTTTCGAGAAATCCGGGGTGGGAAGTTTTCAAATGTATGTATATGTTCCGCTGTTTCGTCCTCCACATAGCAGAAAGGACAGTCCAATGTTTGTTCCAGACCTGTCTTCCGCAGGTGGTTTCTCAGACGACAATGTCCTGTCAACAGACCAACCAGAACGCGCAGACCATTTCTGCTCCATTCTAGGACCGGATTGAGCTTTTTTGGGGCTAGGCTATTATAGTTTTGATGGACCTTTTATGAATAAAATGCCATAATACTCGTGTAGCCCCTGAGGGGCCCCACTGAACTGCAGGGCTTGGGGCTTCAGCCCCTTTAGCCCCATGGTTGATCCGGGCGGGTCCTCGGGGGAGACAAGATGTTGAGGAAGCCACGAGGCAGGGAGCCTCCAATTAATATCCAGTCAAAGGAAAAGGAGGGGAAGAACTTAGGCAAGTTGGAGATAAGATCTTGAGGAAGCCATGAGGCAGAGAACAGACGCCCAAAAGTGTTGTCCAATGAACACCCAGTCAAAGGGAAGATCTAAGACAAGTTGGAGACAAGATATTCAGGAACCCGTGAGGCACAGAACAGATCGTCCAAAAGAGTTTTCCAATGGACACCCAGTCAAAAGAGAAGGACAGTAGACAAGTTGGAGTCGAGATGTTAAGGAAGCCATGAGGTAGAGAACAGATGGTCCAAAAGAGTTTTCCAATTGACACCCAGTCAAACGGAAGACCTAAGACAAGTTGGAGAAAAGATGTTGAAGGAGCCATGAGGCCGAGAATAGACGACCCAAAACAGTTCTCCAATGAACTCTCAGTCAAAGGGAAGATTTGAGACAAGTTGGAGACAAGATATTGAGGAAGCCATGAGGCAGAGAACAGATGGCAGAAAAGAGTTCTCTAATGGACACCCAGTTAAAAGAAAAGGAGAGGAAGACCTAAGACAAGTTGGAGACAAAACACTGAGGAAGCCATGAAGCAGATAATAGACGGCCCAAAAGAGTTCTCCAATGAACATCTAGTCAAAGGGAAGACATAAGACAAGTTGGAAACAAGATGTTGAGTAAGCCATGAGGCAGAGAATAGACGGTCCAAAAGAGTTTTCAAATGAACACCCAGTCAAAGGGAAGATCTGAGGCAAGTTGGAGACAAAACGTTGAGGAAGCCACGAGGCAGGGAAACCTGGGCCAAAAGAGTTCTCCAATGGATATCCAGTCAAAGGAAAAGGAGAGGAAGACCTAAGAAAAGTTGGAGACAAGATGTTGAGGGAGCCATAAGGCAGAGAACAGATGGCCCAAATGAGTTCCCCAATAGACACCCAGTCAAAGGAAAAGGAGAGAACGATCTAAGACCAGTTGGAGACAAGACGTTGGGGAAGCAATCAGGTAGAGAACAAATGGCCCAAAAGAGTTCTCCAATAGAAACCCAGTCAGAGGAATAGGAGAAGAAGAAGGAAGAAATCAGGCAGATCAGGCCTAAAAGAGTTCTCCAATGGAAACCTAGTCAAAGGAAAAGGAGAGGAAGTCGTAAGAAAAGTAAGATACAAGATGTTGAGGAAGCGATCAGGCAGAGACCAGATGATCCCAAAGAGTTCTCAAATGGACACCCAGTCAAAGGCAAAGGAGACGAAGATCTGAGACAAGTTGGGGGCAAGACATTAAGCAAGCCGCGAGGCAGAGAATAGATGGCCCAAAAGAGTTCTCCAACAGACACCCAGTCAAAGGGAAGACCTAAGACAAGTTGGAGACATAATGTTGAGGAAGCCACGATGCAGGGAAACCTGGGTCTAAGAATTCTCCAATAGATATCCAGGCAAAGGCAAAGGATAGGAAGACCTAAGAAAACTTGGAGACATGATGTTGAATTGTTGAGGAAGCCACGAGGCAGAGAACAGCTGGCCCAAAGGAAAAGGAGAGAAAGACCTAAGACAAGTTGGAGACAAGATGCTGAATTTTTGTGGAAGCCATGAGGCAGAGAACAGACGGCCCAACAGAGTTCTCCAATGAACACCCAGTCAAAGGGAGGATCTGAGACAACTTGGAGACAAGACGTTGAGGAAGCCACGATGCAGGGAAACCTGGGCCTAAAGAGTTCTCCAATGAATATCCAGGCAAAGGAAAAGGAGAGGTAGACCTAAGAAAAGTTAAATACCAGATGTTGAGGAAGCGATTTGGCACAGACCAGATGACCCCAAAGAGTTCTCAAATGGACACCCAGTCAAAGGCAAAGGAGAGGAAGATCTGAGACAAGTTGGAGACAAGATGTTGAGGAAGCCATGAACACCCAGTCAAAGGGAAGATCTGAGACAAGTTGGGGGCAAAATATCAAGGAAGCCATGAGGCAGAGAACAGATGGTCCAAAAGAGTTCTCCAATAGACACCCAGTCGAAGGGAAGACCTAAGACAAGTTGGAGACAAGATGTTGAGGAAGCCACGAGGCAGAGAACAGTCCAAAAGAGTTCTCCAATGAACACCCAGTCAGAGGAAAAGGAGAGGAAGAACATAGGCAAGTTGGAGACAAGATGTTGAGGAAGCCGCAAGGCAAAGAACAGATGGTCCAAAAGAGTTCTACAATTGACACCTAGTCAAAGGGAAGATCTGAGACAAGTTGGGGGCAAGATATTAAGCAAACCGTGAGGCAGAGAACAGATGGTCCAAAAGAGTTCTCCAACAGACACCCCGTCAAAGAGAAAACCTAAAACAAGTTGGGGACAAGATATTGAGGAAGCCACGAGGCAGAGGAACCTGTCTGAAACCGACTAGAGAGACCGTAGGCTGTGGAAGACAGGATGCGATAAACGAACCTAGAGTCGTATCCAAATCGCAAGATGATGACTTTAAATCACTTTTTTGAATTGTTTTTTAAATGCGATCAGACATCGGAGACAGCTGAGGTCGTAATATTATGTTTAGATGCACTGTAACTGAGGCGCTACAGCTGAATAATTCAATTTTAGAAGTACCATGGAAAATACATTATGAAATCCTCTCTGTTTAGTTGATAGTTAGGGTAGGGGGTTAGGTTAGGTAAGAGAATGGTTGAGTGGAAGAGCACTGTTGTAGTGAACTTTTTTTTTTATAACTGAGCAGACCGCGCAGGCAGAGCCTAAATACCAGAGTACCGTGGTTTCTGTGAAAGGGTTATGTTAGGGGCAGTTTGTTAACGCAAAATTTGAATGGGCCAATACCCGCGGGCCCAATAAATACATCTTCTGGCAGTTCATTCCAAGGCTTGGACATCCTGGGAATGGAGAACGACCGTCTTAGGATGAGATGCAGCGGTCGCACGGGTACATCTGATAGGAGCAGTGAGCGGCGGAACGATAGAGGATAGCTCAGAGGAGCAGATTCCGTTGGAATATCGGTAGAAGCGTAAGAGGTCACCAACAACACGCCGGTGAGAAAGTGACTGAAGGTGGCGTGTTAATGCCGGATCGCCAATTAGTCGAATTGCCCTTCTCTGGACAGGATCTAGTACAGACAGGGTAGTAGGGGCAGCAGCTCCCCAGACATGAGAGCAATACTCCAGGCAAGGTCTTATCTGGGCTTTATATGTATAGCGTGAGGAGGTTATATGGTGACAAATATTTTCTGGCTCTAAATAGGTAGCCAAGCTTTTTACCAGCAGCTGTTGCAATTGACGCGACGTGTTCGTGCCAGATCAGATTTTCTGTAATGTTGACTCCTAACAGCTTGAATGAGTGACTCCTTGCCAGAGCCTGGTTGTTCATTAGAACCTGGTGTTGGCTTGGGCACTTCTTGTTTGATAGCGTACAATACTGGGTCTTGGAGGCATTAAATTTAACCATATTCTTAAGCCCCCAAGCGGTAATGGTATCGAGATCCTTTGAAAGTGAAGCTGCCACTGCCAGTCTTCTGCGTTCCAGCTCGACCACAGAGATCGGTCTATTGCTCATGATGCCTGCATGCAGCGTACTGTCATCCGCAAAATAGTGGATTGGGTTTGTAGTGCTAGAGAGTAGATAATTAATATGAGCAGCAGAAACAATGTCAGAGCCAATACCGATCCCTGCGGAACCCCGGCATTGATGCTATAGAAAGAAGAGGAAAAGCCGTCTACCACGACAGAGATTTTCCGACCTGAGAGGAAGTCTGCGAGCCAACCGCAGAGCTTAATAGGGAGCCCATAAGACGGGAGCTTATTTAGGAGATCTGCATGCCACAGTTGATCGAATGCCTTTGTAATATCGAGAGCAACGACGTGAGCCTCGCCAAATGTGACTGGATGAGTTTGCTCCACACATGTGTGACGTAAGCCAGGAGATCTCCAGTTGATCTTTGGAGTCGGAATCCATTCCGCCATTTGGGGTATATCTGTATATGCTTCAATAAAGACTATTATTATTATATTGCTGGGTCAAGTGTATTGTGTGTGTATTTTTACAGGTGTGCCTCAAGGTTCAGTTCTTGGCCCCTTACTTTTTATCATCTACACATTAGAAATTTTATCCAATATATGTAGCTGTAAAGTTCAAGCATATGCTGACGATACACAAATGTATTCTAGTTTTCATGTGAAGGATGCAAAAACTGTTGGAATTAACATTAACAACGAGCTAAGTAAAATGAAGATCCTATCGCAGCAGCATAATTTATATTTAAATTCCGACAAATGTAAGGTTTTGTATTTTGGTAATAGAAAGGATAAAACGATTTTGAAAGATAATATGATCATTAAAGTTGATACCACAGTGCTTGAAGTGACTGATTGTGCAAGAAATTTGGGAGTTTTGATAGACACAGACATGCGATTTTCTTCACATGTGCGTAATATCGTTGGAAAAGCGTTTGCGGCGTTGAAGCTTATTTATAGCAATAGAAAAATCCTCGATCAAAGCTTAAAGAGATCCTTTTGTGAGTCTCTCGTGTTGAGTCACTTTAATTACTGTGATATAGTTTATGGACCATGTCTAACTCAAGTAGATAAGACGCGTATACAAAAGGTACAGAACAGCTGCTGTCGCTTGTTATATGGGATTAGAAAATTTGACCGTATTTCACATAAAATTAAAGAATGTAGATGGCTCAGCATGGAGAATAGAAGATTCTTACATTTAGCTTCTTTCACACACAAACTAATAAATGATCCAAGTTCACCCAATCTTGCCAGAAAATTTATCAAACGTTCGAAAGTTCACCCAAGAAACATCCGCTATAAGTCAACTCTAACCATGCCTCAGTATAAGACAGCAATGTTTCAAAGATCATTCATATATAATGCTATTCATTGCTATAATTTACTTCCCAGTGAATTTAAGATTTTTAATATAAATAAATTCAAGTATAAACTGAAAAAACATTTACTAGATTGCCAATAGTGATTTATTTGACACGATTTGTTATAAGGTACTTTGTTTCGTATTATTTCATATAAATTTTATATATATATATATATATATAATTATATTTAATAATTAGAAATTTAATGTTTTATTTGCACAACGCCTACACCTAGTTACTTATTTTTGTTATTTGTTTGCTCTTTGCTTTTGTATATGTTATAGTTATTGTTTTCTTTTCTCTCTTCGGGCATGTGCCCACCGGTGGTTGAGTAGAGTAGCTAGACTTCGCCACCGGTCTACTACATTGATTGTAAACAGTGTACATATTATTAATAAGAATAAAAGACGGTTTATTATTATTATAAGTGACTTGACTGCATCTTCCACGACACCCCCCCCCCCTCCCCCTCCCTCCAAGGCGGCGAGCGTCTTACGAAGGTCGTCGACGTCGATACCGGAGAGCGCGAAGACGTCCCCCCCCCCCCGTTTCGACGCCGCGCGGCGCGGCGTTTGCCAGCCGCCTCCCACGCTTCCCCCCCTCCCCCCCGGTCGCACACAAAATAAAAGAACAGAAGAAGGGGGGCGTCTGGCTCTCCGAAACCGAATTAATATTGTCTATGGGGCTCCAGGAAGGTCCAGACACGGTGATGCCAGAAAACGCACCGACCGACTCACAACGCGGACATGTTGGAAGAAAAACGAGCCTCACATCATTAACTGTTGTATTTACCTTGCTGTTATTCACTGTGGATGTCGGTTGATATTAATCGAAACAACACTCTTCGTCACGACGTTTCGGTTTATTATATTTATTTATTTTTAAAAGCTCTAATTTAACTTGCAATGTATGTACGCTTGTTCGGGTGGAATCTTGCAACTCAATTTTGAAGCAAATATCTTCAACCGATTGAGCTGAAATTTTGTATGCACGTTTAATTTGGATGACAATGCACGATAAGCTATATGACGTCGCGTCGTTCTAAATCCAATAGAGGATTAGCTATTTAATACATATCTATAATATGGGTATCCATATTGATATGAGAACGCCAAGTAGATGCTAAGGGGAATGATAATCTAATGAGAGGAATGTCATCACTGACAATAGACACATAAGATCCACTGATGTCATTTTTAGTCAAACGATGCATTTTGTTGTGAGAGTTTGGGGAAAATACTATATTCAAAGCCGGCAAGTTGTTTTATCACTGCATGAACCTGACGACCTGAGAGAAGAGAGTTTTGCATTTGGCGCTCAACTAGAGGCTTGCGGTGTGAGCAAGAATCAGGCAGCAGTCACAAAAGATTCTGGATCGAATTGTACGAGTTCCTTTATACAACCTACGCAATGGTCATCACCAGGTTGTATCGACATTCTCGTCGACACAATGGAGGATAGTCTCTTTGGATTACCGAGCTCATCCAGTATGGAAACGTTAGTTCGATGTGCGGTAGGTATAAGGAACTCTCTGCATTCTCCTCTCTTGTGGGAGGCAGACCATAAAAACCTGGAGAGGTGTAATAGGGTTCCCTTGTAGGCCTATACACTACACAGAAAAAAATACTGTTGCGTTTCCAATTAATTGTTAGTATTTGGATGTTTTTCCATCACTTTAAATATATTTACAGTTGTTTCAAATCCATGTCATTGAAAGAATTCAATCCTTATATTCGAAGTAATCACAGGTACGCCAATAAATTCAAAATAATTTTATATTCGTTATAACGATATGTATAATCCTTCTAATACCAGTACTGACATATAATGCAATCAAAACATCCTTTTGTTTTCGAAATTTACCCAATGTTTTATTTAAGCAAAGCATACAACCTATTCAATGTACAAAAATTATTACTGCGACAGCAGTTCGTGATAATTCATCTGATACAAATTCATTTTGTTTCAATGGCCCTTGTCGTTCGCTGAACTATAATCAGTATTCGGCGGGACTGATGTCCCGATGAAGGTAAGAATAAAGAACAGGGGGATGATCTCAGTGCTACTATCGCCGCGAACTCGTCAACATGGACGAAGTTGTTCCGTTGTGTTGTTTCGGTGTTAGCCGTGTTGTGTCATCTCATGGTTTTGCGTATTGCATCAGCAATTGTGTGATTTAAATGTATCCAGTTATGTATTAAATGGAGGACCTACTGAGAAATTGGGACTTAGAATGTAGGTATTTAGATTAGTCAGGCAGTTATATTTCAGGTAATAATGCAACAACTGGTGCAGGCTTATGTCTAATTGCTATATCATGCGCCTTATAACTTCACACAAAATCACACCATTAAACATCCAAACGAATCAATCAGCTGTCCTCGCAATAAAATCTGTTGGTCCAAGGAAAAGAAAGAATCAATTACCAAACACAGATTCGATCCAACGACAGGCTGCGATTGAATCATTCATTGGAATCCAATGACGTCTTGTAGTTGAATCGACAATACGATATAATTCGCTGCAAACTATACGTCGCTGTATTTGAGGAATGCTGAGTGTAACGTCCCATTGAATCCAAGCGTAAGTCTTTGACAAAACGACAGATTTTTCTGTGTGTAGTAGTTCTGGTCACCAGAAAGCCTCTCTTCTGCTTTCATTCTTACACCTCCTTCCACAGCATGACGCAGACTGGGTTGTCTGCTATCAAATTTGAACACCTGACAACACTGCCGTTCAGTCTTGTGGTGCTCAGTCTCATTGGAAGGTGAGGAATATATGTACAGCTATTAAACCATGAAGAGTAAAATATGCTAGGAATTTCAAAGCTAATGAGATTTGTCTAAGGTTCGTAAACGCGAAATTAAAATTGTTTCTTTACACAATAACACAATACAAATACGGCATGTGTTTTAAACCCCCAGAGTAGAATATTCCATTAACTTATGATGAAAACAGCAGATTAGAGAGTTTTTGGTCCGCACATATGTCACTGAAATCGTGGTTATCGTTATTTGGAGTCTGCGCAGTAACGATTTGACACACAGTTAACTTTATTAAACATAACGGACGTGGTTAATTACGTCAGATTAGCGGTATCGTTATTTGTGCTTTTATGGTTATTTTTATGTGACATTTGCTACGTCATCGTATATATATACACTAATTCAATAATCTCCTCCATACTTTTCTAAATGATAATTTATCTCGCAATCGACGTCTAGGGCACAATCCGTTCTAATCACGTATTTTGTTTAGAATGTCTAAATTAACCTAAAATTCCTACACTTGTCAACGGTGACAGTACTGACAGTTCGATTTCGCGTCCAAAAACTCTACATTTTGCAACGAAAAGTTATCGTCATTAACGACAAAGTTAACCATAACCATAACGAAATTGTCGTCTGCCGTGACTGACCAAAAACTCTCTAATGTCTCATCAAAATAACGTAAGACTAGATTTTTGTTTGTTGAGTTGATGACGCTGATTGAAGAAGGATCAACTGGACAGGAGCTTAATTTTGTGTATACAGAGTGTTACATTATCTGATATACATCAGCCTCAGTAAGGCTCTGTATCAGATATAATGAAATGGCAAGATGTGGAAGGCAGAGGTATCAAAACTACAGGTAACAATCTGTGTAACATAACTTTATAATAATACATTATTGAAATCTTCAAAACACCCAAATCTGAATTTTCATAATTTCCCATGATTTCAAAATCTCTTAACATTCACAATTTTTGATATAAAGAAAAAATAATCGAATTTAGCAAAATATTAAAAAAAATTGAAAAATCCAAAATTTTCAAAATTTGTTCCAAATATTTTCAAAAATTTAAAATTTAGTCAACGTTTCATTTTTGTCGACTAAGCCTCACTTTTGGTCGTTTTCGTGGACCATTATCATAATATAGCGTGTGGTAATGCTGTTATAATTTTCAAAATCGGTGCATGGGCGGCGGAGTAACTAGCAAAACAAAAAATTAAAATATTCCTCAAACATCGCTTTTAGGCGTTTTAGGGGTTCCTGATCATTTTCTACTTCTTTTGGGCGGGGGTGAAATTTGGGGTGGTTGAGGGGTTGGTTGTATTGTGTAACGTGGAAACTGTTGCATTGATTTTAATGAAATTTTGACACAGTATTATTACAGCGGCGAGAATGAAAAACGCATATGGTTTTTGGAAATCGTGTCAGTGGCGGCACAACAATAATCACGAAAAATAAAAATGTAAAAACAACTCAAACTTCGTTGTCAGGCGTTTGGGGGTTCCTGATCATTTTCTACTTCCACTATTTCAAGTTTAAATTTGTTTAAAACCATTTTAGAAGAATATACCACCTAACTGTTGTGTATAAATAAAAAACAGAAGTGTTTTTTTCACCCTGCTATACTTTCAAAATTGAAATAGATAATGGTAACAACGTTAATTATCAATCTAAATTCTGTTAATATCTCGTATACGCAAAGCGGATTTCTACTTTCCACACCGATAGGTGAGGGGCGTATTGTGATCGCGAAAATTTTCGATTTTGAGATAATACGCTTTTTGGGCGTTTCATGATGTCTACATAACGAAAATCCAAGTCATTCATTTCCGTCGGTCTGTCGGTCTGTTTGTCGGTCTGTCTGTCGGTCTGTCTGTCTGTCGGTCTGTCTGTTCGCGTTCTTCTACCCTCGTAATCTCAGTAACCGCTACATGGATTATGATGAAATTTGGGCAGCGTTATGCTGTGGGGTCGTAGTAGGTAATGTTCCTATAATTTTGAAAATCATTATACGGGGGGCGGAGTAATTAGCAAAAAACAAAAAATTTCAAATATGCCTCCAACTTCTTTTTTAGGCGTTTTAGGGGTTCCTGATCATTCTCTACTTTTTTTTGGGTGGGGGTGAATTTGGGGTGGTTGGGGGGTGGGGGGTTGTAATACTGAAAAATTTGTTGTATTCGTAATGGGCTGTCCATTGATATCTGAGTGAAAAACCTAGTGGCATGATACACTTTTTACGTATATCCGAACATTACCTTGCTTACTATAAAAACCAAGGGACTTAGAATTTGTGATGTATGTACATACGAGTATTGTTTTAGATCGTTCGTAACGCGAAAATTATTGAATTGATTTTAATGAGATTTTGACACAGTATTACTATTGCAGCGAGGATAGAAAAGGCGTATGTTTTGGACAAAATAGTGTCAGTGGCGGCACAGCAATAACAAACCAAAAATATGAAAACAGCTCAAACTTTGTTTTTAGGCGTTATACGGGTTCCTGATCATTTTCAATTTTTTTTTTTGGGTGGGGTGAAATCGGGGCGGTTGGGGGGGTGGGGGGTATTAAAACTGAAAAATTTGTTATATTCATAATAGTCCGTCTATTGACCTGTAGAAGAAATACCTAGCGGCATATTACACTTTTTTAGGTCCATCCGAACATTGGCTTGCCTATTACAGAAACCAATTTTGTGATTTGTACATACGAGTTTTGCTTTACTTCATTCTATGTATATTGCGTAAAGCGAAAATTATTGAATTGATGTTGATAAAACTTTGATACGGAATTTATTGCCGCTGCGAGAATGGAAAACGACTTTGTTTTTGGAAAACCGTGTCAGTGGCGGCGCAGCAATAATCAAAAAACCAAAAACATAAAATCAGCTCAAACTTCGTTTTTAGACGGGTTGGAGGCTCTTGATCGTTTCGCATCGTCCAGTTCAAGCATGCAGAAAAAAACTGTGGCGTCCTAGTTCCTAAGGAGGAGACGCAAGAGCTATTTACGAGGGTTTTTGTGTTGCGGGCGGATGGGCGATAATTTAGTTGCAAGGGGATTTTAGACTATAGCTTCATGCAATGGGAAATAATAAAGTGGTATCATCATTATGTTTGGGAAGTTGACTTGACTTGACTCTATTTTTTTGGGTTATTAGAGGATTTTCAGGTTATAAGATATTGGCAACACACTGTGTAGTCCGCATTTCGTACATGCGTTGTCGTTGTTCAGTCGCCCACTCTAGGCGGTGTGGTGCGAGGTCTGCGTGCGTACGTTAGTCGGCGGCGTGATGTCAATGCCCTTCCGTCGGTGGGGGGCTGGGGCTGCCTCTGGGGGGCTGGGGGCCCCCTAGGGGCGGTGGCGGCCCTGCCGGCATCCAGGCGCGCCGCCGTTTCGCCTCCACTATCCTCCCTTCTGCAGCCAAACCGAAATGAGCATTGGGGTGGGTTTGGGTATACAGGGCCGCCGCCGCCGCCGCCGCCGGTACAGGACCGGACCACCGCACATCCAAAGCCCTAACAAACGTATAGGTTTAAGGGTCTAGGGTTGTTGTGGCCATGTCGTTTATTTTCCTTTTTACTTCCCACACCGATAGGTGAGGGGAGTATTGTGATCGCGAAAATTTTTGAATTTGAGATAATACACTTTTTGGGCGTTTCATGATGTCTACATAACGAAAATCCACGTCACTCATTTCCGTCGGTCTGTCTGTCTGTCGGTCTGTCTGTCTGTCGGTCTGTCTGTACGCGTTTTTCTGTCCTCGTGATCTCAGTAACCGCTGCATGGATTTTGATGAAATTTAGGAAGCGATGTGCTGTGGGGTCGTAGTAGGTAATGCTGTTATAATTTTGAAAATCGGTGCATTGGCGGCGGAGTAATTAGCAAAAAACGAAAAATTTCAAATATTCCCCAAACTTCGTTTTTAGGCGTTTTAGGTGTTCCTGATCATTTTCTACTTTTTTTGGGTGGGGGTGGAAATTGGGGTGGTTGGGGGTTGGGGGGTTGTAAAATTGAAAAATTTGTTGTATTCATAATAGACTACCCAATGACCTGTGAAGGAAGACCTAGCGACATAAATAACTTTTTTAGGTCTATCCGAACATTGCCTTATGCCTATTACAGAAACTAAAGGACTTAGAATTTTTCTGGTGTAAACATATGAGTATTGCTTTAGATCGTTCTATATTATGTAACGAAGAAACTGTTCAATTGATTTTAATGAAATTTTGACACAGTATTACTATCGTGTCGAGGATGGAAAATGCGTATGGTTTTTATAAATAGTGCCAGTAGCGGCGCAGAAATAATAAAAAGACTAAAAATATAAAACCAGCTCAAACTTCGTTTTTAAGTGTTCTAGAAGTTCCTGATCATTTTCTGAGTTTTTTTGGGTGGGGGTGAAATTGGGGTGGTTGGGGGATGGGGGGTTGAAAAATTGAAAAATTTGCTGTATTCATAATAGACTGTCCACTGACCTGTGAAGGAAGATCTAGCGACATAAATCACCTTTTTAGATCTGGGTACTGGCCATGATTTTGTTGCAAGGGGATCTCAGACTATATCTTTATGCTATGGGAAAATAATAAACTGGTATCACCGTAATGTGTGGGAAGTACTGAGTCAATCAACTTGACTCCATTTTTTTATATTATACAGGGTGTTCCTTAATGATATGCGAATATTCAAGGGAGTAAATCTACATGAAAAATTAATGATAGTTTGCTTTATAAAGTATGGTCCAAAAATGTACCGTTACGAAAATACAGGGTGTTAAAGTTTAAGGAAAAAAATGGAAATTAATTAATATTTTTAAAACCGCTGAACATATTTTAATGATATTTGGTACATAGTAATAGTAAACAGAAGTGCACATTTTCCAGTACATAAATAATTTTCAGTTTCAGTAGTGGCGTGCGTACGGGCAACAACTTTGATATTTTTGAGGAAAAAAATGATAAAATATGACAATTGTTTATTATTTCCATTTTATATTCTTCGACTTCGTGCAGCACCGCATCCTCAATTTCAGGTGTTCTCACATTTCTTGGTCTACCTTCAGATGTGCCTTTTCGGACACTACCAGTTTCAACAAGACGACGATGGATATTAGAAAAAGTTCGACTGTCTGGCAAATTACGATTAGGATATCTCTCGTGATAAATACGTTTGGCTTCCTCTGCGTTACGTTCAGCGAGGCCATACACGTAATGCATATCCGCCATTTCTGCATTTGAATAATTCACCATTATTAACAAGATTACGAAAATAAGAAATGAAATAAGACTGTAAAAACAAGAAATGAAAAAGATAAATCGCAACGAACAGATCTCAATTACAAACTGACAGGAAAATGGAAAGTGTAATAAACAATTGTCATATTTCATGGCAACTAGATCTATGGAAAAATATTGTATTCTTTAATAATTACCTTAGTTTTCTCGGACAACGTACAAGAGTCTTCATTTTTTTACTCAATAACGGCGCATGGGAGGAAATTAACTCAAGAGAGCTGTTATTTTACGAATTAAATGGGAAATTCGAAGATAATTTTTATTTCGGAAAAAACCGTTGGCGTATCATTTTTTTCCTCAAAAATATCGAAGTTGTTGCCCGTACGCACGCCACTACTGAAACTGAAAATTATTTATGTACTGGAAAATGTGCACTTCTGTTTACTATTTACTATGTACCAAATATCATTAAAATATGTTCAGCGGTTTTAAAAATATTAATTAATTTCCATTTTTTTCCTTAAACTTTAACACCCTGTATTTTCGTAACGGTACATTTTTGGACCATACTTTATTAAGCAAACTATCATTAATTTTTCATGTAGATTTACTCCCTTGAGTATTCGCATATCATTAAGGAACACCCTGTATATTTTTTTACCATTTCTGCTTTCAGTCGAAGCATTAAATTTATTTTGTTATAAAATTTATTATTACCTCTCACTCTCTCACCCGCGTGATGTCAAGGCATTTTTCCCCTGCCTTTGTCTTTTCCCGCATGCTACGCCACTCCCTTTTCTTCTCAAAAAGGATGCAGCCATAAATGTCAAAAATAAGGAGGAAGTAATATGGCTGTCGAGTCGCTGTAACCGTACCTATTGTACGAGTCGCCGCAAGTCGCCGTTTCGCATAAGACGGAACTCCGCTAAACGCTCTAACTCTCGCTCTAACCTTACTACGGCCACGCCGCTACAGAAGTGGGTGAACGGTATTCCTCGTATGGGCTGGTTATATTTATAAGAATAAAGACAATACTTTACAAACATTTCAAAGGATAAGACCTATTTTAAAGTACAATGTGGTACCTACAATGTTTTCTGGACCCCCCAAATATCACAAAAAAATACAGTTAATAGAACTCATCTGGGCATGCATCTGGGCATACCTACGAAAAGATTTGATAGTGAAAGGGAATCAAGACCAGCAAGAATGGCTTCACAGTGACCTAATAGCGAATTTTTCTAGCTCAAGTGACAATTTACAAAGTAAATTGCGTGTTCATTTAAGTGGAAGTGGAAGTGGCAGCAGGAAACAGGTTACGTTTATTTTTATTTTGTAGTGTTTGACTGCGATGAACCAGACATCAGATGTAAGTGGTATTAGTAGTAGTAGTTCTAAAAAGTATTTTTCTTAATTTATTAACCCAGATGAACTCTAATACATATAAAATGTAATAATTATTCTCAAAACTATAGGCCCACTATTTGACAGCTAAGCCACGTTGCCACATCTAAGGCTCCGGCCTAGTGTAGAGTCGCCATGGTTCAATGGACGATACAAAATATGCTGTTGGAAAGAGCCTACAGTGTGTAATGGTAAGAGAGCATACTACAGCGCTCCTTTCCATTGGTTTCAAGAACAGGGCTACGGCATCGCCGCAAGTCCACCCCTGTACAGCGCCGCCGTAGAAATGGCGAACAAATCCGCCGCCGACGCCCTTGCCAACGTTATTATATTGCCCCCTTAATATTTCACCAATTTGTTTTGTCTGGCAATTCGGAATCCGATAAAAACGGACGAGGCGGCGGTGTGCAGACGCAGACAGACAGACACACAGACAGACGGACGGACGGGGCGCTACAAACGCGGACGTGAGCGGGGTTGAGAGCTGGAAGGGTGTTTCTGCAAGGGTCGTGGGGGTCCAAACGGAAGCTGCTTAAACGGCTTTCTTCGGATATGCTGTAAGAATAGCTGAGTGCTATAGTCTATTTGAAAATTCTTGATAGCTAAAATTTTATTGCATAGCCGGTAAAATTGAGGGTAGCACCTGAAAACAGTGATGGAGACTTTTTAACATGAAACAATGGTGAATTTACCTATATACAAGTATTATTATATACAGGGTGTCCCAGAAGTCAACGTCAAGCCGCAACCATTCTTGTGTTGTGTGAAACGTGCATATCTCATGAAATATCAAGTCGATTCAGGCATCGCAACAGGTTTCGATTTGAGTAAGAACTTATGCAACTGATGCAAGTTTTATGAAACCTTGAGTCGATTGAGGAATCGCAGCTTACATCAACGTCTGTAGGCCGCTTAGTGGTACGTCCTCCAACAAAGTTGGTAAATTTTATCGTAAAAAATGTAGGTAATTCGAGCCATTCAAATTCTCAGGCAGCTAAAAAGGCCCAACAATTTTACCGTTTAAAACTCCGGTTCACAGGCTTACTTTAAAGTGATACTGGGAACCCTCTTCTCACATTAAATGTGCCTGGCTAATAAGTAGATCTTTCTTAAGAAAATGCAGGACGTGTATTGAGGCTGATGGTATACAATTTGAACTTTTATTGTAATAAAAAATGTTATTTTCCTATCTGCCTTCTAATCCAATAAACTTAAACTAAGCTAGGTCGAGATTTTTCATTATTTTATTAATTTTACTTATTTTTGTTGACTTTGCTATAAGTGGCGTCACTATCTGTCTTGCTCACTCATGGCAAACATGTCCACTATCCACCCCTCTCATCATTTTGCCGTAAAATTAAGAACCTACCAGAAGCTTGTGCGAATAAAGAACATCTGACCTGAGTGAAATGGGTTAGCAAAAATCGGGTTACTTGAGGTTTTCCTTTTTTTACTCGTTTTTTTCAGTATGAAACTAACAAGTATTGTACCATTTTACAATCCTGGTTAAATGCGCCAACTTTTAATGGCACTTGCCATGGCACTTTAGTACATTTTTTTTTGAAGGAGGGCCTTTCAAAGTCGGCAAACTTTGAAAATTTTAAATTCATAGTTCAATAAATAGTCTTCATTCTAGAAAACTTGGGGCAATTGTTTCATTATTTTTGACTGTGCTTCTAGAAATGCTATTAAGGGTTACGGTTCCAAAGTTTAAATGAACAGAAATAGTAAAAGTTAATCACAATAACCGAAAAACTGTTATAATTTGAGCAAATTTCTAGGTTTTATTTAAATGCCCATAATTTTCAAACTGCATGGGATAGATTTTTTTTCTGATTTTTCTCATGATAGTTACAACCAATCCTGTCACCCCGTTGCGGCTTGACGTTAAATTCTGGGACACCCTGTATAATACATATTTTCAACTTGGTAAACTGTGTGTATAATTTATTTAAATATAACGAAGAGATGGATATACTTAATAAAATTCGATGCCTATATCTGTCTAAAGATGTATTTTTGATTTCTAGAAAATGTAAACCAGAGGACCCCCTAAAATACTAAACGTGCTCTTTTAAATGTAAGTTGTGTATGAGCGGGTAATTAGAGATTTCCGCAAAGTATGACACAGGTACTTTTCCAAGACCTGTATGCAGATTCCCTGTTTAATTTTACTTAAAATTTACGTTGCGGTCGGTATAGTGGGTATTGTGTAACACGCAGAATTGTTAGTAGTGATATTAATTAGGTGTAATAAAAATGGCACAAACGTTAAATTTTACTCCCATGAAATTAAAGTATATATATAAACTTCGCCACTCTGGTTCCACTCTATGTACAGGGTGTTCTAAAAGTTGGGACTTTTCTCTTTAGAAGCAACGGGCCTTGAAACGGCAAAGCTAATGCACGGTGAACCAGCAGCAAAACAGTAAAAAAAAAGTCAAGCAGGTACTCACTATTTGGTTGCTACGAAGTTGTAAGTACGGTCCTGTCGCAGGCGTCTTACAGGTAAAAGTACGATTTGCGATGTCTTCTTCAATTTGGACCATACGAGATTGTCTAGGTCTTCTAGCGTCTCCACCACGATGTGGATTCAGACATCCTGTGTCTCTAGCTCTTTGCACGAGCGAGACTAATCGACGAGGTGCAGAGTGAGTATGGTTAGGGAAACGATCGGCAGCGGTATTTTGACCACACTCACCGTACATTGAAATCAGGTCCACCAGTTCATTATTGTTATAAGCGTGCGCCACTGTTGTCGTTTTTAAAGTCCGATCCTCAGATGTAACAAGTCAAGCACTCTCGTACACTATGCCACAGCAACGCGACGTATGACGAACTGCCTGTTTTAGTGTTTTCTCACCGGCATCGGCACCACTAACGCTGCCTTATCATGGTGAGCCATTGCCCAGGGACGGACTTAGAATTGAGGATTTCTCTAATGGTCAGTATCTTGTTTTCTCTAAATATTTCGTTTATATATTACTGGAAAAAAAACACTCATTTTGGCGAGTACTATCCGCTGTATGAGAAAAAGTCCCAAATTATGAAACACCCTGTACATATATTCTTTAATTAAGACGTCCATTATTATTTTTTGAACAAAAAGGTGCAGCCCGGGCTCCGATATACCAAGCTTCTGTTTTATTACCTAATGACTAGTCCTCACACCGTCGAACCGTGCGTCCTATGTAGACGAAGGACCCAAGGATGACTGCCTTCTGCATTCTGGCGGCTAAGTTGTGCGCCGCCGCACAGCATACCGGCATGTTGCACAGTGCAGTGAGCGGCGTATTCCTCATTCCACCTAGGGATTCAATGACCATAACCAGCAGACTTACAGTGTAGTTTGGCCAAAGACTGCGAGGTTGTCCGAGTAGGTCCTGATATTTGGTTCGCTTTTCCTCCTCCTTAGAGACAATATTCACCTCGGTAGGTGCCGAAAACTCTATAACGAACACAGTCTTTCGTTGGCGATCCAGGACTTTACAAGCTCGAGCGTGGGTAACGAGTAGTTCCAGTAAATCCGGCATCTCTCGGTTCTGCATAATGAACTAACTCTATATCCTCTGGAGCGTATGGCAGCACCGGTGTCTCATCAATACCGTTTGAGTGCCCTAAATGATAGTAGAGCACTCGTAGAGCCGCGTTGTGCCGATGGACGTAAGTTGTTTCAGCGTACGTCTTACAAGCCGACAAGAGATGCATAAGCGTCTCTGACGCTTGTCGGCACCGGTTAATCAACAGGTTCTCCTTGCAGCCAGTTACTCCTTTGTTCATTCGAGAAACACAGGATTCATAGCTTAAAGGATACGCATGAACAGCATTTTGGTAAAGAGCTTGTAACATGCGTCCAGACATGTCATTGGCCTGTAGTTTTTGGGATCAGACGAAATTTATGGTCTTCGGGAGAAGCACGGTTCGACCCTTGACAAATCAAGCTGGAATTGGCTACGCCTGATTTAGCCACGAGTTAAAAACTCTAGCTAAATGTCGGTGGCAACTGGGAAGTTTTTTCAACCAGTAGGTGTTTATGCCATCCGGGTCAGGAGCTGCGAAACTCTTTGCGCCTCGTGAGGTGCCAAGAATTTCTTCTCTGTTTATCGGATGACGCAGTACATCTAAGTTAGGAGTCCTCCTATAAACGGGCTCGACCCTCGCCAAGACCGGAGTGTCTGCTAAATTATTATTATTGTTACTTCTGGAGCTTGGGGTTTTGTTCCGCTGTAGGAAGTTGTATACACCAGAGCAGACATGCAGCATCTCAGAACCATATTAGTTACACTGGTCCTAGAATATTTAACCTGATGCCTATTTCTATTAAAACCAAACCATTTAAAAAAGTTAAAAATCTAATTAATAGCTGGATCCTTGAATGCAACTTTCCTTCAAAGAATGAATTTGTGGTTCTTGGGTTTTTAGGCCGGCGTCGTTTAGCGTTAAGGCTTGACGTTTCGCCACCACGAGTTGATGGCATCTTCAGAAGCTATTTCACTTTGGCGACTTCCAAAGTACTGACAGCTGGAGGATCTGCACCTGCATTTATACCTGTCAACGGTGACGTGGCCCGATCAGGTAACGTTGGTAGCCCCGCCCCCTTGCGATATGGCAGTGTCTTCACAGGTCCTTTAGGATTGGTACCCATGTTCGGTTGACATTCTGTACTTCTTCTAATCTATTGAAATTATTGTGGTGTTTTTGTATCTCGATGGCTTCTCTGTCTGGCATAGTATGAAGTTGTTGCGGCAAGAACCTGAGTTTCTTCAAACTTGATCTTATGGCCTCCTTTCTTAAGCGCATGTTCGGCTACCGCTGATATTTCGGTATAACCTAGTCGACAGCTAGCCTTATGTTCTAAAATCCTTGTGTTTATCGATCGCTTCGTTGTTCCTATGTACAGGGTTGGGATAAAGTATGGAACCAAGCAAATAACTTTGGAACGGAAAGAGTGATATTGCTGAAAATTTGCAGGCAAGTGTAGTGACGTCTAGTGCATCCGAAGACATTATGTTAGCTATTAATGTACTTCCGGTTTAACCGGAAGTACCGTCAACTTTTTTAATTTAAATGGGACACCCTGTATATTTTTGCAGATTTTAATTCATCTTTTTTTTCTGAATACGTCCGTAGTAGGTTTAGCATTAGTTTCTGTAAAAACGGGAAAGATAAAGCTTCTTTATCATTTCAGGTGTTTAAAATGCCGGTCATTCAAAGTCGGTTTTGGCGATCGCGTGAGAACTCACAAAGAAGTGTTTCAACTTTTAATGATTTACGTCCCGACAGGGGTCCTATAACACGTTTAACGGTGACTAAAAAAAAAAATACAAAAAAAATTACCTCAAACGGGAAGACCGCAGACCGCCACGGACGAATTTGTGAGACAACTTTTTTAAGAAACAAATTCTAAATCCACTATGGACGTATTCGGGAAAAAAAGATGAATTAAAATCTGCAGAAATATACAGGGTGTCCCGTTTAAATTAAAAAAGTTCCGGTTAAACCGGAAGTACATTAATAGCTAACATAATGTCTTCGGATGCATTAGACGTCACTACACTTGCCTGCAAATTTTCAGCAGTATCACTCTTTCCGTTCCAAAGTTATTTGCTTGGTTCCATAGTTTAACCCAACCCTGTATACACTCCTATATGTGCATGGTATGCGATAAACCCCCGGTGTAGTGAGTGGGTCTCTTTTATCCTTCATCGTTCTCAAATACTCCTGTATCTTTCTTGTGGGCTTGTAGATGGTCTTGACGTTTTCTTTTCATAACATTTTTCCTATTCTGTCTGTTATTCCAGGCACAAATGGTAGAAAAGCTCTTGCTATCGGTTCAGGTTCTTGTTTTGCCCTATTTCTTCTCATTGTTCTTGTTATTTCTTTCTCTGTATAGCCGTTTGCCTTAAGAGCGTTCTTTAGGTGTGCCAGTTCCGTGTCGAGTTCCTCTGGTTCGCACACTTTTCTAGCCCGATCTGTCAAAGTTCTAATAATTCCGTACTTCTGAAATGGGTGGTGGTTTGATTCTTTGTGTAAGTACCGGTCAGTGTGTGTTGGTTTTCTATATACCTTGTGTCCTATTGTAGCTCCATTTCTTGTTAGAAGAACATCAAGGAATGCCAGTTTTTTGTTTTCTTCTACCTCCATGGTGAACTGGATACTTTTATGCACGCTGTTCAGGTGTTCTAGAAATTCTTCTAGCCCTTTCTCTTCCGTGGTTCCAAATGACAAACGTATCGTCCACGTATCTAAGCCGTATCTTGGCGGCTTGTATTGAGCGCTTTTCAATGCTGTCTGTTCGATCTTCTCCATTACAAAGTTCGCTACTACTGGGCTTAAAGGGCTTTCCAGTAGTAGTATGGAGAAAATCGAACAGACAGCATTGAAAAGCGGGGGGCTGACCGAAAAAGAAGATATGCTATGCATCGTCAACTGAAAAAAAGGGAAATACAGACTTGTCATCTTTTTGGCTCAGGACGACCGAATCGCAGCGTGCTAGTCGCAGGAGAGCGAGTGCAGCAGCAGAATCGCAGGTGGCTGGTGCGGGAGGGTCGGTCGTCGCCCTTGGTCGCCGCCAACGCCGTCGCCGCCGCCGCCGCGCTACCATCAGGATTTTCATCAACCCCCCGACTGTTGGTGCAGGTCAGGGGCCCCGGACAGGCACAGGCACAGGGACAGACAGACAGACAGAGACACGCCTGGCACACGCACATTGTACATTACGCATCGCCGGACACCCTCCCGACGACGGGGGGAACGCAGGCGCGGGGGGGGGGGGGCGTCGCAGGGGTGGTTTTCGGTTACGCCGCTCCGGCCGTGCCAGACTGACGCACCACCGTCTCCGATTCCGCCGGTCGCGGTCGTGATGACGGTGGAAGGGGTGGTTGCAAGGAACGGAACGAGGCAAGAACAGACCAGAACTTGAACGTTAATAACTTTCTTCAGCGAGCCATAAAGGGGTGATACACGTACGAGCAAGTACGCGTACTTATGGCTCGACGACCTTTTTCGCCTGTGTGTCACCGTAAGTACGCGTACTTTAAAATTGTCGCGCAAACCGTCGGCGATCCAACTGGTTTGAAATCTTGCTCGTAGCTTGTCTCGGCTCGTATTGCGAGCCACCACTTAGTTTCGGCAGGCCATCGATGTGCAACGCTTGTTGTGCTTGGCGTTTGTTAAAAGTTTTGTTTATTTAGGAAAATTATCAAAATGAGTGATTTCGGCTTCACGTGTGTCACCGACGTCGAGCCGAGTAAGTTCGCGAACTTAAAAACAGCGTACTTAAAGTTCGTACGTGTATCACCCCTTTTAAGGTTGGAAAATGCATAGATAACGTCATCATAGTTACAATGTCTTAACAGACAGAGTATTGCCAACACGAATATTATCAATAGCCTTGAGAACTGTAGCTCGCCATCGTTCGCGATTTACTGTTAGTTCGGTAGCGCTCTTGATACTCATATCATTTTTTTCAAACTTTGTCACCTTTTACTTCCCACACAGATAGGTGAGGGGAGTATTGTGACCGCAAAAATTTTCGATTTTGAGATAACACGCTTTTTGGGCGTCTTATGACATCTACATAACGAAAATCCACGTCACTCATTTTCGTCGGTCTGTCTGTTGGCGTTTTTCTAGCCTCGTAATCTCAGCAACCGCTGCATGGATTGTGATGAAATTTGGGCAGCGATGTGCTGTGGGGTTGTAGAAGGTAATGTTCCTATAATTTTGGAAATCGGTGCATAGGCGGCGGAGTAATTAGCAAAAAACAAACAATTTCAAATATTTCTCAAACTTCGTTTTTAGGCTTTTTAAGGGTTCCTGACGATTTTCTACTTTTTTTTTGGGTAGGGGTGAATTTGGGGTGCTTGGGGGGGGGGGGTTGTAAAACTGAAAAATTTGTTGTATTCATAATGGGCTGTCCATTGACCTGTGAATAAAAGACCTAGCGGCATAATACACATTTTTAGGTCCATTCCAACATTGCCTTGCTTATTATAGAAACCAAGGGACTTGGAATTTGTGATGTATACATACGAGTATTGTTTTAGATCGTTCTATATTGCGTAACGCGAAAATTATTGCATGGCTTTTAATGAAATTTTGACACAGTATTACTACCGCGGCGAGAATGGAAAACGCGTCTGTTTTGGAAAAATCATGTCAGTGGCGGCGCAGCAATATGAAAAGAACTAAAAATATAAAAACAGGTCAAACTGCGTTTTTAGACGGTTTGGGGCTCCTAATCGTTTCGCATCGTCCAGTTCAAGCATATAAGATAAAAACTGTGGAGTCCCAGTTCCTAAGGAGGGAGACGTGAGAAACCATTTACGAGAGCTTTTGTGAGTTGAAGGTTTTTTTGCGGGCGGGTGGGTGAGGGGATTTGAAACTATAGCTTCATGTAATGGGAAAATAATAAAATGGTATCATCATTATGTGTGGGAAGTATTGAGTCATTCAACTAGACTCCATTTTTTTTTGTAAAACGAGACTTTCTAGTATTTTCATATTGGCATTAAATAAAAAAAAAATATACAAAAAATCAGTGTTTAGCTTGACCGTAATTTAGTTCAATCTGTATGGGATAGAATGGCCAAATGGCTAGACTAGGCTTTTTGTGTTAGCCATTTTAATTTTGACGCAATCAAGGCACAGAATTATCACTATACTTATTCATAATAATGATTAAGTTTAACTTTGATATGTGATGTGAACGTATTCATAAAATTGAATGTCGTTGGCATAATAACAGCAAAATTTCTGCATTTCCCACTCAGAAAAGGTCAGCATAGTTGTTAGTTAAACCGAGCATGAAAATATTAAATATAACAGTTCGAAATTAACTCTGAAATATAGTGATAATTTTATGAAAATAATAAGATGGAAGAATATTACAGGTATAATAATTATGTTGCAATTATAATATGTAAGCAAATAAGTCAGTAGTTTCTGGATTGTATATGGTTATCAAGGCAAAGGCATTTGATCGATTAGGAAAACGTGAGATAGTAGTTTTGGAATATTTTTAAATGTCACTATTTCATTCCTCACACCGATAGGTGAGGAGAGTATTGTGATCGCGAAATTTTTCGATTTTGAGATGATACACTTTTGGGCGTTTTATGATGATATCTACATAACGAAAATCCACGTCACTCACTTCCGTCGATTTGTCTGTCTGTTGGCGTTTTTATAGCCTCATAATTTCAGTAACCGCTGCATGGATTGCGATGAAATTTGGATAGTGGTATGCTGTGGGGTCGTAGTAGGTAATACTTTATAATGTATAAAGTATAATATAAAATCGGTGCAGGAGCGGAGGAGTAATTAGCAAAAAATTAAAAAAAACCAAATATCTCTCAATCTTGGTTTGGTTTGGAATAGAATAGGCATTTTATGAGTTTGTAATCATTTTCTACTTTTTTTTTGGGTGAGGGTGAAATAGGCTGTCCATTGCCTTGCTAATTACAGAAACCAAGGGACTTAGATTTTTCTGATGTATTTATACAAGTATTGCTTTAGATTGTGTAGCCTGGAAATTATTAAATTGATTTAAATTAAATTTTGATACAGTACTGTTGCCGAGGCAAGGATGGAAAACGCGTATCGTTTTTAGAAATCATGTCAGGGGCGGCGCAGCAATAATAAAAAACTAAAAATATAAAAACAGCTCAAACTTCGTTTTAGATATTTCGAAGGTTCCTGACAATTGTCTATTTTTTATGAGGATGTTGTAGGAATAGAGCAACTCCAAGTGTTCGTTTACTATGACCACCAACGGTCACTAGTGTCAAAAGAGATATCTATTTTAAATTCGTACCAGAAAATGTTGGAAGAAGTTGGCGGTCGTTGGGACTCGAACCCATGAGCTCCAGATTGGTAGATACTGGCGCTCTCATCAGTTGGGCTATGACTGCCGACTTTTTCCAGCATTTTCTAGTACAAATTTAAATTGATAAATCCACATGCGGATGTAAGCATGGAAACAAAAATAATTCAAGAAATGTCTACAATGTGTTCCGCCATCATGTCGACAAACTTTGAGATATGAAAATACAATTAAAGTTATCGAGAAAAAAGGGATCAACCTTTTGATCAATTTTTTATTACATTTTCAATTTCTGTAGCACGACTCCATGAGCTCATGCAGTTGTAACGTCATAGCTTGATTCTTTATCCAGCGATTCACGACTTTTTGGGCTCATTTTGTAGGGGAAACAAGAAAACGATATCTGACAATTTCTAGGGCTAAAAAAATTCACCAAATTGAAAAGAAATATTTATCATGCGCTTGTTTCGGTTAATTTCAAATAATTTGAAAAAAAGCCATATTTGTGCCTATTTATAAAGATAGTTTAATGTTTAGCAGGATGTTTTCTGTCTAACGACACACAATTCGTTTCGGTACAGATTATTTCCTAAATGTAATTTACATGAACAAATGTGATTATTTGGTATTTAGATTACTTAATTAAATTTTCAAAATGTCCACCATTTTCATTTAGGCTTAAAAGGTTGATCCATTTTTTTCACAGTTTTTCTCGATAAATTTAATTGTATTTTCATATCTCAAAGATGTCAAAGTCTGTCGACATGATGAAGGAACACATTGTATATTTTGTTGGTTCGCACCTTCCTGAATCCAGCCCTGACCGGCGCGTCTGACAGACGTACACGGGGGTGAAACGCGCGGATGGGGGGAGGGGAGGGGGGTAGCTGGTTGTCTGCGTTGTTTTAACTACTGATAAACTATGATACTACGGCTTCTACGAGTCAAGTATAAACATGATAAGGTCTTAAACAACAGAAAAAATGCGTGTCTTTTAAGCATGATTATTTCTCTACGGAAGCTTTAACAAGTGGAGTACCACAGGGATCAATCCTCGGACCATCATTATTTTTAATATATGTTAATGATCTACCAAAATGTACCAAAACGAACTATTTGATTTTGTTTGTCGATGATATCACAATGATCTGTTCAATACCTTCATTAGTAGTCGATAACCATATACATAAAGAAAACTTAATGAACTGAATAGCTAAAATAGTCCAAGACTCAGATGACAATAGTCATCAGCTTACGTTAATATGATAATGAAACGCTGAAGACTGCTAAGTTTTTAGGCGCCTATATCGATAACCTGATGACTTGGAAGGCACATGTAGAACTGATTTTTAAAACCCTTTTAAGCTCCCTGATCATGGTCTATTTGTTTTTTGTTTGTTTGATGACGTCGCGTCGTAGGAATAGAGGAACACCAAATAATTGATTACTATGGTCACCAGTATCAATAAAAACGTCTTTATTTTGTTGGTTCGCTCCTTCCTGAATCCAGCCCTGACCGGCGCGTCTGACAGACGAGACGCGGGGGTGAAACTCGCGGATGGGGGGGAGGAGGAGTAGCTGATTGTCAGCGTGGTTTTGACTACTGATAAACTATGATACTACGGTTTCTATGAGTGAAGTATAAATATGATAAGGTCTTATTTAAACAACAGAAAAAAGTGCGTGCCTTTTAAGCATGATTATTCCTCTACGGAAGCTTTAACAAGTGGAGTACCACAGGGATCAATCCTCGGACCATCATTATTTTTAATATATAATAATAAACGACTTTTATTAAACATTAAACAACATATTTTAACAAATTTGTTAGACTGATGGCGGAATCTAGCCTAGGGCTATTCAATTCAACCATCAGAGGGCAGAGTGCCCTAAAATTAAATTACAAGTTTAAAGTAGATTGAGAGATGGTAGCGATGCGCACATCAGGTTGACAACAAAGAGACGATTATAACAAAGGGGTCCTAAAAAACTGTCGAACAAACTGATAACAACTATGAGCATAATTAAACCAGAAACAAATCCGTGTCATGCTTATTACCTACTGACGATCGTACAAATATTTTTTTAGTTTATATTTGAATTTATTTATGTTGAGCATTTTGAATTCTTCTGGCAGCAAATTATAGTTCTTTATTGCGTTGTAAATAAATGATCTATCAAAATGTACCAAAATGAACTATTTGATTTTGTTTGTCGATGGTATAACAATGATCTGTTCAATAACTTCAGTAGTAGTCGATAACCATATACATAAAGAAAACTTAATGAACTGAATAGCTAAAATAGTCCAAGACTCAGACAATAGACATCAGCTTACGTAAATATGACATTGAAACGCTGAATACTGCTAAGTTTTTAGGCGTCTATATCGATAACCTGATGACTTGGAAGGCACATGTAGAACAGATTTTTAAAACCTTTTTAAGCTCCCTGATCATTGTGTATTTTTTGTTTGTTTGATGACGTAGTAATAGAGGAACTCTAAATAATTGATTACTATTGTCACCAGTATCAATAGAAATGTCTATATTTCGTTGGTTCGCACCTTCCTGAATCCAGCCCTGACCGGCGCGTCTGACAGACGTAACGCGGGGGTGAAACGCGCGCATGGGGGGAGGGGGGTAGCTGGTTGATAAATATGATAAGGTCTTATTTAAATAACAGAAAACAGTGCGTGCGTTTTAAGCATGACTATTCCTCTAATGAAGTTTTAACTAGTGGAGTACCACAGGGATCAATCCTCGGACCATCATTATTTTAAATATGTTAAAGGTCTACCAAAATGTACCAAAAAGAACTATTTGATTTTGTTTGTCGATGGTACAACAATGATCTGTTCAATAACTTCAGCAGTAGTCGATAACTATATTTTATATATAAAGAAAACTCAATAAATTGAATAGCTAAAATAGTCCAAGTTTCAGACAATAGTCATCAGCTTACATGAATATGACATTGAAACGCTGAATACTGCTGTTCGTGTTGCACGTGGTAGTTTTTAAATTTTGCGCTCAATCACATGGGTCGAACGAGACAGAGAGGAGAGTACGAAAAAAGTACCGAAAACGAGAATACGGATTTTCATCCTACTGAACCAGTTTTGAATTAATACCGCGTAACCGCGATTTAAAGCAGTGAAAACACAACCCCTGGATCCACGAAGCTAAGGACATCGCAGACAGACTACGGAGGTATCTCCAGCAAGGATCGACACGGAATCCGTGGTATGCCTTTCATCATTACCTTCTCTTCGTCAAATCGATCCATGTGTCTTTCACGTTTGAACGTTTAGTTGCGAACGTTAATTTTAGTGTTTTACGTGCATTTCTGCAACAACTGCTACGTTTTTAAGTGTCTATATCGATAATAACCTGATGACTTGGAAGGCACATGTAGAACTGATTTTTAAAACCATTTTAAGCTCCCTGATCGTTGTCTATTTTTGTTTGTTTGATGACGATGTAGGAATAGAGGAACTCCAAATGTAGTATGGTCACGAGCTCAGGGCCGTAGCTAGGCGTTGACCATGGAGGGGGTTCATGGTGACCTTAGGGGGCTTCATGTATAAAAAAATATGTAATGTCTTAATTTGCTTAAAATCTGTATAGATTGTATCGCTGCTAATGTGTCATGAGCGCCGAGGGATTGGTTAGTAGTAGAACAAATCACTAAGCTTGGAGAAAGCATCCTTGATTATTGTTATTTTGTATTATTTTAGTAGTTATTTCATTCATGAGAATACTCATGAGGGAGGTTTGAACCCCCAAACCCTCCCTGTCATATACGGCACTGCAGGAGCTGTCACCAGTGTCGATAGAAACGTCTATATTTTGTTGGTTCGCGCCATCCTGAATCCAGCCCTGACCGGCGCGTCTGACAGACGTACGCGGGGGTGAAACTCGCGAATGGGGGGAGGGGGGGGGGTAGCTGGTTGTCAGCGTTGTTTTGACTACTGCCGCCGCCGCGGCGGCGACTGCCAGAGGGGCTGATTCGTGTGTAACGTTTTCAATGAGTTATTTCATTAACAGCCTCGGCTATGTTGTCACATATATACACACGAATGTAAACAAATTGCCGGTACACCACCAATCCGCCCGAAGCTGCACTTTCGTTTCAACTGCGACGAGCGGCCATGTTGTGGGAATCGAATAGCAAACTAGCAACTGGTATAACCACGTTTCATGCTAGTGCCCGCATGTCAGGCTCTCAATATCAAGGTGCTACCAGAAAATGCCGCAAAAAGAATCGACTACCAACGGGATTCGAACCCGCGCCTCCAGAATTCTAGTCCGGCGCTCTTACCAGCTAAGACTATGCTGATGATGATAATGATGGTGAAACATGATTTAAGTGTAGTAGTCGTAGTAGTAGTGATGGGGAGGCGAAGCCAGGCAAGTAGGCCACATTTGGCCCTTTTTGCCAACCCCACTGAACCAATCACTGAAAACACTAAAATTCTACACCCTAGAAAGCTCCTTGTCGAACCTACCAGACCTCCTGACGAAAGTCAGTATGTCCGACCATTTCGCTGAATATAGTGGCTCCTCCCCAAACTCCGTCGTGCCGAATATCTGAACCCTAAGGTTGCGATAAACTGCACATCTGCCCAGGAAGTGGAACGCTGTCTCGTCCTCCTCCCAGCATCTGGAGCAAATGGGGTCCCCTACCACCCTCATAAGTGACAAATGTCTATTCAGCCGGCAATGGCCAGTAAGAGCCCCCACCAGAAGGTTGAGCGTCTTTCTGCCTTTATTCAAAAGCCATAGCGTTCGGCCCTTATCAGGGCCTGCTATGAATCTTTTGGCTTGCCTGCAGTCGTCTCTCTCCAACCAGGCTTTCGCCAGTTCCTTGTAGGCACAGTTGTCCAGGGCCACATTGAAGTGTAGATAGAAAAATAATTAATGTTTAAAAATAGTCTTTTTAATATGTAGTATTATTGCATTGAAAAAATGGTGTTGAAACTGATTCGGTAAATTTTTAATTTTTGTTTCAATTTTGGTTACTCGAGATCGGAATGATTTTACAAAACTCACTGTTTTTACTTTACACTACTTTTACACTTCTAAAATTCGATGCCACATGAATACAGCTAGAACTGATTCTTAAAGTACGCATATTCAACAGGCACGTGTGGCCATGACAAAGCTCACTAAAATGTGGCGTGACCAAAACATCACTAAAGCTAACAAAATGTCGCTGGTTCAGTCTCTTGTGTTCTGCATATTTTTGTATGCCTTGGAAACTTGGACTGTTAAAAAGGCAGATCGAACTCGCATAGATGCTTTTGAAATGTGGTCATGGAGGAGAATGCTGAGAGTTCCTTATACCGCCCATCGAACTAACGTTTCCATATTGGATGAGCTCGGTAATCCAAAGAGACTATCTTCCATTGTGTCGCCGAGAATGCTTACGTTCTTCGGACATATTCACAGAAGCGATGATATGGAGAAACTTGTAGTTCAGGGTCATTCCCCGAGTGGGCGGCGCCGTGGCCGTCCCCCTACACGCTGGGTGGATACGACGAAACAGTTGCTGGATATGAGTATCAAGAGCGCCACTGAACTGACAGTAAATCGCGAACGATGGCGAGCTACAGTTCTCAAAGCTATTGATAATATTCGTGTCGGCAATACTCTAGCTCCGACTTATGGTACAAGCAATTCAGTGCAACATATGAAATGCTCACAGACGAAATCAATAAAGCCATACTCCAACCCAACAGGCTACCCAAATTCCTCACACAAGGAGTAACATATATAAAACCAAAAAACGCAGACACCAAGAACCCTGCCAATTACCGCCCGATCACTTGTCTCCCCACCTTGTACAAGATCATCACCGCAACAATAGGCAACAGAATTGAACAACACCTTACTCAAAACAACATTCTGACCGAAGAACAGAGAGAATGTAGAAAACAAAGTCAAGGTTGCAAAGAACAACTAATCATTGATAGTGTGATCATGGAGCAAACTAGAAAAGATCACAGGAACCTCCATACCTGTTTCATCGATTATAAAAAAGCTTTTGATACTGTACCCCATAGCTGGCTAACAAAAACTCTTCAAATATATAAAATTAATCCAACCCTTCGTCAGTTCCTTACAAGAACCATGGAGACATGGAGAACCAACATACACCTGAAAACTCAGGATGGCCGTATCCAAACGGAAGAGCTACACATACGACGCGGTATCTTCCAGGGTGATTCTCTTAGTTCACTGTGGTTCTGCCTTTGCTTAAATCCACTCTCTAACGCACTTAACAACACAAATTATGGTTTCAACATCAGACACCAGAAAGTCAATCAACACAGGATCAATCATCTCTATATGGATGATATAAAACTATATGCCGCGACTGAAGTGCAACTGAGAGAATTACTAAGAATAACAGAAGTGTGTACATCAGACGTCAGGATGGAGTTCGGAATGAGCAAATGCAAAGTGCTCCACAGCAATAAAGGCCAATGGAAGAACCACCCCGAACAGGGAAATGTTAACTAACCAAACGCTGGAGTGCTAGACAACATGGACAAAGACGAAACGTACAATTTACGAGTTCACAACATGTCTGTTAAGACATTGTGACTATGATGATGATCATGACGCACATTCAGCTACCAATTTCAAATTTCTACCCATTCCTGACATTTCAGGAACATTTAGGCCCGATTTTATCAACATGCATATTTAACAAAGACTTTGACAAAGCTTTTCTATTGGATGTTGTTTAGCAAAAGCTTTCTATTGGGTATTGTGGGCTAGGTTAATAAGTATCATCCAATAGTATTTTATCAATATTGGCAACAAAACGTCAAAGCTGGATGACACTTTCATTAAGAATATTTTAGAATTCATGGATCAAAATCATAGCAGAAAATCAGAACAAAGTGATTGATTTACAAATTAATGCTAGATTTTTAATGTTTACCTTATAATTATTGTATAACTACCAATTGCAATTGCAGTCAGATTGATTATAGACTGGATGCATGTTTGTTATAGAATATACCTTCTTATAGAAATATTCACAGAGGATGTAAAGATTGTAGGCATTGCGTAAAAGGCACCGTAGCGCAGAAACACATTTATTTAAAGCACCTTATTCACTTTCTGATTATACGAAAGATTTCTAGTTTAGGAAAAATAAGGATATACGTTATACTTTTGTCAGAACGCAAGGCTTTGCTGTTAAGCAGGACAGACAACCAGTAATGCACGCTTGCATCGTGTGTGTCTATAATAGCTTTGTGAAATGCAATAAAATGTTATGTTTACCCTTTTTCACTATAATACAAAGGTATATTGGAGGTATTTATAATTATTATCGATTGTAAATTATTGTTTTATCAAAATAATGCAGTAATTTGAACTTCTTGTCATCATCATCATTAAATTAACAGTGCATTTTATCCAGTGATCAAGTGTGTCGGTTTTGTAGGATCTGATTGGTTGAGATTAGCAATTGCTAAACTCTTTGTTAAACAGGAAAATGCAAGTTTTTACCCATTTAGGATGGAAAATCAGAGTTGAACAGATACTAGAGAGTTCACAATGGTTGATTATATATAAAGCATGTCTTTTTTCACCTTTTTGAAGTAAATTTCAAGAGAAATCAATAATTTTCAGGGAACTTTGACAGACGCAAGTTCTTGAATCGGCTGCTCTGATTGGTCAAAACCTTTGTTAAAATGCCAGTGTTGATAAAATCGGGCCTTAGTGCCAGGAAACTTTTGTCTTAAAATATGTTTTTTGTGATCACGTATCAGCTCACTTCCCTGTCCTCGAAAAGCAGCGTAGCGAAAAGACAGGTGTAAAATTTTCATCGGTGCTTAGTCTCCCCGATTCGTCACGTATCAGCCATACACTTTTCGAATGAATAATGGAGTACCCGCCAAGAATATTTCCGTTGTACGTATCGTGCTAAATTTTTCATGAATCACTTTGCTACGAAATTATACATGTATTTACATTAGTCCGGTGGCACAAAGTTTGAAAAAATTATTTTGTTGTAGGAAAATTATTTGAATTTGGTACTTTTCCCGCTCATTTGTGCCGCCAGTAAAGTGACGTTTCTAGTGCAAGGTAACTACCTGACATTAAGGTTATAAGAACTGTCATTATGTCATCTGTCATTGTCATTCTACTCTGTTCGTCTGTTCACTTCATTATTCACTCACTTCCGTTCAGATTATGCTACTGTTAAGACGTTACGTTAAGGTTATGTATTTTATGGTTATGTACGGCCACGCCACATTGTGTGCCCCCATTTATGTTATGTGAAATATATCCTGTGCCATCAAGCTGTACCCGTTTGATTTGCTCCCCGAAACCGCCTATATTGTATTAGGGGGTTATCCGCGAATATCACACATATTTGGCCCCATAGAGCACTTTGTACATCCTCCCGTAGCCTTTGCGTGCCAACCCCAAGACATCGAGGAAATAGTGCAAAAGGTTAACAAAGTCTCTAGCAATAATGGCCGAATACTGCAAATTAAACCTGCTAGGCCAAAACTCCGATAAAACTCAAACCTGCCTATTTCATCTTGATAACCGACAAGCGAATCATCATCATAGTCACAATGTCTTAACAGATATGTCGTGAACTCGTAAAATGCATTAAGTCGGAGCTACAGTATTGCCGACACGAATATTATCAATAGCTTTGAGAACTGTAGCTCGCCATCGTTCGCGATTTACTGTCAGTTCAGTGGCGCTCTTGATACTCATATCCAGCAACTGTTTCGTCGTATCCACCCAGCTTGTAGGGGAGCGACCACGGCGCCGCCCACTCGGGCATGATCCTGAACTACAAGTTTCTCTATATCATCGCTTCTGTGAATATGTCCGAAGAATGTAAGCATTCTCATCGACACAATGGAGGATTTGGATTACCGAGCTCATCCAATATGAAAACGTTAGTTCGATTGGCGGTATAAGGAACTCTCAGCATTCTCCTCCACGTCCACATCTCAAAAGCATCTATGCGAATTCGATCTGCCTTTTTAACAGTCCAAGTTTCCGAGGCATACAAAGATATGGAAAACACAAGAGACTGAATCAGAGATATTTTGGTAGCTTTAGTGATGTTAGGTCACGCCATATGTTAGTAAGCCTTGTCATGGCCACACGTACCTGTTGAATGCGCCGTCGATTTCATTTTCACAGCTATCCGAATTGTCGATCAAAGAACAGAGGTACACAAAACTTTGAACTACTTCACAACGGCCTACTGACTGTTTTTCTCGATGATTATCGTGCTCTCTATCTACGATCATAACCTTTGTCTTGTTGCAGTTAATACCAAGACCATATGCTACACTGTGTTGCTCTAAGATGTTTAATAGAACTATAAGCAGCAATAAGGGTTGTATCGTTAGCAAATCTAAAGTTGGATATTTTGCTTCCGCCAATAGTTATACCGCCATTCCAGTTGTTCAATACCTGTCTCATCAGAAATTCAGGGTAAATCCAGTTTATCTGGGTGTTATCTTAGACAGGACTCTGTCCTATAAAAACACGTAGACACTACCTTGAACGACACCCGTAGGATAATAACGGGCTGTCTAAGGCCCAGTTTCACAATCAGTGGTCACTCTGACGGCTTACTAACCTCGACCTGCGAGTTAACTCGAACAATGGAACGCCTCTTGTTTCACAATCATAAAATGACGTAGGGTTAACTGACCGCGAGTTGTATTTTATTTTTAGCGGTTGGTGGTACTGTGTCCGCAATATTTAAAACTCTTCTTCTTCTTATTTCCTTCGTTAGGTGTTTCGTGCTGGTGTTTTGTGTTTTTCTGACAAGACTGTCAAAGAATGAGTTCGTCGAGTTGTCAGTTCCATGCGATTTCCAACCTCATTTTGGTTTTTTGCACTGACGTTTTTTCATTTCATTCGCAGTTATTTGGTGTTTGGCATAGATTTTTAGGTTGGGTTGGTGTCTGGACTGCTTGGCGTTGTAGTTATTTCTGGGGCCTTTTTCAAATAATAGCCGTGCATGTACCTATGTGTCAGCATGGAAAAACCAAAAAGAGCGAACAACTTTTCAAAAGATGAAGAATATCTGTTAGTTTTGTTAGTAGAAAAGTACAGGCATGTCTTAATAGAATGCAAAACAAAAGGTGCAACAACATGGCGCGAAAAAGACAACGCCTGGGAAAAGATAGGAGAAGAATTTAATTGCAAATGTGCAAATAATAGCTGCAGATCTGAAAAATTGCTGAAAGAAAAATACAAAAATTTGAAAAAGACCAAGGATTCATGGTCATCATATTCCTCAAAATAATTGACTCTAGGTCGAAATATTCTTGGTCTTATTGCTTCTTCATCACTGCTATACGCATTTACATCATAACCAACCATTTCAAATAAAAAGAATTATGGGAAGGTTAAGATAAACGATAAAACATCAAACTTCAAACGCCTAGCAAGTAGCAAAACCAAAGTGACATAACCTAATGCGCATGCGTCATCGCAAACCTGGGTTAACTCACGAATTTCTTGGGGTCAAGTTAACTCAGAGTTAACCTCAAGTAAAATCGAAAACCACCATTTGTGAAACATGGCATCTAGGGTTACCCTCCGGTCAACACACAACCTTGAGTTAACCCATCATTGTGAAACCGGCCCTAAGACCTACCAACCTGGATCACCTATACATGTTAGCGGGAATAGCTCCCTTACAAATCACAGAACGAACAAAAAATAAAACGAAATTTTTTTTGTGCCGGTTGTATTTTTTCTAAGCTATTAATCTATTGTTACTGTAGTATACATGTATCGATATAAAATATAGATTGTACGGTTAACAAGGTTGATGTACGCACGCAGTACGGCGCGCGCGTATCAGCGTATTTCATATTAATGTGGCTGAACTGATGATGAAAAGGGGGAATCCAAAACGAGAGCCGAATCGTGTGACGTCCGCTTATGTTTATGTCCATTCGCCAGACGCATAAACTACCGGTGCATTCGAACAACCCCGAAAGGGGTGGAATATGCACCGGCGGAAGAGGGTATGGGTATTTTGCAGAATCGCCGTCTATTATAAAATCAGAAAATACAGTTTGCCCATTCAGGGTGTCTATAATAAAAGCCTGACATATCAAAGTTATGTTTTTGTAACTTAAATGCCCTATATATTGCATATTTAGCTTCCTTGTTGAATTTTAGTGTGACTTTGTATATCACACATGGGCTTTAACGCGAACCGTTTAGGTATAAATCACCATTTTTGGTATACATAGTGTTACAAGTCTTTAGTCCGATTGGGCAAGAAAACACTTGGTACGGATTTAACTATTTATTTGCACTAACACTATGCCTAACCTGATACTAACAGTCTAATTTATCTACAGTCACTGAGTCACTACACTAATTTATATTTGTCCTACACTTCACTAATTTATGTCACAGTTCATTTATTTCGCGGGCGCCACTGGCCTAACGCGTATTCGACTGCTGCGCTCTATTGACTCTTTTCGTAACTCTGCCGGTGCCGCTTATATAGATGCCTGCCGAGCGCCGAGAACCATCGCGCCGCTACCGTCCCCATCTCTGGAACGTTCTTGACAGCCCGCGATCATAACAACACGAATCGAGAAAAAACTTTTCTAGATCTCACGTAAATATGCCTGACCGTCCAGGGCCGGACTGGCACAATAGATACCAGAAATAAATTGAATATCGCAGCGATTATAAAACGTAGAAGACTGTGACTTTGCCGTGTTACTAAGTATGAAATACGTTAGCTTAGATAAAACAGTCAAATTTGAATAACTTTGAGATTATAGAGATATGTAGATCAATTATGAAAACTTCAATCAGAGATAACTTGATTTTACTTCCCACACCGATAGGTGAGGGGAGTATTGTGATCGCGAAAATTTTCGATTTTGAGATAATACGCTTTTTGGGCGTTTTATGATGCCTACATAACGAAAATCCACGTCATCCATTTCCGTCGGTCTGCCTGTCTGTCGCTTTTTTCTAGCCTGGTAATCTCAGTAACCGCTGCATGGATTGTGATGAAATTTGGGCAGCGATATGCTGTGGGGTCGTAGTAGGTAATGTTCCTATAATTTTGAAAATCGGCGCATAGGCGGCGGAGTAATTAGCAAAAAAAAATAAATTTTGCTGAAACTTCGTTTTTAGGCGTTTTAGGGGTTCCTGATCATTTTCTACTTTTTTTTTGGGTGAGGGTGAAATTGGGGTGGTTGGGGGGTGGGGGGTTGTAAAGTTGAAAAATTTGTTGCTTTCATAATAGACTATCCACTGACCTGTGAAGGAAGACCTAGCGACATAACTTGTTTAGGTCCATCCGAACATTGCCTTGCCTATTACAGAAATCAAATGACTTACAATTTTTTCTGGTGTAAACATACGGGAGTATTGCTTTAGATCGTTCTATATTGTGTAACGAGGAAACTGTTGAATTGATTTCAGTGAAATTTTGACACAGTATTACTACCATGGCGAGGATGGAAAACGCGTATGGTTTTTATAAATCGTACCAGTGGCGGCGCAGAAATAATAAAAAACTAAAAATATAAAAACAGCTTAAACTTCGTTTTTAAGCAATTTAGGGATTCCTGATTGTTTCGTTTCGTTCAGTTAAAGCTGGCAGAATAAAGATTGTGTCGTTTTAATTCCTACAGAGAGACTATTTACTAGTGTTTGTGTTTGTTTTTTTTTTTTTTGAGGACATGCGAACGATTATTTGGTTGCAAGGGATCTCAGACTAAGTATAGCTTCATGCAAAGAGAATATAATAAAATGATATCACTTTTATGCGTCAATCAACTTGACTCCATTTTTTAATTCAGTTTCAGCGAAACTAACACAATTTTCAAAAACCATAGACTATCGATCTCTACCATGGCCCACGTTAAGTTTTAGAAATTTCACTACTATCACTTCAGTGATGAACTACACACATTACAGAATTATCTACAACAATATAATTTCAAAATCTATTTTTTTTAAGGGATTGCTTGTCGACATTTGAGTGTTACTCTTATTAACTTTTGCACTAAGGTAACTTTAGTTAAATCCCAATATTTTTACCAAAAACAATTTGCAGTTTTGCTGTGTACCATGAATTAGCAGTAAATGAGTGGAAGCTACCGAGTCGATCTACTTGACAACTCGGTGCTCCTGTCGCAAATCAACGCCGCGCCACCCCTGTTTGGCGGGTGCTGTGACCCGTTCCGGCTAGACTGGAAGGGGAGCATGGTCGACAGTGGATACTGACTGCCGCATATGTACTGTATGGATATACACACATATATTGTGCACTTCTGATTATCTCTCTATATACGTCCTTCGCCGATCTGTCTGTCTGCCTGTCTGTCTGCCCGTCTGGTAGCTGGTCCTACCCTCCCCGATGACGCGGAGCGCGGTCATTGACGCGTCCAAAAGGGCAGGATGACTGGAGGTTAGGTCACGTCACGAGAGTTGTTGGTAGATGAAATTAATTTTTTTTTCGGTTTTGAAAAGTTTAATCACATATGTTTCTACCCCCAAAAATTCAAAATTTCTTATCGGAAATTTATTAACGATTAAAAATCAGAATTTTAACATGAGCACGTATGTTTTTTGTATTTAAAGGTACTGATATTCTTGAATTACAACTACTAGTTTTCGTCCTGATAGGAAGTCAAATAACGATTTTAGTTATTTAGGGTGATGATCTGAGGATATGAAATTTTTTATATTCTTTACCTGAGGCTGAAATTCAAAACAACGGCCGGATTTGAAATTGGTACCCTCAAGCTACACACCATACGAGTTTTCGTCCTGATAGGAAGTCAGATAACGATTTTAGATATTTAGGGTAAACTTGAAGATCTGAGGGCCTGGAATTTTTTTATTTTCTTTAACAGAGGCTGAAACTCGAAACAACGGTCGGATTTGAAATTGGCACCCTCAATTAAACACTATACAAGTTTTTGTCCTGATAGGAAGTCGGATAACGATTTTAGATATTTAAGGTAAACTTGAAGATCTGAAGGTCTGAAAAATTTTTATTTTCTTTACCTGAGGCTGAAACTCGAAACAACGGCCGGATTTGAAATTGGCACCCTCAATTAAACACTATACAATTTTTTGTCCTGATAGGAAGTTGGATAACGATTTTAGATATTTAAGGTAAACTTGAAGATCTGAAGGTCTGAAAAATTTTTATTTTCTTTACCTGAGGCTGAAACTCGAAACAACGGCCGGATTTGAAATTGGCACCCTCAATTAAACACTATACAATTTTTTGTCCTGATAGGAAGTCGGATAACGATTTTAGATATTTAAGGTAAACTTGAAGATCTGAAGGTCTGAAAAATTTTTATTTTCTTTACCTGAGGCTGAAACTCGAAACAACGGCCGGATTTGAAATTGGCACCCTCAATTAAACACTATACAAGTTTTTGTCCTGATAGGAGGTCGGATAACGATTTTAGATATTTAAGGTAAACTTGAAGATCTGAAGGTCTGAAAAATTTTTATTTTCTTTACCTGAGTCTGAAACTCGAAACAACGGCCGGATTTGAAATTGGCACCCTCAATTAAACACTATACAATTTTTTGTCCTGATAGGAAGTTGGATAACGATTTTAGATATTTAAGGTAAACTTGAAGATCTGAAGGTCTGAAAAATATTTTCTTTACCTGAGGCTGAAACTCGAAACAACGGCCGGATTTGAAATTGGCACCCTCAATTAAACACTATACAAGTTTTTGTCCTGATAGGAAGTCGGATAACGATTTTAGATATTTAAGGTAAACTTGAAGATCTGAAGGTCTGAAAAATTTTTATTCTCTTTACCTGAGGCTGAAACTCGAAACAACGGCCGGATTTGAAATTGGCACCCTCAGTTAAACACTATACAATTTTTTGTCCTGATAGGAAGTTGGATAACGATTTTAGATATTTAAGGTAAACTTGAAGATCTGAAGGTCTGAAAAATTTTTATTTTCTTTACCTGAGGCTGAAACTCGAAACAACGGCCGGATTTGCAATTGGCACCCTCAAACTATACACCATACAAGTTTTTGTCCTGATAGGAAGTCGGATAACGATTTTAGATATTTAAGGTAAACTTGAAGATCCAAGGGTCTAAAAATTTTTGATTTTCTTTAACTGAGGCTGAAACTCAAAACAACGGCCCGATTTGGAGTTGGCACCCTGAAATTAAACACCATACGAGTTTTTCTTCTGATAAAAAGTCGGATAACGATTTTAGATATTTAGGGTAAACGTGAATATCTGAGGGACTGAAAAATTTTGATTTTCTCTAACAGAGCCTGAAACTTGAAACAACGGTCGGATCTGAAATTGGCACCCTCAAGTTAAACACTATACGAGTTTTTGTCCTCATAACAAGTCAGATAACGATTTCAGATATTTAAGGTAAACTTGAAGATCTGAGGGCCTAAAAATTTTTGATTTTCCTTGAAAGAGGCTGAAACTCGAAACAACGGCCGGATTTTAAATTGGCACCCTCGGACTGTACACCATACGAGTTTTCATCCTGATAGGAAGTCGGAGAACGATTTTAGACATTTAGGGTAAACTTGAAAATCTGAGGGTCTGAAAATTTTTGATTTTCTTTATCTGAGGCTGAAACTCGAAACAACGGCCCGATTTGGAATTGACACCCTGAAATTAAACACCATACGAGTTTTTCTTCTGACAGAGAGTCGGATAAGGATTTTGGATATTTAGGGTAAACTTGAAGATCCGAGGGTCTAAAAATTTTTGATTTTCTTTAACTGAGGCTGAAACTCGAAACAACGGCCGGATTTGAAATTGGCAACCTCAGACTATACACCATACGAGTTTTCATCGTGATAGGAAGTCGGAGAACGATTTTAGACATCTAGGGTAAACTTGAAAATCTGAGGGTCTGAAAATTTTTGATTTTCTTTAACTGAGGCTGAAACTCGAAACAACGGCCTGATTTGAAATTGGCTCCCTCAGACTATATACCATACGAGTTTTCATCCAGATAGGAAGTTGGAGAACGATTTTAGACATCTAGGGTAAACTTGAAAATCTGAGGGTCTGAAAATTTTTGATTTTCTTTAACTGAGGCTGAAACTCGAAACAACGGCCGGATTTGAAATTGGCAACCTCAGACTATACACCATACGAGTTTTCATCCTGATAGGAAGTCGGAGAACGATTTTAGACATTTAGGGTAAACTTGAAAATCTGAGGGTCTGAAAATTTTTGATTTTCTTTAACTGAGGCTGAAACTCGAAACAACGGCCGGATTTGAAATTGGCACCCTCAGACTATACACCATACGAGTTTTCATCCTGATAGGAAGTCGGAGAACGATTTTAGATATTTAGGGTAAACTTGAAGATCCGAGGGTCTAAAAATTTTTGATTTTCTTTAACTGAGGCTGAAACTCGAAACAACGGTCTGATTTGAAATTGGCTCCCTCAGACTATACACCATACGAGTTTTCATCCTGATAGGAAGTCGGAGAACGATTTTAGACATTTAGGGTTAACTTGAAAATCTGAGGGTCTGAAAATTTTTGATTTTCTTTAACTGAGGCTGAAACTCGAAACAACGGCCGGATTTGAAATTGGCACCCTCAGACTATACACCATACGAGTTTTCATCCTGATAGGAAGTCGGAGAACGATTTTAGATATTTAGGGTAAACTTGAAGATCCGAGGGTCTAAAAATTTTTGATTTTCTTTAACTGAGGCTGAAACTCGAAACAACGGCCTGATTTGAAATTGGCTCCCTCAGACTATATACCATACGAGTTTTCATCGTGATAGGAAGTCGGAGAACGATTTTAGACATTTAGGGTAAACTTGAAAATCTGAGGGCCTGAAAATTTTTGATTTTCTTTAACTGAGGCTGAAACTCGAAACAACGGCCAGATTTGAAATTGGCACCCTCAGACTATAGACCATACGAGTTTTCGTCCTGATACGAAGCTAGATAACGATTTTACGGCCTAAAAATTTTTGATTTTCTCTAACAAAGGCTGAAACTTGAAACAACAATTGGATCTGAAATTGGCACCCTCAAGTTAAACACTATACGAGTTTTTGTCCTGAAAACAAGTCAGATAACGATTTCAGATATTTAGGGTAAAGTGGAAGATCTGAGGGTCTAAAGATTTTTGATTTTCTTTAAAAGAGGCTGAAACTCGAAACAACGGCCGGATTTGAAATTGGCACCTTAAGACTATAGACCATACGAGTTTTCGTCCTGATACGAAGCTAGATAACGATTTTAGATATTTAGGGTAAACTTGAAGATCCGAGGGCCTAAAAATTTTTGATTTTCTCTAACAAAGGCTGAAACTTGAAACAACAATTGGATCTGAAATTGGCACCCTCAAGTTAAACACTATACGAGTTTTTGTCCTGAAAACAAGTCAGATAACGATTTCAGATATTTAGGGTAAACTTGAAGATCTGAGGGTCTAAAAATTTTTGATTTTCTTTAAAAGAGGCTGAAACTCGAAACAACGGCTGGATTTCGTGATAAAAGATGGTGCATACAGAAAAACTAGCTGTGAATTGATCAAATCTGCCATTGTGTATACAAGGAATGTAAAGATTCGGAAAATCTGACCAGTTTTATCCTGTTTGTTTCGGATTTTTGGCTTTATAAATGACAATTTTCGCGGTAACCACAGCTGATACGCAAAAACTTTATAGTACTTTTCTGCTCACAATTTTAGGATCTATAGTTTGGTTATCTCAAAAATTCAATTTTTTAGGTTAGTTTCATCAGATTTTCCGAATTTTTACATACCTTGTATACACAATGCAGATTTGATCAACTCGCTGCTAGTTTTTGTCTATGCACTATATTTTATCATGAATAGAATTTTCTGAGATATCGATAATAAAAAAGTTTCCCGTATGTTGGCCACACTATCAATCTTTTATTTCTTTATAGTTGTAAAATTAATTAATTTAATATACTTAGGTATTCGAAAACGAATCAGTTTTAAAATTATAAATGATCAAAATAAAAAATAACAAACAATTCATTTATATTGAAATTCAATTTGTTTTATTCTGGTGGGTATTAAAAGGTTTAGCGCGATATTATTTTGCTTCTTCGGCGTCTGGTTTGGCAAGTACTTTTTGATGGTGTTTTTTTGTTTTGTACAGACGTCTCTGTTGTGAAATTATTAGGGTGAAACATGCAGCCTTAAATTGCAATGTTTTGAAAATAATGTAATGCATATAGTACATCTTAAAACCCATTTTTTTAATTAATTCATAGTAAATAATAGACGTTAGTTCAATTCCAATATTATTAAAAACCTCAGACTCTCAGACGAAAAATATCAGCGATACATAAACCGCGAAAGCGGCGAAAATCCCAAAATAATGCGGGCCCACCGACGATAAAAAACACCGACGATAAAAAACTCTTTTTATCGTCGGTGTGCGGGCCTTTTAGTTTTAGGTTATGTTCCGTGTCAACGTCAACTGTCAAACTCAGGGAGCCAAAGTACACTTGGTACGGCTAGCTGCTTGTTGGAAAATGTCCCGGATTTTATATATTTCTTTTTTGTATATTTTTTTAATTTATAAAACAATTTCATCCCCACTCCACGGCTGACATAGCGCAAGATGGAAACACCACCGCCGACGCGTCATTTTGACGTCACATAACCCAAATTTTGACATGTGACGTCACAATAACGCGTCGGTGGCGGTGTTTCTATCTCTAGCTGTGACGTCACACAAGCAGTGTCCGAGCTAGATCTTTCTACGCGCCACGCCGTCCCGCATTGGCGTCAGAAAAAAATGGTCACTTTGGACTATGATGCTGAGCCTGGTGGTATGTTAAAGGGCGAGTACCCCGAACAATACGTCACTGTGCCCGGGTGGAAGGGGGCCGCAGACAGGTCTCCTCCTCGTCTGCAGCAGCAGCAGCAGCAGCAGCAACGCGGCTTCTGCCGAGCGGCGGAGTGCCGTCGCCGACCCTTTTTTGCCTTATTTCTTCCGGAAGACAGACGTCTCTGCCGCTAGACGTCAGCTGCCACAGTCTACAGGGCACTTACACCGGGCGGCTCAAACGGAAAATCATCAGCGAATAATCAGGGGGGCTCTTGACGACATCTCAGCTAAACACAAGGTATCACTGATGTGGGTACCTGGGCACGCTGGGGTAAAAGGGTACCTAACGAAATGGCGGATCATCTGGCTAGGGTGGGATCCGGCAACAGTTTTGTGGGCCCGGAACCAGCCTTAGGACTATCTGCAAACTTAATTAGGAAAACAACTGGAGAGTGGATCCAGAATCAACACTCTCTGAGATGAAACAACATCTCTGGTCATCTCCGTCAAGCTAGGGGACTATTAGCAGGGTCTGCAGAGAGAATAGGACGACTTTGTCTCTCTCTGGATAGGAGTAACTTGAGATTGCTAGTAGGCCTACTAACGGGTCACAACGCCTTCAGGCGTCACTTGTTCGTGATGAGGGTGGTCAACGACCCAACGTGCACGTGGTGTGGTGAAGAGGAAGAATCCTCGGCACACATCTTGTGTCGCTGTGAAACCCTGGGTTCAAGAACCTTGGAACCAATAGAGATAAAACGGATAGGACCTAAGAATGTACTTGCCTTTGCCAAAAGGGCAGGTCTTAGGAACTAGCGCGGATAGAGGCATAAAAGAGCCCATCGTGTGACCTATGCACCAGCCACATTCAGCCTCTGGTCCTTATTCATGCATACTATTAATATTATTGTCACTTTTAATAATAATGCCCATTATTTTGTGCTAAACAAGATAATAAAACGTGATATTCATGATACAGCAGCTCACTACACAGTACACGGTGACAGTACACACCAAAACACGCAACACCGGCTACACGTCTGCCAAACATTCAAAGCGCTGTCATTGGTCAGTGGGATAAGGGAACTTTTGGCGCGACATTCAGAATGGATTAGGCGAGTTTTGGAGCAATTCTCAATTTTCTCCTTCACTTTGCTATTGGTTAAGGCAAGTTCCGGAACGATATTCTCTACTGAAAACGTAGAGTTTATGGCAAAGATTCCAATTGCGAGGTTAGTACAATTTTCATAAAGAGTGGATAAGACGACTTTTGAAATGGAACGACTCACTTGTATTGATAATGATTTTCCATCATCCGTACAAAAAGTGTAGTCAAGTTGATTGACTCAGTACTTCCCACACATTGATGATATCAGTTTTATTATTTTCCTACGGCATGAAATTATAGTCTGGATGCCCCTGCAACCAAATCATCGCTCGCCAGACCGCAAAAAAAAATGTTTTATTCTACTAGGTGCTTTTTTCACAGGTCAATGGACAATCTACCATGAATACAACAAATTTTTTAATTTTACAAACCCCCACCTCCGAACCACCCCAATTCCACCCCTAACCAAAAAAAGTTAAAATGATCAGGAACCCCTAAAACGTCTAAAATTTAAGGTGTTTTTTATATTTTAAGTACTAAAATGATTTCTAAAAACCATACGCGCTTTCCATACTCGTCGCGGTAATAAATCTGTGTCAAAATGTCATTAAAGTCAATTCAGAAGTTTCCACGTACACAATACAGAACGATCCAAAGTAATACTCGTATGTATTTTGTATGCATCATAAAGTTCACGTCCCTTGGTTCCTGTAATCGGCAAGGCAATGTTCGGATGGACCTAAAAAAGTGTATTATGCCGCTAGGTCTTTCTCTCTCAAGTCAGTAGACAGCCTATTATGATTACGCCAATTTTTTCAGATTTACAACCCCCCACTCCCCAACCACCCTAATTTCACCCCCACCCCAAAAAAGTAGAAAATGATCAGGAACCCCTAAAACGCCTTAAAACGAAGTTTGAGTTCTTTTCATATTTTTAGTTCTTTTAATACTGCTGCGCCGCCACTGAGACGATTTCTAAAAATCAGACGCGTCTTCCATCCTCGCTAAAGTGGTAACACTGTGCCGAAATTTCATTAACATCAATTCAGTAATTTCAACATTATAAAATACAGAACGATCTAAAGCAATACTCGTATGTATACATCGGAAAATTCTCTCAAGTCCCTTGGTTCCTGTAATACACAAGGCAATGTTGGGATGGACCTAAAAAAGTGTATTATACCGCTAGGTGTTTCTCTCTCAGGTCAGTAGACAGCCTATTATAAGTACAACAAATTTTTCAGCTTTACAACCCCCTGTTACGTATTGAAACAACGAGTGCGGGAAGACGACTCGAAGGTCGACGGTAGAAGGTATCACATTGTTTCAATACGTAAAATGGCGCAGTCAGTAGAAAAACGTTGGTAAAAGTACAAGTAAACCGGTAAAATTCAATATCGTTAAAGTGAAAAACGTGAAATTCAACCAAAATGAGCGATTACCGAGGAATCGCTCCGATGTGTTTTTCTGGAAACATAGCAGAAAACTGGCATGGCGTCAAAGATTCGAAAATTACTTGATAGCATCGGAAGTCAGTAAAAAAGACTAGAAAATTCAGGTGGCACAACTACTTCACTATATAGGAGAAGAAGGTATCACATTGTTTCAATACGTAACACGCGCCACCCCCCCAACCACCCCAATTTCACCCCCACCCAAAAGAAAGTAGAAAATGATCAGGAACCCCTAGAACGCCTAAAAACGAAGTTTCAGGCATATTTGAAATTTTTCATTTTTTGCTAATTACTCCGCCACCCATGCACCGATTTTCAAAATTGTAGCAACATTACCTACTACGACCCTACACCATATCACTACCCAAATTTGATCAAAATCTATGCAGCGGTTACTGAGATTAGGAGGCTAGAAAAACGCCAACAGACAGACAGACCGACGTAAATGAGTGACGTGGATTTTCGTTATGTAGACATCATAAAACGCCCAAAAAGTGTGTTATCTCAAAATCGAAAATTTTCGCGATCACAATACTCCCCTCACCTATCGGTGTGGGAAGTAAAAGGCAATGAGTGTTCGACTTGCAGACCTCGGACCTTCCTCACCTGGCCTCCGCCTCCGGACGGACCCTGTCGCTCCTTGCATCCGGGCCACCCGGCGGCGCCGCCGTCGCGACGGGGGCGTCTGCATCCCCCCACCCCTCACCCCCTTCGGCGTGTCTGCAGCGCCGCTGCGGGGAGGTCGACGACCTCGCCGCCGCCGAGCCGAGCCGCGCCGGGGATGCTCCAGAAAGTTTTGTTTTGGTCGCTGCCGCCCGGCGCGGCGCGGCGTCTGGTCCGGGAACCCCAAAGGGACCAAGGGGGCTGAAGATTCCGGACGGGGGGAGAGCCATACTCAACGCGCCTTATGTTCGGCAAGTGTGCGTGCGGAAACGACGATATGACGTGTCTTTAGGAAGGTTTTTCTAATGGTCAACCTCTCGCAAAGGCTGAAAGCCTATGGCGCTGTAGAAGCGCTATGAGAGGATAAAACGCTGCAGGTTGTAGCCATCGGGAAACAAATTCCCCGGCAGCTCACACAGCGTCGAAGTTCTCCAAAAGAAGTAATGATGGAGAAGACTGGCTCGGGGAGTAGGGACCTCGACGTAGTAAGGAAAAGCTGAGCCCTTCTAGTGCTCCTCGTTCAGACGGCCTTTGGTGTTATTATCTGGGAGAGCTCACTCGAACATCTTCCGTGATAGAATCTGTGAAACAGGGATAGGTCAGCCACCCTTCTTCGATGTTCCAGGCTGTCGAGCTCCTTTGTGAGGTTAGGCGTATCGATTAGTCTAGTTGTTCTCTTCTGGACAGTGTCCAGAAGCTTTAGAGTAGGGATGGGCAAAAATAACCGGTTTTTCAAATAACCTGTTATAGCATATCCAATAACCGGTTATAAACAGGTTATTTTTTACTGGCGGTTAAACCGGTTAACCGGTCTTTTCATCGAATAACCGAAAGCCGGTTATTTCGACGCACGGTCATGTTTCATGCCCCACGCATTCTATGGTTATATGATTTATCTTTCCGTTTGATTTGGAATCTATGCCTTTGCAATGTTCTGTCACGTCTGTCATCTGTCAGTTCTGTAGCTTTTTGCGGTTTCCACTTTTTGGCAAAGACAAAAATCATAATGTTAAATTAATTACTAAAAAATCATTTTGGGCTCTGCATTTGTCAATCGACAATTGCTCTTCGGTTCTTGATTGTTGTCGGATTATGTGTGCCATCAGAGAAGCTGGTGTCACTCCTGAACAATGTTTGCACTGATAGAAGTCGACTCACACCACAGCATGTAAATCAACTACCTTTTCTTGGGTCGTTAGATGATATCGTCTGGGAATTATAGCCGATATTTCTTTTGTTTGTAATATATATAATTTAAAATGCAAAAACACGTTTTTTTACCTTTACTGTGACAGATGTATTCTACTATGTACTGAAAACAAGACAAAAAAGTGTAAAACAATTTTTAAATAGGAGAAAGCAGCGGAAAAGCGCCTTTTTTTGTCTCTCATTTACTCCAAAGAAATGTTTCACAAATTTGAAATTTTACGCAGTTTTCACACTCCTTGAAACGGACGTATGGCACAACGAAGTACTGTAAGCTGTATGACATGACATACGTTAGTCACTGCTAAGGGCCGGTTGTACAATGCAAGCTTAAGCTTCGGCTTAAGGTAAGCCGACGTTAAACTACGTCAGTTGCAAAACGTCTGTTGTACAATGCTGGTTTAGCTCCCCACTCCAAGCTTAACACCAGCTTACGTAAGCCGAAGCTGAACGCGGGCTTAGCTGAGATTTAAACCTAACCTCATACAAGTGACATGATATGTCAGGGATGAACCTTCAAATCGCTTGTCACTTTATTGGGTCATATTTTTTGAAAGATTTGTGTCTAATTTAATAAAGAGAGCAAATTAAAGAAAAGAGACAGAAACGGTCGTTGCCGAAATTTGACACAAATTGTCATAAATGCCTAACCAAAAAACGTCATTTTTCAGATCATTATGTCAGTTCGTATTGCTTCATCGATGCAAACTGTAGTGAATTTCATTATCAACCAGGTTTAACTAAGCCGACGATTGTACAACGGGTGTCGACTTTAAGCCTGGGCTTAGCTAAGCTTAGGTTTAACAAAGCTCGTGCTAAACCCGCATTTGTACAACAGGCCCTAAGAATACTAAACGTAACCTCTACTCTATAGTGCAAAAAAATAACCGGTTATTGCTATAACCGGTTATTTAGTCCAGGTTAACCGCCTCAGGTTATTTTTTGTCAAAAAAACAACCGGTTAACCGATAACCAGACTGGAAAAGATACTAGATGGTTCATTATGGTCGATTGTATATATGCATGTCATTTTTAACGTTTTTGAGAGAGAGAAATCAATAGTTTTCAGAGTACTTTGACAGATGCATGTTCCTGAACGGGCTGCTCTGATTAGTCAAAGCCTTTGTTAAAATGCGCCTGTTTTTTTGTGTGCATTTTACGTGAGAAAGTGGCTCATTCTAAACTCGTTGTATCAAGACGGAAGTCTTATTTGAACATGTCTTATTGACGTCTTTTTCCCAGACGGTTCGCTACGATCCGTTTCTGATTATCCTTTCCGCTTTCATACGTCTGTAGCGTCTTTTTTTTCGTCTCCCTTGCACATCCAACTTTTCCAGCCTTATTATATTACCCCCGTTAAAAATTCAATAGCGCGTAGCGTAGCGTAGTCTCTCGTCGCGAATCACCTGGGGACCCTTCGGAGATTGCCGGCGCCGAAAGGTGGAATTTTCGTCTGGGTCGCGCTCCGTCGGGATTGCCGTTATTTTCTCACTTTGCTTTCATGATTTCGGTGTGCGTGTCCGTCTGCTAGGGATCCGGCCGATAGGCGGCGGAAGTACAGTCGGCGAAGAACAGTAACGAAGCCTACACATCGAACATCGAGCGCATCAGCTTCATATGCGGTCAGCACTTGGATGGGCGACCGGGCGGGGACCCCCGTCTGTCCTCTCCCGAAGCGCATTTACCAACCCTAACCCATTACCGTAAATGGTAAATGTTATTAAAAATGTTAATAATGAGGCATCTTCTGTATGGGTTTTATTTGCCACGCACAAAGTTTTACTCCAAAACAAATCGGCAAAATTCAGGATAATTCGCAAAAATGGAGTCAAGTTGATTGACTCAGTACTTCCCACACATTACGGTGATACCAGTTTATTGTTTTTCCATAGCATGAAGCTATAAGGTTCTTTCCACAGCATATTTTGTACCGTCGATTGAACCGCCACGAAACTGAATGATTCAAACGCAGCCTGTCGTTGAATCGAATCTGTGTTTGGTAATTGATTCTAAACTGCTTTCTTTTCCTTGGGCCAACAGATTTGATTGCGAGGACAGCTGATTGATTCGTTTGGATGTTTAATTGTGTGATTTTGTATGAAGTTATAAGGAGCATGATATAAGAATTAGACATAAGCTAGCACCATTTGTTGCATTATTACCTGAAATATAACTGTCTGGCTAATCTAAATACCTACATTCAATTGTGGGCGTTAACTCTTCTAAGCCCCAATTTCTCAGTAGGTCCTCCATTTAATATATAACTGGACGCATTTAAATCACACAATTGCTGATGCAAAAAGCAAAAACACGAGATGACACAACTGGGCTAACACCGAAACAACACAACGGAACAACCTCGTCCATGTTGGCGGGTTCGGCGATAGTAACACTCAGATGATCCCCCTGTTCTTTATTTTGGCCTACGTTCATTGAATCGGGACATCAGTCCCGCCGAATACTGATTATAGTTCAGCGAACGGCAAGGGCCATTGAAACAAAATTAATTTTTATCAGATGAATTATCACGAACTGCTGTTGCAGTAATAATTTTTGTACATTGAATAGATTGTATGCTTTGCTTAAATGAAACATAGGGTAAATTTCGAAAACAAAACGATGTTTTGATTGCATTATATGTCAATACTGGTATTAGAAGGATTATACATATCGTTAGAATGAATATAAAATTATTTTGAATTTATTGGCGTACCTGTGATTACTTCGAATATAAGGATTGAATTCTTTCAATGACATGGATTTGAAATAACTGTAAATATATTTGAATATTAACAATTAATTGGAAACGCAACAGTATTTTTTTCTGTGTACTGACTTGGCACAGCCCGTCAACATTTGTTGTTACCGCAGTCATGCCACAGAAACTTAGAAAATCAGGATATTAGCAATATTATTATTTTTATTTGTATGCTTACATCCGCGTGTGGATTTCTCAATTTAAATTTGCACCAGAAAATATCGCCATTCTCTGGTAAGAATTTAAAAACAAAGTGATGTAATTATTAATAATTGTTGTTTTTGGAAACTAAATGGGATTCAGATTTTTATCCGAACAAAACACGCCAGAATAAAAGTGATGAGATGAAGTTCAGTCTAAAAGGTTCGAAATGGCGCATAGAAAAACTGAAAATGAAACAAATTTGAATAAACTTGATAATTATGTACTTACTGAAATCGATGAGCAGTCTTCCATATCCCTGTCGTTGGTAGGGCGGTAACGTAAGAATGCAGGACACGTTGTAGTTCAGAAAAGAATTTTTTTCCTGTAACAAAATAAAACGCCATGAGTATAGCACGCTCCAAGGTCCGACGATATAAAATTTGTTCTAGAAGAAAGGGTCTGCGTAAAAATGCCGACAGAGTAGCATCAATAAATAATTGATCCGTCGAAATATTGTGAAAAGCTAGCTTGTGGCTCTTCTCAGCATCATGTCTAAGGTTATGAAGACTGTCATTAACACACAGCTCCTAAAATACCTGGACAACAATAACATCATAAATGATCGCCAGTATGGCTTCCGTAAGCACAGGTCTACAGGTGACCTCCTTGCCTAAGTCACTCACTTATGGAACAGAGCAATAGACAATCATGGCGAATCCCGTGTTGTTGCACTTGATATATCGAAAGCTTTCGACAGAGTATGGCATGACGGACTTCTGGCCAAGCTTGCTGCTTATGGACTACAACCTGGCCTGCGCCATTGGCTGAATAGCTTTTTGAACGACCGATCTCTGTTTGTTGTAGTCGAGGGCTGTTCATCAGACGTATTTTCAATAAACGCCGGTGTTCCTCAGGGATCTGTCCTATCCCCTACACTGTTTCTGCTGTACATCAACGAGCTGCTGGAAATAACATCCAATCCAATCTACAGCTTCGCAGATGACAGTACATTAGTGTCGTGCATGGAACCAGGCAAGCCACTATCATCCCAGGAGACGGTACCTCACAGATCTACAGATCAACGCTGATATCAAAACAATTGTCGAGTGGGGATTAGCACATAAAGTACAGTTCAACGTACAAAAAACTCAGGCAACAACACTTACAAAGAAGTCTCACGATGGCTTACCAACCGTGGAAACGGAGGGTCATCCCATAGTCGAATCACCTTCCGTCAAGCTTTTGGGAATTGACATCAACAATAACATGTCCTGGCACGACCACGTCGTCAGTATTGCTAAAACGGCATCCCAGAAGCTTGGAGTTTTGTTCCGCTGTAGGAAGTTGTATACACCAGAGCAACTGCTGCTGCTCCACAAGGCACAGATCCGACCATCGCTGGAGTATTGCTCCCATGTGTGGGGATGCCCTCCGAAGCACTCGCTAAAGCTTCTGGACACTATCCAGAAAAGAGCGATTAGACTAATCGATACGCCAAACCTCACAAAGGACCTCCACAGCCTGGAACATCGAAGGAGGGTGGCTGACCTATCCCTCTTTTACAGGTTCTATCACAGAAGATGTTCGAGTGAGCTCTCTCAGATAATAACACCACAGGCCGTCCGAACCAGGAAAACTAGAGAAGCTCTGCGAGCTCATCCTTACCAGGTTGAGGTCCTTACTCCACGAACTAATCTCCTCCAGCATTCCTTCTTTTGGAGAACTTCGACGCTGTGGAATCAGCTGCCGGGGAATTTGTTTCCCGGCAGCTACAACCTGCAGCGTTTCAAATCTAACGTGAACCGATACTTATCCTCTCGCAGCGCTTTTACAGCGCCATAGGCTTTCAGCCTTTGCGGGAGACCGACCATAAAAAATTAGACATTAGACAGTGGATGATGATCTAGTTCTATAGTATCGTAAATAAGAGACGATCGACATTTTAGGTTAGGTTAAGGTTCCACGGACCGCACTAAAAAATACCGACCAATCGAACATGTTCCGATCACCTTTTTGGTATCTGGGTAACCAAACTGAACAATTGAACACATTATAAGCTACAGGTCCCATGGAACGCTTAGATAAATACCGATAAATCGAATATTTTGCAATCACTTTGTTGCTTTCCGTGCCACCAGATTCTGACAGACTGAGTGACATAAAACATTGTCCAAGGTCCCACAGACCGCTAGACATATACCAACGGGTCGAACCTTTTCTGATGATTTTCTTGGTTTCTGAGCAATCACAATGACCATGGCCGACTCTACACTGGGCTGGAGCCTTAGATGTGGCACCGTGGCTTAGCTGTCAAATAGTGGGCCTATAGTTTCAGAATAATTATTACATTTTATATGTATTAGAGTTCATCTCGGTTAATAAATTAAGAAAAATACTTTTTAGAACTGCTACTACTAATGCCACTTACATCTGATGTCTGGTTCATCGTAGTCAAACACTACAAAATAAAAATAAACGCAACCTGTTTCCTGCTGCCACTTCCACTTCCACTTAAATGAACACTCAATTTACTTTGTAAATTTTCACTTGAGCTAGAAAAATTCACTATTAGGTCACTTTGAAGCCATTCTTGCTGGTCTTGATTCCCTTTCACTATCAAATCTTTTCGTAGGTATGCCCAGATGCATGCCCAGATGAGTTCTATTAACTGTCTTTTTCTGTGATATTTGGGAGGTCCAGAAAACATTGTAGGTACCACATTGTGCTTTAAAATAGGTCTTATCCTTTGAAATGTTTGTAAATTATTGTCTTTATTCTTATAAATATAACCAGCCCTTACGAGGAATACCGTTCACCCACTTCTGTTTATGTCCTTTTATTGGAAACACAATTGCTAGTGCAACCTGGTACTACACACTTTGCAGGCATCTTTTTATCTTTATAGTTTCGTTTGTGCAGGTAAATAATTAGATACACATTAAAAATCACCTTCCACTCTTCTTGTTTACTCTGGAATGTTATGGTTGGTATGTCCTTTATTGAAAGCACAATTGCTAGTGCAACCTGGTACTACACACTTTGCAGGCATCTTTTTATCTGTATAGTTTCGTTTGTGCAGGTAAATAATTAAAAACACATTAAAAATCACCTTCCACTCACCTTGTTTACTCTGGAATGTTATGGTTGGTATGTCCTTTATTGGAAGCACAACTGCAAGTGCAACCTGGTACTACACACTTTGCAGGCATCTTTTTATCTGTATAGTTTCGTTTGTGCAGGTTAGAAACACATTAAAAATCACCTTCCAATCTTCTTTTTTGCTCTGGAAGATTACACTAATGACTTAACAACAAATAAAAGCTCGGTCCCCGATTCAGTGTTGCCATATTTCAATGCTCCGGCCTAGTGAGTAGAGTCGGCCATGGGGTACCCAAACTGAACATATAAGCTACTGGTCCCATGGACCGCTTAGATAAATACCGATAAATCGAATATTTTGCATTCACTTTGTTGCTTTCCGTGCCACCAGATTCTAACAGACTGAGTGACATAAAACATAGTCCAAGGTCCCACAGACCGCCAGTCATATATAGATCGAACCTTTTGCGATGATTTTCTTGGTATCTGAGCAATCAGAATGACAGATCAACCTACTGATTGACTGAGATGCCAGTTTCGGGACATATGCAGATCAAGGTCCCACGGACCGCCTAGATAAATACCGACAAATCGAATATTTTGCTATCACTCTATTGGTTTCTGTGCAACCAGTTTCTGACAGACTGAGTGACATAAAACATAGTCCAAGGTCCCACAGACCGCCCAGACATATACTAACGGTGCGAACCTTTTGCGATGATTTTCTTGATTTCTGAGCAATCAGACTGACAGATCGACCTACTGATTGACTAAGATGCCAGTTACGTGACACATACAGATCAAGGTCCCACAGACCGACTAGATAAATGCTGACAAATCGAATATTTTGCAATCATTTTGTTGGTTTCTATGCAACCAGACTCTCACAGATTGACAAACTGTCGACTGACTGAAATAGCATATACATGTATAGGCCCATAAGGTCCCACGGACCGCCAAGGCTCATACCGACGAATCGAAGGTTTTGCAATTATAATAATTTATGTGACTGCCTAGTTCGGTCCTGTAAACCGCCGGCGCGTCGGCATTGGTCCAAAATGCTAAAAAGTAGCTAATTTTAGAATTGTATAGACGAGACGCCCTACATTCCGCTCCAGTTCCCCGAAAAATTAGCGCCAATTATAATTCAGCCGAATTGCCCATAAAAAACCTTCTAGGAATGTTGCGCATTCGTGCCGCCACTCAAAATTTTCGGAATGTAATTAAGCTTTCGGGCCAGCGCAGTAGCGTACAAACGACAATTTTATCCGTAACATTACCAATACACTGGGCCATATTTTATAAATAATCATCATCATAGTCACAATGTCTTAACAGGTATGTTGTGAACTCATTTTACGAGTTTCTCTTGGGATATCTTTAAGATCTTTAATGCAGTAGTTTCCCATTTGCTTTCTGCATCCTCATGCCGTTGACCAGATGGTATCTACTGGTTCATCCGCCTTTAGGGGCAATTTCTCACCCCAAGGACAAGAAGGTGTCCTGACTCTTCTCAACTCGTCCACCCAAAGACCCAAAGCTGTTGGTTGAGAAGAGGTTACTGCTTATACCGACAGCAGTTCGGTTCCTTTTAATCGCCTTTTACGACACGCAGGATATACGATGGGAGATATTCTAACCCGCCCCCACACGGGGGATATGAACAATAAGTATAGTTTAAAAAACCAAAAAACATCGAGATCTGCTCGATAATGGGCCTATGCCACATTTTTGGTTTATTGGCTTAAACGAACCCTGACACCACGTAGATGCCATAAATAATTTTACAAAATTTTTCTATCGTATTTATAACCGAAAAAAATTGCTCTAAATATTGAATGTTTTGAATCCATACACTTCCCGCCCATGTCGTGACGTCACCTGTAGGGAACCAATAAGAGCTCACTGGTACAAAACAATCGCATCCGCTCGTAGTCATCGGACCACGAAAGGACGCTTCTCCTTGGTTCCCTACAGAAAGGACGCTTCTCATTGGTTCCCTACAGGTGACGTCATCATCGGCTATTTCAAATTACAGTACAATTTTCTTTTTAGTGTTATTCTCATTTGGATCAAGTTTTCTGCTGACTTTTTACAGTAAACGGTCCTATGTATCATCAAAAATAATACCGCAGTAAATAAATTGATCAATTTGAGATCACGGTATAGGCCCATTATGCATCACGTCTACAAAATTGTTTCCTCAGCATACTTGACCTATATTCTCTCGATAATTCAGGGTTTTGACTTCATCAGACACTATTATGGTCGTATATTTTAGTTGTTCATTAAATACAAATAAAATTCGATAGCATGTATCACAAAATAAATGAATTTCAGTATACAAATAGGAGGTATATTTAAAATTTGCAGGAAATCGAAATATCTCAAAAACTGATGATGATGATGAATGTAAAGAGCCTACTGAAGGCAATTTTTTGGTATAATAAAATATGGAGGGTTACATTTGAAAAAAAGTGAAAACCTAGATTCTGCATTCGAACTCACCCTGCATATGAATTTGCGTCGTCGACTTTTTTTACGGATTATTTTAAAACTAGAGTATGTTTTTTATCTTACCATTTAGAAAAACATAATTTTTTATTCATTAATTTTCAATCTACAGTACGTCCATTTGACAGCGATTTGGATATAAAAAAAGTGTCTTGACTCAGTACTCTCCACACATTATCGGTGCTAACAAAAAATTAAGAGTTCCTCTATATCTACATCATACCCATCAAAGAAGTAAACAGTGAACCTTTCAAACATCCAAAAACGAAGTTTGAGCAATTATGAAAATTTTTAGTATTTTGTTGATTTCTCCAAGACATCCAACAACAAAACACTGTTACCATTTCCTCCACGGTCGCAAAACGGTGTCACAATTTGATCACAATTCACAATCAAGTACATAGCTTCCAAGAAAAGAATTAAATATGTATCAAATTATTCCACACATATCAAAATTCAAAAACAACATTCGAATAGGTCTCAAAAGCACATGATATCGCGAAAGTCAATTTTTCAGCGTATTGTAGAGTATTTTACGAGTACAACAAATTTTTGAGTTTTACGGCCCCCTACTCCCCAACCACTCCAATTTCACCCCCATTCAAGAAAAAGTAGAAAATGATCAGGAACCCCTAACACACCTAAAAACGAAATTTGAGCTGTTTTTATATTTTTAGTTTTATGTTTATCGCTGCGCCGCCACTGACACGATTTCGAAAAACCATAGGCGCGTACCATCCTCGCCAAAGTAATAAAACTGTATCAAATATCATTAAAATTAATTTAGTACCTTCTAGGTTAGACAATACAAAACGATCTAAAGCAATACTCGTATGTATACATCAGAAAATAGTCCCTTGATTTCTGTAACAGACAACACAATGTTCGGATGGACCTAAAAAGTGCATTATGTCTCTAAATCATTTCTTCACAGGTCAATGGACAACCTATTATGAATACAACAAATTTTTCGGTTTTATAACACCCCGTGTTTTTTTGCTGATTACGCCGCCGCCCAAGGGCCGATTTTCAAAATTATAGTAGCATTACCTACCACGACCTCACACTATAACGCTACCCAAATTTCATCACAATCCATGCAGCGGTTACTGAGATTATGAGGGTAGAAAAACGCCAACACAAAGACCGACAGGCAGACAGACCTACGGAAATGAGTGACATGGATTTTCGTTATATGTAGATATCATAAAACGCCCAAAAAGTGGATTTTCTGAAAATCGATCACAATACTCCCCTCACCAATCGGTGTGGGAAGTAAAACGTACATAACTTTTGAAATACCCTGTATAATGTTACAATACCTCATATTTTAAGAACGGCAATCTAAATAGGGTGTCTCATTTAAAAAAATTAAGTTTGCATCATTACGTAGTTATGGATCACCCTGTGTAAATAAAAATATCCTCTCAGCAAAGGAGCATAATATCCTTGGCTACAACTTTTATATACAACTGTTTTCACTATCTTCTGCAGTAGTGCAGTTATCGACCGATTCGGCACTAAAAACTCACCCTGCATGTATATATATAGGAGAGTAGTAGCCACTTCAAAAGCCCTGTACAAGTGAGGCTAATAAAAACATCTTAACATCATACGCACTCTTCAACTGGGGTCACTCGGCACATATGGAGAAATTTTTTGCGGTACAAAGACGCTGTGTTAGATATATTGCCAATATCGGTTACAACGATCCTTGTAGACACAGCTTCATTGCATTAAAAATAATGACCCTTCCCAATATATATATTCTTAACTGCCTGGTATACATTAAAACCAATCAGCATCTGTATACTTCTCACAGCAGCATTCACAATTACCAAACACGCCATAATGATAACTTAGTCCTACCTCAACTTCGGCTTCATAAGACTAGAAATGGAGCCAATTTTTATGGCATACTATTTTATAATGCTCTTCCTCGTAATGTTAGGCAACTAGCATTAGAACCCTTCAAACGGAGAATGAAGCGCTACTTGATCGATAAGGCATTTTACAACTTTAATGACTACCTAAATAATGATTTTGCAGATATTTGCTAAGCACTGATATTTTTTGTTGTTGTTTGTTTCTATTTCTTGCCTTTTACACAAGTTACCTTTTAAAATGTATGAAATGTTCTAAGTATTGTCAATGAACATGTAATCCTGTTCCTTTTTTTTTCCTGTGTAAAGTGTGTGTTTGTGTGTGTTTATTTAACAATTTTTGTTATATACGCAATGTAAAATTTTATATAGGTATTGTAATTTTGACTTGTGCGAACACTTTTGTGTAAAGCACCAATAAATTATTATTATTATTGAAAAATCTCTGCTTGGTGAGACGCCTCTGTCGAACAGTGATCTTGTAGCTAGATGGTCCAATACCAGAGCGCTGACCCGAAAAATAGAAATCGCTAGTGTCAATCAATTTTTTTTGCAAGTTTCGGTTGCTATGCTCCTTAAGAGATTCGCGCTCTACATTTTTTCAACGAAGAGATACTTCATCTAAGTTAACTGTTCTTTATTCCGACAAAATCGATATTTCGATATAAAAAATTGCGAACATCATTTATGAAGTCAATAAATTGGGTAGAGGAAGAAATATAATGGATACTATTACTGATGACAGCATTAGCATTAATAAAAGCATTGAGAACTTGTAGGTTTACATCAAGGCTCGTTCTGCAATGTAGAAAGGTTTTGGTAAGACATCATTTTTTTTATGGTCAGCCTCCCGCAAAGGTTGAAAGCCTAAGGCGTTGTACACACATAAAAAGAAATTCTCAAGTCAAGAATTGTGACATTCTTGTAAATACATACTCACAACAAGAATATCGGTTCTCACTCTAAGAAAGAATATTTGATGAGAAAATTATAGAATATTTGTATCAAGAATAATATATTTTTGATTTATATACTTATTTTAAGAAATATGCCCCGAAAGAAAATATAATTTTCTTTGCAACCAAGGCTATAATAATTTAATAACAAATATTTCATAATTTTATATCAAGATTATAATTTTTTTCAGCGGTGTCCAGTTAACTTATATCAAGAATATAGACAGCTTGCAAATGCGAACCTTCATTTACAATATGATAATCTTGGTTTGAAAATTTATTTGACGTCTACCAACGTCGGAGTGCGCAGGCGCGCAGCGTGTCACGGGTCAACTCTCCCTCTCTACTCAACAGCCTGTTGCCCGTCCGCGCCACCATTATCGGTTTTCGGATTGTCTCATTCGCCGCCGTCGTTAGCACCGTAGCATAATACCTGCATCCTGGATCCTGCATAATAGCACATAATAGTATCTAGTCAAACTGTTAAATAAATTGCCATTGCCACGTGATACCCGTGATACCACCGTCAACCATCAGTCATCGAATCTGCCGGTAGTGCTGGTCCACCGCCATTTGAGTCGCGTCCCAGTTCCCATCAGCTTCCTTATCACTGGATCTATCCAACCATGAATGAGCTATTAAAAAAATTGGGATGCGAAGACCTGACTCAGGTGTACCTAGATAAGTACTAAGTATATTAAAAGGGATTTAAGAAATTTTGCAGAACTATTTCTCCAGAAAAATTTCTACATGCTCATAGAAGAGTTTGAATGCTCAAATTAATACTACTAGATTCCTCATCCAAGAATATCACAATTTTGGAATAAAGTTGAGATACTTGCGTCAAGTTTATGAAACGCTCCAGTTAAGATTATGAAATGCTTCAGTCAAGATTATGAAATGCTTCGGTCAAGATTTACGATTGATTTAAGATTTTGGTATTCTTACTTTCAAGAATTTTCCAGTTTTGCATTGAAGATATTTTCTCAATCTAACCCTTATATGGTCAAAGATATCGTATTCTCACTTTAAGATTAGCATAACTTTGCGCGTATAGGAAGTTATGGTATACTTGAATTAAAGCATCTGTACTTCATCTAAGAAATTATTTTTATGTGTGTAGTAGGGGCAGCAGCTCCCCAGACATGAGAGCAATACTCCAGGCAAGGTCTTATCTGGGCTTTATATAGTGGTATTGTCGTGATGAGCTATAAATAGCTCTAAGTTTCTATGAACTTGTTAGGCGCTTTCTTTACGATGATTCCCGGTCATCAGTAATCAGATACATGTGAAAAATATTTATATTTTTTTCTAAATCTGAAAGATCATCACCCAGTTTTTTATTTTTACCGACAGAGCATTTTGGGAAGCCACGTGTGTCCCACTTATGTAACAGTTCCATTTTTTCCAATGCACTCGATTATCTATTTGTTTGTGGTTTTGGAAGGCACGTTTTGGCAGTGTCGTCTTTTATAAAAAAAATTGCGTCATATATTTTACTTGATACTTCCCACGCGCTCTAGTGATATATTAAACATTCTGAACTGAAGTCAGTTTGTATTCAACTGGTGCGAAAAAAAAGAATCCAAAGCTGATCCCACTAATTACAGACTTATAGCTCTGCTCTCTTGTGATCAGCAAAGTGATGGACAAATGCGTCAACCAAGAGCTTGATTCAGACATCAAAGATCTCCTGGCTTACGTCACACATGTGTGGAGCAAACTCATCCATTCATTTGGCGAGGCTCACGTCGTTGCTCTCGATATTTCAAAGGCTTTCGATCAACTATGGCATGCGGCTCTCCTGAACAAGCTTCCATCCTGCGGTCTTTCGTTAAACTAAGCGGTTGGTTTGCGGACTTCCTCTTTGATTGAAAAATCTCTGTCGTGGTAGACGGTTCTCCTCTTCCTTCCATGGGGTCCTGCAGGGATCGGTATTGGTACCGACATTGTTTCTGCTCCACATCAATGATCTACTCTCTATCCAATTCACAGTTTTGCGGATGATAGTACTTTGCACGCGGGCATCATGAGCGATAGAGCAATATAAATTATAAGAAAGAGATTTTAATATATTTTCAGTGCTATGATTGGCTGGATACCAAAGCCTTGTTTAATTTTCTCTTATTTATGTTGAAATAAATGTACGTGATTTCCATAACGACAGTAATACGTGGCAATACCGACTCTGGACCCTTAAATTGGATATTTTGTTCTATCTCTCTCTCTAATTTTCTTTTCCTTATCTGAGTATTCGTTCTGGTATTTCCCTCCTCTGTGCCTATGGTCAGTACCTTAGGCATGGCAAACAATCAGCTGTCTTACTCAAGGTCTGGGGTTGCTTTGCGCCGATCCCTTTGCGCATCGATATTTTGGGTTAGAGAGAGATAGATTTCAATAGCGGCGGCACGGCAGAGTCACGGCTATCTACATAGAATATGAGAACAGAGATAAATAATATAGATCATAGCGCAAATCTAGTACTTTATGGGAGGTAAATATTAAGGACAACATAAACTTTATGTTATCTTTAATGTTTACCTTCCTTTTACACCGCATAGGTTGAGTATTATTTCTTAATTCTGCCCTGTTGTACACTTTTTTCTACTCCACTCCTTTCAGGGCGAATGAAACTATACCAAAATGGCGTCGCTGTCAGTAGAAAAGCGGATTTGGTAAAGGCATGCTTCTTCCGATGAAGAATTTGTGTTAATGGATAACGTTTTTTTTAATGTAAAGAAAAAGACAAGGAATACATCCAGTAAATCAACAGAGACAACTTTAGAGACAACATCAACACCTATTTTTAACTTTGAATGAACATGATTAGCGTTTTTTCCAGTACATGAGAATCACGTTGAACACATTTGATTATAAAAAAGTAGCCGAGAATTAAAAATTCATTCCGGTAAAATAGCCTGTGCCGATTCTCGCTTGTAACAAGCCCCGACACCCTTTGTTTATGTCTGCAATAATTTGAAAAAACAAAGTGAGTTAAGGGCGCTTATAGGCGCCGACTGCCAGTAAGCAGGAAATCTGCTTTCTTTGTGTGTATACCCTTATGAAAAGCATTTTTTTCGTCTACATAACGTATATTGCAAAAGTTTTGAGAAGTTTTTCAAAAAATTAAAAAAATATCTCACAATAATATATTTGAACTGTAACAAGAACTGCAAAAAATAACAATATTTCTTTATATAAAAATGATATTAAAATACTGCTAATGGGCTATGATCTTCCACAGCTCGCAATTTCCTCTTAATATTCCTAATTTCGTTTTGGACTGATTCTAAATCAATTTCACTGATCTTTAGCATTATTCTTCTTCTTTACTGCTATTCGTTTTGAGCTCCCAGCCATTGTTATAAACTTTGGCACTCAGTTGAGCCCAAAAAGTTTCGATAGGTCTTGCTTGAGGAAGATTGGGAGGGTTGTCGTTTCGTGGTACAAAAGGTATTCCGTGTTGTTCTAGCCAGTTTCTCGTACGCAAAGCATAATGACTTGAAGCCAGATCTGGCCAAAACATTATATTGTCATTGGCATGGTGAGTATTAATAAAATTGAGTAGTTTAAGCAAAAATCTTTGAGTATAGACTTCTGCGGTAACTGCTTCGGCCCTAACTCGTCCAACGTACACTTTGTTTTAAAACTTTTCTTTTCGTTTAAATTTTGAATTATCTGGACAGGATTCAAAGTTTCTTGTATAAAGACCATCATTACCTTTGATTTCTCAGTTCGAAAATGGGAAATACTTTTCATCGTCAAGAATAATTTTTATGTTGCCAGCAAAATGAGTACGACCTAAAATGGCGACAGCATTGAGGAATTCTTTCTAACTGATTTGGGGAATACTTTGGACATTTTCTTCTTTTTCCGAATTTTAGGTTATTTCTCTTCATTTCTCTACAGATTGTGCTAGTATTGACGTGAAAGATGCGTCCAAGTTTTCGTGTTGAAGCTCCAACTCGATGTTCGCTTCTGTTGACCATACTTTGAACTGTAGCAGCATTCAACGCTCTTGGACTTTTTGGTAAACTTATACAAGAAATACCTTCTTCGCATTCACGGATCGTTCGGTAAATTGTGGCGACAGAAATATTTTGATCTTGATATAGGCGAACTATTTCCTTTTTTTTCGTCCAACTAGACTGTAAATACTCTTCCGAATATCTAATTTGTACGAAATTTATATACTTATATCACAACCAAAATGGCCTTATTGTTACGTTTAGATGTTGACTGGTTACCATGGTAACGATTTCTGAATTGTTTCTAACGGTGAAACTACCTGCCGAGGTTTGAAAAAAAAAATCTCAAAACTTTTGCAACATACGTTATACACCGTTGGCGCTCCACCAAGAAGTCTGCTGCTGTTTAGCAGCGATTTTCTTTGGTTTGCCGTTACCTTCGGGTACCAGATGGCGCACAGGCAGATCTTGTCTGTCGCCTACTCAAGTACGAAAAATGGAGTCAAGTTGATTGACTCAGTACTTCCCACACATAATGATGATACCATTTTATTATTTCCCATTGCATAAAGCTATAGTCTAAAATCCCCTTGCAACTAAATTATCGCCCATCCGCCCGCAAAAACAACATCCAACACAAAAACCCTCGTAAACAGTTTTTTGCGCCTCCTTCCTTAGGAGTTAGGGCGCCACAGTTTTTTTCTGCAAGCTTGAACTGGACGGTGCGAAACGATCAACAGCCTCCAACCCGTCTAAAGACGAAGTTTGAGCTGATTTTATGTTTTTGGTTTTTTGATTATTGCTGCGCCGCCACTGACACGGTTTTTCAAAAACAGAGTCGTTTTCCATTCTCGCAGCGGTAATAAATTCTGTGTCAAAATTTTATTAAAATCATTTCAATAATTTTCGCTTTACGCAATATACATAGAACGAAATAAAGCAAAACTCGTATGTACAGATAACAAAATTGGTAAAAAAGTGTAATATGCCGGTAGGTATTTCTTCTACAGGTCAATAGACGGACTATTATGAATACATCAAATTTTTCAGACCCGATTTCACCCCACCCAAAAAAAAATGAAAATGATGAGGAATCCGTAAAACGCCTAAAAACAAAGTTTGAGCTGTTTTCATATTTTCAGTTTTTTTATTATTGCTGCGCCTCCACTGACACTATTTTTCCAAAACATACGCGTTTTCCATCCTCGCTGCGGTAGTAATACCTACTGTGTCACAATTTCATTAAAATCAATTCAATAATTTTCGCGTTACGCAATATAGAACGATCTAAAACAATACTCGTATGTATGTATACATCAGAAATTCTAAGTCCCTTAGTTTTTATAATAAGCAAGGCAATGTTCGGATGTACGTAAAAAGTGTATTATGCTGCCATGTTTTTCATTCAAAGATCAATGGACAACTTATCATGAGTACAAAAGATTTTTCAGTTCTACAACCCCCCACCCTCCAACCACCACAAATTCACCATCACTCAAAAAAGCCTAGAAAATGATCAGAAACCCCTAAAACGCACAAAAAACAAAGTTTGAGCTGTTTTTATATTTTTAGTTTTTTTATTATTGCCGCGCCGCCACTGACCCGATTTTTGCAAAACATACGCGCCTTGGGAGTAATACTATGTCAAAATTTCATTAAAATCAATTCAATAATTTTCGCGTTATGCGATATCGAACGATCTAAAACAATACTCGTATGTATAAATCACAATTTCTAAGTCCCGTGGTTTCTATAATAAGCATGCAACGTTCGGATGGACCTAAAAAAGTGTATCATGCCGCTAGGTTTTTCATTCAGATATCAATGGACAGTCCATTACAAATAAAACAAATTTTTCAGTATTACAACCCCCCACCCTCCAACCAGCCCAAATTCACCCCCACCCAAGAAAAAGTAGAAAATGATCGGGAACCCCTAAAAAACCTAAAAATGAAGTTTGAGGTAGATTTGAAATTTTTCGTTTTTTGCTAATTACTCCGCCCCCCGTATAACGATTTTCAAAATTATAGGAACATTACCTACTACGACCCCACAGCATAACGCTGCCCAAATTTCATCACAATCCATGTAGCGGTTGCTGAGATTACGAGGCTAGAAAAAAGCGACAGACAGACCGACAGACCGACAGACAGACAGACAGACAGACAGACCGACAGACAGACCGACGGAAATGAGTGACGTGGATTTTCGTTATGTACGCCCAAAAAGCGTATTATCTCAATATCGAAAATTGTCGCGATCACAATACTCCCCTCACCTATCGGTGTGGGAAGTAAAAAAAAAGTGGTTTCTTGCCAGCCATGAGTGAATTTCTTGCACGCATAATTTACAGGAACATCAAGTCTATTCCAGGCGGCTCAGCTGTGGCCGACTCGAGTCAGCGACGAAATAACGGCATATCTGCATTCGCAGACAATTACCCCGCACTATTTTTAAAATACACACGCATCGACAAATGTTCAATCAAAAATAGATTCGCAATATACGAACATCTGCAACGCTGGTTACCAGACTGAAAAATTACGTCTAGACTTATCGCACGTCTACAGATAACAATGCCGATGATGGGGATGTGATTACATCTGGTCTGCGTTGCGACTGGGTGAAGTCTCAGGGCAGTTGATCCTTTGTGTGTCCACAGTTCCGAGTTTCAGTCTCGTTTGACGAAAATCAATAATTTTCGATCTTTCAGATCTTGACGTTTGCCTAAAAAATCTCCAATCTTTATTCGGCTTTCTATTAAGATAAAATCTTGTGTTTTGGATAACTTGAGGGTGTTGATTACAAATCCGGTGGTAGTTTTGAGCTTCAGTCTCGTTTGAAGAAAATAAAAAATTTCAGATCTCGAGGTTTGCCTAAAAAATCGAAAATCTTTATTTGGCTTTCTAACTGGATGAAACCTCGTGTTTTCGATAATTTGAGGGTGCTGATTACAAATCCGGCCACAGTTCCGAGTTTCAGTCTCGTTTGACGAAAGTCAATAATTTTCGATCTTTCAGATTTTGAGGTTTGCCTAAAAAATCTAAAATCCTTATTTGATTTTCTATTAAGATAAGACTTCGTGTTTTGGATAATTTGAGGGTGCTGATTACAAATCCGGTCTCAGTTCCGAGTTTCAGTCTCGTTTGACGAAAGTCAATAATTTTCGATCTTTCAGATTTTGAGGTTTGCCTAAAAAATCTAAAATCTTTATTTGATTTTCTATTAAGATAAGACTTCGTGTTTTGGATAATTTGAGGGTGCTGATTACAAATCCGGTCACAGTTCCGAGTTTCAGTCTCGTTTGACGAAAGTCAATAATTTTCGATCTTTCAGATTTTGAGGTTTGCCTAAAAAAATCTAAAATCTTTATTTGGCTTTCTATTAAGATAAGACTTCCTATTTTGGATAATTTGAGGGTGCTGATTATAAATCCGGCCACAGTTCCGAGTTTCAGTCTGGTTTGACGAAAGTCAATAATTTTCAATCTTTCAGATTTTGAGGTTTGCCTAAAAGATCTAAAATCTTTATTTGGCTTTCTATTAAGATGAAACCTTATATTTTGGATAATTTGAGGGTGTTGATTACAAATCCGATGGCAGTTTCGAGTTTCAGTATCGTTTGACGAAAATCAATAATTTTCGATCTTTCAGATTTTGAGGTTTGCCTAAAAAATCTAAAATCTTTATTTGGCTTTCTATTAAGATAAAACCTTGTGTTTTGGATAATATGAGGGTGTTGATTACAAATCCGATGGCAGTTTCGAGTTTCAGTCTTGTTTGACGAAAATAAAAAATTTCAGATCTCGAGGTTTGCCTAAAAAATCGAAAATCTTTATTTGGCTTTCTAACTAGATGAAACCTCGTGTTTTCGATAATTTGAGGGTGCTGGTTACAAATCCGGCCACAGTTCCGAGTTTCAGTCTCGTTTGACAAAAATCAATGATTTTCGATCTTTCAGATTTTGAGGTTTGCCTAAAAAATCTAAAATCTTTATTTGGCTTTCTATTAAGATAAGACTTCGTGTTTTGGATAATTTGAGGGTGCTGATTACAAATCCGGTCACAGTTCCGAGTTTCAGTCTCGTTTGACAAAAATCAATGATTTTCGATCTTTCAGATTTTGAGGTTTGCCTAAAAAATCTAAAATCTTTATTTGGCTTACTATTAAGATAAAACCTTGTGTTTTGGATAATATGAGGGTGCTGATTACAAATCCGGTCACAGTTCCGAATTTCAGTCTCGTTTGACGAAAATCAATAATTTTCCTTCGCTTGTCTTCCGATATGATTACGTTGTAGTTTCTGATTTATCACATCCATCGATACGTGTTTACAGCAGAGATTCTTTGTCAGCAATCCGACTGGCGCCCGACACAACCGTTGCTTACATATTCATTCTGTTTTTCGTATCCATCGAGTAAACCCTATTCGAATTCGTTGAGTGAACCGAAACTTGTGCGCGATTATTTTGGATTATTCGGGAGTGCCAGTGCGAACCAAAGTGGCTCCCTATTCATTACTGTGCACAAGCGCAAAAAACAAAATACTTAACAATCTGTTCCAAGAGTTAGAACATTTCAAAGAGAGACTTGCGAACTTAGCGGGTAATTTTAAGACAATTTATTGGTCTTTAGACAATTTCCATTTAACCTATTCAACTGTCTAATTGAGGGACATAATTTTGACGGATAGCCGTGGGCTTATCCATTCTATTGTCCTTGGATTCCTGTCTACCGTGGGTAGAATATGCAAAATCTTTAAACTACCGGCGCGGGGACAGGAACACCCGAATGAAACCAGACAAACTGTACAAATCGAAAAAATGGGCAACTGCGACTGCCTCAACAAAAATTACATCTGGTACATACAACATAGGCGGGTCGACTATCATCTTACATTTCTGCGTGGCAGGAAATAGACAGTTGGCTGTACTAAGTTGGCTTTAAAAACATTTTCGGGTATCGATCTAAGGTTATTCTAATCTATATAATCTATAACAGCGCTCTTGGGCATTGCTGCCATTTCAAAATGTGCTTATGATACTGGCGACCTCTTATCGCCATTTTTTCTTGCCACCCAACCTAATGGAAAAAAGAGGTTTATTTTAAACTTGAAAGCATTGAATAAATACATTTTCGCTCCTCGTTTCCAAAGCGAAGATTTCAAAACCGTTAATGAACTTCTAACCAAGACTTGTTATGCAACACGTTTGGATTTGAGGGCTACATATTTTACCTTTCCATCCAAAGTACCGAACATACTTCAGGTTCCTTCTAGAAGGCCAATGATATCAGTTTACTTGCCTTCTGTTTTGCCTAAATCTCGCCCCATGTATCTTTACAAAAATACAAGTGGCTAAGTATCTAATTCACAAAACCTGTAAGACATATACTATTCCTATCAGAGACTTTACGAAAGTTATTGGAGTTTTGCTGGCGGCAGCTCCAGCCATCCCATCACAATTAACATATTAGCGCGTAAAACATTCAAATTCCTGACAACAAACACCTCTAATAGCAACATGTTAGTTACTCATCAAATAAAAAACGCTCTTGCTTTCTGCAATGGTATGCATGCAAAGGGTTTTTGGCAGTAATCAGATAAATTCCAACATATTAATTACCTTGCAACACAAGCTGCTTTTTACGGCTTAAAATCCTTTACCAAAACAAAAAAGAATATTCGAGTTTTATTAGGAATTTACCATAAGACTGCCACAGCCTACCTAACAGAGGGAGGGAGCGTAAAATACAGAAACTTTATCAAGATAACCTATCCGCTTTTATCTTGGTGTGAACACAATCAAATAACCCTATTTGCTTCCTACCTTTCTTCTAAAGAAAATACAGAAGCTGATAGGGGATCAAGAGCAAAGTCGGTTGGAACTGAATACGACTTACGTACACAGATTTTTAACAAAATAATTAGAGGTTTCGGGGAACCGGAAATCGCCCTTTTCGCAACCGACCTTAATCAAAAATGTAAAAAGTATATTTCTTGGTTCCTGACCCACATTCAGTAGCAGTAGATGCTTTCACAACATCTTGGACAAATGTTTAGTTTTATGCATTTCCCCTATTCTCAATGATGTCTAAAACGCAAAAACAAAATTCAGGACCACGCAACTGGTATATTGGTGGTGCCTGCGTGGCCATCGCAGCCTTGGTGCGCTTTGTTTATATCTTTATTAATTGGAAAGCCAATATCGCTTACACCTCATGAAACTGTATTACTCTCTCCCTGTAGAGAGGCTCATCCCCTACACAGGAAGCTTTCACCGGTGGTAGGGAAATTGTCCGGAGGGCATTCCTTCAAAGAAACATTTCCTGCCGGGCCATACCAGTAATGTTTTCATCTACCTCGGAAGGCTCATGGAAACAGTAGAATGCTTGTTTTTCGAAAATATTGGATACATTGTAGAGGCCATCATCACGATGTGTTAAAATATGACACTTTTTAGTAACCGAAATAAATGAAGGTGCCTCTTACGCAACAATAAACCCATACCGATCAGCTCTAAATTTCATGTTTTCACCTGCCAATATTGATGAAAAAATAATCAAACGATTTGTTAAAGCGAGTTATAATTTAAAACCCCCCAAACCTAAATATGACTTTACTTGGAATGTAGAACCTGTTTTCGGGTACTTAGCAACCTTTTACCCCTTAACAAATTTATCTCTTGAACCATTAACCATTAAAACAATCACGCTTATGGCTTCAACTTCTGCGCATGGGATTCAAACACCAGGAGCAATAAAATCGACAAAATTGAACTTCGAATCTCTGAAAAACTAAAAACTTCAGCCCCTTACAACAATCAACTTATTTTAACGTTTCCATTTTTTGATACACCTGAATTATGTGTACCCTCTACTCTGAACCATTATCTACAGGTCACAAAAAATATTCGATCAACTTGCACTTCCCTGTTTGTAACGCATAAAAATCCTTAGCATCCTGCAACAACACAGAAGTAGATGGATCAAGTTGGCATTCAAAAACAGCGTCATAGGTGTTACTGTTTTTACGGAATATAGTGTTCGCCATGCGGCAACGTCTGCGGCTTTTAAATCAGGGGTAAACATAAATGTCATTAAACATACAGCCGGATGGAGCCTAAATTCAAATGTTTTCTTTAAATTTTATAACCGTCCTCTAGGTATCCCTTATTACATATTCGCACATACCATATCGAATTTAGGTTTACCTTAATTACGTAGTGTCTATAATAGTCTATATACGCATGGGTACATATATAAGTTCATTTTCTTTCGTTTACACATGTATTGTAAATGTTATAATTTTTTTTTCTTTGCATATCTAACGGCATCTATGTATTTCTGCTACGCCTATTTATTTCTCAACGTAATCATTTTCAATAAATCGATTTCCTTTTATTTTTAGGAAATATTGTTTATCCTTTAGAGTGATTAACGCAAAATTGCACCGACTAGCTTTTAACCGCTACAACGTAATCATATCGGAAGACAAGCGAAGGAAAATTTGAAGATTAATCGAATACTCACCTGTATGAAGATTAATCGTAATTTTCCGAGCTTGTCTTCCGATATGATTCCAACCCGCCCAACCACCTACCCCTATAGGGGCAATTTTGCTTAAAAAACAGAATGAATATGTAAGCAACGGTTGTGTCGGGCGCCAGTCGGATTGCTGACAAAGAATCTCTGCTGTAAACACGTATCGATGGATGTGATAAATCAGAAACTACAACGTAATCATATCGGAAGACAAGCTCGGAAAATTACGATTAATCTTCATACAGGTGAGTATTCGATTAATCTTCAAATTTTCGATCTTTCAGATCTTCACGTTTGCGTAAAAAATCTAAAATTTTTATTTGGCTTTCTATTAAGATAAAACCTTGTGTTTTGGATAATATGAGGGTGCTGATTACAAATCCGGTCACAATTTTGAGTTTCAGTCTCGTTTGACAAAAATCAAGAATTTCAGATCTTTCAAATCTTCAGGTTTGGCAAAAAAAGTCGAAAATCTTTATTTGACTTTCTATTAAGATAAGACTTCGTGTTTTGGATAATATGAGGGTGCTGATTAATTACAAATCCGATCACAGTTCCGAGTTTCAGTCTTGTTTGACGAAAATCAATAATTTGCGATATTTCAGATCTTGACGTTTGCCTAAAAAACTAAGTTCTTTATTTGGCTTTCTTTTAAGCTGAAACTTGTGTTTTGGATAATTTGAGGGTGTTTATTATAAATCCGGTTACAGTTTTAAGCTTCAGACTCGTTTGACGAAAGTAAAAAATTTTAGATCTTTCAGATCTTCAAGTTAAAAATCGAAAATATTTATTTGGTTTTCTATTAATATGAAACCATATATTCTGGATAATTTAAAGATGCTAATTACAAATCCGGTCACAGTTTTGAGTTCAGTCTCGTCTGACGAAAATCAGTGAAAATATGTTAACGATGTAGCCCTAAACACTGACCGATTTCTGAAATATGTTTTAGTAATCCCACTATACTCCATTCTCGCAGTGTTGGCCCACCCTGTATACGTTATATAAGCAACCCATCACCATCTCAAAACCTCACCTCACCTGTCTTGAAGAATAACGACAAAAGGAACTGACGGAACGATGCAAAATTATAGACTGCAGTCGCCAAATCCAATACCAATTTACATATCTCCTTGAATGCCTTTATGTAAATTCAACCCTGTTTTAAATAGTCCAGTCGTCTAGGGTACCGGTTTTTGAAAGCCTTTATTTATCCTGCAATGTATGTATGTATGGGCGGATACAAATTGCAGCCGCGGTTAGGGTATAATCCTATAAATCTCAAAGGTGACCATAAAAGATGTTGAAAATTGCAGCGAGGGTCCCTTATCGGCGTAGTCTACCTGCTTGGAGGTATTCTAAAAATTAATTTGGATTTGTATAGCAAAATATTATATAAAAATAATATTATGTGACAGGTCAAATTAATTTTTATCTAAAGCAACAATTTGGTGGCATTTACTTACTTCTGTTAGTGATCTTGAAAACTATATGACATCGCAATGACTTTTTTAAATTACAAACCCAAAATTTTATTCGCACTTATTGTTATAGAGATTTTGCAATTCTCTACTTAACTAACTAGAACTTAACTAGAAAAGTTAATTTCTTGATACATATTCCCATTATTTTAGGCAATTTCGACAATATCAACAATTATTGTGACATTTTTGATACTTTTTTGCAATTTTCGGAAGGTGATAATATACCCAATGCGCGGTTTTTTTTAGACTGAAACTAATAAATCCTTCTTTTGTTAGAGCAGTTAATAATAAAACAAAAACTATTGACATTGAAAGAAAATTATACTTTTCTAAATTGTTAATTGTTAATAATACATAACATTATGTACAAACATGTTCGTAAATCGTCTTAGATCAATATATACATAAAAAACCATAATTACTAACTAAGGTTCTCACCATAAAAATGACATACACTTTTTATATATTCTAATCCACTTATCCTATTTTCATTGAGTAATAAACCTAGGTATTCTAAGATTCAAAAAATTTTGCTTCTTTTTAGTTGTTGCATTTAGAGTGTGCTTTATTCTGACACTATTCATTTTAATGTATGTGTCTGTTTGAGTATTTATCAAAGACTCTCAAAGATAAACAATGATGGATGGACTCCTATCCCTAACCGAGGGTCGTCCGCTGCAATTTACATGTTTACCTGAAATGGAAAAATAACCAGCCGTTGCAATTTTCATATCCCGGATTAAGAATACTTGACCATCGCTGCAATTTACAATCGCCGGTATGTATATATCTATGTTTAATGAATTTGTGGTTCTTGGGTTTTTAGGCCGGCGTCGTTTAGCGTTAAAGCTTGACGTTTGGCCACCACGAGTGGATGGCATCTTCAGAAGCTATTTCACTTCGGCGACTTCCAAAATACTGACGGCTGGTGGATCTGTACCTATATTTAAACCTGCTAATGGTGACGTGGCCCAACCAGGTAGCGAAGGGGCGAGGGTAGTAGAGGTCAACACATCTATTGATTTTGCTGTAATCATTCCTGAACCATCAAAATACCGTCCTTTTTAACGTAGAATGGAATATTTCTGGATACTATACAATTAAGATGATAGTAAACAATTACGATTGTCGTATCTGATGGTCAATATGACAACGTAAGAAAAGATGTCGGCCTATTAGAATTAGTTGTTTACTACCTCTATGTTCAGTTGTTACTCTGAGGACTGCGCCTTTACACATCACTTTTTCAGCTGCGTCATGGCCGACTCTACTCATTAGGCCGAAGCATTGAAATATGGCAACACTGAATCGAGGGCCGAGCTTTTATTTGTTGTTAAGTCATTAGTGTAATCTTCCAGAGCAAAAAAGAAGATTGGAAGGCGATTTTTAATGTATTTCTAATTATTTACCTGCACAAACGAAACTATAAAGATAAAAAGATGCCTGCAAAGTGTGTAGTACCAGGTTGCACTAGCAATTGTGCTTCCAATAAAGGACATACCAAACATAACCTTCCAGAGTGAAAAATAAGATTGGAAGGTGATTGTTAATGTGTTTTTAATTATTTACCTGCACAAACGAAACTATAAAGATAAAAAGATGCCTGCAAAGTGTGTAGTACCAGGTTGCACTAGCAATTGTGTTTCCAATAAAAGGACATAAACAGAAGTGGGTGAACGGTATTCCTCGTAAGGGCTGGTTATATTTATAAGAATAAAGACAATAATTTACAAACATTTCAAAGGATAAGACCTATTTTAAAGCACAATGTGGTACCTACAATGTTTTCTGGACCTCCCAAATATCACAGAAAAAGACAGTTAATAGAACTCATCTGGGCATGCATCTGGGCATACCTACGAAAAGATTTGATAGTGAAAGGGAATCAAGACCAGCAAGAATGGCTTCAATGTGACCTAATAGTGAATTTTTCTAGCTCAAGTGAAAATTTACAAAGTAAATTGAGTGTTCATTTAAGTGGAAGTGGAAGTGGCAGCAGGAAACAGGTTGCGTTTATTTATATTTTGTAGTGTTTGACTACGATGAACCAGACATCAGATGTAAGTGGCATTAGTAGTAGTAGTTGTAAAAAGTATTTTTCTTAATTTATCAACCGAGATGAACTCTTAATACATATAAAATGTAATAATTATTATTCTGAAACTATAAAACAATTTACGGTAACCGGACCCCTATTTGACAGCTAAGCCACGTTGCCACATCTAAGGCTCCGACCTAGTGTAGAGTCGGCCATGGCTGCGTATAAAATTACATAAAATGTCATATTTGCTAACGGATTCCACTGTGGCCTAATAATTCATACAGTCTTCCATTTCTCAGAAGCGCTGGTAATTGCAACATCCCAATGACTAAGGCACTGAGTAAGTGTCTGAATGCGCTTCGCGTCCGCAGCGTTCGCGGAAGGAATGCTCTGACTAATAGCAATTTCCGTTCCCCGCGAAATTCCACGAAGCGGCGGCGGTCTATTTTTCGATTGTCGAACAATTAACACCGTCGGTAGCGTTTTTCGTTTTTTTTCGCCGGTTGTGTGAAACGCATTCCAAATATTTAGATCGTTCCGGCGCCGCCGTCAAGGCACCGTTAACTTTACTATCTCGGTCTGATAGTACGGTCAATATATAATGGCTTCAGAAAGCATAGGACTACGGGTGGCATTTTTACATTCCGTACATGTATACAGCACCTAGCACAGTCCCATTGGTCAGATTTGAATTTTAAACCAATCAAATTTCGAGTGCCATACGCTAGTATGGAATGTAAATGAGTGCTATATGCACTTACGGAATGTAGCACTTAATGCAGCTGAAAATTTGCAAAGAGGAAAGCGATTTAAGCGAAAACCATTTTTCAACTATGTATTAAACTGCAATAAACTTTATTACAAATTAAGTTATAGTAGGGTGTATAATTTTTGTCCTTCTTTACGAAATATTAAATGTAATAATGGCAAAAATCTGGTGTATTAAGTTAACTAAGTATTAATCTTCAGTGGGCAAAGAAAACATACATTACTTACAAGAATAAAGACATTAAGGAATATAGCAGAACAAAAAGAACGTTATATAGAATCAGTGGGATGAACCATGCATTGGGTTTATTTGTTTTAATATTTTGGGATAGATTACGTACGTTTTTTCTTTGGCCTGAGTCAATAGGTTTAATCTATATTTTCCAGGACTCAGTTCAAAATATTTATAATTAGGAGGTAATTTTGCCCCAGCATGCATGGCGATTTCAAACATATATACGAGTATAACATATATAACCATAATATAACCTCTCTCGCTGCAATCGAAAAAATTAAAACAAGAGTCCAGCCGTAGCCATACGTTTGACTTGCATATATAACTATATTACATTCCGTAAGTGTATATGGCACTGATTTACATTTCGTACACACGTACGGCACTCGAAATTTGATTGGTTTAAAATTCAAATCTGACCAATGAAATTATGCTAGGTGCTGTATACATGTACGTAGTGTATAAATGCCTACGGGTGACCTCCTGGCCTACGTCACTCACTTGTGGAACAGAGCAATTATTGAAAATCATGGCGAATCCCGTGTTGTTGCGCTTGACATGTCGAAAGCCTTCGATAAAGAGTGTGGCATGAGGGACTTCTGGTCAAGCTTTGAAACAAACTCTTTTGTTATAATACTACAAAAAAAAAACATAAATAAGTAGTTTGCTAAAATGATCTTAAATTATTGAAAAATGAAACGGATTGCTAGCAAAAACTGGGCAGGGGCATTTTTAATAACGAGTGTTGGCTCTGCGTGCCCAAATCATTACTTGCATTCTTCTCAAATGACGAATGTCTTCTTGAGAAATAGGTCCGATTCCTCTAAAAGAGCGTGCAATTCATTTAAGGTTAAAGGAATAGGAACACAACTTCGCATTCTTCGCCCAAGCATATCCCAGACATGTTCAATTGGATTCGCATCTGGACTTAATGGTGGCCACTCCAAGACATCAATGTCTACATCGTATAAGTATTGTTGAGTAATTCTCGCGGTGTGGGGTCTGGCATTATGATACATCAGAATAAAATTATTTCCATTCGAATCAACATAAGGAACAACAAAATCCTGCAAAATCTCATCAATGTATCTGACAGCAGTTAAAGACCCTCTTGGAATGATGTATACTCTGTGCGTGCCTCCAGAGAAATTTCAGCTCACACTACAAGTGAACCTCCTTGGTAGACTATCTTAGGACTAAAGGTACATTCTGCAAAACGTTCTTGTGGTCTTCACTATACTCTTTCACGACCATCTGGAGACCGCAGGCTAAACCTTGACTCATCAGTAAACAAAACACGCCCCATTCATTTTCACCCCAGTATTCATGATTTTTCGCAATCTGAAGTCGCGCTACACGATGACGTCTAAGAAGCTCTGGACCTGTAGCGGGTCTATGACTACCAAGATTGGCTTCACCAAGTCTTCGTCTAACGGTCCGCTCACTTAAATTGGTATTTCGGACGTGATGAAGTCCATTTTTGATTTCTATAGTTGTAGCAGCTGTAGCATAAAGCTCTCGTAGACTTTGTAAGATGATAAAGCGATCACCATGAGCATTAGTCCTTCGTTGGGGGCCAGTGCCAAGTCGTCTACTGTAACATCCAGTCTCTAAAAACGTGTATAAATGGTGCACAGTGCTATTTGATACGGGATGATAACGTTGGGCAACATATCGCTATCTTCCTCCGTCTTAAATCAACGCAACCATAGCAGGCGCGGTTTGGGGACTAACAGCAGGCATTATTAGCTCAAATAAACGCAGCAAAACTTGTTAAACGACTTGCTCTCAGAGTAACAACTGAACATAGAAGTAGTAAACAAACCAAAGCCATCATCTTTTGACACTTCAGCCTCCAAACATTGCCAACTAACCTGAAAATTCTTCCAATGTAACCCATGTTACGAACACTGCTCTGCACTGTCCCATCTCGAAAAACTGTCAAACTACACTCGAATATAGCACAAGTCCGTAAAGATTCACTACAGTTACCAACAAATAGCGAATTCGATTTTACTGACCAAGCATAAAAGACGCACAAACAAAACGAACGTGTGACAGTCGGGGTTTGCCGTAAACAAATCGCAGGAAAATTATATAGGCGTTGCCAGCTCCTCAAAATTTATGTAAGACAGAATTTGCGTTTATGATGAACAAACATGCAGTAACGCAGTAGAGGTCAACATATCTATTGATTTTGCTGTAATCATTCCTGAACCATCAAAATACCGTCTTTTTTAACGTAGAATGGAATATTTCTGGATACTATACAATTAAGACGATAGTAAACAATTATGATTGCTGTATCTGGTGGTCAATATGACAACGTAAGAAAAGATGTTGGCCTATTAGAATTAGTTGTTTACTACCTCTATGTTCAGTTGTTACTCCGAGGGCTTGCTAAATACATCAAAAATTTGACAAACTTCTGTCAAATTTATTAAAAACAATAAAAAAGCTCATGACCAACTATGCAGTTTTGAGTGATACAATTTATACAATTTTCATGCTAAGACAGTATTTACTAAATCCAGTTTTCTTTTTCAAATAAACGGTTGATTGTTGTTAGACATTAATTTATTGATGTTTTGCTTGTGGGTAGGAACTTAGGACAATGAAACATTACAAAATTTATATTTTAAGAAATTAATCATAAAATCTCAAGTGCTCCGTTTTTCCTACCGGTGAGTGTATTAACTCAAATCATGGCCGACTCTACACTAGGCCGGAGCCTTAGATGTGGCAACGTGGCTTAGCTGTCAAATAGTGGTCCGGTTACCGTAAATTGTTTTATTGTTTCAGAATAATAATTATTACATTTTATATGTATTAAGAGTTCATCTCGGTTGATACATTAAGAACAATACTTTTTAGAACTACTATTACTAATACCACTTACATCTGATGTCTGGTTATCGTAGTAAAACACTACAAAATAAAAATAAACGCAACCTGTTTCCTGCTACCACTTCCACTTCCACTTAAATAAACACTCAATTTACTTTGTAAATTTTCACTTGAGCTAGAAAAATTCACTATTAGGTCACTTTGAAGCCATTCTTGCTGGTCTTGATTCCCTTTCACTATCAAATCTTTTCGTAGGTATGCCCAGATGCATGCCCTCGTTGGCATGCCCAGATGAGTTCTATTAACTGTATTTTTCTGTGATATTTGGAAGGTCCAGAAGACATTGTACCACATTGTGCTTTAAAATAGGTCTTATCCTTTGAAATGTTTGTAAATTATTGTCTTTATTCTTATAAGTATAACCAGCCCTTACAAGGAATACCTTTCACCCATTTCTGTTTATGTCCTTTATTGGAAGCCCAATTGCTAGTGCAACCTGGTACTACACACTTTGCAGACATTTGTTTATCGTTTATCTTTATAGTTTCGTTTGTGCAGGTAAATAATTAGAAACACATTAAAAATCACCTTCCAATCTTATTTTTTACTCTGGAAATCTTAATGACAAAAGCTCGACCGACTATTCAGTGTTGCCATATTTCAATGCTCCGGCCTAGTGAGTAGAGTCGGCCATGCTCAAATTCAAGACCTTTCACGATTACAATCCTTTACCCGCCTATTGCCGTGGGAAATTATAAATAATAAGCTCGAAAAAAAAGACTGCCTGATAAAACGTTCATTTACCCTATACCCGAGGACCGGTGCTCCTGGCAAACTTTATTTTAGCTCCGGTGTCTAGACATGTCACCGCAGGAATTTTCTTTATCGTCCTGGGAGCGCAATGGAGCATCGCCACGGAGCTGCGGAGGAAGAATTAGAGGTGGATTTATCGACGGTCTATTTATAGGGGGAAAGAGGCGAAGGCAGAGGAAACCGTCTGGTATCAGGGTCGACTTACGTTTCAGACGATGCCAATAGAAGGCCTTGGGGGTGGTAGCGAAGGAAAAACTCGAATTTGAAATAACGTTTATACTACTGGAAAGCGAAATCGGAAGCACCTAGAAAAAAATGTAGTCAAGTTGATTGACTCAATACTTCCCAAACATTATGGTGATACCAGTTTATTAATTTTCGAGCTTTAGTCTAAGATCCCCTTGCAACCAAATCATTACCAGTACCCCCCCCCCCCCCAAATTGTCTTATGCCGCTAGGTCTTTCCTTCACAGGTCAATGAACAGCCTATTATCAATAATACAAGCTTTTCAGTTTTAGAACCCACCCAAAAAAGGTAGAAAACTGTCAGGAACCCCTAAAACATCTAAAATCGAAGTTTGAGCTGTTTTCATATTTTTAGTTTTTTTATTGTTGCTACGCTGCCACTGACACGATTTCTAACAAGCATACGCGTTTTCCATCCTCACCACAGTAATAATAATTTCATTGGAATCAATTTAATAGTTTCCACGTTACAGTCCCTTAGTTTCGGTATAACAGGCAAGACAAAGTTCAGATGGATCTAAAAAGGTGATTTATGTCGCTAGGTCTTCCTTCACAGGTCAGTGGACAGCCTATTATGAATACACCAAATTTTTCAGTTTTTCACCACCCAACCACCCCAATTTCACCCCCACCCAAAAAAATCAGAAAATGATCAGGAACCTCTAAAACACTTAAAAACGAAGTTTGAGCTATTTTTATATTTTTAGTTTTTTTATTATTTCTGCACCACCACTGGCACGATTTATAAAACCATATGCGTTTTCCATCTTCGCCATGGTAGTAGTACTGTGTCAAAATTTCATTAAAATCAATTCAACAGTTTCCTCGTTACAACGATCTAAAGCAATACTCTCGTATGTTTACATCAGAAAAAATTCCTTTGCTTTCTGTAATAGCCAAGGCAATGTTCGGATAGACCTAAAAAATTTATTTATGTCGCCAGGTCTTCCTTCACACGTCAGTGGACAGTCTATTATGAAAGCAACAAATCTTTCAGTTTTACAATTTTTTTTGTTTTTTGCTAATTACTCCGCCGCCTATGCATCGATTTTCAAAATTATAGGAGCATTACCTACTAAGACCCCACAGCATACCGCTACCCAAATTTCATCACAATCAGACAGACAGACCGACAGACAGACAGACCGACGGACAGACAGACCGACGGAAACAAGTGACGTGGATTTTCGTTATGTAGACATCATAATACGCCCAAAAAGCGTATTATCTCAAAATCGAAAATTTTCGCGATCATAATACTCCCCTCACCTATCGGTGTGGGAAGTATGTATACTCATCACAGAGTTAACATCTCTAGAGGGAATGTAAACAACAAAATGCACAGGTCGCTGACCAGCCAACATGTAACGGAAATTTTGAAACTTGAGGGCATTACCAGTGGCATACGACTTTATATTAAAATTGAATGTTCATTATTAGATTCAATTATTACTGTGATGTTACAAACTGGTACAATTATTATTAGTATTTAGCTATACTTAGAGAGTTACTCTTATTATAATTTGATTGTAACAGTTAATTATTATTACCATGACCCATATTTCACGCTACTGAAAACCAAAACAAAACTTATCTAACCTATGATAAGTGGTGTTCACCGATTCGTTGCTATTGCAGCAAACTATGCACTTTTTATTTCGTCCCATCATGCAATTATGACAATATTGTTCATAAATAATTTAATTCACACCACAAATAGTCACAAAGTCACTTAAATATACATTAAAACAACAAAAATCTCAACATACGCAATAACCACAACTACAATGACAGCCACATGACAGCTTTAGGGGACGCCGATTGTAGGTTGCCAGATTTACGACATATTAGAAGTTATTGCGACATTCCGCTATAAAATTTACCATTTTTGAGATTCCGTTAAATGAATACAAATTATCTTCACGTAAATCAGTTACATTGCAAATATATTGGAATGTATAGTTAAATACCCAGTTAAATACTTTGTGTTCAAACTGCGGAAACTGCCAGATTTTGAAGAAACTGAAAGGTCCTTAAGCGGACGAAGAAGAGTGGCAATAGCGCTATAGATGATGGCTGGTCAATATTCAAATTAGGCTCCCTCTAGAGATGTTAAGTCTGTGGTATGGACTGACAGGCAGGGCTGTCCCGATTAGATCTGGCGCGTGGCAAAATCCACCAACATAAAGATAAATCCGCCAGTTTGAACCGCACCGTTCCAAACCGGCGGATCAATTTCTGTGTCTATGACCAGCTATTCTATTGGTTCGTTAAAAACGCATTCCTCGTAACACATCCTCGCACAGCTCTAGCGGAAACGCAGCCTTAAGATATGTTTCCACCAAAGGAACATTGAGGAACTTTTATGTAGCTAAATGTTTCATCCTGTTTCGTAAACAAGAAACTTTCAGGAACATATACAGGGTGGTCCAATAAGCGCGCGGTGCTTCCTAGCGGCCATACGGTTTAAATTAGACAAAAATGTTTTAAATAAAAAACGTTTCTTTTCAAATGCTCTACATTTAGAAATTAATTTCAAAGATGGCGGACTTCCGGATATACCGGAAGTAGGTATCAACTTCCTTATTTTAAATGGAACACCCTGTATATTATTACGTTTTTGAATTCAGCATCGATTTTTAGGTCCAGTTTGTTAACCATTGTTTATACCTACGAAGCCTATTTTCGGAGTTATTCAGCGATTTTTACAAAATTTGACGTTTGTAGTACTTTACAAGAAACGTTAATATCTAGAAAACTAAACACGATAGAAAGATGCGGTTTTCGGTTTTGAAACAGCAAGGAACGTATTTGTGTTTCAGTAAGATCGTTGTTTCAAAAGAACATAAAATCAATGGACTAGAAATTTTCAAATTTGAAAAGTTAAAAACGTTAAAAACTTTTATTTTTCAAATGGGATGGTATCATAAGTTTCACATCAGTGGATGCGGAATTACATTCTCTTTCACTTTTATCTAGGCACGTGTGGTTCTATCTTTGATGGTTTTTAAGATATTTACGGTTTTGTAATTATTGCGTAGGAATTGGAAAAATCGTAGGTGGCGTGGCTCACAGACGAAACAATTGGCAGGAAACCTTTCATCCAAAGTGTTTCGGTCTCTAATACTAAAATGTGCTTTTGCTCCATCTAACTGTAACCACATTATTCTTAAAAACTCCAGTGGTGAAGTTTTCAACAGGATTTCCAAATTTTCATGTGGAAAATATTGGAAAACATTAGTTTATTGTGCGGTTTCCAATAATACCGCCCCAAACGCTTAGACTTCATGCTGGTTGTCAACAAACTTCTCAAAATTTGGATTTACGTGGGCGTAAAATACGAGAGAAGGAAACATGCAGTAGTAATACATGAAGATAGTGAGTTTGACATTCTCGCAATTGTGGTTAAAGATCCGTATAGCAGTGCTACAGCAGAAATTAGTCGCTATTTGGGCATTGGTCAAACATCTGTGAACATGATCTTAACGGAGTACATATAGCATCCTTATCACGTGCAGCTAAATCAAGCAATTGAAAGACAAGACTTTGAAAACTGAATGAATTTCTGTAACCGGAGTCGTGCTCAAGTCCAAGAAAATGCACTCGTTTCTAACATACATTTCTTATGAAATTCTTTCATTTTCTTTGTTATGAAATGTAGCTACAGCGTTATCATTATCGGTCATGTAAACTGGCATAATTTACATTTTTATACCGACGTAAATCCAAATTTTGAGAAGTTTGTTGGCAACCAGCATGGAGTCTAAGCATTTGGGGTCATATTACTGGAAACGGCATATTAAACTAAGGTTTTCTAAAATTTTCTTCGCGAAAATTTGGAAAATCTGTTGAAAAATTCACCACTGGAGTTTTTAAGAATAATGTGGTTACAGATAGATGGAGCAAAAGCTCATTTTAGTATTAGAGGTCGAAACACTTTGGACGAAAGGTTTCCTGCCAATTGTTTTGTCTGCGAGCCACGCCACCTACGATTTTTCCAATTCCTACGCAAGAATTACAAAACCGTAAATATCTTAAAAACCATCAAAAATAGAACCACATGTGCCTAGATAAAAGTGAAAGAGAATTTAATTCCGCATCCACTGATGTGAAACTTATGATACCATCCCATTTGAAAAATGAAAGTTTTTAACGTTTTTAACTTTTCAAATTTGAAAATTTCTAGTCTATTGATTTAATGTTCTTTTGAAACAACGATCTTACTGAAACACAAATACGTTCCTTGCTTGTTTCAAAGCCGAAAACCGCATCTTTCTATCGCGTTTAGTTTTCGAGATATTAACGTTCCTTGTAAAGTACTACAAACGTCAAATTTTGTAAAAATCGCTGAATAACTCCAAAAATAGGCTTCGTAGGCATAAACAATGGTTAACAAACTGGACCTAAAAATCGATGCTGAATTCAAAAACATAATAATATACAGGGTGTTCCATTTAAAATAAGGAAGTTAATGCCTACTTCCGGTATATCCGGAAGTCCGCCATCTTTGAAATTATTTTCTAAATGTAGAGCATTTGAAAAGAAACGTTTTTAACTCTAAACATTTTCTTCTTATTTAAACGATGCGGCCACTAGGGAGCACCGCGCGCTTATTGGACCACCCTGTATAAACGTATCGTCTCCACTGAAGCAACTAAGTGGCCGGGAGTCGCTGGTTGTTTGTGGCAACAGAAAACTTAGAGCAACACCGTGTTTCCACTGAAGCCAGTGTTTCCATTGACGTGAAGGTGTTAAAAACATTTACTGTATTGATAGTTATTTTTTATAGTAGAATATGGAGAGAGAAGATGAAATTGCGTTAGCGGCGGCGAGATTCATTGTGTTATCGACCAAAAAGCGGCGGAAAAGGAAACATAAAAGTTGGGTAAAGCCGAGTCTCCAAGAAAGAGATGACCAACGAATTCGAATAGGCTAGAAGAAGCAAAGCCCATGCGCTAACAGGCATGTGAGTGTATCCATGACCCTGGTGTTATTATTTACCACTTGTTTACAAAGACGATGTTATTGTTTACAGAAATTGACAGAAATCCGCTGGATTTAAAGAACTTTTATTATACAGACATAGACGTATTATCCGTTTACTGTACCGAGATTCAGCCAAAAAAAGGTTTGACAGGTACGATGGCCGTCTGCCTACCAATAAGCAAATAGCTGGGCAATAAAAAGAGAAGTATGGCTGCCCTAGTACACGCCCGGGTCAAAATCAGTGGCGTGTCTACCAGTTTTATGCGGTGCTATAAACTAATAGGTATTTATACAAGTCAGAAACATACGAGTATGTTTACATTTTTTGCGAGCAACGTAAAAAAGCCACAAAAACCGAACACCTTTAACCGGCAAAGCAGGGGCGACTCAGAATATTTATTTGTAAATATTTCCTCAGTCTGGGTAAGGTGAGAATGTCAGAATGGTATGTGACAAACTTAATAATTCCATCAATTTAAGTTCGTTGAATAACCGCTAAATCGTGTTAAGTCACCAATAAAAGGGCATCAAATGATAAACGATGAACGGCGATTCTTTTACCTGAAATTATCAGTATCACTACATGTAGGGTTGAATCCAGCCATGACTCGCACCACGCAGTCGATAGATTAATTGACTTATCGATCTGTCAGGTGGTTGTCCGGATAGTCTCCGTACTCTACAGTTATCAGTGGCGTAGTACACTACACTACACTACACTCACTACACTACACTACACTACACTACACTACACTACACAAACACTACTATATGAAAAAGTGACACCATATTACCAATTAGCACTGTTGGTAGAGTTGTGGACAGAGATATAAGATTTGTTTACATGTTTTCACGGGGGACAAAAAAGCTAGAAATTTGTAAGCTTGACTTGTAAATCCTAAACAGAAAATATTTAATCATAATTGTGAGATTGTGAGATGTATTCATAATAATTCATATGTTGAGACAGTAAAAGTAGACTCACCTCTAATTTTGTGTGCAAAAGTACTTTCAAATAAACTAATAAAACTATTGGTGTTCATCATCTCGCTACTTTCATTAAAATCTAAGTCAGAATCACTATCCGTGTCCGTTAAGTTGATTATAAATTCTTCTGAGTGATTATCAATCACACGTTCCTTCTCTAAATATTTGCATTCTATGTCCATTACGTGATTACATCTCTTTTGCCAGTCCTCAGGTGTTATCTTGGCAAACTCTTCTTCTGCTATCTTCTTGACATCCTCCAAATCGAAAGTGACGTTTCTTTGTGCAACGTTATGTTTAACAGTAGCCCAGATCAATTCAATTGGATTTAGATCCGGGTGATATGGAGGCAACCGCAGAACTGTATGCCCATAGCTACTCAGGAGCATGTCAAATTTGTATTGCACAAACTGCTGCTTATGTTCTTTAATCAGCTCGTATAATTCTGGTTTCAACATACATGGTGAAAATTGTATATTTTTCCTGGTTACCATTGTACCATGTCTATTTTTTTTGAATTGCTGTTTGGCGCTGGGTCTACTTTTATGTTGTGATACGGAGCATTATCACTAACTATGACAGAATTTGGTGGCAAATTAGGGATCAGATATTCCTTCAGCCATTGTTCATAATTGGTGCTGTTCATGTCATCATGGTAGTCACCAGTTTTGCATCCAGATTTGAATATCAGTAGAGCGTTGTTTACAAAACCTGCTGAACTTCCTGCATGTACCATGACTAGCCTTTTACCTTTCGACACCTTAGAAAATAGACCAGAACTGCTACTATCATGCCAAGCTTTTGATGAGGTGTGGCTACTGTGAATGTAGGATTCATCTAAATACACGATAGGTCGACCTTGGTCACGAAAATATCTCACCTTCTTAAGGTAAGATATCCGTAGTTGCCGTATACTGGATTTTTCTATCAGCAAATGCCTTTCGTTCACTGATTTGCCCCACTTGAATCCCAGTTTTTTAACGATTTTCCATAGTGAGGCTCTGCATCCTTTCCAGTTGAAATCTTCTTCTAATTTTTTCCTGAGAGATTCAAGCGTTACACGGCAGCACTTTGTCAAATGGAAGTTATAAATTATGTTTCTTATATCGCTGATAGCAAAATTTTCATTTTGAACTGCGGTTACTGGGCATTTTCGTTTGCGACTATTGCGTACCTCTCCCATGAACGCATTGGTTCCATGTTCTTCAGCTTCATTAGCTTCTCGCACAATTCTAGTAATACTCGCAACTGAGACTCCTGTAGCTCGGGAAACCTCCGCTTTTACTTCTCCCATGTTTGTACGGGTGTCACGGTCACTCCTTAAATTTACAATAAATAGGAATACATTATACACCACTTCTTTCGTCTGGTTTGACAATATTTTATTCTTCCCAAGATTGCCCATGACGAACAGTGAATATTCAACAGTCAAAACGAAGAGATCAAGAGTTTTTTATTTTACACCTATAAAATACCGAGGAATCTATCGCCGCTACTGGTGTGCGAACCACGCCCGTTGCTTGACGTTCCACGACTGAGGCAGGTAGCAGGCAGGCGGTCTCAGACGACCCAGCCGGAAATGATTTATGGGTTTCAAATCTTGGTAGAGTAAAAGAATAATACGTTACATTATTTTTGAAGGAGTGATGGTCAGCGTGTGACGAAAGAGCAGCTCGGCGGGCAGTAGCCCGGGCTGCACATTTTTCTTCTTTGTTCTATGTAATAATAATAATAGTAACAAGATACGTTGAAGGGATAAGCATGTAACGGTGTGGCTATAAGATAATGACGATTACGTTGAGGATATAGAAAAGAGAAACTATTACAGAGTGATAGGAAAAAATGAAAGATGCCAGATCTTAAATATTCGTGGCATAGGATTTACGACCAATCGCAGCCAGTCCAAATTTATTGGACTATTTATGTACCATACGGGTCCACTAATTGTTTGAATATTTGAAAGGGAACTACAAAACTACTAAGTACTTACATTGGGGTACATTAAATGAAAACTTACACTGAACTTTTTCAATATATTTCAATATACATATTTCTATTACCAGATAATGTTCAAAATAAACTTAAATACAACAGACCTACAAAAAATTCAACTTGAAGAACCCATCTATTTAGTGAATATGATTTGGTATTTGAAAGAATTTGGCCCTGTAAATATATTAAAGGGAGGTTTTATCACCTTTGTCAGGCTTCTCACCTTCGGAGTGTATGATTCTCACATTGGAGCAACAGGCGGTGCAGTAATAAATTTGCTGTATTACCTATTATTGCCTTAGCAACAGAGACACATTAACTATAATATATGGGAACGGGTACTTATGAGCATTATGTATCGCAATCTTCCCAGTTTCGAGACTATCATTACAGATCGAAACATTTTGAAGAAGGGAACCTGCAACAGGTAACCGTCTGGTACACAAATGAACAATAAAGTTTGAAGACAAGAAACGTATAAAATAAATTTATTTAAATTCTATTTTTATAAATTTATCATATTTAGCATAAATTGTTTACGGCGCAAAATAATTTTTTTTTCAATAATTCATTTTACGTAAAACTGGAAAAACAAATTTAAAGTGACATTAACTTCGAAACGTTTCTTATTTAATCAAATCTCAGTTTTATGAATCGCGGTTAGCTAAAAAAAATGCATGTTCATGAGAATTAGCTGGAATAGAAACGTAAACGAAATGGAAATACATGAATATAATATTCTCTCGCTCCATGAGCTACACCCCTTTTGAGACATCACTGGCATTTCTTACCCGATGATAAGGTTTCCAAAACAAACAATAGAACTCAGCGAGTCTGCTACCTGTCGTCTGGTAAATAAAGGGTGAAAAAGGAAAGGGTCATTGTTCGGTCCAGATCTGGGTACCTGACCTGTGAATTGGGATTTCCGTTGATGCGACGTTGTCACGTTTTTTCAGAAATATTGGATTGACCTAATTTAGCGGAAACCGAAATGGGGGTGAGATTGGTTTGTGTGTGGACGCCACTCCCGGGCCGCTGAAAAACTACTATGGTATTTTTAAGTTTCAGTAACTAACCTAACTTGACCTCACGGGTTCAATTGTTGAGGTTAAAATGGTTTAACTGGGGTTTAGTCAATTGTTAATCGGCTCGTCTCAGTCCATGCTCTAACAGGCATGTGTATATTGGCAAGGCCCAGTTGTTCTTATTTACTGTGTTCACAAACACGATGTTATTTTTTTACAGAAACGCGGGAAATAAATTTTGTGGAATTGTTAAAAATGATCTTTTGATACTTTATGCACCGTTAAAACCCAAATTTCACTCTAAACTATAACAATGAACCCGAAACGATCAACCTAAAAAAGCAAAAAACTAAATACAAACAGACTAGGTAGGTACGTCTTGATACACATTACACAATCAAGACTTACTTTTTTCGATTTTGTAACTCGCTTATTTTTCAGTTTTCGGGTAAGAGTTATTTGAAAAAGTTGTTTATTTTAACGACTTCTATGTACAGTTGACAAAGAAGTATCACCCTGTATAATAACAATACATTGATCAGGATCTTCCTTTGGAGCAAAAGTCAATTTTGTGATTTTCCTCACACGCTTTTTTCAACTTTACTATTACTGCAATGACTGCAAAATATATATTGTCAGTTGTCACAGCTAACGAAAATACAATAGGTTTACACGAAAACGATCTGGCAACGTGGCCAAGTTATCCTTTGCTATTTTTTGCCTCCGATCCTCTACCAGCCTAATTGCCTGCTACGAGCATCAAGCTGCTTGATAAACACAATATTTATAATATACTTGAGATAGTGAGTCCAAACAAAACCCTTGTTTACTGCTTCTACCTATTCGAATTCGTTGGAGATGACTTTGGTGTAGCAAAGTTACTTAGCGTCCTAAAGAAAGACGATTTATGCTCGCGAAGAATAACCAATTGTAGTGTCCAAAATTTTTGTCGAATGTCCAGCTCTGACCTCGAATGGCTGTTGGGTCAGGTTGCTCCAAGAATTCAAAAAGAAGATACAAATTATAGGAAAGCTATTCCCCCAATGGAACGATTGCTTGTCACACTGCGATTTCTTCCAACAGGAGATTCTTATATTCACACTCGTGTAACTTGTAATTATCGATTGATTCAACAACTAATTCGTTTATCCACGCAGCAGACGGCATTTTTTTAAATTTGCAAAGTTCAAGACAGTCACCAGACACTAGGCACAGCACGTGTTACAAATACAAAGTTATCTGAAAAATTTCTGTTCCCTATTCGTTTCCACCGCGACGGCGACAAGCAGCAACTAGTTTTTGTTTCCCTATGTTGCCGATTTTCCTTTGAAGTTTACCGCTCGAAATGGAAACCGGCGACAAGAAGGAACAATCTCAATTTGGAACAGAAACCGAGTGGAACATTCAGAAACTTTATGAAACATTTCCGGAAAATGGGAACAGAAACATAAAAGTTCCTCAATGTTCCTTTGGTGGAAACATACCTTTAGAGGTAGTGGGTTCGTAGATAAGTGCGGAGGTGTCGTACAAACACGGGAAGGAAGTGCGATGAGCGTGCGCCAAAGGAGCGCGGCGACGCGTCAAGGAAACGGCGTTGCGGCGGCGGACGGCGGGCGTGATTGGCCACACACGTCATTGGAAAACACCACAGGCCGACGTCTTCGGCTGATTTACATAGAAATGGCGCACGCCGAGGTTTTCCTGAACGCCGGACGATGTTCCGGACAGGAAGTTAAAGGCGGCTATTCACAGGAGTCAATACACTCTATCCAGGATTCGGCATTTTTACATGACGTCCAAAAATAGCGCCCGAAGATAGAGAATCCAAAAAATGAAATAATACCATATTAAAAATTTTGGTTTACAAAATTAATATGGTCAGGAAGATACCTCAACTTCGATTCTAACGTGCCGAAAACATATAAAACCAGTGTAATAAATAGTCTCACCGATCGAGCCATTTTACTTTCTGACGTCAAAAACAGACCTGACAATCTCAAAAAGGTAAGGAATATCCTGTCCCAAAACAATTACCCCCAGCACTTCACAAACACCACTATCAAGAAGAGAGTTCATCAACTTTATAACCGCCAGCAACGTTCAAATAATGATAATAATAAAAAGAAATATTTTTCAATGCCTAAAAATTTTCAATAAGTTTAACGTAAATGTTGCCCATACTGCCACGACAACAACCCGTGCAGTATTTTCAAGCCTGAAACCTGCATTAGAAAAAGACATGCATAGCAATTTGGTTTATGAAATACCTTGTAAAGATTGCCCCAACTTATACATAGGACAAACTAAACAATATTTAAATAAACGCATATATAAACACAAGTATGATATTAAAAATAAAAACCTGAATTCTACCGCCCTCAGCAAACATGCTATAGAAAATAAACATACCATCGATTTTAACAACGTTAGAACTTTATGCAAAGAGAAAGATTTGTATAAAAGAAACATCTCAGAGATGATACATATAAAAAAAGTTCTAACAGCATGAATTTCAGGACAGATACAAGCAATCTTTCATGCATGTATACAAATTTAATAAATGGAACATAGCCTATACTTTCTTCCATCTTATCAATATTTACCTTCCTTCCTCGATATTTAATTGTTTAAAAAATAAAAAAAAATTAATTGTAAATGTTAGTCATTTTGTATCTGTTTGACAATTCTGATATTTTATTTTAGTTTTAATACCTGAAGATGACGCCTAATAGCAGCTTCGAAACGTCGTAAAATTTTATATTTTGGAAATATAATAAGTGACCGTATCCCATGATTGTTTTACTAAAAAAACAAAAATGTTAAATGCAATTGCTTGTTTTACCATCGAAGTAGAGTCCGCGAGTTAAACCGTGACCGCACCCTTTAAATTATGTACGAATCCATTCAGACTATCGCCCAGAGTGATCTTATTTTTGTCGTCTCCTACATCGTTATTTTCATTATATGTTTTCTGTTCATTCATCCGAAGACCAACATTGTCGTACTTGCAGACATCGTAACCAAATAGAAACGAGTACAAACAGTTTGCGATTCTATTTATAACATATCACGTCTCGGTATGTGGATAGGAAAGGCGTGGGCTATTTTTAGCTCGTGATCAGTACAGTCAATCATCTTCGTGATCCCACTGCATCGGACGTGTGGCTAATTTGAGACGAACCGGTATGGTCTTTCGGAGCATCGAATCCCGCGTTCAGACAATGTACTAACATGGAGCCAAGTGTCAGGGTGACAAAATTTTATAATTCAAAAATACTATTATCCAAGAGTGTAGTTAAAATACAACGTAAAAACGATGCTTTAAAATGCTTGGAAGAGCGAGTTTCAGTCGAATGTAAGATAAACAACTAAATATCTGGCCGATATTATTTTCTAAACAGTTTGAAGAGCTTCACAGTAATTTAGGCGGTTCATCACGTTAGAATAAAGTTCAAAGTTGGATAATGTTTACTTGATGCCTGCCTGAAAATACGCCCGTCCCTTCAGACTAGTCGACCACAAAATATCATTTCATATAGAACCTAGTGATACTTCGTACAATAAAGTGGTCTTGTGATTTGTTTTGTGATTGTGCATAGATTGTGCATAGGTGAGTTTATCTCACAGGTGAATTCTACTAATTGTCTCTTTGTTTATTGATATATTGATTTATTGTAAGACCCTGTATATTTTTTAGCGTTTATAATTTCCAAATCTGTTTAGTCTGTGTTCCCTTACAAGTCGATATCCATAAAATAACTACGCATGACGATTTATGAAGTTGAGAAACGTTGGCGCTATTTGTTTATATTGGAAAATAGGGCTGAGCAGCTTCTCATGGTTACTACAAAGGTTATGCTGATGCCGAAAGTTTAATTAGGAGACAGTATGGTTTATTTATATTATCATCACACAGGCACTATTATTGAGACGGTTTAAATAAAGCGCTTTTAATATTTGCTGCCATTCGGGTTTTGGTAACTTTAGAAAACAGTGTGTTAGGTTTGTGTAGTGGTGCTACAAGAAGGGGTGAGTTTTCTCACGAGCTATACTTGTTACTGCGCACTTGGTATTATTATTTTCACTGTTAATGATATTTGAGATAACCTGGTTTGAGAGATGATTTAAAAACGATTATTGATTGTTGTAATTATTATTGATTGTTGCGTTGTCAGCCTGAGGTTTATTGGCATGTTTTGTGTTTCTTGTGGCTATACCTTGAGCAGGTCTGGGACCATTGCACGGCTTATAGGGTATTACGCAAGGCTCAATGTCGTGGGGGGACACCTCGCGTTTTGGTGTCCATTGCACTCCTCAGCATTGGAGCGTTTATTGCCAAGTGGTCTAGACCAGAGTACAAGAGAAATAGAGAGAAGGAGATTGTTGTCAATCTCGGTAGCGTTGTCGCTACTGTATTGAGTGAGTACTGTATTACTCATTGCACAACTCGATACGTTTGTTTGTTCAGGCACCATTGGCATTACAGTGCTCGGAACGAAAAGCCTTGCACATACTTCCATGGTCAGTGCGTTGTCGTCACTGGGATAGCATAACAATCTAGCAATAATATTCTGATTAATTACTGGCATAATTATTATTGACGATTCTTGATGTATTTACTTTCTCAAGTTTGTGGAGCAAGTATGCTCAGTGGCTTTATTTCATTTTCAGGTGCGCTACAGACCATCCGGATATGAAAGTCAGCCTATGCCCATGTGCCCATAAAAGGTTTTGCTATTTTACAATTGTTTTAACCATTTTATTAATTTTTTTATATTGTTAGTACAATTAATTACCTCATATTAAATATGGCCATATTAAATCCATGACATTTTATTAATCATGTGCTACTATGACACGCTATCCATTTGAGTTTGACACCGACGTCTTACATTATTTCATTATATTATTTGAGAACTTGTTATTAGACAATAATTGACAAACTTTCATACACACATTATTTATATCATTAATGGTTTGATAATTCAACTACTGAATGTCTGCGATATGAAAACAGATAACAATCTCGAAGTACATCGCGAGTTGACCCTTCGTGCTGAAGTAGTACAAAGGAGTGGATACTTGCGAGTTGACCCCTAGTATCTTAGTGAGTTGGCCTCACAGTTATCATGATAATTCTCCGCCCTAGTGATTGGAGCTCTTGGAGAGGTATTTCGCGTGTTGACCCTTAATACCAAAGACCCAAGTGCTGCTTGAGTTTTGTTATATGCTTTTTGTATAATTATATATTATTCCATCTATTCTCTTGGAGAGGTATTTCGCGAGTTGGCCCTTAATACCTATGACCCGAGAGATGTTTGATTTATGTTCTGTATAATTTGTATGACCACATAAGATGTAAATATGATTTTATTCGATTGTAGTTAAAGGATATACATATTTGCTGTGTTATCTATTTATATTTGTGTGTTTATTTATTCTGCCTGTTTTATCAATCACGCCAGTATAAAATAACGACATGTTCTTTAATTTAACATATGTTAACCCATTTCTTTTTATTTATCATTCTTCAATGAATTGGTTACTCAGGTATCTTTTAATTTAATTTACAGATCTGTCGTCTCGAGCGCTTTTCCTGAAACAGGCTCAACCTTTTATCGATGTTAAATTAGGTAAATTAAGTTATCGTTTAAATATTGAATTGTGATCTTACTTAATTTATTTTGATCGTTGTTTTATTGATTGAATTACGACCTTATTAAATGTTTGTTTTAAAAACACGCCCAGAATGATAATTTAATCATTAATTCGTTTTTATCTCCTACACAAGTGGTTTTCCATATTTCTGTATGACCGAGTTTGGACACGTAAAGCTGCCCACAGACGCTCCGGAAATCCTCAGAGGAAAAACTGCACAGTCCTGGCTTGAAGGCCCTTGCACTTTGGCCTGAATACACCCTCCTTCACAGACGCTCAGGAAACCTTTCAGTTCAGTTCAGTTCTAGCAAGCATGGCATCAAAAGACGGCCTGCGCAGGCGATCGAATGGTTTTTCAATTCCACATCCGGCGGCCTGTACAATCCGGCGAACCTCCACATACGCTCCGACAATCCTTGAGGCCAGAACTGTGCAGTTTTTCCTCTGAGGATTTCCGGAGCGTCTGTGTAATCGAAATTTAATTCCAGACTCCTATGTATTGCCATTTAGGGCCGGTTGTACAAATGCGGGTTTAACACGAGCTTTGTCAAGCCCAAGCTTAGCTAAGCTCAGGCTTAAAGTCGACACCCGTTTTATAATCGTCGGCTAAGTTAAACCCGGTTGATAATGAAATTCACTATGAAATTCACTACAGTTGGCATCAGTGAAGCAATACGTACTAACATAATCATCTGAAAAATTACCTTTTTTGGTTAGGCACTTATGACAGTTTGTGTCAAATTTCGGCAACGACCGTTTTTGTCTCTGTTCGTTCATTTGCTCTCTTTGTTAAATAACACACAAATCTTTCAAAAAATATGACCTAATAAAGTGACAAGCAATTTGAAGGTTCCTCCTTGACATATCATGTTACTTGTATGAGGTTAGGTTTAAACCTCAGCTAAGCTCGCGTTAAGCTTCGGCTTACGTAAGCTTGGAGTGGGGGGCTAAGCCAGCATTGTACAACGGACGTTTTGCAACTGACGCGGTTCAACGTCGGCTCACCTTAAGCCTGAGCTTAAGCTCGCATTGTAGAACCGGGCCTTAGGATGGAAAGATACGTTTCACTCGCGCGAGTGGCTAGCATCTTCAGAGGTCGGTGTTTTTCTCGAGAAGTTTGGAGACGTAAGTAATCGAAATTTGATTCCAGACTCCTATGTATTGCCATTTAGGGTGGAAAGGCAAGTCTAGATAATAGTCACACTAATCCTGGTCAGGGGAAGGATTCAGAGGTCTTCTCGGGTTTTTAGGCCGTCGTCTCTTGGAGTTTCTTCCAAGGTATCCAAGATTTCTGTTTCACCCAACTTTTTCCGCGTGTTCCCGATTTTTGCAGGCTTTTGCTCCGCTTTTTCTCCCATTTTCCCCGATTTTTATCGTTTTTCTGAATTTTTAGGATTTTCCACGATATTCACATACTTTTACCCAACTTTCCCCGCGTGCCTTATTTTTCCCAGACTGTCCCGATTTTTTTCTATATTACCCAATTTTTCTAGATTTCGTCATTTCTCTCATTCTCCCCGATTTTTTCCCATAAATTTTCAAGATTTCCACGATTCCTCCGATTACCCTAATTTTTTCCAGAATTCTCCTGCCTTTCCCTGAATTTACCCGATTTTTCTTGCCATGGCCGATTTTTCCCGATTTTCCTGGATATTTACCTTTTTTTCCAATATTTACCATTTTTCCTGATTTGTTCCAATTATCTCTGATTTTTTCTTATTTTCCTTACTTTCCGATTCCCCTGTTTTTTTCGCCTTTGACCCGAGTTTTCCCATTTTCGCGATTTTTCGCGGTTTTCTCCGGATTATCCCCTATTTTCCGATTTACCTGGACCATCGAGAAATAAAGTCAAAGTTTTGTGTACCTCGGTTCTTTGATCGACAATTCGGGTAACTGTGAAAATGAGATTCGACGGCGCATTCAACAGGCACGTGTGGCCATGACAAAGCTGACTAAAATATGGCGTGACCATAACATCACTAAAGCTACCAAAATGTTGCTGGTTCAGTCTCTTGTGTTCTCCATATTTTTGTATGCCTCGGAAACTTGGACTTTTAAAAAGGCAGATCGAGCTCGCATAGATGCTTTTGAAATGTGGACGTGGAGGAGAATGCTGAGAGTTCCTTATACCGCCCATCGAACTAACGTTTCCATACTGGATGAGCTCGGTAATCCAAAGAGACTAACCTCCATTGTGTCGACGAGAATGCTTACATTCTTCGGACATATTCACAGAAGCGATAATATGGAGAAACTTGTAGTTCAGGTTCATGCCCCGAGTGGGCGGCGCCATGGCCGTTCCCCTACACGTTGGGTGGATACGACGAAACAGCTGCTGGATACGAGTATCAAGAGCGCCACTGAACTGACAGTCAATCGCCAATGACGGCGTGCTACAGTTCTCAAAACTATTGATAATAACCGTGTCGGCAATACCTACTCTAGTAATCACAGGTAGTATAGTATAGCGTTTATTGCAAATATAAAATAAATAAAATACAATAAACATCAAGTGCCCCAAAAAAGTTAAAAACTTGTGCTCGGGTACAAGGTAATTATTATAAAATAGAAACCACAAATAAGGTACGCCAATAAATTCAAAATAATTTTATATTCGTTCTGACGATATGTATAATCCATCTAATTCCAGTATTGACATATAATGCATTCAAAACATCCTTTTGTTTCCGAAATTTCCCTATGTTTCATTTAAGCAAAGCATATAATCTATTCAATGTACAAAAATTATTACTGCAACAGCATTTCGTGATAATTCGTCTGATAAAAATTAATTTTGTTTCAATGGCCCTTGCCGTTCGCCGAACTATAATCAGTATTCGGCGGGACTAATGTCCCGATTCAATGAAGGTAAGAATAAAGAACAGGGGGATGATCTCAGAAATACTACTGCCGCGAACCCGTGAATATGGACGATGTTGTTCAGTTGTGTTATTTCGGTGTTAGCCGTGTTGTGTCACCTCGTGGTTTTGCGTATTGCATCAGCAATTGTGTGATTTAAATGTATCCAGTTATATATTAAATGGATGGCCTACTGAGAAATTGGGACTTAGAAGAGCTAACACCCACGTTTGAATGTAGGTATTTAGATTAGTCAGACAGTTATATTTCAGGTAATAATGCAACAACTGGTGCAGGCTTATGTCTAATTCTTATCTAAATCTGTTAGTCCAACGAAAAGAAAGTAGTTTAGAATCAATTACCAAACACAGAATCGATTCAATGACAGTCTGCGATTGAATTATTCATTGGAATCCAATGACATCTTGTAGTTGAATCGACAATACGATATAATTCGTTACCAATTATACACTTCCCATTGGATAAAACACCGCTGTATTTGAGGAATGCTGAGTGTAACGTCCCATTGAATCCAAGCGTAAGTCTTTAACAGAACGACAGATTTTTCTGTGTGCATTGTGACTATGATAATATGATGATGCATCCTACAGTGGGATCGAATCGTATAAGATAAGCGCTGTCGATTCATCAGGACGACTAAAGGCCATTTAGAGGCATGTCAGACCTTCCGAATATATCGAACTAACGTATCGCAACGAAGGAGAGCGAAAAAGAAACCTGCGATTAGTCAGACTCACTCTGCCAGCCTTGTTGCTGGGTGGAAGGAACACACAGTCACCCGCAGTGACGTCAGAGGAAATATTTCAGATTGTAACCGAGAAGAAAGTGCGCGGGCAGTGTCGGCCCCGCAAAGATCCGCATCGCCATCGCTTGACGAAACACAGCCGCAGCTGAAACTATCGTTGAATGAGGGTCTGGAAATTGGTCGAACGCGAGAATCATTCTATAAGACAGATAAAAAATGAAGTCAAGTTAATTGACTCAGTACTTCCCACACATTACGCTGATACCAGTTTATTATTTTCCCATAGCAACAAATTTTTTAGTTTTACAACCCCCACCCCCAACTACCCCAATTTCACCCCCACCCAAAAAAAGGAGGAAAATGATCCGGGACCCCTAAAGCGCCTAGGGCCGAAGTTTGATCTGTTTCTGTATTTATAGTTTTTTGTTATTTCAGCGCCACCACTGACACGATTTCTAAAAACCATACGTGTTTTCCATTCTCGGCAAGGTAATAATACTGTGTCGAAATTTCATTAAAATCAATTTGGTCATTTCCAAGTTACACGATACAGAACGATCTAAAGCGATACTCCCTTGGTTTCTGTAATACGGAAGGAAACGTTAGGAAGGACCTAAAATGCGTAGGTATTTGTTTCACAGGGAATGGACAGTCTATTATGAATACAACAAATTTTTCAGTTTTTCAACCCCCCACCCCCCAACTACCCTAATCTCACTCCCACCAAAAAAAAATATAAAATGATTAGGATCCTCTAAAATGCTTAAAAACGAAGTTTGAGCTGTTTTTATATTTTCAGTTTTTTTATTAGATCTGCGCTGGCACTGGCACGATTTATAAAAAATATACGCATTTTCATCCTCGCTACGGTAGTAATACTGTGTCAAAATTTCATTGAAGTCAATTCAACAGTTTCCAGGTTACACAATACAGAACGATCTAAAGCAATATTCGTATTAGTTTACATCAGAAAAATTCTAAGTTCCTTGGTTTCTCTAGTAGGCAAGGCAATGTTCGGATGGACTTAAAAAAGCTATTTATGTCGCTAGGTCTTCCTTCACAGGTCAGTGGACAGTCTATAACGAATAAAACAAATTTAAATTTTTCAATTTTACAAGCCCCCACCCCCCAACCACCCCAAATATCACCCCCACCAAAAAAAAGTAGAAAATGATCAGGAAGACCTAAAACGCCCAAAAACGAAATTTCAGGAATATTTAATTATTTTTGTTTTTTGCTAGTTACTCCTCAGCCCCTGCACCAATTCTCAAAATTATAGCAGCATTATCTACTACGACCCCACAGCATTTCGGTACACCAATTTCATCGCAATCCAGGCATCGGTTATTGAGATTACGAGGGTAGAAAAACGCGAACAGACAGACAGACCGACAGACAGACAGACTGACGGAAATGAGTGATGTGGATTTTCGTTATGTAGACATCATAAAACGCCCAAAAAGCGTATTATCTCAAAATCGAAAATTTTCGCGATCACAATACTCCCCTCACCTGTAGGTGTGGGAAGTAAAAAGTATAGTGTATCTCAAACACCATCCACCTTCAATGATTTTCAAAAAGACAACTTTTATGGAAAAGTGTAAAAATAAGTCAAAAATTATTTGTAGGGGGACGTCTGGTTATGTACATACCTAACATTCGCCACCTCGAACCCACGGTCAGCCCCTTAGTATTTTTTTAAACGAAACATCCTGTATATTTTTTCAAAACATCTGGATATCTTAGCCGAAATAGCCCCCCCACAAATCAGGCGAGAAGTCTTGCGTAATTTAGAGAAGGTAAGACCCGTGTGGTGGCAAGAATACTATACAAGTTGTCCTAAAGGAAACTTTTACAAATCGATACAACCATACATTAGAACCAGTACTTGGTTTGAGAAGGAAATAAGAAGAAGTTATATTAGAACAATATGTCGTCTCAGAAGTGGTCACACCTTGGTCCCACAACATAAATCAAGAATAGGATTGGGGGGAGATTCGTTCTGCAGATGCGGTGAGGTCGGCACATTAGAACATTGTCTTCTGGAGTACCTAAATACAACAGAAGAAACTACTCAAATGTATTTCAATCTCTCTACTCATCTTGCGCTTCCAACTAGTATAACTTTAATTCTGGGCTGCGAAAACCAGCAAATATATGAACTAGTTTATAAATATTGTACTGTAAAACTAAAACTTTTAATTTAGATAGAAAATTAAATAAGAACAAATTGTATATAAAATGGTACGACTCAACAATTGTTGTATATTAAGAGGCAGGAAAAGATTTAAAATTAAATAAAAAAAGTAATAATTTTTAACCAAAATTAATAAAAAAAAACATACAAAAAAAAAGAAAACGTACAAGAAAACAAAATGAAATACTAACTACTGTTCCATAGCTGTGATTTATGTTCTGTCTGTCCTATATTTAATAAAGTTTAAAATTTCCCTTCCTTATGCAAGGATGGGGCAAAATGATCTGGCCTGTTGGTCTCTGACCAGAGTCATTATAATAGCAAAAAAAGACCCGTGTGGGGGCGGGTTAGGATATCTCCCATCGTATATCCTGCGTGTCGTAAAAGGCGACTAAAAGGAACACCGAACTACTGTCGGTATAAACAGTAACCTGTTCTCAACCAACAGCTTTGGGTGGACGAGTTGAGAAGAGTCAGGATACCTTCTTGCCCTTGGGGTGAGAAATTGTCTCTAAAGGCGGATGAACCAGTAGATACCATCTGGTCAACGGCATGAGGATGCAGAAAGCAAATGGGAAACTACTGCTTTAAAGATCTTTAAGATATCTCAAGAGAAACTCGTAAAATGAGTAAATGCATTTTACGAGTTCACAACATATCTATTAAGACATTGTGACTGTGATGATGATGAGGCAAAGCTGAAGATCTGACAGATCTGAAATAACCGTTAATAGTATAACCTCGAGCAAAACATATTATTAGGTAAATCGGCTAAGAGAAATCGCTGGAAATTATTTTCAAGTTCCGCAAGTAGCCGCTAGGGGACTTAACTGTTACGGTCGATCAGAAAAACGGCATTTTCTCTGAAAATATGCAAATATAGGTACATCATAAATTCTACCGCTATGTAGACTGAATAATTCTCGATTTTTTTTTGTTAATCGTTTTTTGCTCTATCTTGTAAGATATAGTGGTGGGGGAATGTCATGCCATGCCACTCGGCATAATGTAAACGCGCCTTTCCTTAAGAGACGTCTATGAATACGACCCTTAATCCTATAACGGGCTCCGGGCCAATAAACTCTCCTCCGTTGCCAAGTCTGGCCAGCCTATCGGCTTCCTCATTACCAGGAACCCCCCTATATGACCCAGGATTATTATTCCTCCCTAAAAAGACGTCGTAGGACGCCACTGGTCAAGGATCTCGATGCACTCGTGTACGACGCGTTCTCTCCTTCTCGGGTCTTAATGTCATTGTCTTTCGATGACGTCAATTCAATGGAAGCATCGCTGTCGTCATCCTCTAAATATTTTAATTGAATGTAACTGACGAACCGACCGACCAGTCAGTTTTCTCTTACGCGTTTACGTTTCTTCTTTTATTTCTTGGCAGACGACCAGTGTTGCCAGGAAACAAAATTATTGTGTACCACAAGAAACGTCAAAATGTACCAGATTTGATAAAAAATGGAGTCAAGTTGATTGACTCAATACTTCCCACACATAACAGTTGCAACCAAATCATCGCCCGCCTGTCGTCAAAACAACATCCAACACAAAAACTAGTAAATAGTTTCCTAAGTCTCTCCGTAGGAACTAAAATGACACAATTCAACTTCAACTGGACGCAACGAAACAATCAGGAACCCCCAAATTGCTTAAAAACAAGGTTTGAGCTATTTTTATATTTTTAATTTTTTTATTATTGCTGCGCCGCCACTGACACGATTTTTGAAAACCATACGCACTTTTCATCCTTGGCGCGGTGATAATACTGTGTCTAAATTTCATTAAAACCAATTCCATAATTTCTGTTACTAAATTCAGAACGATCTAAAGCAATACTCGTATGTATACATCAGACAATACTAAGTCCCTTGATTTCTGTAATAGCCAAGGCAATGTTCGGATAGACCTAACAAACGTCTATTATGCCGCTAGGTCGTTCTTTCACAGGTCAATGGACGGCCTATTATGAATGGAATAAATTTTTGAGTCTTACAACCCCCCACCCCCTATTTCATAACCACCCAAAAAGAAGTAAAAAATGATCAGGAACCCCTAAAACGCCTAAAAACTAAGTTTGAGCAATTTTTATATTTTTAGTTTTTTTTCTCATTGCTGCGCCGCCACTGCTGCACAAATGCTGTGTCAAAATTTCATTAAAATTAATTCGATAATTTTTGCGTTATGCAATATAGAACGATCTGAAACAACACTCGTATGTATTATGTACATCACAAATTCTAAGTCCCTGGGTTTCTATTATAAGCAAGGCAATGTTCGGATGGACCTAAAAAAGTGTATCATGCCGCTAGGTCTTTCATTCACAGGTCATTAGACAGCCCATTATGAATACAACAAATTTTTCAGTTTTACAACCCCCACCCTCCAACCACCCCAAATTCACCCCCACCCAAAAAAAGTAGAAAATTATCAGTAACCCCTAAAACGCCTAAAAACGAAGTTTGAGGAATATTTGAAATTTTTCGTTTTTTGTTAATTACTCCACCCCCCGTACAACGATTTCCAAAATTATCGGAACATTACCTACTACGACACCACAACATATCGCTGTCCAAATTTCATCACAATCCATGCAGCGGTTACTGAGATTACGACGTTAGAAAAACGCCAACAGACAGACCGACAGACAGACCGACGGAAATGAGTGACGTGGATTTTCGTTATGTAGACATCATAACATGCCCAAAAAGCGTATTATCTCGAAATCGAAAATTTTCGCGATCACAATACTCCCCTCACCTATCGGTGTGGGAAGTAAAATGTACCACATCGTTAAACGTCAATTGTCATCCATAAAACAGCTGTCAGTACGTCAACTGTCATCCATAAAACAGCTGTCAGTACGTCAACTGTCATCCATAAAACAGCTGCCAGTGCGTCAATCTAATGGTTGCCAGCGTAAAAATTCAGGTCACTGGCCCTATTGAGACTCAAAGTTCAAAAGCAACAAGTCTTTAGAAAAAAATCACCTTTTTTTCTCAGTCACGCAGGAAACCAGGAATGTTTTGTTACATAAATTGTATTTTGGATGTGATTTAAACAAATAAAAAATAATAACTCCAAAAATAAAATATATAAAAATATATTACTTATTTACACCCACAACACAAACTATAAACAGAAACAAATAAATATGCTTCAGAGAAGCCTAGCTGTATGGCTGTAAATGAAGAAACAAATAAAAAATACTATAGTTGTCTGTGACGTACAGCCAGAGAATGAGAGGGTGGATGGGTTCAAAGTACATAAACCCGTCAAATAAATGTGTTATTCTAATATTATACCTAATTGTTACACGTTCTCTGTACCAACGAATTGCTAAGACAAGTAAGATATTAACAGAAAAATCACCAAAAACCGTTTTTTCGTTTTGTATCACATTCTAGTAATTTTAAGAATGTAGTACCACTGTATTTTTTTCGTGAAGTCGCAAGCATAAAATAAATAATATAATAATTTGTTTGAGGCGTAATATTTTAGTAAAAAAACAGTTAAAAAGGAAACTAAGTGGGATTTTCAAGGGTACTGAATGGCCTATCATATCACGCTTTCGCAATATTTTGTTTGTATTTCAACCCCTAAAGCTCACCCCACACTTTTCATTTTCAAATAGCTCCCCACAACTTTTCTTACATAAATAAGCTCATTATTTTATTTAAAGTCTTGTAGTGCCTTTATTTTATACACAAACCAGTTTTTTTCCCAATTTCATAAGTACAAGATAAAAAAAATGAAGATTTTTTTTGAGGCGTAACATTTTCGTAATGAAAAAGAACAAAAAAGACATTTGTTTTCAAAAGTATGTATCAAATACACTTAAAAACCCACTTAGTTTTCTTTTTTATCCATTTTTTGCGTCATACAACATCATATTTTATTTATGTTATGCTTATGACTTCACGCAAAAAATATGTTTGTATATAAAATCAAAGGTACCACGAGATTTTAAATAAAGTAGGGATATCATGCATGTAGAAAACCCATAGGGTGTCATTTGAAAAAAAAGTTGAGGGTGAGGTTTAAGGGTTAACGTACAAAAAAAAAATGTTTTGAAAACATGGTAGTTTTTGTTAGGAGAATATCACGAGTCAAGGAAATTCAGGGACACCCTGTATACTAAAAAATCATAAGAGTGTGTACCTACTTCATATAATGCAAATTTCCATTGTAAAACTGAAAAAATGGTTGTATTCATAATGTCCATTTATCTGTGAAAGACTGAGCGGCATAATAGAGAAACCGAGGGACTTTTTCTAATGTATACAAACGAGTGTTGCTTTAATATTTAGATCGTTCTGTAGTGTGTAACATGGAAATTATTGAATTGATTTCAATGAAATTTTAACACAGTATTATTACCGTGGCAAGGATGGAAAACGCGTATGGTTTTCAAAAATCATGTCAGTGGCGACGCAACAATAATCAAAAAATTAAAAATAGCTCAAGCTTCATTTTTGGGCAATTTGGGAGTTCTTGATCGTTTCCACATTTTTTAGAGGGAGTAAAACGGGTAGTTTGGTGATAGGGGGTTGTGAAATTGAAAAATTTATTGTATTCGTAGTGGAATTTTCATGGCCCTATGGATATATACTTTTTTATACTTTTCAGCTTTATCCGAATGCTACCCTAAAGAAATAATTTTTGAAAGTCTATTTTTGAAATGTGTGCAGCTGTCACTAAACACAATCAAATTTCTAAACCGTTCAAACTCTGTTTTTGGGTACTCTAAGGATTTTTGATCATTTGCTACTTTTTTTTCGGGTGTTTAAAATGTAGCACATGTGGTACAATTGTACCACTCTGGCAACACTGCAGACGACGCTGCGCTGTGCAGCGGTCTTCTTCTTCTTCTTCTTCGTTTTTCTTCAGCGAGACGGAGCCGAGCCGGTTCAATCGCCACAGCGGCGAGCAGCGGGTGCATGGAAACAGGCGAATTCCGAGCTCACACTTTTTTTTTCTTGTCTTGTCTCGGACTGGATGTTTCACTACATTCCGCAGTTTAAAATCATATCCGTTCTAGTAAGTTATAGGCCAGTCTGTATGATCATCTCCTGTACAGGGTTGAATGAATGAAGAATGAAAGAAGGAGGAGAAGCACTGGTGCCTCCTCTGGACACTCAGAGGGATTTGCGGCAAATCTTGGGGCGTTAGTCCTAAACTGTTATACAGGGTTATTCGACACGGAGCATTATGACTAAAGTATTTGATAAAAAAGAAAATAATAATTTCGGATGGATAGACACCCATAAAGACTACATTTTAAAAATATTTTCATGTTATACAGGGTGTCCCAAAAGCACGAAATGTATCAAAGTTGTTTTTTTTAAATGGAACACCCCGTATATTATTGCATATTCAGATTCCTTGGTGAATTCTAGTGTGACTTTATGTATCATACATGGAACTTAAAGCGAACCGTTTAGGTGTAAATCACCATTTTCGGTATAAGTAGATATCAGGAAAAAATATCGCAGATTATAAAATTTGGAAGGCTGTGACTTTGCCGTATTACTAAGCATAAAATGCGTCAGCTTTGATGTCAAATTTAAATTACGTTTACGCTTTGAGAAATCGGTCGATTAATTAAGGAAACTTCGATCAGCGATAACTTGATTTTTTCAAATGGGAATGCCTAATTTTTTTTATACGGTTAGACGTAGAATCTGATAACCTTTTTAATGATATAAGGTTGTGAATATCAGTCCCTGGTAGTTTTCATTTAATTTTAAATTTTCAAACAAATCGGCGTTTTTGAATTTTCCTACCTATAAGCAACGTAGCAGGCCTTGAAATATAAACAAAAACCTGTCCAGGTAGAAGAAAACAACCAGATACCTATCTGACACTTTAACTGGACATTGAGAAACTGGCCCTAATTAAGGCGTTCCTCGGAAAAATATCATTAGTCTAAAGCTAAAATGTTTGGGAAAATGAAAAAACTCTCCGGAATTTTTATTTTATGGCGCATCTAGGAGAAGTAGAAATGTCTAAAACTCATAGCGTACACATGTCGAGTCGCTTGCTACCCCCACTACAAACAACTTTAGCCGACTTATGTCCAGTGAAAGACATAACCGCCCGACCTTGGCCAGAGGTCCTAAAATAAGTTCTCTAACTAGACGGAGATGTCCACATTCCTCTCCATCTCTGCAACCACATTTCTGGTTTCTTTCTGATAGTGCCTGATGCCAGCGCCACGGCCAACTCAGTTCCCAGGCGTAATAGTAGAAGTAGTGATCGGAAGGTAACGCCACGCTAGTAGGTTCCCCCTGATCCTTCTGCCTACCCTACAAAACCAACACTAAAGACACACCTCCTCTTGGAGACCCGTTTGTTGTCGAACCTACCAAACCTCCTTTTAATGAATGTCAATACGTCCGACAAGTTTACTGAGGATAGGATCACATTCTTGTGGCGTACTGCCTCTGAAGGGTAGTAGTTGGTGAAGAAGCTGAGAAAGCGGGTGGCATCTCCGAGGGCTAGATAAGCTCTAGCCTAGGAAGACTCAGCTGCTCTTTAGAATCAAGCACCGATCAATGTTGTCCAACATTAAAAACACTCTTCACATTCTTGTGGCGTATTGCTTCTGAAGGGTAGTAGTAGTTAGTGAAGAAGCTCTGAAAGCGTGTGACATCTCCACAGGGCTAGATAAGCTCTAGCCCAGGAAGACTCAGCTGCTCTTTAGAATCAAGCACCGATCAATCTTGTCCAACACTAAAAACATTTTTTCTCTTGGAGACCCCTTTCTTGTCGAACCTACCGAACCTCTTGATGAATGTCAGTGCATCCGACAAGTTTACTGAGGATAGGATCGCATTCTTGTGGCGCACTGTTTCTGAAGGGTAGTAGTTAGTGAAGAAACTCAGAAAGCGGGTGGCATCTCCGAGGGCTAGATAAGCTCTAGCCTAGGAAGACTCAGCTGCTCTTTAGAATCAAGCACCAATCAATGTTGACCAACACTAAAAACACTTCCTCTTGGAGACCCCTTTCTTGTCGAACCTACCAAACCTCCTTTTAATGAATGTCAATACGTCCGACAAGTTCACTGAGGATAGGATCACATTCTTGTGGCGTACTGCCTCTGAAGGGTAGTAGTTGGTGAAGAAGCTGAGAAAGCGGGTGGCATCTCCGAGGGCTAGATAAGCTCTAGCCTAGGAAGACTCAGCTGCTCTTTAGAATCAAGCACCGATCAATGTTGTCCAACATTAAAAACACTCTTCACATTCTTGTGGCGTATTGCTTCTGAAGGGTAGTAGTAGTTAGTGAAGAAGCTCTGAAAGCGTGTGACATCTCCACAGGGCTAGATAAGCTCTAGCCCAGGAAGACTCAGCTGCTCTTTAGAATCAAGCACCGATCAATCTTGTCCAACACTAAAAACATTTTTTCTCTTGGAGACCCCTTTCTTGTCGAACCTACCGAACCTCTTGATGAATGTCAGTGCATCCGACAAGTTTACTGAGGATAGGATCGCATTCTTGTGGCGCACTGTTTCTGAAGGGTAGTAGTTAGTGAAGAAACTCAGAAAGCGGGTGGCATCTCCGAGGGCTAGATAAGCTCTAGCCTAGGAAGACTCAGCTGCTCTTTAGAATCAAGCACCAATCAATGTTGACCAACACTAAAAACACTTCCTCTTGGAGACCCCTTTCTTGTCGAACCTACCAAACCTCCTTTTAATGAATGTCAATACGTCCGACAAGTTCACTGAGGATAGGATCACATTCTTGTGGCGTACTGCCTCTGAAGGGTAGTAGTTGGTGAAGAAGCTGAGAAAGCGGGTGGCATCTCCGAGGGCTAGATAAGCTCTAGCCTAGGAAGACTCAGCTGCTCTTTAGAATCAAGCACTGATTAATGTTGTCCAACACTGAAAACACTCTTCCTCTTGGAGACCCGTTTGTTGTCGAACCTACCAAACCTCCTTTTAATGAATGTCAATACGTCCGACAAGTTTACTGAGGATAGGATCACATTCTTGTGGCGTACTGCCTCTGAAGGGTAGTAGTTGGTGAAGAAGCTGAGAAAGCGGGTGGCATCTCCGAGGGCTAGATAAGCTCTAGCCTAGGAAGACTCAGCTGCTCTTTAGAATCAAGCACCGATCAATGTTGTCCAACATTAAAAACACTCTTCACATTCTTGTGGCGTATTGCTTCTGAAGGGTAGTAGTAGTTAGTGAAGAAGCTCTGAAAGCGTGTGACATCTCCACAGGGCTAGATAAGCTCTAGCCCAGGAAGACTCAGCTGCTCTTTAGAATCAAGCACCGATCAATCTTGTCCAACACTAAAAACATTTTTTCTCTTGGAGACCCCTTTCTTGTCGAACCTACCGAACCTCTTGATGAATGTCAGTGCATCCGACAAGTTTACTGAGGATAGGATCGCATTCTTGTGGCGCACTGTTTCTGAAGGGTAGTAGTTAGTGAAGAAACTCAGAAAGCGGGTGGCATCTCCGAGGGCTAGATAAGCTCTAGCCTAGGAAGACTCAGCTGCTCTTTAGAATCAAGCACCAATCAATGTTGACCAACACTAAAAACACTTCCTCTTGGAGACCCCTTTCTTGTCGAACCTACCAAACCTCCTTTTAATGAATGTCAATACGTCCGACAAGTTCACTGAGGATAGGATCACATTCTTGTGGCGTACTGCCTCTGAAGGGTAGTAGTTGGTGAAGAAGCTGAGAAAGCGGGTGGCATCTCCGAGGGCTAGATAAGCTCTAGCCTAGGAAGACTCAGCTGCTCTTTAGAATCAAGCACTGATTAATGTTGTCCAACACTGAAAACAATCTTCCTCTTGGAGACCCCTTTGTTGTCGAACCTACCAAACCTCCTTTTAATGAATGTCAATACGTCCGACAAGTTTACTGAGGATAGGATCACATTCTTGTGGCGTACTGCCTCTGAAGGGTAGTAGTTGGTGAAGAAGCTGAGAAAGCGGGTGGCATCTCCGAGGGCTAGATAAGCTCTAGCCTAGGAAGACTCAGCTGCTCTTTAGAATCAAGCACCGATCAATGTTGTACTAGTATAATTAAAGCATTTCATCAAAACCAAATCAAATGAATTCTGGAGAATATTATAAAGAACTTGCCCATCTTCTGGATAGTGTCCAGAAGCTTTAGAGCGCTCACTCTAAAGGCTTATTGGTCAATTAAATTCCACTTTCTATGAACTTGGTTAATGTATTGCCTTCTTTGATTAGATGTCTAAGGTAGCAGAACTTCTGTTTCAACCTTCATCGTCCCCTATCCCTCTGTTATTCCCTATTCCATTCCATAAAAAGTCTTTAAGTGATCAAATACCTGTATACCTTGATTTATGACAGGAACAATTAATTTGTCTGCGTATTTACAATTCTCGAAAGCATATTTTCGAAACGCTATTTAAGGCTGAAAATAACCGGTACGATCTCGATACACGGCATTTTTGCGGTCCCTCTGCGCGCTGTCGAGGCTCCAAGACCAATAAACCGCTATATACAGACAGTCGATAGCTTTATCTACCAGCGGGAATGCCCAGTCATTTATTTTTTATGCTTTTTTCTTTTAGAGATTAATACACTTAACTTTCTACAATGTAACAAGCCGCTGGGGTATTTGAAGAAAACACAATGGTCGAAGTTAAGGAGTGTTTTATACGAGTTCAAAATCGCTTTATTACCATAGTATGCATACTTGGTTTTTTCTAATGGTATTGCGGTCAATTAAATGAAACAATTTTTCTTTTCACGACGTTTCGGTTTATTATATTTAAACCATCGTCAGGTGTCTATAAAGAATTATAAAAACAGGTAAATATGTTGTCTAGTAGATGAAATGTGTATATATATAAGAAAACATCTAGTAAAAATGAAAAATAAACATTACTTAGCAATATATATAACAGAACAATATACAATGAAAAAATAATTTTTTTTTGTGATTAAAAAAAGATAGATTAAAAACACTACTTACATTTTGCTTTAGTTTGTTACATATTTTTTGGCGAAACCGTCCCTGAGGATTCAGGGAACAGAATGACCTTAAAGTTTGGAATTATAAGATGCCATAAAATACCAGATGTTTAGAAAGTGATGGTGACAAAAGCTACAGAGTGGGTGTAGGGTGGTAACCTAACGTACATATCTGTATTAATGAATTTATTGATTTAGATAAGATGCAGAAACCTCATTTCAATAAGCTATTGTAAATATTTCCTAACCTATCAACATCAGACCTAAAGTTTATCTTTATCATTATTTTTAATATAAATCATTTCCTTTATATTTCTTTTGTAATAATTCTTTTCCTGTGCAAGAATTTTAGGATTTTGGAAGTCAAATTTGTGTCCGGTTTCATATGTATGTTTACTTAAAGCGGTTGATTCTTTTCCGTTCAATGTATCGTACCTGTGATTATAAACTCTATTCTTTAAATATTGTTTTGTTTGTCCAATGTATACCCCATCACAATGCTGACAGTCTATTTGGTAAACTATGTCCGTTTTATTATTTAAGTCCATGTTTGGTTTAAAATTATTGTAAAATCTATTAGTTGAGTTTGTAGGTTTGTTTGCTATTGTAATATTATATGGTTTTAGACATTTTTCTATTTGTTTATTTATTTGAGGTATATATGGCAAGCTAATATATTTATTTTCTGTTTTTTGTATATTGTGTTCTTCTTTGCTATTGTAAAGTTTATTAATTCTGCTTCTAATAATTGGATTGAAAAACTGTGGAGGGTAGTTGTTGTTAATAAGTGTGTTCTTAACTTTATTTATATTTTTTTTATATATTTTTTTTTATATTTTTCTATCTAAATCAATAAATTCATTAATACAGATATGTACGTTAGGTTACCACCCTACACCCACTCTCTAGCTTTTGTCACCACCACTTTCTAAACATCTGGTATTTTATGGCATCTTATAATTCCCAACTTTAAGGTCATTCTGTTCCCTGAATCCTCAGGGACGGTTTCGCCAAAAAATATGTAACAAACTAAAGCAAAATGTAAGTAGTGTTTTTAATCTATATTCTTTTAATCACAAAAAAAAAATTTTTTTCATTGTATATTGTTCTGTTATATATATTGCTAAGTAATGTTTATTTTTCATTTTTACTAGATGTTTTCTTATATATATACACATTTCATCTACTAGACAACATATTTACCTGTTTTTATAATTCTTTATAGACACCTGACGATGGTTTAAATATAATAAACCGAAACGTCGTGAAAAGGAAAATTGTTTCATTTAATTGACCGCAATACCATTAGAAAAAACCAAGTTTGAAATCTACGGTCACGAAAATATAAAATCATCATAGTATGCATACACAGTAAAAGCGGGTAGCCTGCTTTGTCCAGCGCCGAACCGCTCGCAGGTAGAAGCAGACAAAGCGGGGAACCTTAAATAAAATTAGTACATGCATTTATAAGTCACTTTTAGCGCCGGTCGGCGAGGGTTTCCTGCTATCGTACGCACGGTGAAAGCAGTATGCCTGCTTATGGGGACCTGCAAGTTACACATCATCATTTCATTTTCATTTCATTTATTTGCACGAAACATACAAATAATGCCACCCCTAGACATCTTAGAACAACATAGTGCAGCGTATGGTCTTGTTGTGAACTCGTAAAATGCATTAAGTCGGAGCTAGAGTATGGCCGTAACAAATATTATCAATAGTTTTGAGCACTGTAGCTCGCCATCGTTCGCGATTTACTGTCAGCTTAGTGGCGCTCTTGATACTCAGATCCAGAAACTGTTTCGTCGTATCCACCCAGCGTGTAGGGGGACGGCCACGGCGCCGCCCACTCGGGGCATGACCCTAAACTACATAAGTTTCTCCATATTACTGCTTCTGTGTATATGTCCGAAGAATGTAAGCATTCTCGTCGACACAATGGAGGACAGTCTCTTTGGATTACCGAGCTCATCCAGTATGGAAACGTTAGTTCGATGGGCGGTATAAGAAACTCTCAGCATTCTCCTCCATGTCCACATTTCAAAAGCATCTATGCGAGCTCGATCTGCCTTTTTAACAGTCCAAGTTTCCGAGGCATACAAAAATATGGAGAACACAAGAGACTGAACCAGCGACATTTTTGTAGCTTTAGTGATGTTATGGTCACGCCATATTTTAGTAAGCTTTGTCATGGCCTCACGTGCCTGTTGAATGCGCCGTCGAATCTCATTTTCACAGCTACCCGAATTGTCGATCAAAGAACCGAGGTATACAAAACTTTGAACTACTTCACAATGGCCTATTGACTTTATTTCTCGATGATTATCATGTTCTCTATCTACGATCATAACCTTGGTCTTATTGTAGTTAATACCAAGACCATACGCTGCACTATGTTGTTCTAAGATGTTTAATAGAGCTACTAGTTCTTCCTGAGGAGCTGCAATAAGGGTTGTATCGTCAGCAAATCTTAAGTTGGATATTTTGCTTCCGCCAATAGTTACACCGTCATTCCAGTTGTCTAATTACACAAAGTATTCCAAAAGTCTGTAATCCTGAAGACCTGTAATATTGTGCGATCCGTCCTAAATTCGGATCAATAATAGTCCGGGTGTTGACTTGGCACAGCCCGTCAACACTGGTTGCTACCGCAATTGAAGTTTTGAATAAAAAATTTTTTTGTCATAAATGGAAAGATCATACATAAGTTTTGTAACAAAACTGTTTTTGTTTTCTTTTTTTTTCGCAATAATTCAAAAGTTATTTCAAAATAAAAATGGGTTTTTGAATCGAGTACCGAAAACACGCCGACGGCTATCGAACCCGTGTGACGTCACGATGACGGTAAGGATGTTTCTTTGACCAACGACGTCCTACTTCGATACTAGATTCTAGATTCCCAGCCAGTCGCGAAAATACATACCGCTAAACTGGTAGCTAGTGTATATTTGTTGCAACACAGTTGATGAATGAAGTTTGCAGCTCGAGACGAAGTCTACGATCGAAATAAATATGTTTTTGAATGTTTGAAGTTGAAGTCAGATTACAGTTTCCAGTAAGTCAGTACCTATAATCAAATATGTTTCGTTGAAAATATTTCCTCAATCGAAAGTTGGCCCAGTGGTTAGAGAGTCCGATAGTGGATCTCAGGGTCTTTGGGGTCTTTGGATCGAAACTCAGGCCTTCCAACTTTTTTTTATTTTTTTTTATCAAAAAATTTATTGATGTGCTTTTTGCACTTGTTACGCACACTTTTCTACAATCAACATAAATATGTGTTTGAATCAAATTTTGTTAGACATATTACATATGCCAGTAAGTAAGTACCTATAATCAAATATGTTTCGTTGGAAAGATCTCCTCAATCGAAGGATGGCCCAGAGGTTAGACAGTCCGATAGTGGGTCTCAGGGTCTTTGGGATCTCTGGATCGAACCCCAGGCCTTCCAACTTTTTTTTATTTTTTTTTATCAAAAATTTTATTGATGTGCTTTTTGCACTTGTTACGCACATTTTTTCTACGATGAACATAAATATGTGTTTGAATCAAATTTTGTTAGACATATTATTTGCACTGCACAGAGCTTGTTAAATTTTTATGAAAATTTAATATTGTTAAGCTTCGTTGCCCAAAGTTAAATAAATAATAATATCAAGTGATAAACAGAATGTGATCACGAGTTTGAGTTACTTTTTTTTACATTAAAAAACTTAAAAATGAATGAATTGCATGGATGAAGGGATTTTGTTTTATTAACCAACCATTACATTTAAAAAAAGTAATGGCGATTGATATTGACGGACAAACCTCATCTCCACTGATTTTTTGAATTGTCCACCACCTCCTGTACTTAGTTTTTGCACTGTGCGGTGAAAGTAATATGTCTAACAAAATTTGATTCAAACATATATTTATGTTGATCGTAAAAAAATGTGCGTAACAAGTGCAAAAAGCACATCAATAAATTTTTTGATAAAAAAAAATTTTAAAAAAAGTGGGAAGGCCTGGGGTTCGATCCAAAGACCCCAAAGGCCCTGAGATCCACTATCGGACTCTCTAACCACTGGGCCAACTTTCGATTGAGGAGATCTTTTCAACGAAACATATTTGATTATAGATACTTACTTGCTGGAATCTGTAACCTCACTTCAACTTCAAACATTCAAAAACATATTTATTTCGATCGTAGAGTTCGTCTCTTCATTCATCAACTGTGTTGCAACAAATATACACTAGTTACCAGTTTAGCAGTACGTATTTTCGCGATTGGCTGGGAATCTAGAATCTAGTATCGGAGTAGGATGTCGTTGGTCAAAGGAGCATCCTTACCGCCATGGTGACGTCACACGGGTTCGGGAGCCGTCGGCGTGTTTTCGGTACTCGATTCAAAAACCCATTTTTATTTTGATGTAACTTTTGAATTATTGCGAAAAAAAAAAAGAAAACAAAGACAGTTTTGTTATAAAACATAATTATATATGATCTTTCCATTTATCACAAAAAAAGTATTTTTTTTTCTTAATTCAAAACCTCAATTATGCGAGAGGAACTTAGAAAGTCAGATAACCATAATTATTTCAAAAAAAAACAAGAGGAACACAAGCAGCGAAGTTTAGCCTTGGCTACTGTTACACTTAACTGCTTGTGTCGGTTAGAACAAATTTTTCATATGATAAAGAGTGGAAAGAACCGAATTAGTCTACTAGACGCCGTTCTTCTATTCTGCCATGGCCGACTCTACACTAGGCCGGAGCCTTAGATGTGGCAACGTTGCCTAGCTGTCAAATAGTGGCTCTATAGTTTCAGAATAATTACATTTTATATGAATTAGAGTTCATCTCGGTTAATAAATTAAGAAAAATACTTTTTAGAACTACTACTACTAATATCACTTACATCTGATGTCTGTTTCATCATAGTCAGACACTACAAAATAAAAATAAACGCAACCTGTTTCCTGCCGCCACTTCCATTTCCACTTAAATGAACACTCAATTTACTTTGTAAATTATCACTTGAGCTAGAAAAATTCACTATTAGGTCACTGTGAAGCCATTCTTGCTGGTCTTATTTCCCTTTCACTATCAAATGCTTTCGTAGGTATGCCCCAGGTCATGCCCAGATGAGTTCTATTAACTGTATTTTTCTGTGATATTTGGGAGGTCCAGAAAACATTATAGGTACCACATTGTGCTTTAAAATAGGTCTTATCCTTTGAAATGTTTGTCAATTATTGTCTTTATCCTTATAAATATAACCAGCCCTTCCGAGGAATACCTTTCACCCACTTCTGTTTATGTCCCTTATCGGACACACAATTGCTAGTGCAACCTGGTACTACACACTTTGCAGGCATCTTTTTATCTTTATAGTTTCATTTGTGCAGGTAAATAAGTAGAAACCCATTCAAAATCACCTTGCAACGTTCTTTTTAATCTGGAATAAGGTTATGTTGGGCCATGGTTTGGTAGTCCTCTACTCATGCCTCTACTGGGCTGCAACCTGGTACTACACGCTTTGCAGGCATCTTTTTATCTTTATAGTTTCATTTGTGCAGGTAAATAAGTAGAAACCCATTCAAAATCACCTTGCAACGTTCTTTTTAATCTGGAATAAGGTTATGTTGGGCCATGGTTTGGTAGTCCTCTACTGGGCTGCAACCTGGTACTACACGCTTTGCAGGCATCTTGTTATCTTTATAGTTTCGTTTGTGCAGGTAAATAATTAGAAACAAATTAATAGTCACATTCCAACCATACTTTCTGCACTTGGAAGAATACACATGACATAACAACAAATGAAAACACGGCCTGATCTCCAACGTTGCCATATTTCAATGCTCCGGCCTAGTGAGTAGAGACGGCCATGATTCTGCAAATCAATGCAACACTTATGCAATTTGCTGTCGTGTATGGCAAAGTTCTTATTCGATACAGGTAGGTATATTTTAAAACTTTCCTGGCTACATCAGAATCTCTGTAGGCCAAAGTAATATATAACGTCGCGAGATGCGTTTTTTGTTCCCTTTTCCGTACAACTCCATTATCATAACGTCGCCAACAATAGCTTCATTTTAATTTATCTTCGAAAAGAAAACGCGACGCGTCGCATTGCAAGTTACGGGGAAGTCTCAAGGCTGCCGAGATCGTTTTGTAGCAGTGTGTGATTTTTTTGCAGTTTGCTCGCCGGCAAAAATATGTCTTTGCGGAGGCGTTTGCTTGTACCGGGTTACTCCGAAAACAACTTCTAGTCAGCCATGGTCGACTCTACACTAGGCCGGAGCCTTAGATGTGGCAACGTGGCGTAGCTGTCAAATAGGTGGCCTATGGTTTCAGAATAATTATTACATTTTATGGCCCAGTTTCACAATCGTTAGTTAACTCGTGGTCAAAAGAAAACTAGTGGTTAGCGAAAATAATCCATTTCATAATCGACGGTATACGTCAAAAGCTCTGGTCAACCAGTAGTTATGTTAACCCAAGGATGCGGTATAGGTTATCTTAGCGTTTATTGTGGTCAATCGATGACAGCTTTGGAGGTTATAAAAACATGGATTTTGAAACTGACGTCTAAGACGTCGATGGATTTTGATTAAAACTCTGTAATGACATAAATCAAAAATATGAAAGGAAAGGTTAGGTTTCTTTGTCAAAGGGTTAGCTTTTATTCACGGAACACCATTATGGCAGTGCTCTGAGATCAATCCGTGGTGCCAACTTAAAAATACTTAAGTTCAACCATTGGTTTTCTTTGTGAAACACAGCTCTCCGATAACCACTGGTTGACTTCCATCTGTCGGTCAAGTGACTACTAGGGGTTACCAATGATTGTGAAACTGGGCCTATATGTATTAGAGTTCATCTGGGTTAATAAATTAAGAAAAATACTTTTTAGAACTACTACTACTAATACCACTTACATCTGATGTCTGGTTCATCACAGTCAGACACTACAAAATAAAAATAAACGCAACCTGTTTCCTGCTGCCACTTCCAATTCCGCTTAAATAAACACTCAATTTACTTTGTAAATTGTCACTTGAGCTATAAAAATTCACTATTAGGTCACTGTGAAGCCACTCTTGCTGGTCTTGATTCCCTTTCACTATCAAAGCTGTTCGTAGGTATGCCCAGATGCATGCCCTCATTGGCATGCCCAGACGAGTTCTATTAACTGTCTTTTTCTGTGATATTTGGGAGGCCAGAAAACATTGTAGGTACCACATTGTGGTTTAAAATAGGTCTTATCCTTTGAAATGTTTGTAAATTATTGTCTTTATTCTTATAAATATAACCAGCCCTTATGAGGAATACCTTTCACCCACTTCTGTTTATGTCCTTCATTGGAAGCACTAATTGCTACTGCAACCTGGTACTACACACTTTGCAGGCATCTTTTTATCTTTATAGTTTCGTTTGTGCAAGGTAAATAATTAGAAACATATTAAAAATCACCTTCCACTCTTCGTTGTTACTCTGGAAGGTTATGTTGGTAAGTCCTTGTTTGGAAGCCCCAATTGCTATTGCAACCTGGTACTACACACTTTGCAGGCATCTTTTTATCTTTATAGTTTCGTTTGTGCAGGTAAATAATTAGAAATACATTAAAAATCACCTTCCACTCTTCGTTGTTACTCTGGAAAGTTATGTTGGTATGTCCTTGTTTGGAAGCCCCAATTGCACTTTGCAGGTATCTTTTTATCTTTATAGTTTCGTTTGTGCAGGTAAATAATTAAAAACACATTAATAATCACCTTCCAACCATATTTTTTGCTCTGAAAGAATACACTAATGACAACAACAAATAAAAGCTCGGCCAGCGAACAGTGTTGCCATATTTCAATGCTCCGGCCTAGTGAGTAGAGACGGCCATGAGTCCGCAGAAGTAGTAGTAGTGATGGGGAGGCGAAGCCAGGCAAAGGCTGCCTCAACCTTTGGCCCTTTCTGCCAACCCCACGAAACTAACACTGAAAACACGGAAAACCTACGTTCTAGGAAGCTCCTTGTCGAATCTACCAGACTTCTTGAAGTGAAACGCTGTCTCGTCCTCCTCCCAGCATCTGGAGCAGAAGTGGGTCCCCTAAGCAATGACCTGTAAGAATCCCCACCAAAAGGCTGAGCGTCTCTCGCCTCAGAAGTCATAGCATGGCTTCAAAAGCCATAGCACACGGCCTTGCATTGGTTCTGAGCTCCTATCCTAGCTAGACAGTCCGCTCGATCGTTGCCCAGTACACCAATGTGTCCTGATACCCACAGCAGGGTCGCCTTCTTGTGGCATGCTCGTCTCTGAAGGGAGTCAGAACATTCTTGGGCCAGAACTGATCTCACCCTCGGAGCTGCCACCGCTTTCAGAGCTGTTGGCTCAATATGGCATACACCTCCGCCTGGAAGCCAGTCTTGTAGTTAACCAACGCAAAGCCTCGCTGCACTCCTTTTCCTTCCAGGCAGAAGCCTACTACCCCGGATCCTGACTCCTTTGAGCGTCATCCGTCAGTGAAGCACACCAGACTCTGTGGCTGAAATTTCACTTTTTTCCCTTGTCCGGGATGATTCGTGAGAATCTATTATCTAGACTTAAGCTTATCTCTAGCTCTAGACTTATCTTTGGCTCTTTCCACCCTGAATGACGATATCGGGATATTATTCTTTGCGAATCGCTCTATTCTGGTGTGGTCTTCTAGCGTCTCGTGCCACCCGCGTTCCCACGTCACGCATTCTCAGGAAGGCCGACATCGCCTCCTTTTTATCCAGAGGTGTAGAGGCGGCAACCCCAAGAGTACCCAAGAGTACCTACTCCAAGTCAAGTCAGGAGAGCGTTTACTGCCAAAACGGTCCGTAGGACCTTAGCTCATAGCAACAGGGCATAAGTCTGTCGGGTCTGGGAACCCGAGAGCCAAACAGCGTCAAAGTCAGAAAGGAAAAGGTGGAGAGAACACTAGAGAGGCTCTGCGGGCGCATCTTTATCAGGTGACCTGTTCCTGTTTTACAGATTTTATCACGGAAGATGTTCGAGTGAGCTGTCCCAGATAATAACACCTCGCCCGAACGAGAAACGCTAGAACTTGATATTCAAGGTCAAAACGATTTTTTGAAATGGAAACCCCTACTTTTGACACCGGAAATGAAATGCCCCGAAAATTCTAGGTCCAATTATGACGCTGACCTTTTGACCTTTTGAAAAACTTGACCCTGAATGATAAAGTCAAGGTCAAAACGTTACCAGCAGGATATCTTTGGGAGTAGAGGTCGCACAAGAAAATGATCGAGGCAAAAATCATAAGAACTTTTGACGTTAACCATCTAAGGTCAATTTTTTTAAATGGCCAAGCTCATATCTGGACGTAAAATTTTCCGTGCCTTACATTTCTGGCATAAGAAGTATAGGTTTTCATTTGAGATAATCGATTTAACCTTGATGTGTCCTTGATTACAAGGTCAAGGTTACCTTAGAGGTATCCATCGGATAGCCAGGTAAAGTTCCTATGACTTTTGTGTTGACTATCTTTTTGTGCAACCTCTACATCTCAAGATTTCCTGCTAGTCACATTTTGACCTTGAATTAATCATCCAAGGTCATTTCTTTTCAAAAGGTCATGCTCATATCTGGACATAGAATTTTTCGGGCATTTCATTTTCGAAGTCATTTAAGACAATCGATTTGACATTGATTTGACCTTGAATGTTTTATGCGACCCCTACTTACCTTAGGTACTTTTTGAACACGGCGTAGACAGTTAAGCTAAAGGACCCAGTGCCACCTGATTAGGTTAGGTTAGGTTGCTTGTGTAAATCGTATTCGAGAAATTGACGGGTCTAGGAGGCCGATTACTATCTGCTCTGACAGTCAGGCAGCCATCAAAGCACTGAGTGCTTGGAAAATAACGTCGGGACTGGTCCTGGAGTGCAGGAGGGCTCTTGACGACATCTCAGCTAAACACAAGGTATCACTGATGTGGGTACCTGGGCACGTTGTGGTAAAGGGTAACGACATGGCGGATCATCTGGCTAGGATGGGATCCGGCAACAGTTTTGTGGGCCCGGAAGCAGCCATAGGACTATCTGCAAACTTGATTAGGAAAACAACTGGAGAGTGGATCCAGAATCAACACTCTCTGAGATGGAACAACATCTCTGGTCATCTCCGTCAGGCTCAGGAACTATTAGCAGGGCCTGCAGAGAGAATAGGACGATTTTGTCTCTCTCTGGATAGGAGTAACTTGAGATTGCTAGTAGGCCTATTAACGGGTCACAACACCTTCAAGCGTCACTTGTTTGTGATGAGGGTGGTCAACGACCCAACGTGCACGTGGTGTGGTGAAGAGGAAGAATCCTCGGCACACATCTTGTGTCGCTGTGAAACCCTGGGTTATCACAGGCAGACTATGCTGGGCTCAAGAACCTTAGAACCAATAGAGATAAAATGGATATGACCTAAGAATGTAAGAATGTAAGGTCTTAGGAACTAGCGCGGATAGAGGCGCAAAAGGACCCATTGTGTGGCCTATGCACCAGTCACATTCTGTGCTGGATAGCCTCTGGTCCTTATTCATGCATGCCACCTGATTAATAAAATAGTATGTTTGGCGCATTTTCCCCATGATCGTCTATGTAGACATTCTCGCCTCATTGTCATTCCTCTTCTTTGCCGTCGTGGATGGGGCTGCGAGATTCCAATAGGAAACGGCAATTGAAAATTCATCAGCGTGTGCCGTTGTCAAGATGTCATCCTCGCCCAGTTTTAATAAAAGGAGTCGTGAACTCAACGGGAGGAGACCAACTCCCTCCCGTTCTCATTGTAATTTAAATGAGATTGGCTCATATACCGGGTGTCCCAGAATTTCCTTGACACGTGATATTTTCGTAACGAAAAACGGTTCAAGCAAGAACTGAGTGGTACTTTTGAAGGTACTATAGGGTCTATCATACCATGCATTCAAAACATTTTTTTTGTACGTCAACCCCTTAAACTCACCCCCAACTTTTTTTTTCAAATAGCACCCCATAAGTTTTCCTACATAAATGATATCTCCATTTTATTTAAAATCTTGTGGTACCTTTAATTTTATATTTTTTCCGTAAAATCATAAGCATAAGGCAAATGAAATGATAATTTGTTTGACGCCTGATATTTTTGTAACAAAAACGGATAAAAAAGAAAAGTAAGTAGGTTTTACAAGGGTAGTGAATGACCTATCATTCCTCGCTTATGAATCATTTTGTTCTTACTTAAACCCCTGCAATCCACCCCTAGCTTGTTCTTTCAAATTTCTTGTGGGGTTACCCCAAAGATGTTGTTTTTCAAAATTGTCCAACTAATTTAGAGGACCTCAAGACAGCCATCCGTAGCGCTTGTCGTACTGTTACGACGGAGATGATTAGGGCCGCTTGTACAAGGGAGCTGTTGCGACGGTTTGAAGCTTGTGTTGGAGCCGGAGGAGCACAATTTGAGCACCTGTTATAAACATTTTTTTTATTAGTTGATTCATGATAATGAAAAAAATATTTTCCACGCATGTGTTTTAATTAATTTATGCTTACGATTTCATGGATTAAACGAAAAAAATTAACGATAAATTGCAGTAGGGGTATAAAAAGCAAGGCACTACGATAATTAAATTCAAGCAAAGAATTTATTTTTCTAGGCAAAATTGTGGATTGAAATTTGAAAGAACAAGCTAGGGGTGGATTGCAGGGGTTTAAGTAAGAAAAAAATGATTCATAAGCATGGAATGATAAGTCACTACCCTTGAAAAACCCACTTACTTTTCTTTTTTATCCATTTTTGTTTCAATTTGCCTTATGCTTATGACTTTACGGAAAAAATAAGTTTGCATATAAAATTAAAGGTACCACAAGATTTTAAATAAAATGGGGATATCAGTTATGTAGGAAAACCTATGGGGTGCTATTTGAAAAAAAAAAGTTGGGGATGAGTTTTAGGGGTTGACGTACAAAAAAAATGTTTTGAATGCATGGTATGATAGACCCTATAGTACCTTCAAAAGTACCACTCAGTTCTTGCTTGAACCGTCTTTCGTTACGAAAATATCACGTGTCAAGGAAATTCTGGGATACCCGGTATAGCCTGGTGAAGGAGACGACTTGGAGTTTTCGGAAACTCTTTTATCTACTATCTAGATTTTGTTACTTATAACGCAAAGATCATTGATCAGTCGTAGTCTGGTATTAGGAGGCTCCTGAGAATGTCCCGTACAATCGTCGACGAAAGCTCGGCATCTAACGCAAATCTATCCGGAATTGAAGAATTTTCTAGAATCAATTTTTGGCTCAAATTTTATACAGTTTCCGAGATCAAAAATTGTACCAGATCGGTCGGTAACTCCCCTACTGCAGAAGTTAGCGAAAAAAGTTGTACATAAAAGTTGTCGCCAAGGATATGCTTCTTGCTGAAAATATATTTTGATTTATACAGGGTGACCCATAACTACGTGGTCATGCAAACATAAATTTTTTCGAGTGAGATACCCTATATATTATTCCATATTTAGATTCTACTAATGATTCCCGTTCTTAAAATATAAGGTATTGTAACATTATACAGGGTACTTCAAAAGTTATGACCATTTTTATATCCAAACCGCTGTTAAATGAACGTACTGTATATTGGAAATTAATGAATCAAAAATTATTTTTTTATATGGCAAGATGAAAAATATCCTCTAGTTTTAACGCCGACTGCAAAAAAGATCGACGACGTATATTTATATAGAGAGTGAGGTAGAATGCAAAATCTAGATTTTCTATTTTTTTTTAATTGTTACCCCCCAAATTTTACTATACCAGAAAATTGCCTTCAATATGCTCTTTCATATTTGTATAGCATTTCATATACCTAAATTCATCAGTTTTCGAGATATGCAAATTTTGTACTGAAATTTATTTATTTTGAAAAAGTACTATCGACTTTTATTTTCATTTCAGGAACAACTAAAATATAAGGCCGTGATAGTATTTGATGAAGTCAAAACCCTAAATTATCGAGATAATGTAAGTCAAGTATGCTGAGGAAACAATTTTATAGACATGACATATTGCTAGTTTTCATAACCTGCTCAATAATTTTGTACTGTGTGAAAACCGAGCTTTAAAAATGAATTTTTCTATGAAAGAACAAATAAGAGGGTATTTGGGAAAATCTTTGAGAGATTGCATACTTGCCTCTAGAATTATATCAACAGCAATATCCAAAACGGAGGCACCCTAAAACTTATGCATTTGAAAGATTGAAGAATCGTTTGTTTCGTACTGTGTCAGTTAATATTTTTCATAGCCTACCTTATAGATCTGCTTGATAATTGTGCATCACGTCTATAAAACTGTTTCCTCAGCATACTTGACTTATCTCGATAATTCATGGATTTGACATCATCAGATACTATTGTGGCCTTATATTTTAGTTATTTGTTAAAAATATAACTCGCTACTACTTGCTCAAAATAAATAAATTTCAGTACAATAATAGAAGGTATTATTTAAAATTTGCATAAAAATCGAAATATCTCTATCTCAGAAACTGATGAATCTAAGTATATGAAATGCTATCACAGTATATCCAATTATACAGTAGCGCAACTCCTTAGAAATCATGCAGACAATTTGTGTCCTAAAAACTGGCCTCTCATAACCCCACGTCGGCTCCTCAGCACGAGCCGCAAGTATTGCCGTTTACGTTTTGAGCACAGTGTCGGCTTAGCAATAATCGAGTGAAGAAGCGTAATTATTGTGTTGCAATAAGTTTAATGGACGCGATATGTCTCGTAAATAGAGTAAATTTTGAGAGCAGTGTGGTAATGTGATATTCTTCATAGAGGTTAGGTCTCTGGAATTCTGAATTACAATTTGTAAGTTACGAGTATATCCATGCATTCGTATTTATTGTACGTGAAAATGTTTTGTACTGATTCGTCTAATTCATCATGGATTCTTTGCATATAAAAGGGGTGTAAACATTTTTTTTTTAGGAGCAAAACAAGAAATAGTCGGTGTATGAAAGAAAATTGTTAACTCCGAGAAAATGGGTGGCTTTATTGTTTGTAAGTAAATTACAAAAATGCGAGATTTATTCAACTTTATTTTATCTTATCTTACTTAACCTTAAACATTTAAATAAATACCTATAAAAACTTTATAATATCTTATATGATTCAAATATGGGTATAAGTACCGACATAGCGCCCAAAATAACATTTATGGATAGTTATCCCACGACCTTTAAATTTATCTTCATCAATCATCATAGAAAAACGTTTGAGGTACAAAAACATGGTAAACAGCAAAACCGATGAAAACTTGTTAGGCGTACATAAAAAATAACGATCAATATGTTTATAACAACGATAAAATATACTAAACTGGTCGTTATTCATGAAAAAATTGCAAAACTGTTTTTTATCTAGTATACCAAGACTACAACTCCTTCTATATTTGTATATTACATATGAATAGGCATATTGAAGAAAATAATCCATGTTTATGGAGAAAAATGGTATATTTTTGAAACTAGCATGTTGATCCTTATTATTGTGAACTTTCTATTTGAGCATCCATTAAAATGGACTTCACTTCCTGCTTAAAATTTCATAATGTTGGAATGCATAATCACATTCATTTTGTTATATGTCGTGAAAGATCTTTTGAACGTTGTGGTGCTGTGACGAAACAGTGAGAAATTACCATTCTGACTTTAGGCTCATAATTAAACAACGACTTTCCGTAATGACTAACTCTTCTAAAAAACTGAAAAAAAAACACAGCTACCCTAATACCCGCCAGACTTTGTTAGAGACAAATGGAGCTATGCCATCACACTTTAATATTATTAGGTAATAAAGGAGCATATTAAACATTGGAGGAATCGCATACCTGGCAACATCTTGAGGAAGCTTAAAAAACTATAGCCATAGTTTTTGGAATTGTTAATACAGCCTACAGTGGCGCAAGATTTGACTTCACGCCCGATATCCATATCAGCGTATCACCAAATTCCTTAATCCGGTTCTGTCAAAGACACTACCTTTACTCTCATAGACTGAACACGACTCAGGCGATCGCCGTGCTAAACATTCTGCGAATGATGCGCGGGATGCTATGCGCGAACCACCAAAATTCTGGAGAGTTGCGCTACTGTATATAATTGGATATACTGTGATGCTATACAAATATGAAAGAAAATATTGAAAGTAATTTCTTTGTATGATAAAATATGGGGGTTACGTTAAAAAAAAAAAAGATAAAACCTAGTGTTTGAATTCCACCTCATCTTGCATATAAATATGCGTCGTCGACTTCTTTACAGCCAGTGATAAAACTCGATGATATTTTTAAACTTTCCATGCAAAAAAATAATTTTTGATTAATAAATTTCCAATATACAGTACGTTCATTTGGCAGCGACATAAAAATGGTCATAACGTTTGCAATGCTCTGTATAATTTCAAAAGGTCTGCTTCGGACTTCCATTGTCTATATAATTTTGGATTACAACGTTTCGATTGATGTGGTATCTTCAATCGTCTTCAGGTAAACTGTCGAACATGTTCCTTTCATTGCTATTTATTCTCGTCTAGCTGACGTGTCCTTTTTCGTGGCTTGTCCTGATTGGTTGCTGCGCGTTCTGTTGGGTGAGTCAGTGACGTCGCTTCTTGCTGATGATGACGTGGCCGTTGACAGTCACTGAGTCTCACGTTTGTGTCCAAGTTTGTTCTGTCCAATTTTAGCTTTTTTATATTTCTTATGAGGGGCTGCCATATTGGTCTAATTTCCACACTAGGCTTGCTGTACACGTCTTTGTTGCTGGCGATATAAGCTGCTTCCTTGAACTCCCGGCGATACCATTGAGGTTCTTTGTCAATAACCTTTGCATCTTCCCAAATAATTTTATGATGTTCGGTCCAAGCGTGATCTGCTATTCCGGACTTTCCTGTCTCTGCTCTCTGGGTGTTGAGTCTGTGCTCCTTAATTCTCGCTTCCAGGGGTCTTTTCGTTTCACCAATGTATACTTTGCCACATTCACATGGTACTTCGTAGATGCAGTTTTTTGTTTCTTGATGTTCATTCCTGGGTTTTGTTTTCGTTAGTAGACTTCGAAGAGTGGTGCTTCTTGAGAATCGTGTTTGAATTTTATAGTGTTGTCCTATTCTTCTGACTGCATCTGATAGTCCTTTCACGTATGGTATACTTAGTGAATGCCTGTGTTCTTCAGGACCTTTATTTCTGCCAGTACGATTCTCTTGCATTGCTTCCACTAGCCTCTTGGGATATGCGTTCTTTAACAGATCTTCTTTAATTTGACGTAGTTCTTCTTCTAGTCCTTGTTGTGTGTTACAAATATTCTTGGCTCGATCGACCAAGGTTCGAATGTTCGGAACATGTTCGACAGTTTACCTGAAGACGATTGAAGATACCACATCAATCGAAACGTTGTAATCCAAAATTATATAGACAATGGAAGTCCGAAGCAGACCTTTTGAAACATCTACCTTGTCTACAAATTTCAAACAACAGCTCTGTATAATGTTACAATGCTTTGAATTTTAAGAACTGGATTCATTAGTAGAATCTAAATATGGCATAATATATAGGGTGTCTCGTTTGAAAAAAATTGTTTGCATCACCACGGAATTATGGCTCATCCTGTATAAATAAAAATATTTTCGGCGCAAGGAGCATATTCTTGGTTACAACTGTTAGTGCTAGTGGAGTTATCGACCGATCCAGTACTAAAAACTCGCCCTATATATTGAAAGTCTCGTGTGTGAAACCATGCCAGAAATCATAGCCGGCGTGTAATACGTTAACCATGCATACGTCACCCAGCCATTCATAAAACAAACGAAGCTCATTGAAGATCGACTACTAGATGATGACAGAGCTATGGCGACTACGATTATGGTTTAACCATTCGCTTCTCGAGCGATCCTCGATCGTATTTATAGTCGGAAGGTTATAGCAGCGAATACCACGTATAGGAAGAAGGTTGAAGTTGCGGAGATTTTTTGCGATGTGTTTCGAATAAAAGCGTGCGATTAATTTTACACCTTGAAAATAACGTTTCAAGGATGTAATTCCGCAAAAATGGTTTGCGAAATTTCCCACACACAGCGTGACTATAATAATTATTAATAGTTTGAATGATTTTCAATGTTTCGTCCTAACGTTTTTTGACTACAAATTAGTAGTGGTAGAGCCGGGAAGTTTAGTTCATCTTGCTGATTTCTATCTCTCAAATAAAAAGATTAGTTCGTGTGGTTTATTTAGTTAATTTTACGAAGATTAGCCATAGGTAACGACCACCGAAAATTTTCAGGCCTTCAGATTTTAAAGTTCACCCTAAAAATCTAAAATCGTTATCTGGCTTCCTATCAGGACGAAAACTCGTATCATGCATAGTTTGAGGTCGCTTATTACAAATCTGGTCGTTGTTTTGAGTTTCAACATCAGGTAACGAACACCAAAAATTTTCAGACCCTCAGATTTTCAAGTTCACCCAAAAAATCTAAAAGCGTTATCTGGCTTCCTATCAGTTCGAAAACTCGTGTCATGTATAGCTTGAGGCAGCTTATCACAAATCTGGTCGTTGTTTTGAGTTTCAACATCAGGTAACGAACACCAAAAATTTTCAGACCCTCGGATTTTCAAGTTTACCCTAAAAATCTAAAATCGTTATCTGGCTTCTTATCAATTCGAAAACTCATGTCATGTATAGCTTGAGGCCGCTTATTACAAATTTCGTCGTTGTTTTGAGTTTCAACATTTGGTAACGAATACCAAACATTTTCAGACCCTCAGATTTTCAAGTTCACCCTAAAAATCTAAAATCGTTATCTGGCTTCCTATCAATTCGAAAACTCGTATCATGTATAGTTTGGGGCCGCTTATTATAAATCTGGTCGTTGTTTTGAGTTTCAACATGCGGTAACGAACACCGAAAATTTTCAGACCCTCAGGTTTTCAAGTTCACCCTAAAAATCTAAAATCGTTATCTTGCTTCCTATCAATTCAAAAACTCGGGTCATGCATAGTTTGAGGCCGCTTATTACAAATCTGGTCGTTGTTTTGAGTTTCAACATCCGGTAACGAACACCAAAAATTTTCAGACCCTCAGATTTTCAAGTTCACCCTAGAAATCTAAAATCGTTATCTGGCTTCCTATCAATTCGAAAACTCGTGTCATGTCTAGTTTGAGGCCGCTTATTACAAATCTGGTCGTTGTTTTGGGTTTCAACATCCGGTAACGAACACCGAAAATTTTCAGACCCTCAGATTTTCAAGTTCACCCTAAAAATCTAAAATCGTTATCTTGCTTCCTATCAATTCAAAAACTCGGGTCATGCATAGTTTGAGGCCGCTTATTACAGATCTGGTCGTTGTTTTGAGTTTCAACATCAGGTAACGAACACCAAAAATTTTCAGACCCTCAGATTTTCAAGTTCACCCTAGAAATCTAAAATCGTTATCTGACTTCCTATCATTCCGAAAACTCGGGTCATGCATAGTTTGAGGCAGCTTATTACAAATTTGGTAGTTGTTTTGAGTTTCAACATCCGGTAACGAACACCGAAAATTTTCAGACCCTCAGATTTTCAAGTTCACCCTAAAAATCTAAAATCGTTATCTTGATTCCTATCAATTCAAAAACTCGGGTCATGCATAGTTTGAGGCCGCTTATTACAAATTTGGTAGTTGTTTTGAGTTTCAACATCCGGTAACGAACACCGAAAATTTTCAGACCCTCAGATTTTCAAGTTCACCCTAAAAATCTAAAATCGTTATCTGGCTTCCTATCAGGACGAAAACTCGTATCATGCATAGTTTGAGGTCGCTTATTACAAATCTGGTCGTTGTTTTGAGTTTCAACATCTGGTAACGAACACCAAAAATTTTCAGACCCTCGGATTTTCAAGTTCACCCTAAAAATCTAAAATCGTTATCTGGCTTCCTATCAATTCGAAAACTCGTGTCATGCATTATTTTAAGCCGCTTAGTACAAATCTGGTCGTTGTTTTGAGTTTCAACATCTGGTAACGAACACCAAAAATTTTCAGACCCTCAGATTTTCAAGTTCACCCTAAAAATCTAAAATCGTTATCCGGCTTCCTATCAGGGCGAAAACTCGTGTCATGCATAGCTTGAGGCCGCTTATTACAAATCTGGTCGTTGTTTTGAGTTTCAACATCTGGTAACGAACACCAAAAATTTTTAGACCCTCAGAATTTCAAGTTCACCCTAAAAATCTAAATCGCTATCTTGCTTCCTATCAATTCGAAAACTCGTGTCATGCATAGTTTGAGGCCGCTTATTACAAATCTGGTCGTTGTTTTGAGTTTCAACATGAGGTAACGAACAACAAAAATTTTCAGACCCTCGGATTTCAAGTTCAACCTAAAAATCTAAAATCGTTATCTTGCTTCCTATCAATTCAAAAACTCGGGTCATGCATAGTTTGAGGCCGCTTATTACAGATCTGGTCGTTGTTTTGAGTTTCAACATCAGGTAACGAACACCAAAAATTTTCAGACCCTCAGATTTTCAAGTTCACCCTAGAAATCTAAAATCGTTATCTGACTTCCTATCATTCCGAAAACTCGGGTCATGCATAGTTTGAGGCAGCTTATTACAAATTTGGTAGTTGTTTTGAGTTTCAACATCCGGTAACGAACACCGAAAATTTTCAGACCCTCAGATTTTCAAGTTCACCCTAAAAATCTAAAATCGTTATCTTGATTCCTATCAATTCAAAAACTCGGGTCATGCATAGTTTGAGGCCGCTTATTACAAATTTGGTAGTTGTTTTGAGTTTCAACATCCGGTAACGAACACCGAAAATTTTCAGACCCTCAGATTTTCAAGTTCACCCTAAAAATCTAAAATCGTTATCTGGCTTCCTATCAGGACGAAAACTCGTATCATGCATAGTTTGAGGTCGCTTATTACAAATCTGGTCGTTGTTTTGAGTTTCAACATCTGGTAACGAACACCAAAAATTTTCAGACCCTCGGATTTTCAAGTTCACCCTAAAAATCTAAAATCGTTATCTGGCTTCCTATCAATTCGAAAACTCGTGTCATGCATTATTTTAAGCCGCTTATTACAAATCTGGTCGTTGTTTTGAGTTTCAACATCTGGTAACGAACACCAAAAATTTTCAGACCCTCAGATTTTCAAGTTCACCCTAAAAATCTAAAATCGTTATCCGGCTTCCTATCAGGGCGAAAACTCGTGTCATGCATAGCTTGAGGCCGCTTATTACAAATCTGGTCGTTGTTTTGAGTTTCAACATCTGGTAACGAACACCAAAAATTTTTAGACCCTCAGAATTTCAAGTTCACCCTAAAAATCTAAATCGCTATCTTGCTTCCTATCAATTCGAAAACTCGTGTCATGCATAGTTTGAGGCCGCTTATTACAAATCTGGTCGTTGTTTTGAGTTTCAACATGAGGTAACGAACAACAAAAATTTTCAGACCCTCGGATTTTCAAGTTCAACCTAAAAATCTAAAATCGTTACCTTGCTGCCTATCAATTCGAAAACTCGGGTCATGCAAAGTTTGAGGCCGCTTATTACAAATCTGGTCGTTGTCTTGAGTTTCAACATCTGGTAACGAACACCAAAAATTTTCAGACCCTCAGAATTTCAAGTTCACCCTAAAAATCTAAAATCGTTATCGTGCTTCCTATCAATTCGAAAACTCGTGTCATGCATGGTTTGAGACCGCTAATTACAAATCCGGCCGTTGTTTTGAGTTTCAGCCTCAGGTTACAAAGACCAAAAATTTTCAGACCCTCAGATTTTCAAGTTCACCCTAAAAATCTAAAATCGTTATCTGGCTTCCTATCAATTTGAAAACTCGTATCATGTATAGTTTGGGGCCGCTTATTACAAATCTGGTCGTTGTTTTGAGTTTCAACATCAGGTAACAAACACCAAAAATTTTCAGACCCTCAGATTTTCAAGTTCACCCTAGAAATCTAAAATCGCTATCTTGCTTCCTATCAATTCGAAAACTCGTGTCATGCATAGTTTGAGGCCGCTTATTACAAATCTGGTCGTTGTTTTGAGTTTCAACATGAGGTAACGAACACCAAAAATTTTCAGACCCTCGGATTTTCAAGTTCAACCTAAAAATCTAAAATCGTTATCTTGCTGCCTATCAATTCGAAAACTCGGGTCATGCAAAGTTTGAGGCCGCTTATTACAAATCTGGTCGTTGTCTTGAGTTTCAACATCTGGTAACGAACACCAAAAATTTTCAGACCCTCAGAATTTCAAGTTCACCCTAAGAATCTAAAATCGTTATCGTGCTTCCTATCAATTCGAAAACTCGTGTCATGCATGGTTTGAGGCCGCTAATTACAAATCCGGCCGTTGTTTTGAGTTTCAGCCTCAGGTTACAAAGACCAAAAATTTTCAGACCCTCAGATTTTCAAGTTCACCCTAAAAATCTAAAATGGTTATCTGGCTTCCTATCAATTTGAAAACTCGTATAATGTATAGTTTGGGGCCGCTTATTACAAATCTGGTCGTTGTTTTGAGTTTCAACATCAGGTAACAAACACCAAAAATTTTCAGACCCTCAGATTTTCAAGTTCACCCTAGAAATCTAAAATCGCTATCTTGCTTCCTATCAATTCGAAAACTCGTGTCATGCATAGCTTGAGGCCGCTTATTACAAATCTGGTCGTTGTTTTGAGTTTCAACATCTGGTAACGAACACCAAAAATTTTTAGACCCTCAGAATTTCAAGTTCACCCTAAAAATCTAAATCGCTATCTTGCTTCCTATCAATTCGAAAACTCGTGTCATGCATAGTTTGAGGCCGCTTATTACAAATCTGGTCGTTGTTTTGAGTTTCAACATCTGGTAACGAACACCAAAAATTTTCAGACCCTCAGAATTTCAAGTTCACCCTAAAAATCTAAAATCATTATGTTGCTTCCTATCAATTCGAAAACTCGTGGCATGCATAGTTTGAGGCCGCTTGTTACAAATCCGGCCGTTGTTTTGAGTTTCAGCCTCAGGTTACAAAGACCAAAAATTTTCAGACCCTCAGATTTTCAAGTTCACCCTAAAAATCTAAAATCGTTATCTGGCTTCCTATCAATTTGAAAACTCGTATCATGTATAGTTTGGGGCCGCTTATTACAAATCTGGTCGTTGTTTTGAGTTTCAACATCAGGTAACAAACACCAAAAATTTTCAGACCCTCAGATTTTCAAGTTCACCCTAGAAATCTAAAATCGCTATCTTGCTTCCTATCCATTCGAAAACTCGTGTCATGCATAGTTTGAGGCCGCTTATTACAAATCTGGTCGTTGTTTTGAGTTTCAACATGAGGTAACGAACACCAAAAATTTTCAGACCCTCGGATTTTCAAGTTCAACCTAAAAATCTAAAATCGTTATCTTGCTGCCTATCAATTCGAAAACTCGGGTCATGCAAAGTTTGAGGCCGCTTATTACAAATCTGGTCGTTGTCTTGAGTTTCAACATCTGGTAACGAACACCAAAAATTTTCAGACCCTCGGATTTTCAAGTTCACCCTAAAAATCTAAAATCATTATGTTGCTTCCTATCAATTCGAAAACTCGTGGCATGCATAGCTTGAGGCCGCTTATTACAAATCTGGTCGTTGTTTTGAGTTTCAACATCTGGTAACGAACACCAAAAATTTTTAGACCCTCAGAATTTCAAGTTCACCCTAAAAATCTAAATCGCTATCTTGCTTCCTATCAATTCGAAAACTCGTGTCATGCATAGTTTGAGGCCGCTTATTACAAATCTGGTCGTTGTTTTGAGTTTCAACATCTGGTAACGAACACCAAAAATTTTCAGACCCTCAGATTTTCAAGTTCACCCTAGAAATCTAAAATCGCTATCTTGCTTCCTATCAATTCGAAAACTCGTGTCATGCATAGCTTGAGGCCGCTTATTACAAATCTGGTCGTTGTTTTGAGTTTCAACATCTGGTAACGAACACCAAAAATTTTCAGACCCTCAGATTTTCAAGTTCACCCTAGAAATCTAAAATCGCTATCTTGCTTCCTATCAATTCGAAAACTCGTGTCATGCATAGCTTGAGGCCGCTTATTACAAATCTGGTCGTTGTTTTGAGTTTCAACATCTGGTAACGAACACCAAAAATTTTTAGACCCTCAGAATTTCAAGTTCACCCTAAAAATCTAAATCGCTATCTTGCTTCCTATCAATTCGAAAACTCGTGTCATGCATAGTTTGAGGCCGCTTATTACAAATCTGGTCGTTGTTTTGAGTTTCAACATCTGGTAACGAACACCAAAAATTTTCAGACCCTCAGATTTTCAAGTTCGCCCTAGAAATCTGAAATCGCTATCTTGCTTCCTATCAATTCGAAAACTCGTGTCATGCATAGCTTGAGGCCGCTTGTTACAAATCCGGCCGTTGTTTTGAGTTTCAGCCTCAGGTTACAAAGACCAAAAATTTTCAGACCCTCAGATTTTCAAGTTCACCCTAAAAATCTAAAATCGTTATCTTGCTGCCTATCAATTCGAAAACTCGTGTCACGCATAGTTTGAGGCCGCTTATTACAAATCTGGTCGTTGTTTTGAGTTTCAACATGAGGTAACGAACACCAAAAATTTTCAGACCCTCAGATTTTCAAGTTCACCCTAAAAATCTAAAATCGTTATCTTGCTGCCTATCAATTCGAAAACTCGTGTCACGCATAGTTTGAGGCCGCTTATTACAAATCTGGTCGTTGTTTTGAGTTTCAACATGAGGTAACGAACACCAAAAACTTTCAGACCCTCAGATTTTCAAGTTCACCCTAAAAATCTAAAATCGTTATCTTGCTTCCTATCAATTCGAAAACTCGTGTCACGCATAGTTTGAGGCCGCTTATTACAAATCTGGTCGTTGTTTTGAGTTTCAACATCAGGTAATGAACCCCAAAAATTTTCAGACCCTCAGATTTTCAAGTTCACCCTAAAAATCTAAAATCGTTATCCGGCTTCCTATCAATTTGAAAACTCGGGTCATGCATAGCATGAGGCCGCTTATCACAAATCTGGTTGTTGTTTTGCGTTTCAACATCAGGTAACAAACACCAAAAATTTTCAGACCCTCAGATTTTCAAGTTCACCCTAGAAATCTAAAATTGTTATCTTGCTTCCTATCAATTCGAAAACTCGTATTATGTATAGTTTGAGGTCGCTTATCACAAATCTGGCCGTTGTTTTGAGTTTCAACATCTGGTAACGAACACCAAAAATTTTCAGACCCTCAGATTTTCAAGTTCACCCTAAAAATCTAAAATTGTTATCTGGCTTCCTATCAATTCGAAAACTCGTATTATGTATAGTTTGGGGCCGCTTATTACAAATCTGGTCGTTGTTTTGCGTTTCAACATCAGGTAACGAACACCAAAAATTTTCAGACCCTCAGATTTTCAAGTTCACCCTAAAAATCTAAAATCGTTATCTGGCTTCCTATCAATTCGAAAACTCGTATTATGTATAGTTTGGGGCCGCTTATTACAAATCTGGTCGTTGTTTGGAGTTTCAACATCTGGTAACGAACACCAAAAATTTTCAGACCTTAAGATTTTCAAGTTCACCCTAAAAATCTAAAATCGTTATCTGGCTTCCTATCAATTCGAAAACTCGTATTATGTATAGTTTGGGGCCGCTTATTACAAATCTGGTCGTTGTTTGGAGTTTCAACATCTGGTAACGAACACCAAAAATTTTCAGACCCTCAGATTTTCAAGTTCACCCTAAAAATGTAAAATCGTTATCTGGCTGCCTATCAATTCGAAAACTCGTATTATGTATAGTTTGGGGCCGCTTATCACAAATCTGGCCGTTGTTTTGAGTTTCAACATCTGGTAACGAACACCAAAAATTTTCAGACCCTCAGATTTTCAAGTTCACCCTAAAAATCTAAAATTGTTATCTGGCTTCCTATCAATTCGAAAACTCGTATTATGTATAGTTTGGGGCCGCTTATTACAAATCTGGTCGTTGTTTGGAGTTTCAACATCTGGTAACGAACACCAAAAATTTTCAGACCCTCAGATTTTCAAGTTCACCCTAAAAATCTAAAATCGTTATCTGACTTCCTATCAATTCGACAACTCGTATTATGTATAGTTTGAGGCCGCTTATCACAAATCTGGCCGTTATTTTGAGTTTCAACATCTGGTAACGAACACCAAAAATTTTCAGACCCTCAGATTTTCAAGTTCACCCTAAAAATCTAAAATTGTTATCTGGCTTCCTATCAATTCGAAAACTCGTATTATGTATAGTTTGGGGCCGCTTATTACAAATCTGGTCGTTGTTTGGAGTTTCAACATCAGGTAACGAACACCAAAAATTTTCAGACCTTCAGATTTTCAAGTTCACCCTAAAAATCTAAAATCGTTATCTGGCTTCCTATCAATTCGAAAACCCGTATTATGTATAGTTTGGGGCCGCTTATTACAAATCTGGTCGTTGTTTGGAGTTTCAACATCAGGTAACGAACACCAAAAATTTTCAGACCCTCAGATTTTCAAGTTCACCCTAAAAATCTAAAATCGTTATCTTTCTTCCTAACAATTCAAAAACTCGTGTCATGCATAGTTTGAGGCCGCTTATCACAAATCTGGTCGTTGTTTTGAGTTTCAACATCAGGTAACAAACACCAAAAATTTTCAGACCCTCGGATTTTCAAGTTCACATTAAAAATCTAAAATCGTTATCTTTCTTCCTATCAATTCAAAAACTCGTGTCATGCATAGTTTGAGGCCGCTTATCACAAATCTGGTCATTGTTTTGAGTTTCAACATCAGGTAACGAACACCAAAAATTTTCAGACCCTCGGATTTTCAAGTTCACACTAAAAATCTAAAATTGTTATCTTGATTCCTATCAATTCGAAAACTCGGGTCATGCATAGTTTGAGACCGCTTATTACAAATCTGGTCGTTGTTTTGAGTTTCAACATCAGGTAACGAACACCAAACATTTTCAGACCCTCGGATTTTCAAGTTCACCCTAAAAATCTAAAATCGTTATCTTGCTTCCTATCAATTCGAAAACTCGTGCCATGCATAGTTTTAGGCCGCTTATTACTAATCTGGTCATTGTTTTGAGTTTCAACATCAGGTAACGAACACCAAACATTTTCAGACCCTCGGATTTTCAAGTTCACCCTAAAAATCCAAAATCGTTATCTTGCTTTCTATCAATTCGAAAGCTCGGGTCATGTATAGGTTGGGGCCGCTTATTACAAATCTGGTCGTTATTTTGGGTTTCAACATCAGGTAACAAACACCAAACATTTTCAGACCCTCGGATTTTCAAGTTCACCCTAAAAATCTAAAATCGTTATCTGGCTTCCTATCAATTCGAAAACTCGTGCCATGCATAGTTTGAGGCCGCTTATTACTAATCTGGTCGTTGTTTTGAGTTTCAACATCAGGTAACGAACACCAAACATTTTCAGACCCTCGGATTTTCAAGTTCACCCTAAAAATCTAAAATTGTTATCTTGATTCCTATCAATTCGAAAACTCGGGTCATGCATAGTTTGAGGCCGCTTATTACAAATCTGGTCGTTGTTTTGAGTTTCAACATCTGGTAACGAACACCAAAAATTTTCAGACCCTCAGAATTTCACCCTATAAATCTAAAATCGTTATCTGGCTTCCTATCAATTCTAAAACTCGTATCATGTATAGTTTGGGGTCGCTTATTACAAATCTGGTCGTTGTTTTGAGTTTCAACATCAGGTAACGAACACCAAAAATTTTCAGACCCTCTGATTTTCAAGTTCACCCTAAAAATCTAAAATCGTTATCTGGCTTCCTATCAATTCTAAAACTCGTATCATGTATAGTTTGGGGCCGCTTATTACAAATCTGGTCATTGTTTTGAGTTTCAACATCAGGTAACGAACACCAAAAATTATCAGGCCCTCGGATTTTCAAGTTCACCCTAAACATCTAAAATCGTTATCTGGCTTCCTATCAATTCTAAAACTTGTATCATGAAGTTTGAGGCCGCTTATTACAAATCTGGTCGTTGTCTTGAGTTTCAACATCTGGTAACGAACACCAAAAATTTTCAGACCCTCGGATTTTCAAGTTCACCCTAAAAATCTAAAATCATTATGTTGCTTCCTATCAATTCGAAAACTCGTGGCATGCATAGCTTGAGGCCGCTTATTACAAATCTGGTCGTTGTTTTGAGTTTCAACATCTGGTAACGAACACCAAAAATTTTTAGACCCTCAGAATTTCAAGTTCACCCTAAAAATCTAAATCGCTATCTTGCTTCCTATCAATTCGAAAACTCGTGTCATGCATAGTTTGAGGCCGCTTATTACAAATCTGGTCGTTGTTTTGAGTTTCAACATCAGGTAACGAACACCAAAAATTTTCAGACCCTCAGATTTTCAAGTTCACCCTAAAAATCTAAAATCGTTATCCGGCTTCCTATCAATTCTAAAACTCGTGTCATGTATAGTTTGGGGCCGCTTATTACAAATCTGGTCGTTGTTTTGAGTTTCAACATCAGGTAACGAACACCAAAAATTTTCAGACGCTCAGATTTTCAAGTTCACCCTAAAAATCTGAAATCGTTATCCGGCTTCCTATCAATTCTAAAACTCGTGTCATGTATAGTTTGGGGCCGCTTATTACAAATCTGGTCGTTGTTTTGAGTTTCAACATCAGGTAACGAACACCAAACATTTTCAGACCCTCGGATTTTCAAGTTCACCCTAAAAATCTAAAATCGTTATCTTGCTTCCTATCAATTCGAAAACTCGTGCCATGCATAGTTTTAGGCCGCTTATTACTAATCTGGTCATTGTTTTGAGTTTCAACATCAGGTAACGAACACCAAACATTTTCAGACCCTCGGATTTTCAAGTTCACCCTAAAAATCCAAAATCGTTATCTTGCTTTCTATCAATTCGAAAGCTCGGGTCATGTATAGGTTGGGGCCGCTTATTACAAATCTGGTCGTTATTTTGGGTTTCAACATCAGGTAACAAACACCAAACATTTTCAGACCCTCGGATTTTCAAGTTCACCCTAAAAATCTAAAATCGTTATCTGGCTTCCTATCAATTCCAAAACTCGTATCATGTATAGTTTGGGGCCGTTTATTACAAATCCAGTCCTTGTCTCGAGTAATTTTTAGTCGCGTTTCGTATATGCGTCCCCAAAAACAAATTTCGGTATTTTTTTTACTTACGCTTACGTTTAAAATAGTAGTCACCTTTTTTTAAATCACCCTGCTGAAAAATCGTTCAAAAAGACAACGGCTATACAATGTACAGGAGTTCTTCTAGAGCCCAAATTAGACTTTTGTTTGCAGGCTCCTTGACATACATGGCAGCCTTGATCACGTTAGTTTGCTGCAAGTTTTCGGTGCGATCTACTCATACCGGAACACCGCAGTGGGTCGTCATGCGATAAGTCCAATTAAGCCTCCAAATAACGGCTTGGATAACAACGAAACCGATTTTTCAGCCGCGGTAATTATTCAGATGTAATGAGCATACATATTTCAATTAACATCTGTTCCCTTGGATTCCTCTAGAGGAGCTCGCCCAATTAACACAGGATAACAATTATAATTTAAATTAGATTCAATGGAACTTTGGGCTGTTGCTAGGCAAGCCGAAAAACCTATCAACTGCAGAAACAATAACAACATTATGTGTTTGTTGCATCATAGTCCAATTGAGGTTTTGAATTGAGAAAAAAAATATTTTTTTTGTGATAAATGGGAAGATCATATATAAGTTTTATAACAAAACTGTTTTTGTTTTCTTTTTTTTTCGCAATAATTCAAAAGTTACATCAAAATAAAAATGGGTTTTTGAATCGAGTACCGAAAACACCCCGACTGCTCCCGAACCCGTGTGACGTCACGATGGCGGTCACGATGCTCCTTTGGCCAACGACGTCCTACTCCGATACTAGATTCTAGATTCCCAGCCAATCGCGAAAATACGTACTAATAAACTGGTAACTGGTGTATATTTGTTGCAACACAGTCGATGAATGAAGTTTGCAGCTCGAGACGAAGCCTACGATCGAAATAAATATATTTTTGAATGCTTGAAGTTGAAGTCAGATTACAGATTCCAGTATGTGAATATCTAATCAAATATGTTTCGTTGAAAAAATCTCCTCAATCGAAGGATGGCCCAGTGGTTAGGCAGTCCGGTAGTGGATCTCAGGGTCTTTGGATCGAAACCCAGGACTTCCAACTTTTTTTTTTATTTTTTTTATCAAAAAATTTATTGATCTGCTTTTTGCACTTGTTACGCACATTTTTTCTACGATCAACATAAATATGTGTTTAAATGAAATTTTGTTAGACATATTACTTGCACTGCACAGTGCAAAACTAAGTACAGGAGGCGGTGGACAATTCAAAAAATCAGTGGAAATGAGGTTTGTCCGTCAATATCAATCGCCAATAAATTTTTTTTAAATGTAATAGTTGGTTAATAAAACAAAATCCCTTCATCCATTCAATTTATTCATTTTTAAGCTTTTTAATGTAAAAAAAGTAACTCAAACTCGTAATCACATTCTGTTTATCACTTGGTATTATTATTTATTTAACTTTGGGCAATGAAGCTTAACAATATTGAATTTTCATAAAAAATTAATAAGCACTGAGCAGTGCAAGTAATATGTCTAGCAAAATTTGATTCAAACACATATTTATGTTGATCGTAGAAAAAATGTGCGTAGCAAGTGCAAATAGCACATCAATAAAATTGACAAAAAAAAAGTTGGTAGGCCTGGGTTTCGATCCAAAGATCCTGAGATCCACTAGCGAACTCTCTAACCACTGGGCCATCCTTCGATTGAGGAGATCTTTTCAACGAAACATATTTGATTCGGTACTTACTTACTGGAATCTGTGATCTGACTTCAACTTCAAACATTCAAAAACATATTTATTTCGATCGTCGACTTCGTCTCGAGCTGCAAACTTCATTCATGTTGCAACAAATATATACTAGTTACCAGTTTAGCAGTACGTATTTTCGCGATTGGCTGGGAGTCTAGAGTCTAGTATCGGAGTAGGAGGTCGTTGGTCAAAGGAGCAACCTTACCGCCATGGTGATGTCACACGGGTTCGGGAGCCGTCGGCGTGTTTTCGGTACTCGATTCAAAAACCCATTTTTATTTTGATATAACTTTTGAATTATTGCGAAAAAAAGAAAACAAAAACAGTTTTGTTATAAAATTTACGTATGATCTTTCCATTTATGACAAAAAAAATGTTTATTCAAAACCTCAATTAATTTTACACAGCAGATTCTTTGTGTAAAAGTATTGAGATTTAAACAAACTTATATAGGTACATATCCACTAAACATACATTTATTTAAAAAGCCTTGTATGACAATTTTTTTAATGGAAAAATACTGTCACCGTAAAAGCTTCTGTACGCCCCCCTCCTCCTGGAATAATTCCAGCCCCTCCAAATTTTTTTCTCATTCAGCGCAAATTTATAGCTAGACCTCCGTACATTGTTCCATTTGTAAGAAGCAATTATTTACATCATTCAAAAATAAAAGTGAACGGAATGATAATAATCACATGGCGAGGTTTAACGTCACTGGATTTTTTTTCATGCCAACATCTTGTAGGTTGTGGGTGGTAAGTGTAACCGCAGGTTTTTTTAACGGCTGGATAACGTAAGCAAAATAATGTTTGAATCATAAATAATGTGGAATATGTTTCTGCGAAATACGATGTGGGTTTTGAAAAGAATGGCACCATACATTCTCGGTAATAAAAATATTTTTGGCGCTACAAAATTTTTTCGACTCTCTAAATCATCACAATTTCGATTTTATTGTGATACGTTCCGAAAGTTATGAAATATAAGTTTAACTTCCCAGACAAAGCTGGGGTAGGTTATTCAAATCGGCAAATTTTTTCGCAAATTTTACCGAAATCAACGTGCGAGGTGCCATTTCCAAGGTAAAATCCTGGATAATTTTCTGAAAAGTAAATGCTATGTTATATTATTATTTTTCAGAGTAAAGCCCCCCCCCCACCATAAGTCATACATTTTGCACCAAAAGTGGACCAAAAGATATATAATAAAAACCTCTTTACACCAGTAAAGTTTGAAATAGGGTACTTGCAGAGGTCGTGAAATCGCCTCGAGAGTATACACAGCGTAAAGAAAACCATATCAAGAAGCAGTAGCAAACAAAAAACATGATTTTACTGACGGCCAAAAAAAGATATTTGCAAAATAAAATAAGGATATATTCAAATTTTTCCACGTGACTTAAAACAAGGGCTGACGTCACAGATATCTTATCGATATCGACAATCGATACTGCTACAGGTTTGCCAACTGCGCATTCGACTAGAGATGATCTGAATTCTTTAACAATGCGACTCAATTTATTGATACTTAAACATATTTGAAACAGGCAATTAACTCACTAGCATTTTCGTTGCAATACATTTTTATAACTGATAGGTATCACAGTTCATCCTGTTTGTGACAGAGATTCACAACTAATCGAAGCCATCATTTTATTTCGGCGCATCCCATTATGAATGAATCGCAAAGGTAGAATCTAATTCAAGCCCATCCCTACAAAGTGAATTAGTAATCCAGCCTAACTTTTATTCTTTTGACTTTTGTACTTTTGTGTGTGACTGTGTTTTGTGGTTATAATGATCAATGTCAAAATATTAGGTTAGCACTGGCTATCGATATCGAATATCAATACTTTACATCCCATCACTATACGATATCACTGACGTCAGAGGTTGTTTGCGCGGCATTTTCCGGCATTTGAAATAATTTTTGGAATATCTCTCACAGCCGATTCCAAAAAACCAAACAAGTGATTTTGTCATGTTTACTAGGCCCTAAGGAACGCGTAAACGACATAATATTTTTTTCTGCAAGTACCCTATTATTTGGATCATTTTTTTGACAGTTACTGTCATTTTAAGGTTCAAAAACTTGTGACTACCACAAGAAAACTTAAGAACAACCAACACGCACGTAAAGTTGTCGAATGACATCACAAAGGCAAGAAGAGATTAGGTTCAGTCTTGCTTCCGATTGTACACAATGAATATGACAGACAGACAGGCATAATATTAATCACGCCGTATTATTATTATCCTTAAATACACGGCATATAGCCGAGGAAACAAAAATGGCTGTCTGCAAAAAAATTTCTTTTTACCGCAAGGCAAAACTAAATAGAACGAAAAGAAGTTACCTAGATGTTTACACCATCACCTGCGGTAAAACTAAATTCAGAAATTAACATATTGACGGTAAACTAATAGCTAATAGTGTAATACAAAAAATAGAACGAACAAAAAATGGCGTGATCAAACCTGAATTATTGGATCAAAAATGAACAATAGGGTCGTTCAGTGAAATTCCAATAACCATATTTATGCGCATTTTCATGAAGTATTACTTACATATAACATACAAAAAAATTTCAACGTAATTGGATGAGAATTGAAAAAGTTACGCGCCTTCAAAGATTAAAATGTTTCATGCACTCGAAATCCATCGTTGTGACGTCATTGGGTCTGTCGGCGAGCCCAACCGGCTGGCGGCTGTACAGCGACAGCGCCCAGCGTAGGTTTGTAATACGTTCAAGTGCTTTGGTTGACGCTATCTTTCGTTTGATCGGGTGTTTTTTCTAACACATTCAAAAATCCAAATTCTTCTACAATCATTTTATCGGTAGTTCTCAAAACTCAAAATGAGTGACTGGGTATCCCGATATAAATTTTCGGATTATTTTCTATAAGAAAAGCAATTCGCTTTTCTACAAGTTCCTTGTTGGATGATCCGAACTCGAACCACTGGTTAAGGAGTAACATTATTTTGGGATATGTTTTAATGGCATTTGTTTCTGCCTTCCCTTCGTGGCTGCCTTATTATATTGCACTCAACATATTTCAATATAACTTTGGCCTTTATATTGACGTGGACTCACTTATCTGTCTTGCAACGTTCCCTCTCTCGTTGTCTTCAGTACATTCTAGTTCTACTTGCGAAACATTGGTGCCATAATAGATTCGCTGCTTGGTGACGAACATCGAGTTTTTTTTGTGCTGGTACTAGGTTCATCTAAATCTCATTTTCGTTGTCTTAAGGAAAACATTCAGAGGATCTCTAGCGTGTAAGGCTTGTTGGCCTTTTTGAGAAACAAAAGTGTGCGGAACTACTTCCGGTTTCATCTTAAGTTTTACATCCTTCATTAGTTTGTAACACATGTAATTTTCAACATCTTCCTCAAACTTAAACAAAATATACAAGACTGGGATACACATTTGAAGTAGGAATATTTTGTAGGCTAAGTATCTACGATTTTCTACCCAAAAATACAGAAATGTGAGACACAAAGAACTAGATAATATAATATAAAACAATTTTTTCTACATAATCAAAATACATATGAATTTTTGTTACATCAAATGACTGAAAACAGCCTTTTACATGTTCCACATATCAATGAGAATTGATTTCTCCAATGCTTTTATAATTGTTAGGTATATGATTAGTTCAGTATTTGGATTAAAAAAATCTACTTGTATCTTTTACGTTTTAGTGTACCAGTACCAGCAAAATCTGCGAACAACTGACGTCAATATACCTTTAGAATAGCATTCACAAATACGGATTCTTGATAATAATACAATTTACTCAAAAATACTTATATTAAAATGGTCCTCACAGAATACTTTGTCGCTCACAAATTCATTCGTACGCATAGCTCTCTGCCAGGTTTTTATATTTCGTGGCAAACCAATAAAATTTCATCAGGAGTGGTCACTGTCGTATTTTCACATTGGGGAACGATACAATATTTATAATTTTTCTTCATCTCTCCTCCTTCCATTATTATACTCAGTATCAACGAATTCGAATAGCTTGGTAAGTATTCAGTGTCGATGAAACAATTAAAGAAATTATCCAATAGACGCGTATGCAGTTCACAAAGCTTGCATAGCAAGTAGGATGCGCCGCAGCGTTATTATTTACCAAGCACCCGTACAATGCATGGCCAAGATGCCGCGCCGCGCCGGTCGGAGAGGTGTAGTGACGTCACCGTCGCACACTCGCAAGTGCCGCACGTTTTCAATTTGCCGCCCTTTGATAATTTATTAGAATATGAAATCGAGCTCAGAAAATTCTGAAATTTTGCACAGCTGCTAAGCTCAATACGCCCTTTTAGAATATGCAATAAAAAAAAATTTGCTGAACGAGCCTATTAGGGAATGTGCACGGATAGAAGAAATTGTTTACTCACCATGACAGAAAAATATCCCAACTCCACGGCCCTACTCCATGGACGCATTTAGGGAGTTGTCACCCAGAATATCAAAATTTAAAACGACGACCATTCAGTCAAGGAGAAGACGATCCAACCATCGACCCTCTCATTGGTCGAAAAAGAAACTTCAACCTTTCGCGATGTATTATCTCTAATTGGTCCAATTGGAAAATTGTTACTCGGTCACATGCTTTAGAGAAGGATGAAAGATGGAAACGTTTTTCCATGGCCGAAAATTCGAAAACCGCGTTAGGTAACTAGTATCATGCCGCCATATCAAAGGTGTTGCAGAACTAACCATGATTCTTCTTCTTCTTAGGGTACCATGCAGATTCCTGCGTAGGCGTTCATCCTTTCTCTCATCAGATCATCCTATTCATTGCAGCCTTCTGTAATTCCTGGAAGTCGCTTATTCCTGTCCAGTCACGGATGTTTTTCAGCCATGATAGCTTTTTCCTTCCGAATCCTCTTCTCCCTCCTTCGATCTTACCTTGAAGAATGAGACGCAGGAGGTGATAGCGTTCCCCACGCATTATGTGGGCTAGGTAAGCTATTTTCCTCTTCCTTACAACCTCAAAAAGTTCTCGTTCTGCTAAGCCAGCTCTCTGGAGAACGTTACCATTTCTCTCATGATCGACCCAGGACACTCTCAGCATTCTACACTAACCAAGATACAGTTTCGAAAATGACCATGGGCGTGAATGAATGAGTGAATAAGGACCAGAGGCTATCCAGCACGAAATGTGGCTGGTGCATAGGCCACACGATGGGCCCTTTTGCGCCTCTGTCCGCGCTAGTTACTAGGACCTGCCCTTTTGGCAAAGGCAAGTACATTCTTAGGTCCTATCCGTTTTATATCTATTGGTTCCAAGGTTCTTGAGCCCAGCATAGTCTGCCTGTGATAACCCAGGGTTTCACAGCGACACAAGATGTGTGCCGAGGATTCTTCCTCTTCACCACACCACGTGCACGTTGGGTCATTGACCACCCTCATCACGAACAAGTGACGCCTGAAGGTGTTGTGACCCGTTAGTAGGCCAACTAGCAATCTCAAGTTACTCCTATCCAGAGAGAGACAAAATCGTCCTATTCTCTCTGCAGGCCCTGCTAATAGTTCCCGAGCTTGACGGAGATGACCAGAGATGTTGTTCCATCTCAGAGAGTGTTGATTCTGGATCCACTCTCCATTGTTTTCCTAATCAAGTTTGCAGATAGTCCTAAGGCTGGTTCCGGGCCCACAAAACTGTTGCCGGATCCCATCCTGGCCAGATGATCCGCCATTTCGCTACCCTTTACCCCAGCGTGCCCAGGTACCCACATCAGTGATACCTTGTGTTTAGCTGAGATGTCGTCAAGAGCCCTCCTGCACTCCAGGACTAGTCCCGACGTTATTTTCCAAGCACTCAGTGCTTTGATGGCTGCCTGACTGTCAGAGCAGATAGTAATCCGCCTCCTAGACCCGTCAATTTCCCGAATACAATTTACACAAGCAAGTATCGCATAGATCTCAGCCTGGAATACTGTGGTGTGCCCCCCAAGAGGGAGTGAAAGTCTTGTATGGGGTCCGTAGACTCCCGAGCCCGAGACCTCTCTAGCGAGTGAACAGTCTGTGTACCAGACCTGTCCTCCTCCTTCGATGAGCTGTCTTTCCCTAGACTCCCACTCTTCCCTTGACGGAAACACCACCGTAAATTTGCGATTGAAGCGATGCGTAGGAGAAACTGTATCGCTCCTCGCCAACAAAGTAGGGCAATCCTCATGCAACTCTGCTAGAATCGTCGAATGTCCTTTGCCTGGATTCATAAAAGTCCAGCTACCCTGACTCCAGAGACGGAACCCAGTTTTTCTAGCTTCTCCTTGAATTACCAGACCATGGGCGTACCATCTCCATAAGTGATGGGGGCTATAGCCGAACATGATATATTAGTGGTAAGGGACCAAAGGATCCGTTACAGGTCTATGGGTGGGACGTCGTTGGATTGAGACGATGTAGACGAAATTACTTGAAAAAATAAAATAAATGAAGCTGTATTGAAGAACGTTCCTAGTGCCCTTTGAAGTTAGTTTAGCCCAATGCCGCTACACCACTTATTTTATTTATTTAGCGTATGGCGGAACACATGGTAAATGAATAAAATACGTACAAGTCAGTGTGTAAATAAGACATTACAATGCAAGAATAACAAACAAACATATATAAGTAGATACAATGCTGTTATATTAGAAGGTCTAGTTCAGCTATCCATTCAAGACTTGATTGTGTGGTATGGAAGAAGTCCCTCGAATCAAGAAGTCCCTCGAATCGCCTTGATATGCCCTCAGTTCACACTCTGTCACTATGTGGCCAATTGTTTGGTTGGGGGCGCCACAGTCGCAGCCTGGGTTGGGTCGTTTTTCCCATTTATGGAGGTTATGGGCACATACACAATGTCCTGTTCTGATCCGGTTTAGGGCCTTCCATATATGTCGTGGTTGGTCGAAGCCATCGGGTTTTACGACTGGGTCAATGAGATTCCATACATCGGGTGGGGCATTCTCAGTCCATAGGGTCCGCCATTCGGAGTTGATGCTGAAGTTGTTGGCTGCTAGTTGTTGTGCTGATAATATTGGGGGTTTCCTAGATCGAAGTCGATTTATTGACAGGCCCGGGATATCCTCATGGATAGGGAGTTGTGTGTTACTGGCTATTTTCTTGTATTCTTTTATCAGGGCGTCTTGTCTTCTTAGGGCAGGTGGAGGTATGTGGCTGACTGTTGGGAACCCTTAGGATGGCTACGCCACTGACCGGCCCGAATGACGACCGCCCACCGTTTATTCGAAAAAGTCTCCTTTGCCGTCGCTGTCCGAAGCTGAAATGTGTTCCAGGTATGATTTCGCAAATCGTATCATGGCTCATGGCACGCCCATATCCATTCGGTTTTATCTCCTCTCAAAACCCATCTTGCTGCGACCAAACCCAGTGGCGCACGTGACATCACTAAGGGCCGATTTTATCAACAGGCGCATTTTAACAAAGGCTTTGACCAATCAGAGCAGCCCGTTCAAGAAAATGCATCTGTCAAAGTACTCTGAAAACTATTGATTTCTCTTCAAGTTTACCTCAAATAAGGTCAAAATGACATAATTTATATACAATCGACCATTCTGAACCATCTAGTATCTTCTCAGTTCTGATTTTCCATCCTAAATGGGTGAATAATTGCATTTTCTTGTTTAACAAAAGGTTTAGCAATTGCTAATCTCAACCAATCAGATTCCGCAAAAACTATACATTTGATCGCTGGTTTTTTCTTCTGCTAAATGATAATGATGACAAAAAATTAGGGTTTTGAATATTTTTCTTTGTGATAAATGGAGAGATCAAATATAAGTTTTACAACAAAACTGTTTTTGTTTTCTTTTTTTTCGCAATGATTCAAGAGTTATATCAAAATAAAAATGGGTTTTTGCATCCAGAACCGAAAACACGCCGACGGCTCCCGAACCCGTGTGACGTACTTCGTGAAAATACTTGTAACAGTTGTAACTAAAATGTATATTTATTGCAACATAGGCGATGAATGAAGTTTGCAGCTCCAGACGAAGTCAACAATCGAAATAAATATCTTTTTGAATGGTTGAAATTAGATCACAAATCCCAGTAAAAAAGTACCTAATCCCAAATCAAATATGTACCGTTGATCCCTTCGGCGAGATGGCGGGTGGCCGAGTGGTATATTCGACAACGCTTTCCTGTTTTCGTGGGTGGTGTTGGTGGGTGTTGGTTCGAGACCCAGCCCGTGCACTACTTTTTTTATTTTTTTTATCCAAAATATTCATTGATATGCGTTTTACTCATGTTACACACATTTTTTTGTACCATCGACATAAATGTGTTTTTGAATCAAATTGTATTAGATGTTTTACCAGTACAACAAAAATTGCGAATAATTTTACTTTTTTGAAATAATTTCATTTTGATACCGCTATCAGAGCGATTGGCGATTGATATTGACGGATAAACTTCACTTCGACTGACTGAATTCTCCACCACCTCCGGTACTTAGCTTTTGCAATATGTCAAGTAAAATGTCTAATAAAATTTGATTCAAAAACACATTTATGTCGATGGTACAAAAAAATGTGTGTAATATGAGTAAAACGTATATCAATGAATATGTTGGTTAAAAAAAAATAAAAAAAGTAGGTGCACGGGCTGGGCTCGAACCAACACCCACCAACACCACCCACGAAAACAGGAAAGCGTTGTCGAACACCATACCACTCGGCCACCCGCCATCTCGCCGAAGGGATCGCCTCAACGGTACACATTTGATTTGGGATTAGGTACTTTTTTACTGGGATTTCAACCATTCAAAGAGATAGTTATTTCGATCGTTGACTTCGTCTCGAGCTGCAAACTTCATTCATCGACTATCTTGCAACAAATATACACTTGTTACAACAATAGTTTTGTTATAAAACGTATATTTGATATGATGAAAAGTGTCATCCAACTTTGTCGTTTTGTTTTCAATATTGATAAAATATTATTGGACGATATTTATTAACCTAGCCCGCAATACCCAACAGAAAGCTTTTGCTAAATAACATCCAACAGAAAAGCTTTGTCAAATTCTTTGTTAAATATGCATGTTGATAAAATCGGGCCTAAAGCTACCAAATGTCGTTGGTTCAGTCTCTTGTGTTCTCCGTATTTTTGTAGGCCTCCGAAACTTGGACTGTTAAAAAGGCAGATCGAGCTCGCATAGATGCTTTTGAAATGTGAACCTGGAGGAGAATACTAAGAGTTCCTTATACCGCCCATCAAACTAACGTTTCCATACTGGATGAGCTCGGTAATCCAAAGAGACTATCCTCCATTGTGTCGACGAGAATGCTTACATTCTACGGACATATACACACAAGCGATAATATGGAGAAACTTGTAGTTCAGGGTCATGCCCCGAGTGAGTGGCGCCGTGGCCGTTCCCCTACACGCTGGATGGATACGACGAAACAGTTGCTGGATACGAGTATCAAGAGCGCCACTGAACTGACAGTAAATCGCGAACGATGCCGAGCTACAGTTCTCAAAACCATTGATAATATTCGTGTCGGCAATACTTTACATTGTGACCATGATGATGACACCACATTAGTGCAAAGAGGTAGAGGATAAAAACCAGGTGGTTCGCATCGATAATCTGTGGGTGTGAGAGGTACTGAGTCCATTTTGTGTAGCTTCTCCTACGCATCGCTTCAATCGCAAATTTACGGTGGTGTTTCCGTCAAGGGAAGAGTGGGAGTGTAGGGAAAGACAGCTCATCGAAGGAGGAGGACAGGTCTGGTACACAGACGGTTCGCTCGCTAGAGAGGGCTCGAGCTCGGGAGTCTCCGGACCCCATACAAGACTTTCACTCCCTGTTGGGGAGCACACCACAGTATTCCAGGCTGAGGTCTATGCGATACTTGCTTGTGTAAATCGTATTCGGGAAATTGACGGGTCTAGGAGGCGGATTACTATCTGCTCTGACAGTCAGGCAGCCATCAAAGCACTGAGTGCTTGGAAAGTAACGTCGGGACTGGTCCTGGAGTGCAGGAGGACTCTTGACGACATCTCAGCTAAACACAAGGTATCACTGATGTGGGTACCTGGGCACGCTGGGGTAAAGGGTAACGAAATGGCGGATCATCTGGCTAGGATGGGATCCGGCAACAGTTTAGTGGGCCCGGAACCAGCCTTAGGACTATCTGCAAACTTGATTAGGAAAACAACTGGAGAGTGGATCCAGAATCAACACTCTCTGAGATGGAACAACATCTCTGGTCATCTCCGTCAGGTTCGGGAACTATTAGCAGGGCCTGCAGAGAGAATAGGACGATTTTATCTCTCTCTGGATAGGAGTAACTTGAGATTGCTAGTAGGCCTATTAACGGGTCACAACACCTTCAGGCGTCACTTGTTCGTGATGAGGGTGGTCAACGACCCAACGTGCACGTGGTGTGGTGATGAGGAAGAATCCTCGGCACACATCTTGTGTCGCTGTGAAACCCTGGGTTATCACAGGCAGACTATGCTGGGCTCAAGAACCTTGGAACCAATAGAGATAAAACGGATAGGACCTGAGAATGTACTTGCTTTTGCCAAAAGGCAAAAGGGCAGGTCTTAGGAACTAGCGCTAATAGAGGCGCAAAAGGGCCCATCGTGTGGCCTATGCACCAGCTACGTTCCGTGCTGGATAGCCTCTGGTCCTTATTCATTCAGTCCATTTTGTTTTTGTCTTAGCAAGAGCAAATCTCATTTGTGCGACGCCATTTTAATAGCTAAGGAAGCGCAAGCGAGAGAATCGTTTCGTTTCGCGGACAACTGCATAGGCGTTGGAGAGGTGAACACCGGACAATTAAAATTCCAGGTGTGGTGGTAGATGGAAATACTCCTCGAGAGCTGACGATCGTAAAACTGTAACGACCGTTCGACGCCAGAACGCCGACGCCGGCGTTGCCGCCGTTGCCGCCGCCGGCCTCGGGATGCACCGACGAATTTATCGATTCCGATGCGGACAGACACCACAAGACACATGCAACAGTACAGGTCCACTGGTACACCATGCGACTACGGAAGACACCAACGCCGCCACTAAGGGTTATTTCACAATTTCACAAATCTTAATCCAGAGATGAGCAAATGACGTTTTGCAAAAGTTAGATAAATTATGTATACGGAATACGCATAACGCTCCTCCCCTCCACAGCGTTTGCGACTTCTGCAAGTCTAAACCTGATCACTATTAGGTTGTACATACATTTCTCTGTGCAGCAACTGGTCCAGAATTACGTATTTTCAAGTATTGTAGCTCATCGGGATTATATTATTTATTACTTTATTATGGAGTCGTGTCAGGCAGGTATGTATTTATGTATTCACTATAACTAATTTGCAGTTTGATACCTATTATTTAGGAATAATAAGTGAGGTTAGGTTATATTTACGTGATAATTTCGTAAAGTCGAACCATTTAGTTGTACTTCAGGGTGAATCCGGATGCCCATTTCTTGAAGGATATTTAGCTAAGGGTTTCTTGTACCAGGATAGATAAAAAACGATTCCACTTCCAACTACTTTCAGAAACTACGATTAAATCAGTACAACAAGTAAGACAAAATATTTTTGTAGGCATTTTTTGAATTTAATTACTTATATATGTTGTTACCAGCAGAACCCAACAAGAAGGTCCTGAATAATGAATCTTCAGACAATGATTTAACTACGGAGATGTCTTCAGATGAGGAGCAGTCTTCCTAGATGTTTTGAGGCACATTTGAATATGTATATAATGACAGGTGTATCATCTAATTTCGGAATAAACCGTGAATAAAATCAAGTCATATCATTTGGGTCTTAAGAATGTTTTGATTAGTTTAAATGTCACAACCTGAAACTATAACACATTATAAATATAAATAATAGCACAAATAATTTTGTCCGGCTAGATCGACTAAATAGCCCTTTGTGCGCCGGTAAAAACAATGTTGTCATGCGCTTTCATATAATATGATGTATATACAATGTGTTCCACCATCATGTCGACAAACTTTGAGATATGAAAATATAATTAAAGTTATCGAGAAAAAATGCGAAAAAAAGGGGCCAACCTTTTAATTACTTTTTTATTAGATTTTCAATTTCTGTATCACGACTCCATGGGTTCGCGCAGTTGTAGCGCCATAGCTTGATTATTTATCGACCGATTCACGACATTTTGGACACATTTTATAGGAGAATGACTGGGCATATCAACTAAAGCAAAAAAAAGATAATACCTGATCATTTCTAAGGCTAAAAAAATTCACCAAACTGAAAATTTTTTTTTTTTGTAATGCACTTATTTGTAAGTAACCCAAATAAGTGCATTTCAAAAAAATAATTTTCAGTTTGGTGAATTTTTAGCCTTAGAAATTGTCAGGTATTATCCTTTTTTGCTTTAGTTGATATGCCCAGTCATTCTTCTATAAAATGAGTCCAAAATGTCGTGAATCGGTCGATAAATAATCAAGCTATGGCGATACAACTGCGCGAACCCATGGAGTTGTGATATAGAAATTGAAAATGTAATAAAAAATTAATCAAAAGGTTGACCCCTTTTTTTCGCATTTTTCTCAATAGCTTTAATTGTATTTTCATACCTCAAAGTTTGTCGACATGATGGTGGAACACTTCATGTGAAATCCGAACACTGATAAATTACAAGCAAAAAAACCTTTAAAAAAAGCTTTTATTTAAATCCTCTAAACAGAAGAACATAAAAGTTTCCAAGTTACTCTCAACAAGCCCTTTCGTTTGATATCCATATTGTAGAAGTGCTTAAAAAAATACAACCCCGCAATATTGGCTGATCCCCCATATTGGATTTAGAATGACGTCCCATTATTTTTCGCGGTACTATCAATAAGCCCTTCCATTTGACACTCATATTGTAGAAATGCATAAGAAATAACTATTCCGCCATATTGGACATTCCGCCATATTGGATTTAGAATGACGTCACATTATTTTCCAAGTTAATCTCAGCAAGCCCGTTCATTTGATACCCATATTGTAGAAATGCATAAGAAATAACTATTCCGCCATATTGGATTTATAATGACGTCACATTATTTTCCGAGTTACTCTCAACAAGCCCTTTCATTTGACACTCATATTGTAGAAATGCATAAGAAATAACTATTCCGTCATCTTGGAATATTGGATTTATAATGACGTCACATTATTTTCCGAGCTACGCTCAACAAGCCCATCCATTTGATACCCATATTGTAGAGATGCATAACAAATAACTATTCCGCCATCTTGAATGATCCCTCATATTGGATATAGAGTGACGTTATTTTTCGAGTAACTTTAAACAAGACCTTTCATTCGACACCCACAGTGTAGAAATGTATAAGAAATAATTATTCCGCCATCTTTGATGATCCGCCATATTGGATTTATAATAAGCCCTTCCATTTGATACCCATATTGTAGAAATGCATAAGAAATAACTATTCAGCCATCTTGGCTGTTCCGCCATATTGGATTTATAATGACGTCACATTATTTTCCGAGTTACTCTCAACAAGTCCATCCATTTGATACCCATATTGTAGAAATTCATAATAAACAATTATTCCGCCATCTTGGATGATTCTCCATATTGGATTTAGAATGACGTCACATTATTTTTCGAGTAACTTTAAACAAGACCTTTCATTCGACACCCATATTGTAGCAATGCATAACAAATTACTAATCCGCCATCTTGGATGTTCCGCCATATTGGATTTATAATGGATTTATAATGACGTCACGATATTTTCCGAGTTACTCTCAACAAGCCCTTTCATTTGACACCCATATTGTAGAAATGCATAACAAATTATTATTCCGCCATCCTGGATGTTCCGCCATATTGGATTTAGAATGACGTCATATTAATTTCCGAGTTACTCTCAACAAGCCCGTTCATTTCATACCCATATTGTAGAAATGCATAAGAAATAACTATTCCGCCATCTTGGTTGTCCGCCATATTGGATTTGTAATTGTCATCCAACCTAAACCTATATACAAAATTTTAGGTAAATCGGTTGAAGATATCTGCTTCAAAATTGAGACCCCGTGTAGTGAAGGGTAACCTCGTAAACTGGGGCTGTCGTCTTCTGGGGGGCACCTTTACACAACCAACTAGTCTCTCGCCACATTTGCAACAAATATAGTTTTTGGATCGATGAAAAGCCATACTTTGAGTTTTTTGGAGGTGCAATCATATAAAATTTGCGGGTTAATTGAAAATTGTGCATTCAGAAACCATAAAGATCGAAGAAAATGAAGAAGAAGAAAAGGAAGAAGAAGAAGAAGAGGGGGGGGAAGAAGAGGAAGAAGAAGAAGAGGGGGGAGAAGAAGAAGAGGAAGAAGAAGAAAAGGAAGAAGAAGAAGAGGAAGAAGAAGAGGAAGAAGAAGAAGAAGAAAAAGAAGAGGAAGAAGAAGAAGAAGAAAAAGAAGAAGAGGTGGGAGAAGAAGAGGAAGAGGAAGAAGAAGAGGAAGAAGAAGAGGAAGAAGAAGAGGAAGAGGAAGAAGAAGAGGAAGAGGAAGAAGAAGAGGAAGAAGAGGAGGAAGAAGAAGAAGAAGAAGAAGAAAAAGGAACAGAAAAAGAAGAAGAAGAGGGGGAGAAGAAGAAGAAGAAGAAGAAGAAGAAGAAGAAAAAGAAAAAGAAGAAGAAGAAGAGGGGGAGAAGAAGAAGGAAGAAGAAGAAGAAAAGGAAGAAAAAGAAGAAAAAGGAGAAGAAAAAGAAGAAGAGTAAGAAGAAGAGGAGGAAGAAGAAAAATGTGTGTTTAAACAGGTTATAATGGATCCATCCAGTCGGTTATTTTATGCAGCCACCAAGTACCAGCGTGACCGTACTATACGCAGAATTTAAGCGACGGAAAGAGCATTCTGCATTCTGGAAGTCGTAAGACTCTCGGCTTGGTGCATATGCATGAAGATAGACCATCTACGTCGAGCAGACCGTAAAGAAGAAACCGCATGTCTTGATGCCGCGTCGGCGACGCTGCCGATGTATTCGGTAGTAAAATATAAATGAAAATGAAATGATGTCCGATGTAGAGACAGACGTAAACGTCAATGGTGGCCCGGCCACCCCTGATTTGCTAATGCAAACCTGCTACTGCATTCCGTTTAGTAGTTGTAATAGTGTTATTTAGCATAACTGCTGTTACCAAGAATGCTACAAACTGACTTAATTCGCTATGTGTACATACACTCGTTCTACAGGGTGTCCAGTTAGTGTGTCGTTCTTCGATATCTCACAACGTATACCTGATAGAAGAAAATGTCAAATACAAAAGTTATTTGGTTACTTCAGACGCATATTCTAAAAATATTTTAAAATATACAGGGTACTGCAGGAAAGTAGGATAGTGATCAACTTGATTTTTTTATATGAAACTATAACTTTTTCTTAAATTGTTCTAGTTTCCATCATTGATCTCTATTCAATCCTAAAATATTTTTGGGATCGGTTGCGACGTTGCCAAGTTATAATTTATTTTCTATTAATTTACGGATTTGCAAGGTCGCAAGTAATACGTCCAAATTGATATATTCCTTTAAGTTTTCTGAATAATATTATACCGCGGGTTACTTGAATATTAAGTGGATATTATTTTGGATGTTACCAGCAATTTGTATCTACAGGGTGTTTTTGGCAGAATTTTAAATTACGGCAATTTCAAGGTCATTTTACTTTGTTTTTTTTTTAAATGTAACACCCTATATGTTTTATTTAAAATGGAAATATCTACTAATACCCTATCTCGCCTTGTAATTTTTTTCGCGTTTGCGGCGTTGCCAAGTTATAAATTATTTTTCCAAATTTTTAAACAAATATCCCCGATTTTAATTTATTTTAAATAGAATCCTCTACTTATTTTTATTGCAATAAATTGCGCATGTCTAATTTAGTAAGATCTCACAATTTCAAAATTTTGTTTCTATTAATTACTGAGATACGGCAACACCGCTTTTTCAGTAAACGGTACCGGGACGCATAAACATTTCCAAAACCGCCACAGCTGCAGAGGTGAAATTCAATACTTGGGGGTTTTTGAACATACAGAATTAAAAACGCTTACATCAGTGTTGCCAGATTTACCAATTCTACGTCATAATTTTGAATGGAATGCCTTATTTATGAAGTCTAACGTAAAAGTGGTAAATCTGACAACACTGCTGTTAGCGTTTTTGAATTCTGTATGTTCAAAAACCCCCAAGTATTGAATTTCACCTCTCCAGCTGTGGCGGTTTTGGAAATATTTAAGCGTTCCGGTACCGTTTACTGAAAAAGCGGTGTTGCCGTATCTCAGTAATTAATAGAAACAAAATTTTGAAATTGTGAGATCTTACTAAATTAGACATGCGCAATTTATTGCAATAAAAATAAGTAAAGGATTCTATTTAAAATAAATTAAAATTTGTTTGAAAATTTGGAAAAATAATTTATAACTTGGCAACGTCGCAAACGCGAAAAAAAATATTACAAGGCGAGATAGGGTATTAGTAGGTATTTCGATTGAAAATAAAAAATACAGGGTGTTACATTTAAAAAACAAAGTAAAATGACCTTCAAGTTGCTGTAATTTAAAATTCTGCCAAAAACACCCTGTAGATACAAATTGCTCGTAACATCCGAACTAATATCCACTTAATATTCAAGTAACTCGCTGTATAATATTATTAAGAAAAGTTAAAGGAGTATATCAATTTGGACGTATTACTTGCGACCTTGCAAATCCGGAAATTAATAGAAAATAGATTATAACTTGGCAACGTCGCAACCGCTCCCAAAAATATTTTAGGGTTGAATAGAGATCAATGATGTAAACTAAAACAATTTAAAAAAAAAGTTATAGTTTCATATAAAAAAATTAAGTTGGTCATTATCCTACTTTCCCGCAACACCCTGTATATTTCAAAATATTTTTAGAATATGCGTCTCAAGTAACCAAATAACTTCTGTATTTGACATTTTCTCCTATCAGGTATACTTTGCGAGATATCGAAGAATTACCCACTAACTGGACACCCTGTATAAGATTACATCACTATGAATTTTGTAAACCCAATAAGGCCGCTAATTACAAATCCGGCAGTTGTTTTGACTATCTAAAATCGTTATCTGGCTTCCAATCAGTACGAAATCTGGTATCATGTACAGTTTGAGGCCGCTTTTACAAATCCGGCCGTTGTTTTGAGTTGCCGCCTCAGGTAACAAACACCAAAAATTTTCAGGCCCTCAGATTTTCAAGTTCAGCCTAAAAATCTAAAATCGATATCTGGCTTCCAATCGGTACGAAATCTCGTATCATGTATAGTTTGAGGCCGCTAATTACAAATCCGGCCGTTGTTTTGAGTTTCAGCCTCAGGTTACAAAGACCAAAAATTTTCAGGTCCTCAGATTTTCAAGTTCAGCCTAAAAATCTAAAATCGTTATCTGGTTTCCAATCAGTACGAAATCTCGTATCATGTATAGTTTGAGGCCGCTAATTACAAATCCGGCCGTTGTTTTGAGTTTCAGCCTCAGGTTACAAAGACCAAAAATTTTCAGGTCCTCAGATTTTCAAGTTCACCCTAAAAATCTAAAATCGTTATCTGGTTTCCAATCAGTACGAAATCTCGTATCATGTATAGTTTGAGGCCGCTAATTACAAATCCGGCCGTTGTTTTGAGTCTCAGCCTCAGGTTACAAAGACCAAAAATTTTCAGGCCCACTACCTACTAGGATTCTACAGCATAACGCTGCCCAAATTTCATCACAATCCATGCTGCGGCAGGTACGTATTTAGGGGGGGTTCAGGGGGGTCCGGACCCCCCCCCCCCTCCCCGAAACGTTATAAAATGCCATCTAAAGAATGGAATCCACAAATTTGCACCCTCCCCCCCCCCGCCCCCCCGCAAATTTAAGAATTTAAGGTGGCAACTCTAATCTGGACCCCCCCCCCCGAAAGGTCAACCAAGTGACACCCATAATCTGCCCCCCCCCCCCAAAACCAAATCTTGGATACGTGCCTGTGCAGCGGTTACTGAGATTACGAGGCTAGAAAAACGCAGACAGACAGATCGACGGAAATGAGTGACGTGGATTTTCGTTATGTAGACATCATAACATGTCCAAAAAGCGTATTATCTCAAAATCGAAAATTTTCGCGATCACAATACTCCCCTCACCTATCGATGTGGGAAGTAAAATCGCCCTCTTAATAAAAGTTCAAAATCTCTACCGTTTTTATTGGACTATCATCAGATCCGGTGCATCGAAAAGTCAAACACGATCCGCCTGAACAGCAACATCAAATGCCAAATATCGGTGTCGTCCGACATCCGGTGCGGTGGCGGTGGGTCAATCACATCGGCCATGACTGTGGCGTCGACGGCGTCGCGATGGCGACGCCAGCTTCAGGCGCGGTCGACGCCCTACCCCCCTTCTCCCCCCGGCACACCCTCTAGCCTATCTGCGCCACCGACGCGGCATGGCCAAGTCTGGCGGTTCAAAATTTCCGCGAAAAAACGATTGCCCAAAAAAACTGCCAAAAATATCCGAAACCCTCCCTCCTTACGCCATTCTTCACCTCCATGGTCAAGTCAGGTGGTTCAAAAGTTCCGTGCAAAAACGATTGCCCAAAAAAATTGCCAAAAATATCCGAAATCCTCCCCCCTTACGCCATTCCTCACCTCCATGGTCAAGTCTGGCGGTTCAAAATTTCCGTGAAAAAACGACTGCCCAAAAAAACTGCCAAAAATATCCGAAACCCTCCCCCCTTAAGCCATCCTTCACCTCCATGCTCAATGAATGAATAAGGACCAGAGGCTATCCAGCACGGAATGTGGCTGGTGCATAGGCCACACGATGGGCCCTTTTGCGCCTCTATCCGCGCTAGTTCCCAAGACCTGCCCTTTTGGCAAAGGCAAGAACATTCTTAGGTCCTATCCGTTTTATATGTATTGGTTCCAAGGTTTTTGAGCCCAGCATAGTCTGCCTGTGATAACCCAGCGTTTCACAAGATGTGTGCCGAGGATTCTTCCTCATCACCACACCACGTGCACGTTGGGTCGTTGACCACCCTCATCACGAACAAGTGATGCCTGAAGGTGTTGTGACCCGTTAATAGGCCTACTAGCAATCTCAAGTTACTCCTATCCAGAGAGAGACAAAATCGTCCTATTCTCTCTGCAGGCCCTGCTGATAGTTCCCGAGCTTGACGGAGATGACCAGAGATGTTGTTCCATCTCAGAGAGTGTTGATTCTGGATCCACTCTCCAGTTGTTTTCCTAATCAAGTTTGCAGATGTCCTAAGGCTGGTTCCGAGCCCACAAAACTGGTGCCGGATCCCATCCTACCCCGATGATCCGCCATTTCATTACCTTTTACCCCAGCGTGCCCAGGTACCCACATCAGTGATACGTTGTGTTTAGCTGAGATGTCGTCAAGAGCCCTCCTGCACTCCAGGACCAGTCCCGACGTTATTTGCCAAGCACTCAGTGCTTTGATGGCTGCCTGACTGTCAGAGCAGATAGTAATCCGCCTCCTAGACCCGTCAATTTCCCGAATACGATTTACACAAACAAGTATCGTATAGACCTCAGCCTGGAATACTGTGGTGTGCCCCCCAAGAGGGAGTGAAAGTCTTGTATGGGGTCCGTAGACTCCCGAGCCCGAGCCCTCTCTAGCGAGTGAACCGTCTGTCTACCAGACCTGTCCTCCTCCTTCGATGAGCTGTCTTTCCCTAGACTCCCACTCTTCCCTTGACGGAAACACCACCGTAAATTTGCGATTGAAGCGATGCGTAGGAGAAACTATATCGCTCCTCGCCAACAAAATAGGACTATCCTCATGCAACTCTGCTAGAATCGTCGAATGTCCTTTGCCTGGATTCATAAAAGACCAGCTACCCTGACTGCAGAGACGGAACCCAGTTTTTCTAGCTCCCCCTTGAATTACCAGATCCAAAGTCATGCTCAAGTCAGGTGGTTCAAAATTTGCTTGAAAAAACAACTGTCCAGAAAAATTCCCGAAATATCCGAAAAAAAACGCTTACGCCATTCTGCACCTCCAATCCAACATGGTCAAGTCTGGCGGTTCAAAATTTCCGTGAAAAAACGATTGCCCAAAAAAGTTGCCAAAAATATCCGAAACCCTCCTTCCCCCCCCCTTTATGGCATTCTGCACCTCCAATGGCTCCAATCCAGCATGGTCAAGTCTGGTGGTTCAAAATTCCGTGCAAAAACAATTGACCACAAAACTGGCCAAAAATATTCGATAACCTCCCCCTTACCTCCCCCCCAAAATTTCCGTGAATAAAAGATTGTCTAGAAAAATTGCCAATACATCCGAAAAACCACCCCCATCCCTTTAATGAATGACTAAAAGAAGGAGAGAGGCAAAAATATTTATTTATGTTATGTTAGAATTTTGGAAGAGAGTTTTAGCCATATCTCGTAAAAAAGCAGAAATGTTCGTTATATGGTTTTTGGAGGCGTAACATCAATTTTCCGTCTAATTTTTTTTAAATACCTCGAAGTTTGCCAATGCCAAACAAGGACATAGAGTTGTTATACATGGTGTCCCAAGAAGAAGTGTCAAGCAGAAATCCAGAGATAGAGCACATTTAGAAGTATCTGAATCACCCCCAAATACGTTATGCAATTTTTTGTAGTTTTCGAGTTGGTATCAAATTTGATGACAAATATTTGTGCGTTTGCAAGGCTTACTATTCGCCTAATTGAGCAAAACAAATCAAGTAGGAATCTCTATAATATCTAACTCTTTGACCCATAATACCCTATCAAATGAAAATCAGAACATATTATTCTGATTTACATATGACCTCAAGAGTAACAACTGCACATAGAGGTAGTAAACAACTAATTCTAATAGGTCGACATCTTTTCTTACCTTGTCATATTGACCACTAGATTCGGCAATCATAATTATTTACTATCGTCTTGATTGTATAGTATTCAGAAATATTCCATTCTACGTTAAAAAAGACGGTGTTTTGGTGGTTCCGGAATGATTACAGCAAAATCAATAGATATGTTGACCTCCATTGCGTTACTGCATATTTCTTCATCATAAACGCAAATTCTGAAGTCTTACATAAATTTTGAGGAGCTGGCAACGCCAATATAATTTTCATGCGACTTATTTACGGTACAACCCTCAAACGTTTGTTTTGTTTGTGCGTCTGTTATGCTTGGTCAGTAAAATCGAATTCGCTATTTGTTGGTAACTGTAGTGAAGCTTTACGGACTTGCTGTGCTATATTCGAACGAATATTCGAAGTTTAACATTTTTTCGAGAAAGTGCAATGTCTGTAACATGGGTTGAATTGGAAGAATTTTCAAATTAGTTGGCAATGTTTGGAGGCGTGTCAAGATGATGGCTTTGAGCACGCCATGCTGAAGTGGTTTGTTCACTACATCTATGTTCAGTTGTTACCCTGAGCATAAGATGCTTTCTGAATTAAACTGACGCTTTCCGATTAACAACTGGAAAAGGTTGGTGTAGTCGGTGGCTGCATCTAAGCCCAATTTTCTTCGAAATATCTTATGTCTAATGTCGGGTTTTGTAAGTGAATTATACTCTGTTACCTGATACTTTAAACTGGCCTGACGCCTATTTGATAGGTATCAGCTGACGAAGAAGTGTATCTCAAATTTAATTTTTTACTAGTGGCGTTGATTGGCAATCCTGCGATCAGGACCATATTAGTAATATTCTTATTGAATATCTGCCAAAAAAGAAATGGCGATTGTTGTAAACAAGAAATTGCTTCAATATCCAGAAATTCGCAGCAAACATGATTAGTTAAAAGAAATAGACTAATTTATTGATTTGTATATTGTTAGAGACTCTCAAAATACTCTTATATTTAGCAATAAGGACGATTCAATGGATAGCTTGCATCACTAGTGGGGTTATTGGATGAAACGTATAAGGTACAATTGGAGAAAAGTATAAAGTAAGTACATGGAGTAAGATTCATATAATGTAGTTTAACTGAAGCTTAAGCTAAAAATGCTTTTATCTTCATTCTTACCTCATTTAAAGCGTACCTAATCATCATCATTCAGACCAGCCATACTGATAACTGAAAGACACGCCGGATTTTCCGAGAAAATGTAAAATAAGCATAGACCTCAAAGCATAGACGAAAACGTCACCAAGTGTCAATTACTTGTTATTAATAACACTTCCACTCAGTACAGCCCTGCATTCCTTCAAAGCTTAAGATTGATACGTCAAGACACAATCTGGGGTATTTTTAGTTATCACTAGCCGAACAGCTGTTCGCTGTTGACACGGCTGACAGTTTAAAGTATCGGGTAACAGGGTATATATAGAAAATGATAGCGCTTTAGATAATGAACAGAATGATATCTATATAAAAGTCTATTTTGAAAAATAGTATTTCGTAGAAAAGGTTCTTCGGATTTTGGGATAAAAAATTCAGAGGTTTTTTACTCAAAAACTCACGTTTCGGCGTTTATTTTATAATGCGGCTCATCTATATAACATTTGTTTGAAATTAAAAATTTCAAAAAAAAAATGCCTACAAGGGTTCACAATTTGCATAACACTGACTCGATAAACAAATGCTATATCATTGGGACATACTATACCTTCTTCAGTCTTCAGGGCTATAGAGCACACCCCTATAGCACCAAAAGATGCTATAGGGGTGTGCTCGATAGCCCTGAAGACTGAAGAAGGTGTAAAATAAGCGCCGAAACGTCGGCTTTTTGAGTAAAAAAACCTCTGCATGTTTTATCCCAAATTCCGAAGAACCTTTTCTACGAAATACTATTAATCAACTGGGATAGGATTGGCTTTCTACTGTATTATGAAAAATGTATGTCGTCGGGTTTTTCATTTCTTAGACGACTGACATACGCATGTTTTTTTGCGCGTGCTCTTGTTTTTCTGTCTATATAGACATGTTTCTTGGTGTTGAACATACCGGACCTTCAGCGACGCGCCGTCTCTGGTCGAAGAACGTTGAACCTTCGGTTGCCAAAATTTCAGAGTGAGACGGAGAGAATTAGCGAGGCCAATTAGACGACAACGCACGGGGGCCCCTTTTGGGCAGACCACTGCAACCGGTGCGCGGTGATCAGGTCGACGGTCGACGCCGCTCGCCGACCTAAAGCTAGCTATACACGAGCGATTTGGCAATGGAATGAAAGGTGCTTGCTTACTCCGTAACAGGGAGATAATTCCAATCATTTGGTTCACAGAAAAATCGGACAAATGAAGAGTACCGGCTGGATTCGAACCAGCGAGCGGCTCCGGCATTCTAGGCCGACGCGATACCAACTGCACTACGGTCCCCCGTGATGTAGCCGGGGGACCGTAGTGTAGTTGGTATCGCGTCGGCCCAGAATGGCAATGTTTCACCAGTTGGGAAAGAACATCATCATTTTGACCTGTCAAGTCTACCAACGATGAAGAAATAGACACTATAATTGAAGGGTCCAATGCAAGAAATGCTAAGTCACATTTTCATCAATTACAGACTGTCAGTGCCATCTATGTGAATATTTTGTTAGCTTTCTGGTACTATATCTAAAATTGTTGTAAAATGACTATGTGAGCGTACGAGATTTTTAAAATAGTTTGCAGTTCAGTGCAACATGTGATTTACTATTTCACTCAATTTACTAATCGTTTATAGTTGAAAAATTGGGGAGGAATAGTTCAAAAAACACAGGCAAGTGGATTTTCTTTAATATTGTCGATAATATTGTGTTTGTATAGGAAAATCCTGTATTATGCTGAGATAATCTAGAAATTTTATCATATAAAATAACTGTCAATTTCACCATATTTCTCTTTTACAGAAATCACATATATCTGACCTACAGATGAAATGCATCCTAGATCAGAAAATGAGATTCTTGATGAAGCAATAGACTCTGACACCGATATTTATAAATATCATTTGTATTTGTAATGTATTTTGTATTCTCAAATATGACAATAAAAAATACTTTAAAGTATGTTCTTATTACACTTTTGAAATCCAAAGAAAATTGTGCCTAAGTCCGTTTTTGAAAAAAAGACAAAATCTTGGGAAGTAAACTAGCTTTTACTTAAAGTCGGCCACTCTAAAAGTAATCAAATGCAAGATTATAACAAATCAAATGATTATTCCAAAAAGGTAATATTTCCCAGAGAGAAATATACATTTTAAACGTGTTTTTCTCAAAAAAACAGAAAAATGTGACTACATTGAGACCTTCAAAATTCTTCCTCATTCAATGTACTGTCCAACTATTTTATATACTGCAAATGAAGCGATCTTTTCGAAATGACAACTGTTGCAAAATAAAGCAATGAGAATAATTTTGGATAAAAGTAAGTTCACAAAAGCAAGTTATATGTTGACAAAACTTCAATAGTTGAATATAACGAATCTTATAAATATTTTATTGACGGAAATTTTAGAGAATGTTATAGGATTAAGCAATCACTATCATAACTATTCGACTAGAGGAAATATAAATTTTCACCTACAAATTTGCAATAGCAATATAACAAATAAATCGGTGTTCCAAAAAGGATTATACGAATTTAATAAATTGGCCAATAATATTATATCCAGTACCACTTTGAAAGTATTCAAGACAAGATTGAAAAAGTATTTCTTGACTGTACAAAAATTATAGTGATGCAATATTATAAAATATACTCATAGCTAATTAAGTTAGTTTCTAGCATTCTTGGCAACAGTTTTATTGTAGCGGTTATGCTAAATAGATCTACACTAGTACTATATATAATAGCATGAAACTTTACAAATACTTACCATCGAATATTGAAGCCATAAAAGATATTCTAAAGTTCCATCAAACGTTAAAGAAATAACTAATAGCACAAGCATTCCATTCACTTGATGAATATTTTGACTTTCCTTTTTCTAAATAGGTAACTTAGTTATTGTCCAAAGTGTTTATTGAATCTAAATGTAGCTTTTGCGACTGTCTGTCTTTCAACTATGTGTTTTTGTGTATTTGTATTTTTATTTTTACGTATTTGTATTCTTATTATCTATTTGTAGGTTTAGTTTGCTTTGCTAATAAGATTTTGTATGTATGAGGGTTGCTCTATACCTCCGTCAATCCACCAGTACGCAGACAGCTGTTTCACGCTTATTTGCGATCATCAGTGCGCCATAGGTAGATTGACGGAAATAGAGAGCATCAGGATTTCATGTTAACAAAACATGTGAAACATGTGTAGGCAACAAGCAGAAAGTTCTGCCGGTGCGCCATCTAGTACCCGAAGGTAACGGCAACCAAAGAGAAACGCTACTAACAGCAGTAAACTGTTTGGTGGAACGACAAGGCTCGTTCGCTTTTGCCACCAGAGGCACGGATTTTGTACGCAAGCAGCGTATTAAAGCCGATATACGATACGATAGATTAAAGCCGATATACGATATATCGGCTTTAATACGCTGCTTGCGTACAAAATCTGTGCCTCTGGTGGCAAAAGCGAACGAGCCTTGTCGTTCCACCAAAGAGTTTACTGCTGTTAGTAGCGTTTCTCTTTGGTTGCCGTTACCTTCGGGTACTAGATGGCGCACCGGCAGAACTTTCTGCTTGTTGCCTTTTGTTTGTATCTTGGACAATAAAGCATGTTCAAAAAAAAAGTACTCACCTTGCTGAAGTACCCCACCGTATGGCAACCCTCTCCATCGAACATGGTCATCACATAAAACAGGAACGGTTCCACATCGTAGTACAGCGTCTTGTGGTCCAGGAAGAATTTGGCTAGCAAGCAGAGGTTCTGGCAGTACTGCTTGTACCTTTTGCCGTCTACCTCCCAAACGGAGATCTTGTCTTTTCTGTACACCTGGAAGAAGCAAATTATCTATCAGTGTCCATGCAGCAGTTATCTGAGTTATTCATCTTTGATTCATAATTTAATTCATCGTATCCATGCATTTTTACACGCCTTTTGAAAAAACATTCGAAACTATACAGGATGTTTCATAAATTGGGACTTTTTTTTCATACAGCGGATAGTACTTACTCGCCAAAATTAGTGTTTTTTCCCAGTGACATATAAACGAAATATTTAGAGAAAACAAGATACTGACCATTAAAGAAATCCTCAATTCTAAGTCCGTCCCTGGGCAATGGCTCGCCATGTCATAATATCACAACAAACAAGGCAGCGCTAGCGGTGCCGATGCCGGTGAGAAAACACTAAAACGGGCAGTTCGTCATACGTCGCGTTGCTGTGGCATAGTGTACGAGAGTGCTCGACTTGCTCCATCTGACCATCGGACTTTAAAAACAACAACAATGGCGCACGCTTATAACAATAATGAACTGATGGACATGATTTTAATGTACGGTGACTGTGGTCAAAATACCGCTGCGGTTTCGCGAGTGTATGCCGATCGTTTCCCTAACCGTACTCACCCTGCACCTCGTCGATTTGTCTCGCTCCTGCAAAGAGCTAGAGACACAGGATGTCTGAATCCACATCGTGGTGGACACGCTGGAAGACCTAAACAACCTCGTACGGTCCAAATTGAAGAAGACATCGTAAATCGTACTTTTACCTGTAAGACGCCTGAGATAGGACCGCACTTGACAACTTCGTAGCAACCAAATAGCGAGTACATACTTGACATTTTTTTTTACTGTTTTGCAGCTGGTTCACCGTGCTTTAGCTTTGCGTTTCAAGGGCCGTTGCTTCTAAAGAGGAAAGTCCCAACTTTCAGAACACCCTGTATAACTTGTCCTATATTACCTCACTTTCGATGGCCACAACCACAAATGGTCCACATAAAAAATTGCCAAAATATAATAATAACAATAATAATAAGTGATTGCGACAAGGAACTACATGAAATACATAATTAAAGATACATCCAAAACCGACGGCAATTTCAGAAAGTGCCACCAACAAAAGGAAACAATAGACCACATAACAAGCGGATGCAAAACTCTCGCTGGAACCGAGTACACAGCTAGACATAACTCTGCAGCCAAGGTCATTCACCAAGCACTAGCCACAACAAACAAGGTAATAGAAAACACAGATCCATATTACAATTACACACCGACATCAGTACTCGAAAACAATGAATACAAACTACACTGGGACGTTGAAATACATACAGATAAGACTATCCCGGCAAATCGGCCAGATATAGTTTCCCAGTCGAAGGCAGACAAAGTTACCTATTTGATAGATATTGCCATTCTCAACGATATGAATATTCAAAACGCATACGCTGGGAAGATATCTAAATACACTGAACTTGCGATAGAAATAAAACGACTCTGGAAAAACAAAGTTACTAATGTCTCCCTAATTATGTCGGTCTCAGGACTTACACCAAACACATTTACCCCACACCTACAACAGTTAGGCCTGGACGAACGGTTACACAAAATATTCCATGTCTGTGATCCTGAAGACCTGTAATATTGTTCGATCCTTCCTAAATTCAGACCCGTAATAGTTCAGGTGTTGACTTGGCACAGCCCGGGATTCAGACCGAAATTGTAAAACAGAAATTAAAAGATCAAGGAGGTCATAAATTTAACAAAGAAAAGGGGTTCTGGCCACCAAAAAGCCTATCTTCTTTCATTCATTCATTAATTCAGTCATGTACCAGATAAGAGCGATAAAACATAAGAATTAGAATAACTTACTTCCTCTCCAGGTGGATGCCTCCAAACACATTTCACAACGTGTCTTTCCAATATGGTTTTCGACTTCATATACCTAAGGCAGAATTCGCAAATGTACAACTTCGGCAGACGAGCGTAATCTTCAGGATAAGGGCTCTGATACCAGACCTCCATGTCAAATTTTCCCATTTCGATGTATTTCGTACCTGAATGAAAAAATAATCCGTCATTTTTTTTAATTCGGTGTCATCGGCATCGACTGCTGTGGTCATCAGCCCCGTGTTCTGTGTATGCTTTGTTACTGTTTCGCGGCGCCACTCCAGGAACAGCACTGTTAATAAGAAGCCAGCAGAAAAAATGTTTCTCCACCTTCTTTTTTTTTTTTTATTGGAAATAAGGCATCGACTGCATGGTCATTAGCCATATATCTTTTATCAACTATCTTACAGTTTGAAAAAGAGTCCAGTTATTTTAAGGAAGGTGATTAATTTTCTTATTTCAGTCGGAACGGTGGTTAAAATATTCAGATCAGTTGGTAGTCGCATCATGTTCCTTAAGTTGGTGTATAACTGACAATCATAGAAGATGTGCCTTATTGTAAGGGTGACTTGACACTGTTCACATATAGGAGGGTTCTGACCTAGAAGTCGGTATGATGAGGTAAGATGGGTGTGACCTATTCTGATTCGGGATACTATCACCTGCTCTCTGCGTTGGAGTGAGGTGCCTTTGTGTTTGTTATTCTTAACCGAATTACATATGTGACGAAGTTTGTTATTGGTGTCTCTGTACCATTCATCTTGCCAACAGTCTTGCATTTTGTTCTTAAGGAAACACTTTAGGTCATCTGCTCTGACTACTCGATGTGTAGATGAACTCCTTGGTGCACTACGAGCTACTATATCAGCTTGTTGGTTGCCAGCTATTCCAGTATGTCCTGGTGTCCAAATGAATATGACAAGCTTACCTTGCTGTCGCAGGCTGTGGTGGAGTTGTAGAGCTTTCTGTACCAAGGGGTCGGTGTTAAAAATATTGTTAAGGGATTTCAATGAACTCAGAGAGTCTGAACATATTGAGTAGGTCCCTATTTCCCAATCTTCTATGCGCTGTAGTGCTTGGTATATAGCGAAAAGTTCAGCAGTATACACAGACGCTATAGGATTCATGCTCCATTGCCAGACTTCGTCTTGAGATACTACTGCAGCACCCACACCGGCGTCGGACTTAGATCCATCAGTGTAAAGCACTCTGCTCGTTTCATAGGAGTCTATAATGCTTCGAACGGTTGATAAGTATACGGCTACATTTGTTTCATTTTTTGTGTGGGCAGAGCAATCTAAATGGATTTTCGGGGCTTGAATTGTCCAGGGTGGTACACTGGGAAAGGTCATGTTGTATACATTTGGTAATTCTATAGAATTATTTTCTAGCAGTTCCTTCACTCGTACTCCAATGGGTCTGGTCATAGTTGGTCTGGATCTGAACATTTCGATGTCACTTTCGAAAATTATTTCGTAATTAGGGTGAGAGGGTTGAGCCCAAATTTTTGTCGCATAACGTAAGGTTAGGTCATCTTTTCTTATATGAAGTGGAGGAACCCCAGATTCACAGAATATTGAGGATGATGGACTCGTCCGATACGCTCCAATACATAATCTCAAACCTTCACGATGTAAAGACTCCAATGGCTTTATGTATGACTTCCTCGCAGACGAGTATACTGCCATCCCATATTCCATCTTAGACAGTACCAGTGCTTTATATAAGTATATTAGCACTTTCCTGTCACTACCCCACGATATGTTTGAGAGGCATCTTATTACATTGAGTGCCCGTTTGCACCTGATTTTTAAATCTTGAATGTGTGGTCTCCATGAGAGTTTTGAATCAAAAATCATACCGAGAATTTTGATGTCTTCTTTGACAGATATTGTTGTACCATTCAACAACAAGCGCGGATCTCTATGTGGTATTCGCAGTCTACAAAAATGGATGCAAGCAGTTTTTGAAGCAGAGAAGCGAAATCCTCGATTACTTGCTTGGATGGCTAAGTTGTTGATGGATGATTGTAATGTTTCCTCAATATCAAACATATCATGGGAGGAATAGAAGATGGTAAGGTCGTCGACGTATAAACATTTGCCAATGCGCTCATCCAATGTAGATATTAGGCTGTTGATCGCTACCAGAAATAGCGTCACACTGAGTGTTGAGCCTTGCGGTATTCCGTTATCTAGGGTTTGCTGTACGGACACCTCGTGACCTATTTGTACTTTGAAAGATCGACCGGCGAGAAAACCCTTAATAAACTTTAACATGTTGCCTTGAATACCCCATTGTTTCAAAGTATCCAGAATACCTCTCCGCCAGGTAGTGTCATAGGCTTTCTCTATGTCGAAGGAAACAGCGACTAGATGGTTCCTTTGAGCAAAGTTGTTCTGTATTGCTGACTCTAGCAATGCTAGCTGGTCCATTGTTGATCTGTATTTCCGAAAGCCCATTTGATACTTAGATATCCTATTTTGAGTTTCTAAAATCCAAATAAGTCTTTTATTGGCCATTTTTTCCAAAAGTTTGCTCAAGCAGCATGTGAGTGATATAGGCCGATAACTAGATGGAAGCTTTGTGTCCTTGCCTGGTTTTGGAATTGGTATTATTATAGCTGTCCTCCACTGATCTGGGTAGACCCCACATTGCCAGATCTGATTGAACATCGAGAGTATATTCAGCTTTCCTGCTTCTGGAATTTGACGTATCATTTCATAATTTATTAAGTCATGTCCTGGCGCAGAGTTGTTCGCTTCAGACAAAACGGATTCAAATTCTGTGATAGTGAAAGGTAGATTATATGCCTCTGAATTTGCTTCATCTATCTGTAGTGGAATTGCTTCTATCCTATTCCTTTGCTCGATGAAATCAGGGTCCAAGTTTATGTCAGAACTCACCATACTAAACTGTAACGCTAATTCATTTGCGACCTCCTGGACACCGCTCACTTCTGTGTTGTTGACTATAAGAAACGGGGAAGGGCGTTGAAAGTTTTTCCCAATTACCGACCGGATCTTTTTCCACACCTCTGCCGTAGTTGTTTCTGATGTTATCGTAGATACATAGTTCTCCCATGAAGCCTTTTTTCCTGCAGACATTTTCCTTCGCGCTCTTGCTCTGAGCTTTTTGAAGGCAATAAAGTTTGCTTGGGTCGGGTGCCTTTTGAAGACGTTGAAGGCGTGGTTTTTTTCTCTCAGTGCTTGTGCGATATCTTCATTCCACCAAGGCACTCGTCTACGTTGGGTGTTTGGATTAGTTTTGGGTATACTTGATTGGGCCGCGTTGAGGATTTTTTCGGTAATTGACGAAACAGTTTCATCCACTGTTTCCTTCACAGATAGCGAATTTATCTCGCGATGAAATTTTACCCAATCTGCTCTCCTCATGTTCCAGTTCGGGATGGTTGTAACAGTTGAACAGCTGATAGCAAAACTAATCTCGATAGGGAGATGATCAGAGGAATGTTCATCGATAGTGGTCCATTGGAAAAGATGTGCAATATTTGGACTGCATAGCGTGACATCAATGGCGCTCAGATTGTTAGATCTAGAGTTAATATACGTTCCTTCACCGGTGTTAAGTATAACCAAATCAAACCTGTCAATGATACGTTCGATAGTGTCTCCACGGCTATCGGTTCTACTTGAACCCCATAGACGGTTATGAGCATTAAGGTCGCCCATTAAAATGAAAGGAACTGGCAGCATCCTCAGTATGTCACAAATCTGGTCGCTTTCCCAGTTGTTGTCTGGTAAATAAATATTACAAATTGTAATTTTCATTGGAAAAAGCAATTGTACGGCAACGACTTGTAGGGGGCTATCAATATTAATTTCAACATAAGGTATGCTTTCTCTCAGGAATATTGCTACCCCTCCCCTAGCTCGTATGTTTGGGGTAACGTCCTTCCTACAACTTCTATATCCCCTTAAGGAGAAATTTTCTTCCGGTTTGAAATGTGTCTCTTGCAAACACAAACAAAATGGGGATTTGTCCATAATTATTTTCTTAAGCTCAGGGTAACGTATTGTGCAGCCGTTTACATTCCATTGTATGATATTCTCCATTAAAGTATAATGTATTAAATTAACAAATATATGACACACATACATTATGTATATGGACAAAAACAAACATTTATATATCATAGATAAATTAACAATCACAAAGATAAGTATATTATAATAATCGAGTATAGTTTATCACAGATCATTAAATATCACAGTTAGAGTGGGATAAATGTCGTCCCCGGTTGTTTACGAGGACGACCTTTCCTTGCCGAAGATCTAGTTTCTGTGGAAAGCTGACTTCCATCAGATTCCGATTCTTCAGCGGGGGATGATGCCTTTCGTTTTGGAAGGCTCGAGGTCTCCGATGTAGTTCGGGATCTGCTCACATTACTTTCCGGCTCTTTATTCTGAGGAGGAGGTAGCCGAGTAGATAATTGTAAAGGTTGTATGTTGCTCAATGCTTCGAACAGACAACTTTTAATCATAGCCTCAAGTGCTGGTTTTAGCTTAATAGGGTACTTGCAGAGGTCGTGAAATCGCCTCGGGAGTATACATAGCGTAAAGAAAACCATATCAAGAAGCAGCAGGAAACAAAAAACATGATTTTACTGACGGCCAAAAAAAGATATTTGCAAAATAAAATAAGGATATATTCAAATTTTTCCATGTGACTCAAAACAAGGTCTGACGTCACAGGTATCTTATCGATACCGACAATCGATACTGCTACAGCGCAGGTCAGTGAGATTCAACTGCAAACTATTTCTGATGTTGCCAAATTTCTTTTTAAATATTTACGTTAGCCATATATCAATAATTTATTTTACGAGCGTGTTTTGTTATATGGGTATACATATTCCCAAATGAAATGAGACCTCTTTTATCCTTCTACAGCCGTAGTTCCTCATTGAGTAATGCTGCGAGATGCAAAATGCAAAACGAAATCATATCAGCTGATCAAATGCAACCATATTTTCTTTGTGGTTTGCCAACTGCGCATTTGACTAGAGATGATCTGAATTCTTTAACAATGCGACTCAATTTATTGATACTTAAACATATTTGAAACAGGCAATTAACCCACTAGCATTTTCGTTGCAATACATTTTTATAACTGATAGGTATCAGAGTTCATCCTGTTTGTGACCGAGATTCGCAACTAATCGAAGCCATCATTTTATTTCGGCGCATCCCATTATGAATGAATCCAAAGATAGAATCTAATTCAAGCCCATCCCTACAAAGTGGATTAGTAATCTAACCTAACTTTTATTCTTTTGACTTTTGTTGTGTACGTTGTGCACGTGTTTGAGTTTGAGAGTAAATTTTCATGGTTATCTTCTTCTTCTTCTATTGTTTTAAGACTTATGACTGTGTTTTGTGGTTATAATGATCAATGTCAAAATGTTAGGTTAGCACTGACTATCGATATCGAATATCAATACTTTACAACCCATCACTATACGATATCAATGACGTCAGAGGTTGTTTGCGCGGGATTTTCCGGCATTTGAAATAATTTTTAGAATATCTCTCACAGCCGATTCCAAAAAACCAAACAAGTGATTTTGTCATGTTTACTAGGCTCTAAGGGACGCGTCAACGATATATTTTTTCTGCAAGTACCCTATTCCAGTGACTATAAGATGACGTAGGTACGATGCATTTGTATCAAATCAATAAATATACTCTGTTACCTGATACTTTAAACTGGCTTGACGTCTATTTGATAGGTATCAGCTGACGAAGAAGTGTATCTCAAATTTAATTTTTTACTAGTGGCGTTGATTGGCAATCCTGCGGTCAGGACCGTATTAGTAATATTCTTATTGAATATCTGCCAAAAAGTAATGACTATTGTTGTAAACAAGAAATTGCTTCAATATCCATAAACTCGCAGCAAAAATGATTAGTTAAAAGAAATAGATTATTTTATTCATTTGTATATGGTTAGATACTCCTATATTTAGCAATAAGGACGATTCAATGGATAGCTTGCATCACTAGTGGGATATTTATTGGTTAAAACGTGCAAGGTACAATTGGAGAAAAGTATAACGTAAATACATGGAGTAAAATTAATATAATAAGGTAGTTTAACTGAAGCTTCAGCTAAAAATGCTTTTATCTTCATTCTTATCTCATTTAAGGCGTACCTAATCATCATCATCCAGACCAGCCATACTGATATACTGAAAGACACGCCGGATTTTCCGAGAAAATGTAAAATAAGCATAGAACTCAGAGCATAGACGAAAACGTCACCAAGTGTCAATTACTTGTTATTAGTAATTGGCGATTCCAATTACCGATGAGGGCGCTGGCGTTTGTAAACAAATATGGAGGATAGCAGGTATCCTGCACGCTGTGACACGCCTTTGGAGGAAATGCGTGGCAATGAATGCTTTTATCATAGTCTTTTTTGGAGTGGCAACCATAAACACTACAGTTTGTATTAAACTTGCTAGCCTTTCTTGATTTGAAGCCTGATGTAGATGCCATATTCTTGACAATAGCGTATGAAGAAGGTCCGAAGAAATATTCTAACACACTATATACCAATTAACAAAGCACAAACTCGAAAACACGACTGAACGAAGAAACATGAACGGCATATAAACGGTTAATGGCATGTTAATTGTGTGCCGTCCGAAATTCGAGTACCTGCTTTGTCAGTGTAGATTTTTGCCGCCAGAGGTCTCATCAATTTTTGGAATTGCCAATACTTCCACTCAGTACAGCCCTGCATTCCTTCAACGCTTAAGATTGATACGTTAAGACACAATCTAGGGTATTTTTAGTTATTACTAGCCGAACAGCTCTTCGCTGTTGACACGGCTGACAGTTTAAAGTATAGGGTAACAAGGTACACTAACCTTTGGTGCTGGGCAACATCTTCAAGTCTTCTTCGATCTTCTCGCTTGCCATCGCCCTGGCATCTTGGAATAATTTCAGATCGTAATCTGGCACGAAATTGGTCAAATCCGGCTCCCTGTTTTTATCTATGCACGGCTTGATATCTTCGCTACTTTCCGTTTTCCATTTCGCCCTTAAATCTCTGATCTTCTGAAGAAAGGCTCTTTGGTCGGAGGTTGGAGCTCGCGGCGATCGCTTGTGGTAGTCCAGAGCTTTCTTTCTAGTTTCCTGTGGGAACAGAGAAAACAATACAATACAATACAATGCAATGGGGTATTTTCCGAACAAAATTTTATGACGGAATATTGATGTTACGTCCCCAAAAACCATACAACCAGCATTTTTACTTTTTACTGTGAACGCGAAGTGGATTAAAAGACCTGCAAAGTTCAAACATAAAATTTTGCGCCAAAGCTGTGACGTAATAAATCTAAGCGTGACGTAATAAGTCTTTCGTGGAGCTATCCTTAGAATGTGACTGTACCTTGTCGTCTGACCTCCTTTTCTCCATCTACAGACATAACCTCCGCTTCGTATTGATATTGACAGATGTTTGTTTACATCATTTTTCATTATCTATCATGGTTAAATGAGATACCGAGACAGTCGTGACACCAGGGGAGGTTATGTATGCATGACACTAGTGACTAGTGACAGGCTGTTAAAGACGAGTGTTGCCGAATGGCGAGTGAAATTGTGAAAAGTAACTATGAAACATTCTTAGAGTAAACTGCTAATTACATAACAATGCAACAAATGGAATAGCTGTGCAATATAACATTTATAGTCTACAAAAAAAGGGAAACTAAATAAACATAAAATAAAGTTTACATCCTTTATAGAAAAACTATGGAAAATATTAACAACGTGACAACCTTGAATCTACACCCAATTCAAATTAAAATAGTCACATCCTATCTACATCCGGCATAAAAATGACTTTTGATTGGTTGATTTCTTAGGCGGGAGGTTTAAGGGATTTAAATGAACTCTTTTCAAAGGGATGATTTTCAAAGTCTATCTTTACTCCACGTGGGCAAAAAAAAATTGGGCAAACACTGCCATCATTACAAATTAGATACAAGCAATCCATTTCAGCCATTAAACAGGCAATATTAGCAAGTTGGAAAATCCCCATTTTTTTAAACATTATAGAGCTTAAACAAAATATGGGCAAATGATATCACCAATATAAAAAGAAAAAAAAAGTGGTCTAGCTTGAGGATCGATCTCTAGACCTTTGGATTACAAAACAGAGAATTTACCATTGCACCACAGAGCTTTTACATTTCATTTCCTAAAAACTATAACATTAATACAGGAACACATAATACCATTTTGTAATATTATTCATGATTTCAAATTGTACCAATAAAAAAAAGCGGATTTTTCCCGGACTAGTTTTTGCGTGCTGATTGCAAATCTGTATTTAGTGTCTCTCTAGCACCTGTAATTTTGGCTATCTTTTGCATACGGATGGACAGACAGACAGACAGAGGCTATGCATAAGCTATCTTCAGCGAGAGCTAAAACCACATTTTGTATCGCTGCTATTCTTACCTCTCGCTTCTTTCGCTCCTCTAGTTCAAGTTTACACCTTTCAGGGGTTGTATTGTGATACATAGGACATGCTTCCAAGGTGAAATGCTTTTCGAATTTTCCACTCAGATGCCCCACACTATTGCAACCTTCCATTGGACATTTTCGTTCTTCGATAACTATGGTCTCTTTACCTGAAATTATGACATGCATAATACATAGGTACTTAAAACTTGAACTAGGAAAAATATTAAGTATATAACAGATACTGTTTATTGATCCTTTACATACTTCACTGAATTGCAATTAATTGTATTTACATTTCGTAAAAGAACTGTCACTCAGTGTGGTTGGATGTAATTCAGAAAAAGTGTTTTGAAATTTTTGTAATAGTGTCACCTGGACAGTTACAAAATGAAACTTGTTCTACAAACACATTACTCTTCTTTAGCCTACTTTACAGTAATGAATAAAATATTTTCTAGAAATCAAATTTTTAGTCAAAAAAACGTTGTAAAGGCAGATGAAACGTCAGTAAATACTTTTCATTCCAATGGGTGTGATTTTATTTAAAAGCGATACCTTTATTTTTAACATCATTTCTCTTATTGTTCCTTGTTTTACCCTTGGTAACAATGGGTGCTTTTTTAACTGGCGATCGAGACAAAGACCTTTTGGTACTCTCAGTGTCAGAATCTGTATCAGAATAAACATTCTTGCCAAGAACATGCTTTGATTTCCTTGTACTCGCCGATCTTGTTAATTTTCTTGTTACCTGAAATTGAAGAGTTAAATAATTATGTACAAGACCAAAGTAACACCTTCTATCAACTTTATATATCAGTAATAATATTAAGATTCTCGTTAAATCAATGTAAATGACCTCACCTGCTTCTTTTCGGGAATTTCATTCTCTGAGTCAGTGTTGCCAGCGTTTTCTTTGGTTACAACTGTTGGTTTTTTGACAGGCTTCTTGACCACCTTTCTGGAGTTATTTGCTGATGATTCTGCACTACTCTCACTATCAGAGCTGCTGCTTGATCCACTTGTAGAAGAGGCAGAGCTGGCTGATGATTCTATACCCATGTAATAAACAACACTGAATTACTAGAATGTACTGAACAGAAGATTGAATGTATCTAAATACATTTTTTAATTGTTCTTCACTGATATACAAAAAAAGTCACATATTTTGTCATATAATATTGTTATGAAAAATAAAGTATAAAGTTGTATAACATTCAAAATACATTTTGATGACTATGTTTACATTCAGGGTAGTACAAACCCGAAAAAAAGTATCCATTTGTTTTGCCTGATTTCTTTTATATTTTTATACTGGATTAATTCTACTATACCTGCAGCAGATTTTGGCTTTGCAACCACCTTTTCAGTCTTTTTCTCAGGCTTAGGTTTTTCTACAGCCCTAGGCACTGCCTTAGCTCTAGGTTCAGGCTTTGTTTTTCCTGTAGGCTTTTGTGTTTTCCCACTTTTTCCTTCTGAGTCCGAGCTGTTTTCTGGTGAAAATATGCTTTTTTTCTTATTAGCGTCATTGGCCTTAGCACCTCCTTTAGCTGATTTTGCCTTAGCACCTTCTTTGGCTGCTTTTGGGGCAACTTTTGGAGTGTTTGCAGCCCTAGCAGGCGATTTTCTTGTGGCGGAAGCCTTGGATACAACAGCAGCTGTAAGGACGGAGGTATGAACAAAATTATAAAATGAGCAATTATCAATAATGATTGATTTTGGAAGGTACATCAATAGTTGCTACTTCTCTATGAAGATACTTAAAGTAGTTCAAACTGTAGTTTACCTGTAGCTTTGGGTGTGATTGTAGCACTACTCTTAGGCTTCACGTTACTTTTTCTCTTAATAGGAGGTTTCTTAGGAATATCTTCCTCATCAGTGGAATAAGATGCAGCTTTGGGGGTTACTTTTGCGGCTTTTACTGGTTGAGCCTTAGCCTTTGGTGTAACTTTGGCTTCAGACTTGGCCGCAGGGGCAGGTTTTGCCTCAGTACTCTTCCTGGTAGATTTTGGTACAGTAGCAGTTTTCTTAGGAGTCTCCTGCTCTGATTGTTCTTTTGTGGAGTTTTGGGACGAGGAAGATTCACTATCGCTAGATGAAGAACTGTCCGAACCACTAGAAGATGAGCTAGAGCTAGATGATTCTGAAGAAGATGCTGAACTTGACTCTGTGGAACTGCCACTCTAAAATAATAAACTTTAAGTAAAGCCAAACTGAAATGATTCTCTATTACCTTTTTCTTAGTAGTCATATTTTCACTTCGCCAAGAATATTTGGGAATCAAATAATTAAAAAAAGCGTTTTGTTTTCGTTTTGTTACGAATGTCAGGTTATGTTATTTTCTCATCTGTCATCTGTTACAGTTCATCTTCATCTTTTGCACGCCCCCTAACAGTGAATTGCTTAGTTAAGTAGAAATTGACAAATCGCAGTACAAATTTAAGCTAAATTCAGATGCATACGACATCCGACGATACGACGGTACGAAACTGTTCCTATTGGTTGAAATATTCAAAGTGATGTCAAATCAAAATATTTCAACCAATAGGAACAGTTTCGTACCGTCGTATCGTCGGATGTCGTATGCATCTGAATTTAGCTTTAGTGGAAAAACAAATCATTTAAATAGATGCAGCATTTTTGTCAAAAAATGTCCTAAAATTGGTTAATTAAATCAAATCGTATTGTCTTGCTTTGTAGTCAGTGAAGACACGAATTTCCTGTATTGTTGTTCAAATTTTGAATTTTTCTGTGGCACCTATAAGAAAGTAGCCGAACTAAATTGTAGGCTAGAGTTCGTTTTAGCGAAACCCGAAACGGGCGTTGAGATTGGTGTCAATCGACGCGGATTGACGCCCTGAGTCGAACGACATCACTCCTAGACTGAGGAAACGCCCCGGTAAAATTCTATAACACTTTAAAGTTTCAGTACCTAACCTCACTTCTGCCAAACAGTCAACTTATCGAGGTCAAATTCGGTTTAATCGGTCGTCAAGCAAGTGTTAATCGATTCTGCTTGATGTCCTGAGTCGAATTAGGCCTCTCCAAGGCTGAGGAAACGCTCCGATGAAAATCTGCGCACCTTTAAAATTTCAAACCTAACCTCAAAATTACTTCGATATTTCGATGATTTTTCATTAAATATGTGGTCAAACGATATATCGTGTGAAAGCACTAGATGAGTACAACACAAAGCCACCAGTCGCAACATCCTAAAATGGAAAATAAAAAAGTTATGATACTTTAAATGTTTAATGTGAAAGCTATTGAGGAAATATGAATAACCGAAAACCAGGTTAGTTTATGTTGAATTAGGTTTGTGGAAACGTATAAAGGGGGGCCTGGGGGGGCTGGCCCCCCCAGACGTCACTGTCTTTGCATATTTTGAATAGTCTAAGCAACACAAGTTTCCCAAGTAGGATTCTCACCTGTTCGGTTTTTTCCATAGCATGCGGGGGTAGGACCCAGAGGAACTTATTTTGATTAATTTCCAATTGAGAATCAAAATAAACGGTTGTACAGTCTAGATTTGGTACAATTTAAGTCAAGATATCAGGTTGAGTCGCTAGACACACCTTTTTACCTCAACCGATTTGCTTACTTTATATTAGGTAAGCTATTGGAATTTGTGAATTTCAAAGTAGACTTTCACCAAAACGTTTTCTTGCGCTGTTAATGGTCCAGTTCGTCTCAGGACTTCAATCCGAGTCGATTAGAACCCATTTCAGCTTCAATGATTGAACTAGTTTAGTTAAGTTAGGTTAGGTTTGGAATCTTTAAAGTGCTGTAGTTTTTCACCGGAGCGTTTCCTCAGTCTGGGAGTGGTCTCGTTCGACTCAGGGCGTCAATTCGCGTCGATTGACACCAATCTCAACGCCCGTTTCGGGTTTCGCTAAAACGAACCCTTACCAAATTGTATATAACAGGAATCTGTTTTACTCAAATATTCTTATATACAATTACTACAGTACGTTACAATATTTAATTTTTTGAAAATAGACTAGCCAAAAAATCAACCAATTAATTTAAAGTTATAGCACGAATTCGTCTGCATTATTAAATAAATACTAAAGTTCTATGCGCCACCTATTAAAGGGTAGATGGACTAAAGTACAAACAGAATTCAAATTACTACACCATTTTATAAAAATCCGAAGCCCATCTCAACATTTTTAAAAATTCCATCTATTTAATCGGCCTGTATAAAAAAGGAATTTAATGCAATATACATTGAAATTTTCTTTATACTAATCAACAAATAAAGCTAAATTCAGATGCACACGACATACGACGATACCACGGTACGAAACTGTTCCTATTGGTTGAAATATGTTCATTTGACATCATTTTGAATATTTCAACCAATAGGAACAGTTTCGTACCGTCGTGTCGTGGCTTTGTCGTGGGATGTCGTGAAGCTTCAGCAATCTGTTTTGATTTTGAGGGAAAACAGCTGATTGAAACGTCAGATTGTATGCTACTAGTGACAGTAGTAACATAACAACAAAAACAAAAAGGTTTTGCTGAAAAATGTCGTGTCAAATCCGTTTATCGGGAAATATACAGGATGTGAGTGAAATTAGACGTATTTTGTTTCCCACTGACGACCAGCGAGGTAGTTCCCATTCAAAAACTTGCTTATTCAATTCTAACATCATGTTTCTAGGTTCTGACAGCTGGTTGCAACTTTGCGAAGTCTCTGTATCTCCCACAGGAGACTTGATTGTGATAGCTAATGAAAGGAAAATCGTAGTATTGAGTGCAAAGTGGAATACACAATCATCAGCAAATGACTATGTGTTAACACACTCTAGTACAGTACACAATTATGATAAAGTAAAAGCAATACTTTGCCTGCCAGTTCTAGGAGAAAATCAACATAGCCATGTAGGTCCAGATTGGACGTGTATTTTAGTAGGCTATGATTCGGGGTATGTGAGATTTTACACTGAAAACTGTGAGTTGCTCCTGGAAGAGCAATTTCACAATGAAAATATCAAGAACGTTAAATGTCAGTCCCAGCATAGTCCCAGACCTGATATCAGTCCAGATTTGCACCCTGAGGAAATTTATATCCAGTATCAAAGCTGTGTTTGTGTCTTGAGTGGACCTCAGCTGTTTCCACATCTAAAAACTTGTAGAAATCAAGGTATAAAAGGTAAATACTCATAATTTATATCTGTTAAAAGGAAATTTATTATGATTACTATATCTAGGTACATTTATGAATGTGTTTCATTATATTTGGTTCTTCAATCATCATTTTTTTGGTGAATAGTTTGTATTATACTGGAAAATCACTTTAACATGTAAAAATTCTTGTTTCCAAGGAGTGCCAGCATAAACTAAGTAAAATCACTTTTTTTCTTTACATTGAGTATAAAACTTCGTTCGCAGGTCCTCCTTTGCCCTCATCATGCCTAAAAAAATGGTCGATCCACGACCAGTCTCTAGTGAACGACACAGTGACAGTGGGACTCTGCCCTACATCCTCGTTCGATCACCTGTTGACTGCCTCCACATGCGGGGGCTTCGACGCAGTCTACAGAGCTGCCCCACCTGCTGCTTCCTTGGTGATCGCTGCTGGTTCTAGGCCTTTTCTGGGATGGCATTACGCCACTGAGGGAGCTGCTCAACCTGCCTTAGGAGATGTCGCCAAAGTGGTCGCTACCAGGATCAAGTCTGCCTTACCGTTAGTAAAATTTTCAGATTCATTTTATAAAAGGATAAGTAGGTCATACAGGGTGAGACAAGCTCAACGCCTCAGACTTTTGTAACCAAACGATACCACTTTCAGAAAATTAACTTTGCAAATGTATGTAGGTCGAGTTGGACTACATTTTAAAAATAATGACTGTTATACAGGATATCTAATAAAAGCGCGACAAAGTTGTTTTTTCAAATGGAACACCCTGTATATTATTGCATATTTAGATTCCCGGGTCAATTCTAGTGTGACTTTATATATCACACATGGGACTTAAAGCGAACCGGTTAGGTGCAAATCACAATTTTTTGTATCAGTGGATATTAGAAAAAAATTGAAAATCGCAGCGATTATAAAACTTAGAGGGCTGTCACTTCGCCGTGTCACTAAACATGAAATGCGTCAGCTTAGGTTCACCAGTCAGGTTTGAATTACATTTGTACTTGGAGAAATCAGTAAACTAATTAAGGAAACTTCTGTCCGAAATTACTTGATTTCTTCAAATGGGAATGCCTAATTATTTTTATTATAAAAGTCGTTATTTTTAAAATGTAGTCCAACTCAACCTACATACATTCGCAAAGTTAATTTTCTAAAAAATGTTTTGGTTTGGTCACAAGAGTCTGAGGCGTTGAGTTTGACTCACCCTGTATTATTTTTCCTTCATAGATATTGTTGCAATCTACCATGGTTATGTCACTAGAGGTTAGGATAAGCTGATAGGTTAGTTTAGTATAGTTTATTTGCGAATGAACAGTGTTATTATGAATGGAGAAGTTTCCAAAAAAATAAAATTTGGAAAATTCATTACTATCTGATAGTCTATTTCTTCACTTGAAGAACGTCGAAAAAATCATCTGAATATTCCAAAAAACGGCGGAGTTATTCAATATTTAATTTGCGTAAAGCGACCGCGGAGGTGAAAATCTGTATGACGTCACATGTTATTAATTGTTCGCGGCAGCCACAGTTTGGTCGGGACTCCGCTATGCATACGCTGCGCAACTGCGCAGTACAGTATGCGACATAGACTTGAGTGGAACGGCGAAGGTTACGTTCGTGGTGATTCTAGTAATGTTCCTAAAGTGGATGACATGGTTATGGACTTTTACTTCCCACACCGATAGGTGAGGGGAGTATTGCGATCGTGAAAATTTTCGATTTTGAGATAATACGCTTTTTGGGTGTTTTATGACGTCTTCATAACGAAAATCCACACAACTCATTTCCGTCGGTCTGTCTGTACGCGTTTTTCTAGCCACGTAATCTCAGTAACCGCTGCATGGATTGTTATGAAATTTGGCAGCGATATGCTGTGGGGTAGTAGTAGGTAATGTTATTATAAGTTTGAAAATCGGTGCATGGGCAGTGGAGTAATTAGCAAAAAACCAAAATTTTGAATATTCCTCAAACTTTGTTTTTAGGCGTTTCAGACGTTCCTGATCATTTTCTACTTTTTGGATGGGGGTGATATTGGGGTGGTTGGGGGGTGGGGGGTTGTAAAGCTGAAAAATTATTGTATTCATAACAGGCCGTCCGCTAACCTGTGAAAGAAAGGCCCAGCGTCATATTACACTTTTTTAGGTGCATCTGAACATTACCTAGGCTATTACGGATCGTCGACTTAGAATTTTCTTCTTCTTCTGATCATTCTGTATGGTGTAACAAGGAAACTATAGGATTGATTTCAATTAAATTTTCACACAGTGTTACTAAAACCATAAAACTCAATTTTTTGTATTCATAATAGGCTATCCATTGAAATATTTGTTTGGTGTTTTTATGGTGGTTTTTCTCGGTCTGCTAGACATATAATACGAGTACCAATAAACTGCAGTGTATCGTTTTGTCACCGTCGGCGTCGCCTACCCTATTGAAAACAAGATATAACAACATGAACGAGGAGGCCGGCGGCGGCGCAGTGGCTTGCGGGAGCAGCATCCTCGACAGGGCATACACAGGCTTGCGTTGTGTCGTGTGACGTGTGACGTCACAGCGGCTTCGCGCGGAGGATACGGCAATTCAAACTTTGAAGGACTATAACTTTTCTATTAATGGAGATAATTACAAAATTTTTTCGCTGTTGTTCTCTAACTCTTGAGGACTATCTGATTAACTGAAATTTGAAAGAATGGAAACTTCCTCATTGGATAGAGTATCAGTAATAAACTTGTAGTTTTGTTAAGGCTCAAAATATGTATGAAACACAGCATACAAGCTGATAATCTGGAATAGCACTTGCTGTCAGCGTCACTCGACTCCTAACAAATAAATGATAGAAATTAAAAGATAATCTAACTCCTCGATATAATTCAATATGTCTGTACCCTTACTGTCCCATTTTTTACAGTGGCTGGCTTACAGGGACTAAAGCACAGCCTGAAAAACAGATGTCACTCTCTTCCCACCCATCCGATGCCATGGGATGCCGATTTGGACTTTGTGACCTTAGACGTACAGCTACGGAAATAATCCTGTCTCCAGATAAGACGTATGCTGTATCATGTGATACTTTGGGAAGGGTTTTACTGGTAGACACCTTAAGAGGAGTTGTAGTTAGGATATTCAAAGGATACAGGTAGGTCTGTATTTCAGGCATAGCGTTATACAAGGTTACTGGGTAAGTAATGTTCTAAAAAAAAAAAAAAAAAAAGTCAATATTGGAGGACGTTATTATTTAGGTCATTTCTGCTGAATTTGGTTATACAGGGTGTTCTAAAATTTGGGACTTTCCTCTTTAGAAGCAACGGGCCTTAAAACGACAAAGCTAATGCACGGTGAACCAGCAGCAAAACAGTAAAAAAAATGTCAAGCAAGTACTCACTATTTGGTTGCTACGAAGTTGTAAGTGCGGTCCTGTCGCAGGCGTCTTACAGGTAAAAGTACGATTTACGATGTCTTCTTCAATTTGAACCATACGAGGTTGTCTAGGTCTTCCAACGTGTCCACTACGACGTGGATTCAGACATCCTGTGTCTCTAGCTCTTTGCACGAGCTAGACAAATCGACGAGGTGCAGGGTAAGTACGGTTAAGGAAACGATCGGCATACACTCGCGTAGCCGCAGCGGTATTTTGACCATACTCGCCGTACATTAAAATCGTGTCCACCAGATCATTATTGTTATAAGCGTGCGCCATTGTTGTTGTTTTTAAAGTCCGATCGTCAGATATAGAAAGTCACGCACTCTCGTACACTATGCCACAGCAACGCGACGTATGATGAACTGCCTGTTTTAGTGTTTTCTCACCGGCATCGGCACCGCTAGCGCTGCGCTGTTTATTGTGATATTATGACATGGTGAGCCATTGCCCAGGGACGGACTTAGAATGTATGAAAAAAGTCCCAACTTATGAAACACCCTGTATAACTGTAACCGTTATTTTAACAGTAACTAAAGTGCGTATAGCGTTTGTTTTTACAATTGACATCTGATTTAATCACAGCCTACTTCAATAAAAAATGTATATTTGGAAAATGGTACTTTACAATTTTTTTCTCTTTCAGGGACGCTCAATGTTCCTTCATCCAAGTGCCTGACGAGAAAAAATCAAAGCATCGACATGGAAACAGAGTAGCTCATTTCCTGTTAATATACGCTCCCAAAAAAGGCACCTTGGAAGTTTTCTCTCTGATACAAGGTTCGAAAATCTGTACTTTCACCGCCTCAAAATTCAGCAGGCTATTCCACATCAACTATGGAATCATGGGATTCACCTCAACCACTTCTAAGAGCAGATACGTTTGTCAATGGACTACAGTTTTTATAGACAACGATGGACAGATAAAAGAAATCTTAGTCCCTTTCCATTTCTCCTTGGCTGAAAAAAATAACAAGCGATCTAGAGATCTTCATCTGTATAAGAAACTTAGACATTTCATCAAATCCGGTGACTACAACGAAGAAACATTATCGAAAGAGGCTTACGATATTTGTGTGGAACTGAAAACGCTAGAGATCAAATCTCAAACTGTTGATATGTTAATCTCCAATAGAAACATTCCTGCAAAGGTTATGCTGAAATGCGTCCAACATTTCGAAGAAAATGTAATAGATGAGGAGGGGATCAGTTTGAAGGTCTTATGTGATAACATTAGTCATTTATTAGAGTTATACATTTCTATAGTTAATAGGGAAGACGGCAATATGGATGAAAATAGGAACATAACCTTAAAGGTGGAAGTAAAGGAATTGAGCAACCTCCAAAAGTTGCTGGATATCAGCACTGATAGTGACAGTATTGAGCTACCAGAATATCACGTTAGGTTTAGTGACAACACTTCAGCTTTGAGTGCTTCAGAGTTTCTCTCAGTCTTTGATTGTTCTTGTTGTGATTCAGTGAGGCTTAAAGATAGCATCGATGACACCGTTTTGTTCAAAACTTCCGAAGTACTTTGGAAACCCTACATCACAGGAGATCTATCAAACTTCGCGCATTTAGAAAACCTATTGGTGAAAGCAAAAATTGACACTAGGGATATGTTCTACATGCTCGTCAATTATTGGGTGAATCGTTCTCTGCACATAAATCTCAATTTAGAAAAGGAAATGAACAATTTCCTGCATTTATGCTACACCTTACTCCAAACCGCCTCAAAAGAAGACATTGCAAGTGACTATAATCAAATCTCTACCTTTTGGTCTAAGGTAAGGGAGATTTTGGCGAACTCTTCGAGACCCTTTCCCGCCTTGATGGCCGCCATTTTGTGCAAGATGGCCGCCCACAAGGTGAACACCGACAGACAGATGGAGGATTCCTCGATCAGTTTGGAAGAAGAGAGTATGGAGGTTATGTCTCAAGAAAGTGTGCTTTGGTCTCTGCTGATTGGCAAGCTAGAAGATATTTCGCTTTTGAACATCATCATGTCCACCAAAGCAACGACGAAAGAGGCTGTGTTACCCAAACTGCAACACGAGAAAATCGATATCAGCCTAAAGTATATTTTAGAGAAAGGTAGAGGATCTGTTAGCGAGATTGTAGCAAAGTGGTTGAGCTCAAGTGGGATTAACCCCCAACTGATAGTTCTGAACGAAGTGAAGAAATGCGAAGAGGAGGATAGTGAGAAGATTCTAGATCAGTTGGATTTGATGAAAGTACAGTTTCCATATAGTTTGGATTCCAGCGCACTACTGGCCAATTTGGCTTGGGAATACGCGCTGGATTGGCAGAAGGATATCCAGGATTTTGGCAAGTTAGAAGCTGCAATAAGTTGCTTGGAGTATGTACAGAACGTACAAATCAAACAAGGTGAGTTAGTTTCTAGCTAAGTAGGTATTGTTATAAGTCTTTAGTTCGATTAGGCAAGAAAACACTTGGTACGGATTTAACTATTTATTTGCACTAACTATATACACTACGCCTAACCTAATTTATTTACAGTCACTAAGTCACTACACTAATTTGTATTTGTCCTTCACTTCACTAATTTATTTCACAGTACATTTATTTTCGCGCGCCACTGGTATTCGCACCACGTTCGTCGACTTCTTGTAACTGTGTCTCCCTGGCCGTCCGATGCGCCTATATACAATGTGTTCCACCATAATGTCGACAAACTTTGAGGTATGAAAATATAATCAATTAAAGTTATCGAGAAAAAATGCGAAAAAAAAGGGGTCAACCTTTTAATTAATTTTTTATTACATTTTCAATTTCTGTATGTAGCGCCATAACTTGATTATTTATCGACCGATTCACGACATTTTGGACTCATTTTATAGGAGAATGACTGGGCATATCAACTAAGGTAAAAAAAGGTGATACTGGATAATTTCTAAGGCTAAAAAAATTCAACAAACTGAAAAAAAAATTTTTGTAATGCACTTATTTGGGTTACTTACAAATAATTTGAAAAAAGCCGTATTAGTGCCTATTTATTAAGACATTTTAATGTTTAGCAGGATGTTTCCTGTCTTACCACATGCAATTTGTATATGTTGCACTCAAATAATCGACGAAATAGGCTTTTTTATTACGACCAATTTTGAAATAAACAAGAATTTGTTATGCACATTGTCTTTATTGGACTTCGGTACAGATTATTACTTAAATGTAATTTACATGAACAAGTGTGATTATTTAGTATTTAAATTAATCAACGAAATTTTCAAAATGTCTGCCATTTTCATTTAGGCACGCTTGACTCCTAAAACTAACGCTCTGGGTTACCCGATGCTCCAGTCTGTTTTCTTTGATTTCCAAGTGATTCCAACATATCTCATTTCAATTAGTTGCCTTTCAGTCATTTGGCTGAATACTAAATAAATAATACTAAAAATAAAAATAATAAAATTTGTTCATGTAAATTGCATTTAAGTGATAATCTGTACCGAAGTCCAATAAAGACAATGTGCATACCAAATTCTCGTTTATTTCAAAATTAGTCGTAATGAAAAAGCCTATTTCGTCGATTATTTTAGTGCTACATAAACAAATTGCGTGTCATTAGACAGGAAACATCCTGATAAACATTAAACTGTGTTTATAAATAGGCACTAATATGGCTTTTTTCCAAATTATTTGCAAGTAACCGAAACAAGTGCATTACAATTTTTTTTTAAGTTTGGTGGATTTTTTTAGCCTTCGGATATTATTTTTTTGCCTTAGTTGATATGCCCAATCCTTCCCCTATAAAATGGCTTCAAAAACTTGTGAATCCCTGGATAAATAATCAAGATATGGCGTTCCAACTGCGTGAACACATGGCGCTGTGATACAGAAGTCATAATACAAAAAGGCCTATTCTGTCGAAAATTTTCGTGCTACATATACGAATTCCATGTGGTTAGACAGGAAACATCCTGCTAAACATTAAACTGTCTTAATAAATAGGCACTAGTATGGCTTTTTTTCAAATTATTTGCAAGTAACCAAAACCAGTGCATTACAAAAATTTTTTTTTCAGTGTGGTGAATTTTTTAAGCCTTAGAAATTATCAGATATTATATTTTTTTGCCTTAGTTGATATACCCAGTCATTCCCCTATAAAATAAGTCCAAAAAGTCGTGAATCGCTCGATAGATAATCAAGATATGGCGTTACAACTGCGGGAACACATGGCGCTGTGATACAGAAGTCATAATACAAAAAGGCCTATTTTGTCGAAATTTTTAGTGCTACATACACGAATTACATGTGGTAAGACAGGAAACATCCTCCTAAACATTAAAATGTCTTAATAAATAGGCACTAATACGGCTTTTTTCAAATTATTTGTAAGTAACCCAAATAAGAGCACTTCAAAAAAAATTTTTTTTCAGTTTGGTGAATTTTTTAGCCTTAGGAATTGTCAGGTATTACCTTTTTTTGCTTTAGTTGATACGCCCAGTCATTCTCCTATAAAATGAGTCCAAAATATCGTGAATCGGTCGATAAATAATCAAGCTATGGCGCTACAACTGCGCGAACCCATGGAGTCGTGATACAGAAATTGAAAATGTAATAAAAAATTAATTAAAAGGGTGACCCCTTTTCTTTCGCATTTTTTCTCGATAACTTTAATTGTATTTTCATACCTCAAAGTTTGTCGACATGATGGAGGAACACATTGTATATATGTGTATCGTATGGATCTCTGGCTCTCCAAAAGTTCTCGGCATTCGCGTCGTCCACGACCAGCTTCTGGAAGATTCGATTCTAGAATACACGTCTACGCAAGAGACAGGGCCGGACTGGCACAATATACAATCTAAAATTCCTTGACCCGGCGACTTCTTTTTTTTACGGTCAGTCTCCCGCAAATGCTGGAAGCCTTTGGCACTGTGGAAGCGCTGCGAGAGGATAAGTGTCTGTGCACGTTAGATTTGAAACGCTGCAGGTTGTGGCCAAATTCCCCGGCAGCTCATTCGATACAGCGTCGAAGTTCGGGGAGTAGGAACCCTGGTAAGGATGAGCTAAGGCAGAGCCTCTAGTGTTCCTCGTTAGGACGGCCTTTGGTGTTATTATCTGGGAGAGCTCACTCGAACATGTCCCGCGATGGAATCTAGAACAGGGACAGGTCAGCCACCCTTCTTCGATGTTCCAGGCTGTGGTGGTCCGTTGTTGTTGTAGTCGAAGGCGTATTTTCAATAAACGTCTGTGTCCCTCAGGGATCTGTTCTATGCCCTACACTGTTTCTGCTGTACATCAACGAGCTGCTGGAAGTAACATCCAATCCAATCTACAGCTTCGCAGACAACAGTACATTAATATCGTGCATGGAACCAGGCAAGCCACTATCATCCCAGAAGACGGTACGTCGGCGACAGCAACATGCCTCATAGATCATAGATATCAAAACAATTGTCGAGTGGGTATGAGAAAATAAAGTACAGTTTAACGGGCAAAATTAGCATCGCAAGTGTTGTGAACGAAGTTAAGTTTAGAAAAAAGGTCATTGCAGTTTAATTATTTATTTCATTTCATCAATTAATTTTACTATTCTTCTTATCACTTGCCCTTCACAACCAGAGTTGCACAAAAGTTTCCACCTCCTTCCTGTCACGACTCACATCCATTGAATGTTCTACTGCATATTGAACAACAGAATTGAGTTGAAATATAACAAGCTTGACTGAATATTACTGAATAGCTATATTTGTCTCACTTTTCAAATGTTTTTGCTTAAATCTTTTTTTATATTGTACATATAAATAGTAGTTGCAAAATTAAATATGTAACCAGAATTATACCTACTTTTGTACAGATAACTTAAAATAGTTCATAAGCTTTCGTTATTAAAATGTACGTGTTTGAGTTTGTTGAATGGTTTTTTTATACCTATCCTTGCTCTATCCATTACTGAAATGTTAACTTACCTGTAGCCATCTAAAAAACTTTTAGATTAGTTACATTCTCCAGAAAAGCAGAAATTAGAAAAACCACAAAGAAAAACCGCGAACGGAAAAGTGAGGCTAGCGTGGTTACAGGGACCTAGCGAATCACATACAAAATGTCCGTCATTCAGTGTACGTGGTGGGGGTATAGTCTGTGGTGTACGTATATGAGATATCTTTGAGATGTCATCGTCAAGACTCAAGACACCATGCAGATGTCTTTATTAGTTCTCATTATTTTGAATAAAAAATCTGTTAAAATCTGGACGTCAAATAGACATCTTTAAGACTTGAAAACTTGGATATTTTTAAGATGCAATTAGCAAGACATCTTAAAGATATCTTCTTTATGCCGCAAGACGTTATCAGAACTCAGTGCGACATAGAATGGACGTCTTACAGATGTCTTGTGCTATCCGGGATGACTGTAATCCTGCACTATCCTCAGCGATTGTTACAGTCTAGATAAATCTTTCTTTCCAGGCTTGTACCAGCTCCTCTGGAACACCCACCTGAAGATCGTAAACGAAAGCACCTGCAAGTTGATCAACAAGGTGGGCAAACTACCAAAGGAGCGCTTGTGCAAGCAAGATACAGGCCTCACAGATGCGCAGGTCTCCATCTTCCTGGGCATCACCGCGAATTTCTTGGACACCTTCATGGACGTGGCCCAAGCTCCTTCCAAGCCACATCCGTTGATGTTCGAGAACATTTGGGAGAACGGAGGTCAGCCATTGGTCGAGCTGGCTGCCCAACAGAAACCGGTCAACTTCGATCTGCTGCATCTGCATTACCAGTTGACCGTCGTACTTCAGATGATCGCTACCTTTGGGGTCAAGCATAGCAAACCGGTGAACAATCTGTTTGAGGCTTCGGTGGTTAATGTGTTGTTCACGGACTTCGCTAGAAATGTTGAGGTGAGTTTAGATCACATGGTATGGGTACACGTCAGAAATATAAGAGCTGTTTACATTTTTTGTGCTCCTACCGAGTGCCGACACTACAAAGGACCCCTTAATTCTTCAAAGACACCCGACGAGTCGGATAACCGTTATCCCTTTCGACTAGGGGTGGGCGATAATTATCGATGTTTGGAAAACATATAAGATATAATATGCAAGCTTGATAAAAAGCATAATTCTATGTAACCCTTACCCACAGAGTTAACATCTCTAGAGGGAATGTAAACAACAAAATGCACAGGTCGCAGTGGCGTACGACTTTATATTAACATTGGATGTTCATTAATAGATTCAATTATTACTGTGATGTTACAAACTGGTATAATAATTATTATTAGTATTTAGCTATACTTAGCGAGTTACTCTTATTATAATTTGATTGTAACAGTTGATAATACATTATTACCATGAAGTGCTTCCCCATATTTTACGCTACTGAAAACCGAAACAAAACCTATACTCTATACTAACCTACGATAAGTGGTGTTCACCGATTCGTCGCTATTGCAGCAAACTATGCACTTTTTATTTCGTCCCATCATGCAATTATGACAATATTGTTCATAAATAATTTAATTCACACCACAAATAGTCACAAAGTCACTCAAATATACACTAAAACAACAAAAATCTCAACATACGCAATAACCACAACCACAATGACAGCCACATGACAGCTTTAGGGGACGCCGATTGTAGGTTGCCAGATTTACAACATATTAGAAGTTATTGCGACATTCCGCTATGAAATTTACCATTTTTGAGATTTCGTTAAATGAATACAAATTATCTTCATGTAAATCAGTTACATTGCAAGTATATTGGAATGTATAGTTAAATACCCACTTAAATACTTTGAGGAACATGTGTTCAAACTACGGAAACTGCCAGATTTTGAAGAAACTGGAAACGGACGAAGAAGAGTGGCAATAGCGCTATAGATGTTGGCTGGCCAATATTCAAATTAGGCTCCCTCTAGAGATGTTAACTCTGTGCCCTTACCACACAAAATTTCTTTGGCGGTAAAAAAATGTAATCGTGTATTTCGTTGTTTCGATATAAATAGGCTAAGAATGGAACATTTTGATATGGTTTTAATTATATTTTCTCGATTTTAGGTGACTTGGAATAAATCCGACATCAAAATCAACTCTTCCAGAACTCAGTTCCTATTTAAAGTTATTTCAGCCAGTATAGAAAGTATAACAATGAACGAATCTGGCAAGATATATTCTACGGAACATGTAACGTGGATGGCAAAATGTTTATCTTTAGCCAGGTTAGTTAAAAAAAATTACAGAATAAATGTGGTTTGCTTCTAGATTTTTTTAGGACAGGCTCAAAAGCAGATAATTTGTATATGTGTATTTCATTATTTTTTATTTAGACCACAACTAAGAAATACATTTGCACATATTTAAATATGCGTTAAGAAAAACAAGCAGATTCGATGCTTTGCAACTATGGCTGGATAAGTGACAAAATAACGTCAAGAAGATCGACTCCATTGCATTTTCAAGATTCTAGCCCAAAAAATTCGCTCTACAGGTACGGTTAAGAACTAAAGACACAATTCCGTGCTATTTGACGGTTAATATGAATGACTTACGTCACTGTCTACCGCCATCTTTTTGGGTTGCAACATGGCCGCTGCTTGGTTGCCAGGTGTATCAAGAATTCCAGGCGATGTTGTCACATTATTGCGCAAATCTGTAGATGCTCTACCTTTTTTGTCAAAATTATAATTTATTGATGATAGCCAGTCATTGATTGACTGATTAATTTTTTATATCAATCAATTAGTGATTGGCTCAAAAAGCTTCAAAGTGAAGTGGCACATTGCGTAAAAAAAATGCACGAATTTTGCCTCTTGATGTCACATTGACAGCTGTCACTTTTATTTCAAAAAACACAACGATGCCAAATTTCACAATAAACCATGCACAATGGGTATATAGGTAAGTATATAGATTATTGTTTTTTTTATAGGTTTTGGAACTTGGACGTAGATTTATTCAACAGATACCAAATAACGAGGTTATTCACGAATGGATTTGACAGTCTTGCAGAGGAATTGATTCCGTCCATAAATGATCGCAACGAGCTGGGCTTGAATCTGTTAGTAGTAGGTGCCAAAAGAATGTCACAGTATCTGACGAAATCGCCACATTTCAGCGATAATATAGCTGCTTTAAGCCCCGCTCTCACCAAATATATGGAAGGTTTGGTAAGTATTCTTATTGAAGTGCTGCTTCTTGGGCTGTTCGGCCGTTGTTTCATCCTCAGAAGCTGTTACCTGCTCAGCGACTGCCGTGAAACTGAGACCGAGTCAGCGGCGTCTTCACAGCTTTTCAGAATGTCATGTCCCCACTACATTACAGAGTCCAAAACTTTGATAGAATTTGACATATCTTTTTATTTTTATTTTTAATGAGCTGGCGAATTGCCTACACAGGCACACGTCATAAAACAATAGAAGAAGAAGAAGATAACCTCAAATGTGACCACTCATTTGACATTTCACTGACAACTGACAGTCGACACAAACTATTTATCGTGATATCTCAGAGCGCACAAATGATGCTTTTCAGCAGAACGCCAACTGTTGAGATGTAGCGGCTACAATCTTTCTGCTGAATACAACCAATTGTAAACGTTCAAAATTGACTTTGTCTAAACAAAGCAACAACTGCAGATAGGAATAATAAAACATGTGCGAATAAACCTCATGCTCTTATGACTACAAAGTAAAAATAAAGGAATCCGAAATTGGAATATATTTAACGACAAATAGGTGTAATTTATGTTTTCATTTAATAACAATTTATTTTTTCTAGGACGACGAATGGTGTGCCCCTTGTCCTCTGGACAACATCACAGTTTTAGCAACGTATGTATTGAAATACATAAACGAAGATCAAAGTGAACACAGGTTGGCAAAGTTGTTACTAGAAGCATCAATGACTATGGAGGAGCTTAAGTCTTAATAGAGTAGAGACTGTTGTCGATTTTTAGCATATGTTTAATTGTTGAAGTTTTATATTTATACAAGAAGTTGAGTCTATCAATAAACAAGTTAAGTTTTATTTTGATGGTTTTCATTTAATCCAAACAAACACATTCCAAAAATACATAAAATTCGACAAAACGCGTAATGACAACATTATTTTTGAAACCATAAGATTAAATCAAATTATTGTGTTTTAAGACAGACTGAAAATCAAAATACGAAATATCCATCTGTTACAATGGAATTTTCTAGTTCTTCCATGCCTCCAAGTTCTTTTTCCCACTATTCTCTTTTTGGTTCACGTTCACCTGTACCTCAACCATGTTTGTCGTGTATCCAGAGACGTGTATCGCATAAAATAGTTACGCTAGTTCTTATTTGATGATTCCGTGTTAACGGCAATGGATAGTATTCATTATCATATTCGCATAAAACGAATATTAAATTTATAAACCTCCCATCACTAACATCTCATTGTGGTGCCATCTATACAGTACTAGTTAAAATGTCTACGGGCTGTCAATAGCAACACAGATGCGATACAGGAATCATTATCCATTAAGACTGTAATTATATTTGTGCCCCGTAGATGTCAGCAGCATAGACAGATGTGGTGACATCTATTATCGAATTGTTCAATGTGGATAATTGTATATAATTTTAAATAGGAATCTTTATTCTTTAAAAACGTATAGGTACTAGTTAAATATAGTTGTCAAAGATGACACCACCTTCTAGGTAGTGGCGGTATCTATTACTCGATAGTATAATGAAATGTGCTGTATTTTACATGGACACAGGTTTTTGTACTGATTGAGACAGTAGCTTGCTATGTGGGTAGTAGTTGTGCGGTGCCGCTATAGATTCCACCACCTTGCACCTTGCTACATAGATCCTTGCTATACCCAGTTTCTGGAGCTTGCTGAACTCGCCGTTTGTGGGCTAATGTTTTGTTCTTCAACCTTTTGTTTCTTTAAAAATGTATAGATTATATTTGCATACCTACCTATACAAATTGTAAATAATTCCTCCTGCGACTTTGTCATTCACCAATTCACCCTTCATGCTACAGACAAAATTAATGACGTCCAGAAATCATACAAACAGAATGTGTCTATTTCCTTGTTTTACTTATAACGGTATTTCAAAAAATATATTTTACAGTATAAATTAACATTAATTAAAACCTACTAATATCAGAAATTAATATTTGACAATATAAATATTATACTCATTTGGCTTTGCCCTGAACAAAAACAGAACACCAGAGTGGCCGAAAAATAATAATGAAAATTATTTTCCGCAAAGCTGTTCCAGTTTCTGAGTAATTCGTTAACAATAAATACTAACTAGGTAAAGCTCAACGTGTGGCCTCTGCTACGACAAAAGAAACTCCGTTAAGTAGAACATCCTGGTATGCTGTACTATCGGAGAGCAACCACCAATAAGTAAATACTATTCAAATAAAATTACAATAATATCTGGATTCGATAAAATAGATAAATTATAAAACATTACAGCCCTGATGAATTACTTGTAGATGCTGGCGGTGAGAAAGTGCTTTTGGCTCGATGATCTTCTCGTTGATCCCTGTATAAAAAATTTGTATTTAGAAAAAAAGCAAAAAATACATGTTGGGGTAAATTAGACATTTATTTAAGAAAAGAGGAATTTTTGTGACCCTTCTGTACTGTTTCGAGAAGTTCAATGCCTTTAATGAAGTAGAGATTCCAAATATGTGTAAATTCTAGTTTAGGAACTATGTAAGTTCTAAAATCATGTCTTTCAAGTGATCGTGAAAGGATTTTCGTGTGAGGCATGGCCGATTCTACTCACTAGGCCGGAGCATTGAAATATGGCAACACTGAATCGGGGACCGAGCTTTTATTTGTTGTTAAGTCATTAGTGTAATCTTCCAGAGCAAAAAAGGAGATTGGAAGGTGATTTTTAATGCGTTTCTAATTATTTACCTGCACAAACGAAACTATAAAGATAAAAAGATGCCTGCAAAGTGTGTAGTACCAGGTTGCACTAGCAATTGTGCTTCCAATAAAGGACATATCAACCATAACATTCCAGAGTCAACAAGAAGAGTGGAAGGTGATTTTTAATGTGTTTCTAATTATTTACCTGCACAAACGAAACTATAAAGATAAAAAGATGCCTGCAAAGTGTGTAGTACCAGGTTGCACTAGCAATTGTGCTTCCAATAAACGACATAAACAGAAGTGGGTGAACGGTATTCCTCGTATGGGCTGGTTATATTTATAAGAATAAAGACAATACCTTACAAACATTTAAAAGGATAAGACCTATTTTAAAGCACAATGTGGTACCTACAATGTTTTCTGGACCTCCCAAATATCACAGAAAAATACAGTTAATAGAACTCATCTGGGCATGTATCTGGGCATACCTACGAAAAGATTTGATAGTGAAAGGGAATCAAAACCAGCAAGAATGGCTTCACAGTGACCTAATAGTGAATTTTTCTAGCTCAAGTGACAATTTACAAAGTAGTGTTTAGCGTTCATTTAAGTGGAAGTGGCAGCAGGAAACAGGTTGCGTTTATTTTTATTTTGTAGTGTTTGACTACGATGAACCAGACATCAGATGTAAGTGGTATTAGTAGTAGTAGTTCTAAAAAGTATTTTTCTTAATTTAATAACCGAGATGAACTCTAATACATATAAAATGTAATAATTAATTATTCTGAAACTATAGGCCCACTATTTGACAGCTAAGCCACGTTGCCACATCTAAGGCTCCGGCCTAGTGTAGAGTCGGCCATGTGCGAGGTAAACTTTTTGACCTTATATTCCACCAAACACACAGAATATAGTTGCAATATGAATAATATAATATGAAAAGCTTTCTTACTTGAAAAACGCTAAATGCTGCTCTAACAAAAATCTATTATTGCAATGCGTCAGTTCTGGCCAGTGACTTAGAACTCTTCGAAGATACACTTGGAGTCTCTTCCGTCTATCTTCAACTATTGCTGAGTCCTGAAAAAGTAGTAAAATATATAAATAGTATTAAATAGGTGCTTAAGTACATATACATATATACTGGTTGGACTTAGAAAAACTAGCACTAACCTTATTCCCAATACTTTTTTTCGGCGGAAAATCAAATGCAGCTACCGCAGGATCTAACTTCTTCAGATCCGTGTGTAGGGCATAGAATTGAGCGTATCGCCTATAAATATTCCATTCATCGTTACCCGCTTTCAGATATATTTGGTAGACATGGTGAGAATTCGAACCACTACCTGAAAAGTAAAGGACATCGTTATAACCATGGCCGACTCTACTCACTAGGCCGGAGCATTGAAATATGGCAACACTGAATCGAGGGCCGAGCTTTTATTTGTTGTTAAGTCATTAGTGTAATCTTCCAGAGCAAAAAAGAAGATTGGAAGGTGATTTTTAATGTGTTTCTAATTATTTACCCACACATACGAAACTATAAAGATAAAAAGATGCCTGCAAAGTGTGTAGTACCAGGTTGCACTAGCTATTGTGCTTCCAATAAAGGACATAAACAGAAGTGGGTGAACGGTATTCCTCGTAAGGGCTGGTTATATTTAAAAGAATAAAGACAATAATTTACAAACATTTCAAAGGATAAGACCTATTTTAAAGCACAATGTGGTACCTACAATGTTTTCTGGACCTCCCAAATATGACAGAAAAATACAGTTAATAGAACTCATCTGGGCATGCATCTCTGGGCATACCTACGAAAAAATTTTTATAGTGAAAGGGAATCAAGACCAGCAAGAATGGCTTCAAAGTGACCTAATCCTGAATTTTTCTAGCTCTAGTGAAAATTTACGAAGTAAATTGAGTGTTCATTTAAGTGGAAGTGCTAGCAGGAAACAGGTTGTGTTTATTTTTATTTTGTAGTGTTTGACTACGATGAACCAGACATCAGATGTAAGTGGTATTAGTAGTAGTAGTTCTAAAAAGTATTTTTCTTAATTTATCAACCGAGATGAACTCTTAATACATATAAAATGTAATAATTATTATTCTGAAACTATAAAACAATTTACGGTAACCGCACCCCTATTTGACAGCTAAGCCACGTTGCCACATCTAAGGCTCCGGCCTAGTGTAGAGTCGGCCATGTTATAAGTAATTAAAAAAAAACATTATTTGTGTGAAAACCAATAGTTTAGAGGGTACAATTTCTTTCAAGTTTTCCTGGAATAACATTTTTATTATAAGTGTGTTGCATGTCTTATAAGCGCCATCTCTTGGATTTTCTAAGGACTGAATAATAAATTACCAGTAAGAAATGCTGATGGAATCCAGACATGAACACTGCTCATAGATTCTCCCATGATCATTTCGGGTATCGGTCCTCTGAGTATTTCTAGTTCCTTTTTTAATTTCTCGATCATTTGATCCTTTTGAAAAATAGTCTGTTGCAACATCACGTTGAAATCCATCAATTCAGCGTGCATATCGGCTACCTACAAAAACAATATCTCAAACCTTTTACTAGTTGCAAGTGAAATCCGAACACAGAAAAAAAGGGTTGAGGCTGTGTACAAAGTTTCAATGCAAATGTCCCTTTTTTTCAAATAAAGAATTAGTTATCATTTAATTAAAAAATTCTAGTAATTCAATTGTCCTTTTTTCAATATTCAACAATAAAATTTTATAATTTAACAATAAAAGTACTTGTATTTCATAAAATAACATAAAACAAGTAATATGTCACTGCACTGGTTCCCACCTCTGATACACTACATTTACCTGCAATAATTTCTGTTCAAAAAAGCTGGCCTCCCATTTATAATCTGGCTGTCCTTCGATCTGCAGCCCTTCCAGTGCCTTGTTCAACCCCTCGTCATCTCTTCTGAGCATCTGAATAGCACTCATATAACTTTTAACTTGCTCCTGTAACGATTCATTCTGCTTGGTTAACAACTGTATCTTCTCCTCCTTTCTCTCCAATTCTTCCTTATTTTTCATTTCAACCGCAGTCAAAACGGCACTTATGTCTGTGGGTACTTCAACACCATCCGCAGTACTATCATCGGTCTGGAAATATTATTTTTTAGCTATATATGTGGTATAACAATATACAGGGTGGTCAACATATACTCTGAAGTTAGATACCTCTGTTATTATGAGAATCAGAAAACAATTCTTAACTCCAAAACTACAAAAATTTGCATAACATATATATGGGGTGATTCAGATACTTCTAGGTGTGCTCTATCTCTGGACTTCTGCTTGACACTATTTTTTTTATACTTACTGCCGAAAAATTTTCATTTATCTCCACGGACACCGGTCTCAACTCCCCGATCTCCACCTGGGCAACAGGAGTTAAAGACTCTACAGCAGAAAAATACTTTTCCTGTGACACTCTGTTTTCCGTAGACAACTTCCTTATTTCAACTGATGTTGTTTCATCGGGCTGCTCCATTTTCTTTCTGCTGATTTGTTTAGACTTTTCCTTTGCACTATTTGAGTCATCTAGTGACAAGCTGTCTGAAGTGGTACTGCTTGAGCTTGAAGGAACGCTAGTTGAGATCGCACTATCATCATCATCAAAGGAGATCAATTGTCTAGCAACTTTCCTTTTTTTCTTAGGCTTTGGATTTTCTTTTTTGCCTAGAAGCATGAAATAATGGCTTTATTACATAAAACAACAACAGTCAATTCCCCAGTTACCCTTCATTCAAATTGCATTACATGCAGCAAACAAAATTCACCAAAAAAATTTCTGAATTCGAAATGATACCAGGTTTATTCACGTTATTCCACACCAAGCATTATGGCTACTATGGCTAGAGTATTTGACGAAAAAGAAACTAATAATTTTGGATGGAAAAGGACATAATGCTCCACATCAAAAAATGTGAATAACCCAGTATACTATTGTGTGAAAATGATAATTGCATGTTATTAAAAATATTCTAATGCCGACATTTTAAAAAAACATACATAGTACCTGGTATGGGAGCCTCAATGATAGGTTCTGCTTTAACTTTCAGTGCTGTAGGTCTTCGTGCTATGCCGCTATTCAACTCAGGTTTGTCTATGCTTATTGCAAACAGTATTGATGCTAGACCTGCTGCCATGTTAGGCAGCATGCTATTCTTCTCGTCATCTTGTAATATTGCCCAAGTTTCATAATGATCTTTTAATATCGCCTGATTGCTTAACACAGTATGAAAATACCTATAAAATCAAAGTAAGTAGTTGCACACATAAGTAACCAAAGCTCTTGAATGTAGTGTAAAAACAACAATCTTTTTTAAATTAAATTTACTATCTAATGTAATTTAATACATTTATAACAGATAAATAAACATATAGATCTGTTATGACATATTGTATGCAATTATTGTATGCTGGATAAAATTTAAGACTAGAAACCAGTCAAGGATTCAAGGTTAGTAATTAAATAAAACTGAATTACAGCTGACAAACTCAACAAGATTTTCTGGATCTATAAAAATTCAACCACACTTTGTTAAAGTACAGCTAACATTTTAATTACCATTATAATACCTACACTAGAAAATAACATAGATATATACATTAGGATGTTTCTTACCATCCCATGTTATATAAAAAACTAATATTTTCTTTTTCCATTTGTTATTTTCTTTATTTGAAATAGTGTATTAACTACTGTTTTCCAAGTTATTACTGGAAACATAAGAATGAAGTTTTGGATATAGAAAAAGTTAAGAATATGATAAGTGGGAATTAGCTAAGCAATAATTTGATCAGACTTACCTTTCTAAAGACTTCTCGTTCAATGTTGATCTAATCCAAGCTTTTCCTCTACCAGTATCTGTCCAAATTTGTTTCAAACTAGCAAACCTCTCTTGTTCATGCTTTGTCAAATGCTTATTAACAAATGGCCAAAATGCTAGATAAATGAAACATTACATTAGATAGATATGTTTCTACCAAAAGTTTATAAACAATGCAAATAAAGTAAGGTTTTTTTGTTCTTGAATCCAAGTTTTTCTTCAAGGCTTTTTTTATTTTTTTATATTCTGCACTTGCCTTGCATGATGCCATCAAAGATTTACATGCTAAATAGGCCATATTGAAGAAAATTAAGCAGAAAAACAAAATGCCCTCATATTTTGAAAAAGTTGACAGCGGCCCACCAATCTATATTATGTAAGTTATGACTATTACTGAACTTTGAGCATATTAAAACAGAGCTGAGATCCCGAAACAATACAGATTTTTGATATTGTAAGACACATTATAACAGCAGTAAAGTTATAAAAACCTTACATGGGCTTTCAGTTTCATTGGCGATATGTAGGCTTTGAGCAACAATCTCCGACACTTGTTTCAAAGCAGATGAACTATTCTCAGTATTCAAAGCTTTTGTTTTTAATCCGTGGAGAAAAACTGCTTCCAAAGACAAGCACAAAGCAGCCACACAACTGTCGAATTCAGTTGCTAGTTCTTTTTTACCACCATATCTTTTCTGGCATTCCTTCACACAATCTAGCAGTTGCTTCAATAAGTCTTCTCCTTCGTTAGTGTTGTTTTCCTCTGGTAATAAAGGGGAAACTATTGCGGACATCAGTTTCAGGGTCTGAAAAATAATGGGCGTATTATGAAGGAAGACAAAAAGGGGGGGTATTTGTTACCATAATAGAAGTCTACCGAGAAAATGCAGAGGCTGCACATGTCAGAGCGAGAGTAGTCATACTGTAAACCATAAATTATCATACGGCTTATCAAAATAAGATAAAAAATGCTTTTTTGGGATTGAAAGTCAACCTAGTAAACACGCAACATACGTGTTTTTGTTGACTTCTTTTGTGTCATAACCGTCATATGATCAATCAATCAAATGTCATTTATAAATGGTGTTGTCTTGTGGTGTTGTCAACAATGTCAATGAGAATGTCATTCTATGGATGAGCTGCGTTCAGTAACATCACTTATCGTTTTTGCATTCTTCCGTTAACGGATCGCTCGCTTGCGAGGGAAAGGAGTTGAGAATACCGTCGCGCAGATGCTGCCAAGCCTCGGTCTTGAGCACAAACATGGCCCACTCTACACTAGGCCGGAGCCTTAGATGTGGCGACGTGGCTTAGCTGTCAAATAGTGGGCCTATAGTTTCAGAATAATTACTACATTTTATATGTATTAGAGTTCATCTGGGTTAATAAATTAAGAAAAATGCTTTTTAGAACTACTACTACTAATACCACTTACATCTGATGTCTGGTTCATCATAGTCAGACACTACAAAATAAAAATAAGGCAACCTGTTTCCTGCTGCCACTTCCACTTAAATGAACACTCAATTTACTTTGTAAATTGTCACTTGAGCTAGAAAAATTCACTATTAGGTCACTGTGAAGCCATTCTTGCTGGTCTTGATTCCCTTTCACTATCAAATCTTTTCATAGGTATGCCCAGATGCATGCCCTCGTTGGCTTGCCCAGATGAGTTCTATTAGCTGTATTTTTCTGTGATATTTGGGAGGTTCAGAAAACATTGTAGGTAGCACATTGTGCTACAATAGGTCTTATCCTTTGAAATGTTTGTAAAGTATTGTCTTTATTTTTATAAATATAACCAGCCCATACGAGGAATACCGTTCACCCACTTCTGTTTATGTCCCTTATTGGAAGCACAATTGCTAATGAACACTCAATTTACTTTGTAAATTTTAACTTGAGCTAGAAAAATTCACTATTAGGTCACTTTGAAGCCATTCTTGCTGGTCTTGATTCCCTTTTCAATATCAAATCTTTTCGTAGGTATGCCCAGATGCATGCCCAGATGGGTTCTATTAACTGTATTTTTCTGTGATATTTGGGAGGTCCAGAAAACATTGTAGGTACCACATTGTGCTTTAAAATAGGTCTTATCCTTTGAAATGTTTGTAAAGTATTGTCTTTATTCTTATAAATATAACCAGCCCTTACGAGGAATACTGTTCACTTGTGCTGTTCACCCACTTCTGTTTATGTCCTTTACTGGAAGCACAATTGCTAGTACAACCTGGTACTACACACTTTGCAGGCATCTGTTTATCTTTATAGTTTCGTTTGTGCAGGTAAATGATTAGAAACACATTAAAAATCACCTTGAAATGTTCTTTATACTCTGGAAGGTTATGTTCGGCCATGGTTTGGTATGTCCTCTAGTCCTGGTACTACACACTTTGCAGGCATCTGTTTATCTTTATAGTTTCGTTTGTGCAGGTAAATGATTAGAAACACATTAAAAATCACCTTCCAATCTTATTTTTCCCTCTGGAAGATTACACTAATGCCATGACTAATGACTTAACAACAAACAAAATGACGGCCCGCAGATTCAGTGTTGCCATATTTCATGCTCCGGCCTAGTGAGTCGGCCATGGCACAAATGAAGTTTTACTCACGTGGGGACAACTAGCATTACAGAATGGGAAACAGGGCGGGGTCAATGTGGAGGACATATTGCAACCCAAAATAATGGCGGCCCAGACCACAGAAACACTGGATCAGCCCGCATTTCAGTGATCCGTAGTTGACAACGGCGCGAAATTCAATGGTCTTCTCTAGCTGTTCTTCATGGTGTCTTCAGTTTTTAAAAGCGACACATTAACTTTAAGCAATTAAAAAGTGAGTGTAATAATGCATAATGTCAAAAATTTTGCAGCCACACCAAACGCGTCAACCAGTTGCCCTCATAGATCAAAAACGAACATATTTTGTGGCAAATACCGTATAGCCAGAAGAAGAAGAAGAACATTCGAATTTCCCTCCAAGCGCCGCCGACATTAACCTCGTTTTTCTTTGAGTGTTGTTTTACTTGTTTTGGTTTGCCCCACCCATTGCTTTATTTGTAAAACTGTTAATGGAAAACTTTTGATGGAAAATTTGTTTAAACATTATTTTTTATACTCGAAACCATTTCATATGTGAATGAATTTGTTAGGGAGTTTGAACTGTTTGAGGGCTTCAAACTTTACAGCCACAAAGTAGGTATGAAGTACAGCCAAGAAGCAAGAAATAAATGGGACTCAAACACTATAAGCTCCTGATGAAGTGCAACTTTAGTTAAATGAGCGAGTACAAAGCGTAAGTATATTTATTACTGAATTTCTGTGCAATACTATTTATTAGTCATCCATACACTCTCACTACTTTAATTTTCTATTCTATTTTAGATCATACACAACCACATCTGAGGTATAGGTGGTAGGATGCTGCGTTGTCTGCAGTGTCTACGTTCATGTTAATAATTTTGATGAATATTATTGCAATGAGAGACGAGCTATTCAGTGGACGAGCTTATACATACAAGTGACCAACAAAGATGGAGAAACCAATGTTAAGCTGTGCCTTCTCAGTTATGGATTTGACATATTGGCAATAAGATGCTCAACACAGATGAAAATAGAAAACAATACTTGATGAATACTTGCAGAGGCTAGGGCGCTTGAAGTATTCTACAGCAAGGCTAAGTAAGTACATCCTATTTACTTCAAGAAAAAGCCAGTGATGTTATACAGTTGATCAGCCTAAAGACCTAACTGTACAAAGGGCCAGGTACAATTAAAAGTTTAAATTTTTATAACTAATTCATCTTTATTATGTCTTGAACCTATTTGCTGCATTTCATATTTATACTCTCAAAATTTGCATTTCAAAGTTTTCCTCATAAGCATTTCTGTGAACTGACTAGGATATGAAATTATGGATATTGATTACATTTCAATTAATTCTAATCTATCTGTGACAACTATTACTATTGTTTTTATGATCAATAAAAAGTATTTATTTTGATTTATTTTGGTTGTTATTCATAAATGCAGATGTTCCTTTTTATAAAGTGGCAGATATGGGTGGGGTTTTCATTTATTTATTTATTGATTGTACAATTTGTAATCATAAATAACACAAAATTATATCATGTGTTCCTGTTTTAATCCTATAGTTTTGACAAAGTTAAATGCTAAAGCTTCATATGGTTCAATAGGTTACGCTGCAGGTTTGCTAGGCTGTGAAATTGTGGATATTGTTTACATTTCAATTAATTCTAATCTTCTATCTGTGACAACTATTAGGTACAATTTGTAATCATAAATAACACAAAATTATATCATGTGTTCCTGTTTTAATCCTATAGTTTTGACAAAGTTAAATGCTAAAGCTTCATATGGTTCAATAGGTTACGCTGCAGGTTTGCTAGGCTGTGAAATTGTGGATATTGTTTACATTTCAATTAATTCTAATCTTCTATCTGTGACAACTATTAGGTATATAGGTACTATAGTTTTCATGATCAACAAAAAGTATTTATTTTGACTTATCTTGTTTGGTATTCATAAATACAGATGTTAATTTTTATAAAGTGGAAGAGATAGCTGAGATTTTCGTTTATTTATTGATTGTTAGTTTCATATTAATTTTTTTTACTTGGCATACCACCACTTAAAATAAAGGGTAATGTGCCAAAACAATACCTCCGAGGTGGTGTGGAAATTTTTATATACTAGGGTAATCAGGTGCAAGATTAAAAAGCATGGACCTTGAATACTCTAGTTTAGTAGCATATTGCATTTCTTGCTAATATTTTTTACCCTGTTTCATGTGGTTACTTTATTCACTGTAGGTCAAACTGAGATGAGGTGAGGAATGAAAACATAAACCATATGCTTGATGGAACTTCAATAAAGAAGATTATTATTAGTGTTGTTATACTTGAATGTATTTTAAGACAATTTGTATTATATTATTTAAAATTACACATACAATAATGATATTAATCATATTTAATATTTTCTTGCAAATAAATGAATGAATGAATAGGTATTTTCATTGTTTTGCTCCAATTTTTAAATTTTTAAGCCAATCACTGATTGATTGATTGAAATCAAACATCAATCAATCAGTCAATGATTGGCTAACATCAAAAATTATGATAATTTTGACATAAAAAGGTAGAGCATCTACAGATTTGCGCAACGATGTGGCAACATCGCCTCGAATTCTTGATACATCTGGCAACCCTGCGGCGGCCATGTTGCAACCCAAAATAATGGCCGCTGACATTGACATAAGTCATTCGTGTTTCCAGTGAAATAACACGGAATTGTGCCTTCTTAACCGTACCTGTTTTGTGGTTTTACTGCTTCATTTCCAGATTTCCAGCTTCCACAAAACGATAGAAATGCAGTCATGTTGCTGGGACACATTTCCGTACGCACTCAATTCAAATGACGTTCTTGACCATGGCCGTCTCTTGACGCATGACTTATTTGGGATGAACGAAAGTCACATTTTTGCGTTTCGTGAGCAATTGGTCAACAAAACCCAGCACCGGCTTCCTGATTTTTCCATATTTCAGTTGTTTGAATAATCTTTCAAAATGAGTTGTCCAATAAGCAAAGAAGCCCTTGTACAATTAAAACAATTTATTGACATATGCAAGTCGACTCCTGCCATTCTTCACCTGCCAGAACTAAGATTTTTCAGGGAGTTCATTGAATCACTAGGTACTAGCAAAAATGAAACAATGCTTGCGAGCGACTTGAATGTTTAATCGTTTGTTTAAGGTGGTAAGATCCCAGACCCTCCCAGGATGTCAGCAGGTCCTAAAGTAGAAGTTCCTGAAGAGTCAACAGCTAAACCTGCCGAAGAGCCAGTCGAGTCAGACACAGAATCTGAGCTAGAGTTGGACATGACTGGGTGTGTGGAGCCAGATAAGTTAGACGAAAATCAAAGAATGGGAGACTCAGAAAAGGAGGTACATTGAAATAGCACATAAAATATATTTAGCCCAACCCTTACCATGCCACTGCATCTGGCTGCTCTATTCACCTGATGTTTTATGCATAGCACTGTTACAACTTATAACTCCTTACCTGATAGTTATACAAACTTACCTTAGAGGCGTTTTCTGAAAGACATTTTCAATTATTTTTTGCTAAAATATTAGATGTTTAAACATATTCAACTATTACTGTTTCTTTTATTTGTTTAAGTTATATTATTTAAGACATCATTTGTTTGCAATGTAAATAAACGTTCTGTAACCTGTAACAGAATGGAGAAGTCTCATGATACTCATAATAAAATAAGCAGTTACGTATCCGTAAAATATAGATGAGAAGTAATTAGTCAGTGAAAAATTTTTTGAAATCCGTCAATAAATGGCAGAGAAATCAATAATTAAAGTTTGCATATTTTGCGCGAAATAGTTGCCGCCTTCAATTTGGCTGTGACGTCACGATTCCGCAATCCGCATAGCCAGCCGTCTGTGCCGCGCGCTGCCGTAGATCTGTGTATCGTGATATCGTGGAAGCTGTAGAGAGTTTTGTATGTACATTATTTGATTTTTAAATAAGTGTTTTTTAGTTTTTTACCATAACGGAAGAAGGACTTGTAAAAGGACAAAGTCATATTAAAATATCTCTTATTGATCTAGAAACGCTTTAAGATAATAGTTTCGTGAGAAAATAAACGCCTTCCGGTAAACGCAAATAAAAACTAGCATTTGTTGAAATTTTTGTTATTGTCTCTGTGCAATACTGAGGGATGACTGTTGTATTTAAAGTATAACTAACTGAACTGTAGCAACTCTTAGAAGATACTGATTCTTTTGAAGGAGAACTCTCAGGTGATTGGGGGATGGTCATCAGACACTTATATTCTGTACCGTTCGTTTTTTTCCTTCTCATGATTGTTTGCACTTTTTGATCTTTTTGTTTAACTTTGCTGTCAACTTGCACTTTGTTTAAATATTGTTGTCGGGATTATATCTGATACATTCACTGTGCAACCCTTAGATAGTGGATTTTCTAGTACATCCGGCTCTTTGTATATTGAATGACACTGAATTACTTCGAAAGGTTGCCAACTTGAGGTTGATGAAGCATCGTTCTGCAATAAATTTTCTAAACATTCTGCGCGTCGCCTTTTTTCATATGCTCAGAGTTTTCTTCTAGGATGAACAAATTTTTGACGGTCAAACTTATGAGGGCAGCCTTCAGTTTTCAGCTTTAATGTAGCAACCAGTTTATATTTGATTAGAATTTCAGTATCATTTTCAAGCTGTATCAACAAAAACATAAGTTACGAATCCGAAAATATAGAAATATATAACACAGTAAAGTAATTCAGCATACGTAACGTCAAAATTTTATGTATCAGATATCCTAATAATGTATTTATTCAAGAAACGAAGACATGTGGAAGGCTGCAGAAGGGTCGTTTCAGTCCCGGCGAAAGACTGAATAGAAGCCATGATGATCATTCAACAGATAGGATAAATGCAATAGGTTAGCTAAATATATATATGTATATGCCTATACCTCATACAAGCATTGCTTTCGAGGTGGAAATATTTGTAACTCATTAATAGGTACAAATAAATTGAAAAAAAAATGAACTAACTAATTTACTATTGGGTAAAGTAATCTTTAACAACCAGTGAAGCTATCCATATATAGTTGATAATAATTAATACTTATCAATAGAAGATAAATACAATGGTATACTCGCATCAAAATGATCCTCACAAACATATTTTGTACTTTTTGGTATTATTAAATCCCATTTCATCACTTTGCACCACTTCTTTTGCATGCAAAGGTGTGTGGGAAAAAACTTTATTAGGTGTTTTAATCGTTGTACTCACGCACTTCGGAACAACGCAATATTTTTTATAACATCCTTTTTTAATGTCACTCATCATAGCAATATTATTTGAAATGCACTAAACTACAAAACAAATGAGACGATTGGTTGCTCAGCTCACGGCGCCACCACCACGCTGTGCCTGTGTGCGTTGTCTGATACGTGCGTCGCGTCGTGTGGCTCAGCGGCAGCGGCCGCCCGCACTGGCTACGGAGCTATGACGTCACACCACTCGGTCAGCCGTGCCAAAAATATTTCTGCGGAGCGCGACTTTGAAACATTGTAACTTTTTTGTCTTTAGAGATATATTCATATTTCTTTCACGCTTTTCTTTTATTTTTCTTATATTTTCTTTTGAATCGATAAAAAAAATTAGTAAACTTCTCCATTCCAGTTCAGTCTACATTAGGTTAAGTGTAAGTATAGCTGAGCTAAACTTGGCCTATTATAGATTGGAGAAATAAAGACGATTTATTATTATTAATTGTTTCTAGGTAGAATCATAATTATGTCAACTATGTTATAATGTTGTATTGGATATGTATGTTGTATCAGCATCTAGAATCTTCATTCTAACTCCAAATTTCTTTCAACCTCGCAGGTAACAGATGAAGATCGAGACAAGGCTGATGAAAAACGCATAGAAGCCATGCAACAGCTTTCTGAAGGAAATATAGAAAAAGCTATTGATCTTTTCACTGAAGCCATCGAATTGAACCCTCAAAGTGCACTACTGTTTGCTAAAAGAGGACAAGCTTATTTGAGATTAACTAAGCCTAACGCATGTATCAGAGATTGTACTAGAGCCTTGGAGATCAACTGTGATTCAGCAGCTGCTTATAAGTTTAGAGGACGATCCTATAGATTGCTAGGTAATTGAAGATTCTTTGGTTCAATTTTTTTCCTCTATCTTCCAAACTCAAAACAGACAGTTGCTATTTCAAAATCTCATATTCAGAGTACTAATATGCTGTTCTGTAAAATAATATAGAATGGAATACTGCATTAGTATATTTTTCACATTTGGTAATAAGTTGCAACTACTTTTCTTAATATGCTGAGATGCTATTTCATATAACTTATATATTTGTAACTGAAATTCAACTTTTCATTGAAACATCAACAAACAGAAAATATGTTTAGGTGAATGGGAGCTGGCAGCCAAAGATCTCCGTCAAGCCTGCACCATCGATTTCGATGAACAAACCGATGAGTGGCTGAAGGAAGTCACTCCCAATGCAAAGAAGATCGAGGAACATCTGCTCAAGAAGGAACGAAGGAAGAAGGAGAAAGAGGAAAAGGAGAAACTGGAGAGGTTGAGAAAAGCCAGAGAGGCTCATGCGAAGGCTGCAGAAAAGCAAGATGAAATGCCAGATTTTGGCGGAGCAGGAGCCGGTGGTTTGCCAGGAATGGGAGATTTCTACAAGCTTCTCCAGGATCCAGAAATCATGATGGCTTTTCAAGTGAGTCACGTAAATTCATGATCTGTAGCTTCCTGTTCCTTAGTAGAATTTTTAACATGTGACTTTTATATGGCTATACAATATGTCAGAGTCTTTAGGGGGCATAAAATACGTTAATTTTTATCGACAAATCACCCCTCAAAACTAGTTTTTCTCACACCATAATAAAATGGCAGCCAATTTGTTTTTTTGTTTAATTTATGCAGGAGTGTTGTTCTAATTCAGGCATAGCTAACTGTGTAGAAGTTCTATAAACACAAAATAAGTCTCTTTCGATACCAAAACGTATAAACCATAAACTGATGATAAACATTTTCTGAATTTCATTTCATATCAGTGTAAAAAATTGTTGAAAGAAAATAATTATGTAATTTTTTGCGTTTTTTCTTACAGTTTAATTTTTTCAAATAAACTAAGCCATTAAGCTGCATTTTTTTGTTTATTAGCGATAGTACATGATGTTTTATAAAAAAAATTGCTATACATCTTAGTCCTAAGTAAAGTAGTTGAGAAGCAATGACAGTTTGAATATGATCCTTTATTGTCTAATCCGGCAGTTGAGAGCAATAAAACAAGATACTTGGTGGCCATGACATTTATCTACAAATACAATACAAATAATTTATTGGCTTCAAATACACTGTGTGTTTATGCAAGTCAACTCATGATAATTAAAATGTTAAAATATACAGGGTGTCCCACGACGATTAAGACAAGGAATATATCGGAACTGGGCAGTAGCAGCGAATTATAATTTTGGGGGTGCAAGTGAGAGAAAATATAGTATATTTTCTTATTATTGTGTCATCCAATGAGGTACTTGTTTTTGGTCACGTGACGTCCGATTTCAAAATTTTTAATGGGACACCCTGTATATTTGTGACTTTTTGTGTTCCTCTCGATAAAACAATTCCAACAAACTAGCACATTTGGGGTCTAAAGTGATTAATTCAAGAGCTACAGGTACTTAAAGGACTGTACCACTACCATTATGAAACACTAGCAAATAATTTAACTGTAGGGGTACATGTTATAATCAATGGTAGTGGCACCATCCTTTAAGTACCTGTAGCTCTTGAATTTACTTTTTACACTTTAGACTTTAGTTTGTTGGAATTGTTTTATCCAGAGGAACACAAAAAGTCACAAATATACAGGGTGTCCCATAAAAAATTTTGAATCGGACGTCACGTGACCAAAAACAAGTACCTCATTGGATGACACAATAATAAGAAAATCGTCGTGGGACACCCTGCATGAATACATAGATATATATTCTATACACATATACAATAAATATTACGAGTCTCTAATTGAGTAGTAAAAATTGACAAAAATATTACATTTTTTTGGTAATCTTAAAATAGACATTGAAATTTGGACAATGGACACTAAGTTTATTTACATGTGAAAAATAATTTTCACTAAGTACTGAAATCAAAGTTGAGGAATTCTTCACAGCTATAGAGAGCGTTTTCAATTAGTATTTTTTTATATGCCTCTTTAAAATGTTTTTGTGGTAGCTCTCTTATGTGCATTGGCAGTTTGTTGAAGAACTTTGCTGCTAAATAACTTGGGCCGTTTTGTGTTCTTTTAACCCTGCAATATTTTATTATACAATCTTGTTTATTTCTTGTGTCATATTGGTGTATATCCTTTTGGGAAAAAAAGAAACAAATGTTACAACCATTGTTCAAAATGTCCTCATTGGTGTTGCAGACATGCCATTGCTCTTACTGACACATGTTGCGTAAAGCGACTGATCATCGCTTTGTTATTCCGTAATTCATTTCCGACTTGAATAATCCTGCAAATAAGCTCCTCGCGTGTATTTGGCACGTCGACATAAACTTTCTGTTTCACTGTACCCCACAAAAAAAAATCAAGTGGGGTCAAGTTCGGTGAACGCGGTGGCCAAGCGATTGTTCCACCGCGTTCAATCCACGGCGAATATAATTTATTTAAATGGCTTCATACATTATTTGCAGCGAATTTTCGGTACATGTGTGGGCAGGAATGATTCATGATATTTTGATTGGCCAACTCATATTGCCAGCCACGTTGAATGGGATATTTTCCGAACAGAATTTTATGACGGAATATTGATGTTACGTCCCCAAAAACCATGTAACGAACATTTTTACGTTTTAAGTGGGTTAAAATCCCCTCCAAAGTTCAAACATAAAATTTCGCTCCAACGCTGTGACGTAATAAATCTTAGCGTGACGTAATAAGTCCTTCGTGGTGCTATCCTTAGAATGTGAGTACTTTGTCGTCTGACCTCCTTTTCTCCATCTACAAACATAACCTCCGCTTCGTATTGACATTGACAGATGTTTGTTTACAATTCATCATGGTTAATTACCGTGACAGTCGTGAGACCAGGGGAGGTTATGTATGGCATGACACTAGTGACAGGCTGTTAAAGAATGACGAGTAAAATTGTGTGATTAACCTAACTAGGAAACATTCTTAGAGTGAACTGCTAATTACATAATAATCCAAAAAATGGAATTGCAGTGTAATATAACATTTATTGTCTACAAACTTGAACTTTTATTCAATTAAAAAAAGGGAAACTAAATAAATATAATACATCAAATTAAGTTTACATCCTCTGTATGTAGAAAAACTAGGCAAAATGTTAACAACGTGACAACCTTGAATCTACGCATAATTCAAATTAATATAGTCACATCATATCTACATCCGGCATAAAAATGACTTTTGATTGGCGGGAGGTTTAAGAAATTTAAATGAGCTCTTTTCAAAGGGATGATTTTCAAACTCTATCGTTACTCCACGTGGGCAGAAAAAATTGAGCAAACAGTGCCATCATTACAAATTAGATGCAAGCAATCCATTTCAGTCATTAAACAGGCAAAATTAGCAAATTGGAAAATACCCAATGGCCCTAGATTTCTAGAGTTCTTGGAAACCGACTTTCTGGACGCCATTATGGAAATACCACTAGCCTATAGGTCAAGGATGATTCTCCAACTGGACGGAGTTGCAAATGTACAAAGCCGTTTAAATGAACGATATTCGCGGTAGATTGGACGCGGTGGAACAATCGCTTGGCCATCGCATTCACCGGACTTGACCCCACTTGATTTTTTCTTGTGTCTATCTCCTCCAGGACCCCGAGGTAGCGGCCGCCTTTCAAGACATCTCCACGAACCCTTCGAACCTGGTGAAGTACACGTCGAATCCGAAGATCATGGCGCTGATCACGAAGCTGTCCGGCAAGTTTTCCGGCTCCGGGATGAACTTTCCCGGCTTTCCCGGGGGAGCCGGCGCCGGGGGATTCCCGAAACCGCCCTCCGCCGATGACCCGTCTGCGCGTGCTCACAACGATGACGACAATCTGGATTAGGCTCGGAAGCAGGGCGATGTGGCGCAGATGTAGGAAGTTCTTCTTAAGGCGCTAGAGTTACAGTTTGCGCTTTCGGTTCTCTAAAACTGGTTGGTTGATATGTTTTGTTTTTTCGTGAACGCTTCATACCAGTGTTGCCAACTGGATTTCAGAGCTGTCACAAGTACTAGTAAATAGTATTTCAAATACCAGTTACCAATTACCAGAGTCGCATGCGTCAAAGTACAAATACCAAGTAATTTTATTTTTGAAAGTACTTCAAGTATCAAATACTTTAATTTGGTACTTGATTTTTCAAATAAAGTAATTCAAATACGATACTAATATTTCAAGTACTTAAAAAAGTAATTCAAATACCATACTAATACTTGAATTACTTGATATAGTATTTCAAATACGGCGATGGATATTTCAAGTATTTCCGGCTAAACCAAAATAAGCATACATTTGTTTTCTCATGGCTATTGTGCATCTCCGTTAACCATATAATTCTCCAAAATTTCAAACGTCCATCTAGGATTGTAAAAGAAGGGAGCTCTGTATAACGATTCCATTGCCACCCGGTATATGAATTTTTTCATAAAGAGATGCTTGAGAAAAATTACCTTTTTACATCTGCAATTCGTAACCACCACGACAAAGTACAGAGTTTTGAAGATTGTTATTATAATGGCAGTAAATTCACAGCTCACATTCACAGATTATTTTAACCTCAATCAACATCAACAACGCATTCTGTTGAACGCAACAAGACGAACTGATGTTTTGTGATTGTGTCGATTGTGATGAGACTGTCCTGTAGAGTCAGAGTGTCGCGTAGACTATCCTATGTGTACGACAGAGACAGAGCGCAAGGCGACGCGATGCGTAATGTTGATTTGTCCATACTTGTCTAGACTTGAGCATTTAATGCTTGAAATGTGTGTTTCAAGTATTTTTATATTTTCATCGAGCTATGTATTTCTTACTCACTTTAGTATTTCGAGTATAAATGTATAAATTTGAATTATATTTTTTGTGTGGAAGTACCAAATACAAATACTTATAGCATTTGAGAAATAAAATTAATTTGAAATACAGTACTTCAATTACCAGAAAGTAATTGAAATAAATTTTTCAAGTACTTTACTTCTTTAGTATTTCAAATAAAAATGCCAGGTATTTGAAATATATTTTTTGTGCTACAAGTACCAAATACAAATACTTCTTAGAGAGTATTTGGGGAATCAAGTACAAATATCACAAAAACAATGTATTTGAAGTACAGTACTTCAAATACCAGAAAGTAATTGAAATACATTTTTCAAGTACTTTACTTGAAGTAAATGACAGCTCTGCTGGATTTTACCGTTTTCAGTAGATGACGCTAACGAAAATAAGTAGAAATCAGTAGAATTCTCATGATTAAGAAATCAACGCTTTTTCAAAGCGCTTCAGCGCCAGCCAACATGACTGGTGACTTCCGCTTTTGTGCTAACTAGTTATTCATTGGTGTAGCGTAGAAGCGTTTTTCAAACGTCACTCAAACACCTTTCACCATATTCCTATTTTGCCTGGTTTTACACTATTTTAGGACCTCTTTTGGGTCGAGTTGCTCTAGGAAGTTTTTGTTTATGAATATAATACAAGGAAACAGAAGTAAATCTTTATTTTTTAGAAATTAATATCACTCAACCACTCTGTTTTAAAATTTTGAGCATATTTTATCTTTTGCTGAGTGACGATAGATTCTTTTCATTTTCAGAATCGCTATCATCATAATTAATTCTCGTGTCACTCAAAGAAATCAAACTGTAATTAGCTATTCGGATATAGCATACATTTAACAAACCTTACCTCATTCTGTTTGATCGTGATTCGTGAACGGAACACTTGAACACTTTTAAAGTAAAGATAACAAAAACAACCAACAACCCCTGTTTACAAGCGTAAGACGTTAAAACACAAAACACGCGATAGCGTTACCGCATCTGTGTGGGTGGCCTCAGATGCTCCAAGAAAGCCAAACCACATTCCCTGTATTACACTACCAAGTCAAGTGTTACAGTGGCTCGCTACTTAATGGCGCTGCCTGCCAAATAATAGACGGGACGAATGGAGGTGTCAGAACAATTAGTAGATTTATAAATGAAACCAGTGGGAAAATCAGTAGTGACGCGGTTATTCAGTGGATTTGAAAATGGTATTCCATATATCAGTAGATTTCCAACACAAATCAGTAGACTAAGCGTGAATTCAGTAGATCTACTGATTTTTCAGTAGGGTTGGCATCACTGCTTTATACCCGTTTTACATCGACATTTTCTTCGCGGATTTATTCATTGATCAATCCATGGTCGTCTTCAAGGTCAAACTGATTGTGTTTTACATCTATGAATGAAACCATGGATTTTGTGACAGCATGCAATGCTGCCAACACTGTTGCTGTCATATGATTTCGCGGTTTTCGCAAGATTATTTAATTCGCATTTTTTTTGTGGCCTTTTGACAGTAAAACTCTCAATTTGTTTGCGAGTTTTTACTTTAAAAATATTTAATAATATACAGAAGCAGGTATACAATATGCATGACATGCATCATATGATTTTTAAGCACTACCGAATTTTACGTCAAACTTGACCACAGATTAGAACAGGTTCTAAATCAGTAAAGAAATAAAAAAAAAACCTCAAATTCCTGTTTTACACTTGTCAATTTTGACCACGAACTGAATTCATGAATTAAAACCATGGATTTGTTGTTGCCGTAAAACGGGTATAAAAACATGATTTAGCAAAGTGTCAAACTGGCTTGCAGATAAATCAAATGCTACTTGCTCTTTATTCATACTCTATGATTTAAAAAAAATATTTTAGAACCTTGTGTCTTCAAATAATATAAAATACCTACATAAAGTCATAGATTGATTGAAACATCACTAGCTTTAGGTTTCAAAAACAACTTGGGCATCAACCAACCAGTTTTACAGAACTGTTAAATAATGGTTAAGGCTGATCATGATATTTTCGTACTGATTCTGTATGGTGAAGTATAATTTAATAAAAATTATTTTAGTGTAAAAGTTCAATTTAGTTGGTATATTTGATAAGTAAGTTGGTTTCTATATTAAGATATGATACTATTGTGCACAAAATATGCTTAAATTTTCATGTAACATAACCACTTTTAAAATGTAAACAAATAAAAACGCTTGTTACATCCTATCTGAGGAGGTACACTCTAGTTAGTGTACCTTAGTTGTTCAAAGAACCCATAAAAATATTGAAAATAGCTGGACAGATTCAGATATGCTTGAATGTTGAAGATAAAAGAAGGCATGTCTTGTGTATAATAGTATCTGGTGTAAAATATTACAATGCATACCAAGCTTAGCGTTTATGAGCATGTTATAATTATTATCATTGTTACTAAAATAAATTGTGTGCACATAGTTTTCATATTTACATTTAATTATAACGGTTTGTTGATGATAGATTCTAATAAAGTAATGACTTGGATTTTGAGTATATGATTTCTCTGAAACAGGTGCCTCTTATACAACTATAATATGTATATAAAAATTGTTTTATGTTCATTACAATAGGCTGAAACTCAAAACAACAGCCGGATTTGTAAATAGCACCCTCAAAATACACATGACACGAGTTTCTGTCCCAATAGGAATCCAGATAACGATTTTAGATTTTTAGGATAAATTTGTAAATCTAAGAGTCTGAAAATTTTTGATCTTTACCTCAGGATGAAACTCCAAACAACAGTGGCATTTGCAGTGAGCAAAAAGATTTTAGAATGTAGAAAATCAATGAAACAATAACTTAATTATGATATACACAAGATGTTTAAATTTACTAAGGGATCTAGATAGAAAAGGTACATAAAGGTAAGAATGAAAATTTAATGAAGTTTAAATATTTATTATAAATCATATAATTGTAAACATAAACTTATATATTTCAAATAAAAAATTAATTTAACAAATCATTAATAAAAAGTTTGTCAGTTTGGATTTTGCTTGAAGTTTATTGAATACCCTCCACTGTTTGGATCTTGGTTCATCTCAAAATTTTGTGTTGACAGCCCAAATGGTTTCAGGATCATATCTCCTAAAGATTTTAGTTTACCTATAAAAAAATTAATGTATGCAAAATAATAAAAATTCATTAAAAGCAAACATGATTTTTTTAAAAATTACATTCTAAACTCACCTAGCATCTCTTCCTTCATTTTTTCATTTCGTTCTGCAATTAACGGTGGTAGTCTATATTGTGCTTCTCTAGCTTCCCTATTTGCAGGATCTAATTCTAAAATTTTCTTGTAATCTGCAAGACTTTCATCCAATTTTTCAGTATCTTCATATAACTTTGCCCTTCTCATATAAGCTTTAACATAAAGTTCATTTAATTCAATTGCTTTGGTACAATCATCTATAGCACTCTTTTTCCTATCTAGCTTAGTTTTTGAAGCTGCTCTGTTTGCATAAAAAATTGACCTGAAAAAATTTATTCTTAGAGTAACTTATAAAATAAGGTAAAATAAACTATCTGTGCTAGGTACCTATCATTAGGGTATTTTAAAGGGCATATCCTAAGGGCCTTTGTATATGTGGCAATAGACTCCAAATACTTTTCAGCTTTGAACTCCTCATTTCCTTGCATCTTCAACTTCACAGCTTCTTGATATTTCAGTTCTTTATCTTCATCATTCAGAGTCAATTCAAGATCTTTCATAGCCACTTCGTCCACGTAATCATCATCATGCTCTTCTTTGTCTGATTCTGCGTCAGAATCTTCGAAATTCTTTGGTATCTGACTGTCCCTTTCACCCTTAGCAATGTCCTCAGCTGTTGCCCCCACCTTTTCGTTTTCTCCAGATACGCAACACTCAGCTTCTAATTTGCTAGTTATATCATCTACAATCACTTCATTTGTGGGAATGTTATCCTTTTGAGACATTTTTTCGAAAGAACAGCAAAACGAAATATAAAATTTTGAAATATTACAAAAAATATAGGCAGTGATGCACAACTGTCACAACACAAGTCACAAGTGACGTTGCCTTGACAGATAACTGCTGATTCACAGACCATAAAACAAACAGCTTGGTAACTACGTTACTGATAAAGATCGTGACGTGTGACGTCATAAGTACGATTTTAACTGAGGTGAGGTAATTTAGCACGGGTAATTGCGACAACCAGGGAGCAAAAGTGCTTGACTTGACTTCTGTTAAGCATCAGGGTAGGCCAGAGGCCGTTTGCCCAACAATTACTGATGTTTTAACTGGTAGAAGCGCGAATCTCTTCGAAAAATGTTTTAAACAAACATTTCAAAAGATGTGACAAATTTTTTTTTTATAAAGCTACTCTGTATTGCAAAATGTAATGTTAAAACGAATCTGTTATATAAAATGAGCATAGCTATACCGCGTCGGTATCGTTAAGGTGTCAGCCGTCAGCATGAAAACAGCTATAGCCGAAATACAGGTCGACATGAAAACGGCTATATAGCCGGTCACCGAATACCGGTCACAAATACCGGTTAGGCTTGAAGCTGCCTTTAGTTATAGCACAGCATACTAAACAACCAGAGCAGATGAGGATTTCCTATATAAAAATGGTTCCTACAGAATTTGACCTTGACGGCGCGGCGCCATTATGGATGATTATGGGTGTGAAGTCTGGGTAGAGATGCGAAAATAAAAAGTATCGATACCGAAACCAATTCGATATTTTTTGGTCAAGTATGGAGCTTTACACGCCAATGAAGGTGCGTTTGGTTCGTACAGAGAATGTTGTGCAATTGATTACTACTCTCAATAATTTATAATTATTTTCGATATCAATATCCCTACAAAAGTATCGATACCAGCTTGGAATGCCTCAAAAAGTATCGATGACAAAAATACTCAATACAGTAATGTACTTTGTTGGGTACATATTTTATTTGTAGGTTATATGTATTTACCGAACGGGATCATTTGGAAATCTTAAAAAAAATTCTGCAAATATAGTACTTAGTTCTGCGATGTTTAGCAGCACACACATGTCAATTATATTGTTTATCCATTTTAAAGATGATACAATTACTACATTTTAAAACCTATTTTGTTGTTTATCATAAATTTTTAGATTCGAATTTCGAATAAACTTGAATAAGCTGACATTAGACGACAACGCACTACGCATAGTTCATTTCAAAACGTTTTTGAAAGTGACAGCTGGTGTTTTCGCGACATTTGGATCTTGATATGATCCCAAAAATTGGCTAATCGACCTTCAACAGGAAACGTTTTGAAAACGCATCCAATTGACGTTTTCACGATACATTTAAAAACTTAAAACGTTTTAAAAGCTCGTGGAAACGTAGTAACTATCAGCACTGCGTATACAAAATCTCAGCTTACGCCTATGCATTTTGTTTCAACAATGAGCATCGACGCATATGCCTCTTTTGACAGATACACACCCAAAATGGCGGAATGCGCCAACCTGAGATATTGTGCTGATTGTTTACTATGCTGTGGTTATAGTTTCAAAAATCATGGCGGATTCTGTTGAGTTGCGTATGAGCGTTACGTCGATCAAAAGAGTTGATCCGTATGTAAAAGACATTTTGGCTACGGCTACTCACGTTGCCCTGTATATATTTAACACGCAGTCCAACGAATGGGAAAAGACGAATACGGAAGGGGCCTTATTCATCTACAGCCGCAATGGGGAGCCATACCATAGTATGATGGTTATGAACAGACTGAGCACCGACAATCTCATCGAGCCCATTGTGAAAGACTTTGATTATCAGATGCAAGTGCCCTTCTTGCTATACAGGAATTCCAAGAGCAAAATATTCGGAATCTGGTTTTTCAATAGGGAGGAGTGTATAAGGATAACTTTTCTAATAGAATCTCTGATGGAAGGGCTGAAAGACATGAATGACGAAAAGTCAACCAGGAAAGAGAACAATGTAGATATATTCACTATGCTCTCGAAGGCACAGGAAGATTTTAATAGGTTTGTATTAGCTTGCACTGTGTTTACTTGAAAGGATTACTTTTTTTAGATTTGATAGATCAACTACGTTTGTGCTATGTGTATCTAATGTTCGGTATTTCAATGAGAATTGCAATTTTGTAGGACACCAACGAAACAAGACATTCCAGCAGCATATGCATCAACACCTAGAATTCCAGATGTCACATCTCAGAGTGTGATGGATTTTTTCGCAAAAGCTAGTAGCAAAACGAGTCAAAATCCTACTGTAGGGGTAGCTGGTAATGGAGAAAATGTACTACAGAGGTTAATGTCAAATCCTGCTCATACTGTAGAGCATATTGAGAAGCAACAGAGGTCAATAACGCCTCAGGAACAGGTAATGTTTTATGTTTCTTACTCTATATGCTAATAATGTAATAAGTTTGTGGTATAGCTATGTTGCCATGAGAATGAGCTGGCGAATTGCCTACACAGGCAAACGTCATAAAACAATAGAAGAAGAAGTATTGGATATATTTTTAGTCTGCCTAATGTTTTGTATATGCAATGAAAATGGAACAAAGATTTACCCAAAATTTTTCAGTTACAGTGTAATCAGGGATTTACATTTCTTAACTAAATCATTTCTCCTTTAAACAAGGTCAATATGAGACAGAGGCTGAATACAGCAAATGCAGACCGTCGGAGTGTTCCAGCATCTTTTCCAGGTGCGAGTTCTGAAAAGAAGTTTCACTCTGAAAATGGTTTTCCAGTTAGCGCCTCACCTTTGGCGATGCTCCTGCAGAACCAGGGTGCTCATAATACTACTACTGAAAAGGACGATGCTGATTTGTTGGGGACTTCGCCTTTTGCACAATTTTTAGAAGGTAACTTCAAATTTCCACTTTATTCCAAAGCCTCATTGGCTAGCATCTAGTTAGTCAACTTTTGAGGTTATTAAGTAAACTTATGGATAAAATTTGTTCTTATTTTTTTGAGCTCTATGTCTACTTTTCCTTTGAATCGTATCAGGAGACTTTTAAGTTTTTAAAGATTCAGGAATTTTTGTGACTCTTCTCTGTACATTTTCTTTAATGTAGTAGGGATTCCAAATATTAAGTGTAAATTTTAATTCAAGACCTATGTAAGTTATATAACTTTTAAAACAATTTCTTTTGTGTGATCATTGTCAACGTCTCTATTTTCTAGGTAGTTCAAAACCCACCTTGATGACACCAATGATGTTTTCCACTTCAAAATCCAAAGACGGAAGTTCATCTGACGAAAGGATAGATCAACTTGATCTCTTGACTGAGAAGCAACTAGCTCAAGCTTTGATATATCTCTTGAAGAATAACTCAGATTTTACAAAACAGATCCATGAAGCGTATGTGCAGTCAATCATGGAGAAAGTGAATCCTACTGGTACCAATACTCGATCGCTTGTTTAAGTTTACTATATATACCTATTTATTTTATTCAATAACAGTTAGACAGGGCTGAAAGAGAAAGTATTTTCAAGTGACCCATATGTAGAAACATTTACATTTTAAGCAAACTCTGAACACTGCAGCATTCTAAATTTTTTCTACTTTGCGACACGCTGCAGAGGTAGCTGGAATGTTAATAAACAGTTTTTTAAGGGATGTGGTTTTATTTTTCGGTCAGACAGGCATGACACATCAGAGTGATAACTGCAGGATTGCTTTCTGAGGTTACAGTAAAAATCACAAGTAAAAATTTTGTCAGTTGAACTCTTTTCTTTTTCAGCTCTATGATGCCCTTTGGATTTTAAAACTTTCTTTTGACGCGCTGTTGAATGTACATTGTCGTAATTTTATCTCTGTACTTTGTACATAATCGAATGTGATACTTTAAGATGGTGTTTTCAATACAGATGTTTGTTCATTGAGTTTTTGAGTAGAATCAAAGCATCGAATGCTTTGTTTCAACATCAGCAGTCCATTATGCTGGTGATATATTGTTTAAGCAATGTTTTTTATCCTCAGTAGTTTGACAAAAGCTTATTAACTGTTCAAAAATATTTCTGCTTGCTTGTCTACGATATGGACGATACATGGCAGTGCTGTTTTGAAAATGCCCTCTTAAATTGTAGCTAGAGTTATAGTTCTAGTATTTATATAAGTCCTAAGTTAGTGTGTACATGACTTGCAGTGACATTGATAAAACGTGTATTATCCATTTTCTATGGAATTTCGGTACAAGTCGTACTAGCTGGATTATTGTTGAAGTTTTTACAACAGACGATGTTTAAAGAAGATGAAAATGTATCTTTATTCGTTCACGTTCATCCCATATTTTCAATAAAAACCCTCTCATCTGATATTGTGGTTATTTCTTTTCCCTATGTTGATTCTCTTATTTCTATCTTCTTTGGTGTCAGAAAAGATATATTTGAAGGGTTTATACTTTTGTTTGAAACCTCTTTTCCTGTATCAATATGCAAGGTCCCCAAGACACGAATGACATGTTACAAAAAAAACAACCAGTTGCGCCAAAGGAGTTGCAATTTGCAATCAACATCAACAATAAGCTATAATGTTGACAGTACCTGTATCTACACTATCTACTGGCATGGCATTCAAATGTAATGACGTAATGTTAGGTTACTAGATTCGATTCTCAAAACCAGTTGCAAACGAAAAACAACCTAAAATGTTGACATGCCAGAACTGTCATTTAAATGTCATTACAGCACTGACAGGTTGTCAAAATTACAGCAGGTTTTTTGTTTGCAACTGGTTTGGAGAATCTGGTAAAATGACAGTAGTAACAGGTACCGTCAAAATTATATCGTATTGTTCTTTGCAATGCAGAAAAGCGGTAGCCTGTGATAGCGGTGAATCCCACCACGGTAGAAGTAGAACTAGTGGCGCCAAAGGCGTTGCAAGCCACAATACGCTATAATGTTGACAGTACCTGTCACTACTGTCATACAAATGTTATGTTACCAGATTCTCTTAAGTATGTTAGTACCTCCCAAATCGTAGACGTATTAATAAAGAACCATCCATTACCATTAAAAAAATGAAGCCAAGTTGATTTTAGTATGCTTCCCACACATTACGGTGATACCAGTTTGTTATTATTCCATAGCATGAAACAAGTCTGAGATCCCTTTGCAATCAAATCATCGACTACCCTCCTGCAAACAAAAGTGTACTATGCCGCTTGGTCTTGCTTTCATACGTCAATGGATAGCCTATTATGAATACAAGTTTTTCAGTTTCACTCACCATCCCCCAATCGCCCTAAATTTCTCCCAAGTAGAACATGATCAGGAAACCTTAAACCGCATAAAAACGAAGTCTGGGAAACATTTGAATTTTTTGGTTTTCCTAATTACTCTGCCGCCCGTGCACGGATTTTCAAAATTATAGCAGCATTACCTACTATGCCCTTACCGCATATTATGTAGTTACCCAAATTTCATCACAATCCATGCAGCGGCTACGGAGATTAAGGGGCTAGAAAACGTCAACAGACAGACAGGTAGACAGCCAGACAGGCAGACGGGCAGACAGGCGGAAACGAGTCACGTGGATTTTCGTTATGTGGGCTGTAGGCATCATTAAACGACCAAAAAGCGTATTATCTCAAAATCGAAAATTTTCGTGATCACAATACTACCCTCACCTATCGGCGTGGGAAGTTAAATGACCTTGGTGGTGTTCTATACTAGACAGGCTTATCCGAACATTGCCTTTGAAGACATAGGTATCTGTAGGCTCTACTCCAATTTGAAAAATGGGAGGAGATAGTGCATTCTTCCAAACTCAAATAATATCTGTTCAGTGCCCACATCGTGGTGCTTATTTTTTCGCATAACTATACCATACGTTGTACTCTCATACTTGTTTATTGTCGCTGCAAAGAGCGATAAGCTAAATTGCACTGGGACTTGCTGGACAACGTACGTGTTTTTATTTTAGAAACGTGTTCTGGCCTACTTCACTTACCTATGAATTTCATCTAACCAGATGAAAATAAATCAATAAGCCATCTGTTAGTTCCTACCCATTTTTATTTTTTCCGGATTTCTAATGTTTATTTAAACGGACGATTTGCTATACTTTCTTGTTAATTGCAGGCGTTGAGATAAAATATATTCACATGTTAAAAGTAAATGTCAGCGTGACAAAAAGTGTACAATTATGTATTCATGATTTGTGCTCGTAAATGAAAAGAAAATAACTCACTCAACCACGTTTTGTTGGAGAAATTCCATAAATGATTTTTTCAATTGCGTTTCCGATATTACATACATTAACATTGAACTTAGGTAAATCGTAAAACTACACAAAATCAAAAACAAACCACGCAAGATACTTGCACACAAACGATTATCAAATGATGTTCCGCAAATCAGTCTAACCCACACTACTGCATGGCAGCCGACCAGCTGATTATGCGAACACAGCGCCCCTATGTAACTATGACGTCATATGTTACTCATATTTATGAAAAAACAATATTAATATAGCGCTATTTGTGTGGAAATATCGCGGGTTTCAGGATTTTTCGAATCTATATTTTGCAATATTTCGCACAAGTTTATACAGTTCACTTCCAAGGTAACTTTTTTATATTTCTGGCAGTTATTGCAGAGCGTTTCACCTTGTGGTTTATTTGATTGTTGTTGTTGTTGTTTCTTTTGATCCTCGGAATGTAAAATATCAGCTATAAAGCATAACCTTTCTAGTGGTGCTTTAGGATTAGTGAGTAAAATATTGCTAACATGTGGCCTCACACCTGAAATCCATATGGACCTGACTAAATGTGTTGGAAATGAAGGATTTTTACTGGCTATCTGTTCGAGGCACCTCAGAAACTCCGAAGGCCTACGGTCTCCAATCTGCTGCTTCTCTAGCTCACTCTTTGTAATTTGAATACCAATAATCTTGGTTTTTAACTGGCTGTACTTGTCTGTTGTTTCGTCACTATCCTTGGCTAGAAAATCTTGAATTAACTCAGCTACACATGGCTCCAGTCTGCTGACGAGGATGTGGTACCTTAGGGAATGAGATAATTTATGAGAATGAGTAAACGCAATGCTCGAGTACATGCGACTAAGGAAGGATTAAACAAAGATGCGATTTTGATGACAATTCACATGTTTGCTATAATCAATCATAAACAAAGAAGTATTGAGCTTTATATTACAAATGAATCATTTTTGACTGAATGCTTTCATTTTTCTTGATATTGGAGTACTTTTTATCGTTTTCATTATTTTTAAGCTGATTTCCATAAGTAGTCACCTACTAGTTTTAAAAAAATAAAGGAGAGAGCGGGAGTTAGAGCTGTATGTGCACTGGACTGTTTATTTAATATATTTACGACGAAGATTCGTGAAGCACTTTTACAGAATGACATGATATGAATGTAATCATTGCTAATCATTTACGTAGTTTCATATTTATCTTAGACTTACTTGATGAGCTCATCCGTGATACCAGTGCAGTAAAAGCAGCTTTCGATTTGGCGAAACCATAGTGCTGGTTGCTCAGGGTTGTATGGAGGAAAAGGCAACGCAATAGATTTTAGAGCTTCTCTTTCATTTGTATTCCCCATTTCTGTTTTGTTGTAGATAAAATCGGGACTGGTAGAATTAAGTATCCAAAAATTTCCTAGCGATTTCACCTTTTTTGTATAGAGGACGGTCTAATATGTCACTTTCGACAAAAAAATTCTTGGCATTTTCACCAAAAATTTTTTTTTAAAACTCCGATTTTCACCATATATTGAAACCCAACAACAACACAAAACAACCAAAACCACGACAGAGCGGCAAAGTTATGATATGACACAGAACGTGTTAGCACCCATCGTCCACTCAGATTTTGCAACATTGCAACATCTCGCTAAGATGCCATCAGCAGAGAAGGCCCATGAGTCCCATGACGGCATGACGTAATTTTATGAATGCAAGAAAAGTTTTAATAGACTGCTATGATGTTTGTCGCATTTTTATTCATATTTATAAGTTACTATTCCCCTGCTATTCCCGAGTAGAGGTATAACACATTGAACTCCATTCATTCGGCAGGCATGAAGATTAGCGAGATATGGCAACGCCGCAGAATCTGAGTGGATGATGATGATGATAGGTGCTAACAACCATGACCATCGAATGAGAATGAGCTGGCGAATTGCCTACACAGGCAAACGTCATAAAACAATAGAAGAAGAAGAAGAAGAAGTTCTGTGTCATATCATAACGTTGCCGTTCTGTCGCGGTTTTGATTGTTTTGCGTTGTTGTTTGGTTTTGATATATGGTGAAAATCGGCGTCTTTAAAAAATTTTTCTTTGGTGAAAATGTGAAAATGCCAAGAATTTTTTTGTCGAAAGTGACATATTAGACCGTCCTGTATACGAAAAAGTTAAAATCGCTAGGAAATTTTTGGATACTTAAAGTCTACCAGTCCCGATAAAATCAAGATTTTTTATAATAAAAAGCTAAACTCTAACGGGTGTGGTGCGTTGGATAAACAAAACCACTTGATTGTTTGATTGTTAATGATATTCGGTATGCGCTAATGCAAACAGAAAACGGCCTAAAATGTTGACTTGTCAGAACTGTCATTTAAATGTCATTACAGCACTGACAGGTTGTCAAAATTATAGCCGGTTTTTTGTTTGCAACTGGTTTGGAGAATCTGGTAACATGACGTTTGAATGACAATAGTGACAGGTACTGTCAACATAACAGGCTATTGCTATTTGTTGTTCCTTTAAAAATATTGTGTTGGGACCTGAAACTATCTCTTTATTTCAACTGCCTCTAGATTCTAGAATGTCAGCAAATGAAGTTAAGGAGAAAATTTATATACCAATACACACAGCCAACAACCATCAAGTCCTGTCTGGCTTAGGAAAGTCTACAAAGCGAGGCATAAAGAGGTGCAATAAGTGTGGCATTTACAATGGTACCAGAAGTACGATGTGCAAAAATAAAGACTGTGGCATTATCCTCAAAGATTCTGAAGAAAAATCTAGAGTGGATTTAGACGCGGTCAAACTATTCACAGGTACAGAAAAACAAGTTTACTCTGTTAGGGTGAGAGATATGGGTCCGGACTATCGAGGTTTTGTACAGCTGCCCATTCTTCAGTCACAAGAAGACAAAAATATCCTTTCAAAAGTAGCTTTGTGCTTTGTAGACTCCTGTCAGAACTCATTTGATAACTCTATCCTCAAATGCCATGACGAAGATCAACATGGTAACAACCAAGTCTGTGCTCATATAGAATCAGCATTGAAAAGCCAAAGCAATGCTACTCCAATGGAATTTAAAGGTGATGTGTTGCAGTCTCTCCAAGTGACGGAAGACATTAAGGAGAAACTGTTTATATTAGCCAATGAAAAACAGGGTTGCTTGGTGCAACAGGTGTCTAAGTCGATCATGGCTGTCAAATGCCAGGCAACACCTAAGCACCCTTTGGGGTACCTGCATTTCGGATTCATCAAAGGCAGAGGAAGGGACTGTTATGAAAAATATTTCTGCAGTTGTATAGATTTTTTAGGTATGCATTTATTCTAAATTTACATGTCCCAGTATATAAATGTGCCTTTTTGTATTCACTTTATATATTATATCTATAATTTTAGAGTCAAGATATACACAAGAGAAAGAGGTGAACAAATGTATTCATTACTATGCATGTATCTGGTCTTTGGCTAGCAATTCAAAGTATTTTGAGGAGTTTTCATACTTTATTCAGAATGAGTTACCAATATCAGGTATTTATGCAAGTCTAAGAGTGTTAGTGCTACCCAAATAAAGACTAGTAAACTGAGTAAAAACAATTTTTCAGCAGCAGTTCTTAGTAAACCAAATGAAGCACATAAAACTCCAAAATATCTTGAACCATCTACTGAGATGAAGGTTATAACAAGAAAATGTCATAAAGAGAAACGTAGGACATTGAAAGTATCTAAAGTAAGATGAGTGGTGTCTTAAATCAATGTTTGCTGATTGTGTTGCTAATACTAATTTGAATTGTTTTTTAGTTGATACCACACTAACTCGTTAACTCAAATATTAGGTAAGCTTCTTTGTAAAAATTGAAATAATTACATTGTATTGTGTATACTTAGATCTATGGTTTGTGAATGAAAATAATATTTTTCAGCAAATCCGTAAAGGGGAATTGATAAAGCAATGTCAAAGGATTATACCTAAAATATATCCTATTGAAATAAAGGTATTGAATGACACACCAAAAGATGAACATGCCACATGTTGGACTTTCATAGACTGGCTTTCCTATGTAACTGAATCTATTAACAAAACCATGCAGTTTGATAACTGTGGAATTGTAAACACCCTCGTTTTCCAAATACCTCAGGTAGGGACAAACTTCCACCATATTCTTTGACCAAAATATTCAAATATGTGACAAAATTCAGTTTTAAGTACCTTTTCTGTTACAGACGTTTTACAACTATTTTATGCAAAGGATTCCAAATAACAATCAGGTCACTCAGAATGATGCAATTTGTCATTATAGTATAATGAATATATTGCATTTAAAACAGATCTTCGATACACCACTTGTATGCCGATCAATAAAGAGTTAAAAAAAATGTAGTCAATTTGCCTCTGTTCTAGGTCAAACTGAGAATCTCCAAAAAATTTGTTCACACTGAACAGAAAGGATATGTGGAATATAATGAAGCAGAACATAACAGTGAAATCTACCAATGTTCATTTATATTTTTTTTGAATGTGGGTCAGTCTACTGTTGATGAGAGTGATAATACAAACAATTCATTTGAAATTGAGTGGATTCCAGATGTTGCTGCACTTACAAAAGTAGGACAACTGAAGCTACAGTACAAATATGGAAGAAAGAGTACATAATTCTAAAATTAAAAAGAGATATCTTTTCTCAAAATTTTTTGATGTATTATAAAGCAGCTTACGAATAAATATTTTAAAGCCGATTTTGTTTCTTTTGGCTCTCTTATTTAGTATCAAAAAGTGACAAATAATCTGAAGGGTTTATAATTATTTTTGTTTAAAACCATACCAGCGGCAGCCTGAGAGCGCGGTGTATCAAACATCGGACCGCGGTGCAATCATTTGCCCCAAATCTAGCAACAATATGCCTCTAATGTTGACAGTACCTGTCTCATTACTGTTAAATGTTATGTTACCAAATTCTCCAAACCAGTTGCAAATAAAGACGGCCTATAATTTTGACAACCTGTCAGAGCTGTAGTGGCCACAAAGTAATGGCATTTTAATGACAGCTCCGGCACAGTATAGTAAATATCCAGCAGAATATCTCTCTGAAGATATCTTATATAAAAATGGTGGAATTTGACCTTGGGATGATTTTACGGGTATGAAATCTGGGTAGAGATGCGAAAATAAAAATATCGATATCGGTACCAATTCAATATTTTTTTAGCCAAGTATAGAGCTGTAAGCTATACACGCCAATGGAGGTGCGCTTGGTTCGCAATTATTACCAATAATGCTACAAAAGTAGCGATACTAGCTTGGAATCACTCAAAAAAGTATCTAAGATAAAAATACTCGATATTAGTGCAGAAGTATCGATACATTTCAAGTATCGAAATATCGTTAGCATCCCTACCAATAATCATCCAAAAGGAGGAGCGGGTGTAATTGCCGCATCGAGGTAGAATCCCATGCCGCCAACCGCAAACCTGACCTGAGATTGTGCTGTGGCTCCGGCATGTCAACATTTTTAGCGCGTTTTTGTTTGCAACTGGTTTGGAGAATCTGGTAACGTAGTGACTGGTCATCATCCAAACCAGTCTAAGCAAAAATACGCCTAAAATGTTGACATTACATCTTGTCACTTGATTGTCAACCTTTGTTTACATCACCATAACCTCTACTATTCCTAAATAAGAAAATAAATAAATTAATTATTAAAATTTCTTATCTTATATATTCCAAAATATGAACGATGATAGATTCCTGGTTAGTGGCTGGGATGATGACACACAAGACATCGATGAAACAAGAAATCCGACAGGTCAGAAGTTTAATATTTGAATTTTGAGGTATTTTATTGTCCACATGATAATAAATAGGTATGTATATTATTTGCAGACGAGCTAGAGAAGAGAATACTAGATGCCTGTGAGAACGGGCGACTTGAAGAAGTTCAGTCAATTTTGGAAAATCGCCCTGATCTGGTGGGTGCCAGAGACAAAGATGGTTATACACCCTTACATCGGTAGGTTAGCATATTTATAATATAGTTGTAGCTCATGCAATTGAAATTGCTTTATATTAAATTATATCTCCTTTGTGCACACGTTTGAGTCAAATTTAGTTGCATAAATGTTTTCCAGGGCATGTTACAGCAACAGCATAGAAGTAGTTAAGTACCTGATAGAGTTCGGAGCTGATATAGGAGCCAAAACAGAAGTCCAATGGCAGCCCCTGCATTCATGTTGTCAATGGAACCATAAAGAATGTGCATGGTTACTTATACAAAACGGAGCTGATGTCAATGCCCAGTCAGAAGGCAGTAAGTTGACAGACTCACTTAAAAAGTTATATGATATGCAAGTGTTAGATTTTTTGCTAGATCACATTTTATTTACATTTATGAAATGAAATGATTTTCCAGGTCAAACGCCCTTACATATTGCAGCATCACATGGCGCAAACTATGAAACTGTACAGTTACTTCTGACCCATCCTTATATTGATGCAAGCATCAAAAATAATAGTGGAGAAACAGCAGCAGATTTGGCAAAAAGGGGTTCAAAGTATTACAATATTTTTGAGGTAGTCGACCCATTACTGGATTATAAAAATTTGGAGTAAGCATTGCTTAATAATTAATTTGAACAAAAGTTAACTAATTACATGATTTTATTTTCAGGATGTTGAAATGAGGAAGATCTTCAAGCTGTGATTATTGTGTCATGATATTATGTTTATGTTCTTAAATAAGAATGTTAATTTGTTAATTATATACGAGAGATGTTTTCAAATAAATAAATAGTTTTAGAGTTCATTGTGCTTATCTGGAGAATAATTAAAGCTACATCTGTCAGAATATAAACTCCTTACTGAAGGTTTGGCTACTTTTATAGGCTTTATCCCCCATAGAATATAAGTGCTAACAAGTCACAGCATTGAGAATTGATGTATTTTTGAGCTGTGAAATAAATTGAAATGTAAAAAATGGTTTTTATTTAGGTGGAATATTTCAGTTATAGGTATTATAAATTAAAATAATTCAAGGATTGAATATAAAATACAAGTCTCAACATCAAGAAAGCTCTGTGACCTGTATTTCGACGCAGGTGGAAAAAGATTATAAAAAAATAGTAAGTATACACAAAAGTACACTTTTTTGAGTACGAGAACATAGAAAAACTGGTTGCATATGCAAGACAAAACGTATGGTGTCACCACCTATTCTCGGTGGGCGGCACTACCTAAAGCATGTAGTAATCTGCAAGTCAATTGTAAAAATCTGGGTACAATATTACATTGTTCGCCTCTAGAGGGCAGCAGTAGTCAATACACCGTTTTTAATTCAAAAACTCGAAATTCCGAAATCGTAAAATCTAATCAGTGGAATGAAATCAATGTAAATCTCCCATCTGCTCCACCTAAAAAAAAACGCAGTTGGGGTGTCTATTCTGAGACCTAATTTTTGACGATAAAACACACGACTTTCCAAAATAATAAATTATACACTTTATATAATTTTAATCTGTGGTTAAATAGAACCCCGTTAATACCTTAATCAATGATAGAACTTAGTCATAGCATTCTATGTACAGACGCAGTTCATAAAGTGGTGGAGTTAAAACTGTTTCTCCCCACATCTTCCTGTCTTATAAATATAAGTTGAGATTTCAATGGGATTTAATCTATTTGTTTTTATTTTATCAGAATAATAATTGATCATGCATATTGCATATATACCTATTTATGTAATTATATCCATTAAACTTAGGTATTCAATGATGTGGTTGAAATACTTAGAAATATGGTGAGGTATCCAATTCGCTGTATACCTTTAATTATGGTTTATTATTGGGTTTGAATAAAATTTGAATTCGATTTAATTAGCTTGATATGAATGTAAAATGTAACCACTATATTATACATAGGTATGTTTTTTTAATGTTTAACAACTTCAAAGCATCCCCAAAATGCAAAAATACCATATGACTTTTAATTAGTTTAAATAGAGGTTGCAGGGGTCCAATCCGAGTATCAAGGAAGGTACACCATTGGATGAGCGGTAAATTTTCTACCAGAAAGAGTAGAAAATAATAACGACTCTAGACCCCAATATTGGGGGTCTAGCTTCCGTCATGCTAAAATGAACAAAATCCAGATCTTTTCTTCAAGATGACAGGAAATTTCCATTATTGGACAGACGTTCTGAAATCATTGCTGTACAACAAGCGGTTCTACGTGGAGTTCCAGGGACAGAGGCAAGGGCGTACCCAGGTAGGGGCAGGGGGGGGCAGCTGCCCCCCCCTAGAAGATTAAATAAATGTAATTTTTTTTGGCAAATAAAAATTAAAAACGTGTTACCTACTCTGCGCAAAATGAAGTGTTGGAAACAAAATATCTTTTCAGCCAGATTTGTTCTTTATTTTCTATAGTTAAATATTCTACAACATTCGATATAGAGTCTGTATAGTGAGTCGTGTCGGTCGTGTCACAACGTATTTATTAGAATATTTTATATGGCGACCTTCAGCCGCCGTCAAACGAAACGCAAAATGTTTTGATCAAGTTTTGATACACTTTATTTATTTCTTTATTTCGTTTTTATTATTTGTTAGTTATCACTAACAAATGAAAGTGTCAGTAATGATTTATAGTCGATAATTTAATTTCTAGAATCTGATTTTGATTACGAGACAGAATAAATAAAAATTAAGTACGGTTTTGATGCAAGTTTGGTTTTATTATATAATTTTTGTTTTCAATGCTATGCTAAAATAAAATAATATTCAATATGTTGCATATTATTTTAAGTAGTATATATCTGTACAGATTTAGTTTAAGATTCTTAGTGTTCATAAAATAAAATAGTGAAAGTATCAAACTCAAATTTCATAGCATATTCTATTCAGTGCTTACAACTAAATTATTTTTAAATTTGCCGCGGTTATTTCTGTGCCGCGACTCACTAGACAGACTCTAGTATACTGTTAGCGATGCAATATAATTTAAATCTCCCACAAAACCGTGGTATCTCGTAGTTTCCGCTTCCGACGAGACAATCAGAGCCATATAGGATTAAAGCTGAATATAATTGGAAGAAAATAACATCTAACGCCATCTAGTTTCGGACGGCAGTACTTTTTCCAGTAAAAAGAAATAGGCTCAATGTATACTGTATACGGTCAATAGAGACATCTAGTATTGAATAGCAATACCACGAAGAATATTCTAGCATGGACTATTCCGGAAAGAAAAGACAGTGATAGCATGTATTATAAGACAAGGATGGAAATAGAGTCGAGCTCGAGTATTTTCTACATATTTCGGGAGCGAGAATATTTTCAATATATAAGCGGAACGTAAGGCAGAGCACGTGAATTTAGTTCGAATACAATTCAGTTCGGAGTGGAATACGAGCGAATATTTCATACGCCATAGATAGTGTCTTATAGTTTCGTTGCGGAGACACGAGATTTACGTTTACTGCGCAACAACTGGAAATATTATCCCGTCAAATGGATATCAGGAAATTCTTTGAAAGAGGTGAGTCAAAACAAAACACTTAAGTACATACTTAATATGATTATTTGATTTGTTTAAGGGGGGCTATGACTCTCTTGTAAGTGTATATCTTAGGCATTACTTACAATATTTAAATTTATTAATTACAACACGTGGTTTTGTTATAATAGCTAAAATAACATTTGTGAATATTTTGTGATAAAAAAGTTAAAAAAAAAAACATAAAAGAAAGATCCTTGCAATATTTTGGATTTATTAATAAGATCATACCGACAACAAAATCCCTTTTCTCTAACGTCACAACAAGTGTATTATTTCAAATTACTTACCTAGTTTTGATTATTTGGCGTTCAAACCATATGCAAGAGAATGTGAAACTTGATCTTTGATTTTCGTCCTATGCAACCCGCCTAAACACTGTAAGGGTAATTCTGTGTATCCATTTTTTAGGGAGGCCACGCGAAAAAAGAAAAAAAGGTCGGGAAAGTAGCAGTGGAAGCGATGAAAATGACAACCATGATAAAACCACTCATGTAATGCCAATATCATTGCATGCTAACATTGGACAAGCGTCAAATTCTTCAGTAGAACCTCTTAATATATCTGTTGCCGACTATTCTTCTCCATCGACATCCCAACAAACTTATGACGTCAACGTCGATCCTGAAATTATAGTGGACGATGGCTGTCATGAAAATGATCTGGGTCGTTATGTTGGATTGGCTACCCAGCTATCGACGGAAAAGAAGAGGGAGTTGTTACAAAATCCTTGGATCCCGCCCAGAAATTACGATTTTGAAAGTGATGCAAGCCATTTAAAAAGAAAATTTAATCATGCTTGGTTGGATCAATATTCACCATGGCTAGTATATTCCAAGCGACTAAAAGGTGCTCTTTGTAAGTATTGTGTTTTGTTTCCTCCGCCCATTAGCACTGTGAGAGGAATTTTGGGATCGTTTATGGTCAGGCCATATTTAAAGTTCAAAAATATGCATGAAGACTGCCGAAAGCATGCAACGACCAACCTTCACCAAACGGCGACAAATGCTGCAAAAAATTTTCTTGAAAATGTTCCTGTAGACATCCAACTGCAAAGTGGACACCAAAAAGCAATCGATGAAAACAGACAAATATTGTCATCAATTATTTCTTGTATAGTATTTTGCGGTACACATGATATGCCTCTTAGGGGCAAACAAGCAGATGAGGGTGTTTTATTAGATTTATTGAAGTTGAGAATCGATTCAGGGGACAACAAATTAAAGAGTCACTTTGAAAAGTGCCGTCGAAATGCAATTTATACTTCGCCAAGAATACAAAACGAACTAATAAATTTATGTGGCGAAGTTATTCAGGAGAATGTAATTAGTGAGGTTCGGAAGACCATGGCTTACTCAATCTTAGCTGATGAAACAGCAGACGTATCTGGGAAAGAACAGCTGTCAATAGGCGTGCGGTTCTACGACGAAAGCAAAAGTAAAATCAGAGAAGAATTTGTAGGGTTCGTTGAACTAAAAGCACAAAATGCTTCCGCAATCGCCGAAGCAATTGACAATTTCTTAATTAGTTCTAACCTCTCCAAAGAAGATTGCGTAGGGTTTGGATTCGATGGCTGTTCTACAATGGCAGGAAAAGAGGGTGGCGTACAAGCCATTTTGAGAAAAAAATATCCTCGTGCTTTATATTTTCATTGCTCAAGTCACAAACTCAACCTTGTTGTGAATGATGCGAACGCAGTGCCAGAAATTAGAAATACTGTCGCCACTGTAAAGGATGTTATAACGTTTTTCAGAGAATCGACTACACGTCGAAACTACGCTCCAAACCTATCACGATTATGTGAGACGAGATGGTCCGAAAAATATAAATCAATCAGAAAGTTTTCTCAACATTTTTCAGAGCTCGTGAAATCTCTAGAAACGTTATCTGTAGAGGGAAATTATGCCACCAGAAAATCTGCATATCAGTTGCATTCAGCCGTTACAAAACCAGTGTTTATTGTTTCTCTACAAACAATAGCCAAATATTCAGCAGTTATAGAACCAGTAGTTAACGCACTGCAAGCTAAATCGATCGACATGATCTCGGTAGGAAAACACATTAAAAATATCAAGGACATTCTCAGAAATGACCGCGAGTTTCCTGATAGAATAAGTAATGAAATACTTCAAAAAGCACGAGCTGTTGCAATGGATTTGAACATAGAAATTTCGGTTCCACGTCTTGCTCATAAGCAAACACATAGAAGTAATCCGCCATCAGACAATGATAACGAATATTGGCGGCGTTCCCTGATAATACCATACATTGATTCACTCATTTCATCATTGAATATTCGATTCTCCCAAGAAAATACTCCGGCGTTTGCTTTAAGCAGGCTACATCCCTTGTATATGACAAAAACCAGCATTGCAGACCTACACAAAAACGCAGAATCATTCCAAGAATTTTATAACCTGGATATCACCGGGGAACTGAACCTTTGGCATAATTTATGGGTGACGAAGGCTTTATCAGATGATCAATTAAAGGACATAGAAGTAGTTGATCTGTTCAAAGAAGCGAACATTTTTTACCCTGCTGTCAGAAAGGCATTAATTATTTTAAGCACTATCCCATGCACCACGGCGACCGTAGAACGGTCCTTCAGTACGCTGCGAAGAGTTAAAACGTGGCTAAGAAGCACCATGGGTGAAGAAAGGCTTACGGGTTTATGTCTGATGAGCGTACATCGCAATTATTTAAAAGACAACAGTGAGTTTATTGAAAAGATTGTCATAGACAAATTTTCGGCAAATCCGAGAAGATTACTGTTAAATTAAAATAAACATATATAATATTATATATTATACATAATGTATAGTATAATTATTATGTACTTATAATATTTGTTTTGTGTCATCATAAAAGTTAATGAATAAAAGTCAATTTTCGAAACAGGTATAAGCACTAAGCAGCCCCCTGCCCCCCCCTAACTGAAATCCTGGGTACGCCCTTGGACAGAGGGACACAGCGAGCGGGGACGGTCGAGATACCAGAAATATGGTCTCCTCCAGGGCAGCGCGCTGCCGATTCTAACACATCGAGGAAATCTAAAGAAAGATGACAGTCCCTATCAAGGATGGGCGAATACTGCAAGCTAGACCATCTACGCCTAAAACCAGATAAAAGTCAAACTTGATCCATCTTGATCACCAGCAAAACCAGCAAGCAAACATGGATCTGTAAAAGTATAGTATATTGACCAAGCTGCAGCCCAGCACTGACCCAAAAAGAAATCATCATAAATGTTGAAAAATTACAAAATTTAGGAATTTTGTAGATATTTCGAAAATTTTTAAAATTAAAACCCTTGATAATTTTGAAAAACTTGAACATCTTAAAAACCACGAAAATCTTGAAAACCTTGAAAACCTCGAAAACCTTGAAAATTTTGAAAACGTTAAAAACGTTGAGAACGTTGAAAATCTTGAAAACCTTGAAAACCTTGGAAACCTTGGAAACCTTGGAAACCTTGAAAACCTTGAAAACTCTGAAAACTTTGAAGACGTTGAAAACCTGGACCTGGAAAGCCTCGAAATCTTCGTAAGCCTCGAACACATCGAAAACCTCTAAAACCTCAAAACCTCGACAACCGCGAAAACCACGAAGACCTCGAAAACCACGAAACCTTAAAAGCCTCGAAAACTGCGAAAACCTCGAAACTTCGAAAGCCTCGAAAATTTCGAAAACTTCGAGAACCTCGAAAACCTTGAAAATCCTGAATATCTCCAAAACTTCGGAAACCTCGAAAACCACCTTGAAAACATCGAAAAATTTAATTTTTTTGAAAATTTTGAAAATATTGAAGCTTTTGAAAAAAATGGTGAAATTTTGATAATCTTGACCATTCGAGCGATTTGACTGTCTCTGATACGCCTCAAAGGATCAGTTTCATCAGTTGGTCACGTTTCTCTACTTTCTTCTGTCCATACGCTACGAATGCTAAGGAGGGGGTGTCCAGACCCCCAAGACCCCCCCCCTATAGGTGTCATGACGTCTGGTAGTTACGTCGCGTGCCTATGAAAACCTTCAAAACCTTGAACATTTTGAAAATTGGATATTTTTGAAAATTTTGAAAAATCTTGAAAATACTGAAAATTTTGCAAAAATAATAAAATTTTGATAATCTTGATCGATGACTGTGGGACGCCTCGAAGGATCAGTTGGTCATCTTCACATTCCTCTACTTTCTTCTGTCCATACGTTACGAACGCTAAGAAGGGGGGATCCAGACCCCAAGCCATAACCCCCCCCTATATGCGTCGGGACGTCTGGTAGTTGTGTCGCGTGCCTATGAAAACCTTGAAAACCTTGAAAATTTTGGAAGCCTTGAACATTTTGAATAATTTGATATTTTTGGAAGTTTTGAAACTATTGAAAATTTCGAAAAAATTGTAAAATTTTGATAATTTTGACCAGTCGAGCGATTTGTCTGTCTCTGATACGCCTCGAAGGGATCAGTTGGTCACGTTCCTCTACTTTCTTCTGTCCGTACGTTACGAACGCTAAGAAGGGGGAGTCCAGACCCCCCAAGCCCCCCTCTACATGCGTGGTAGTTGCGTCGGGTGCCTATGAAAACTTCGAAAACCTTGAAATTTTTGAAAAATTTGAAATTTTTGAAAAATTTGAAATTTTTGAAAATCTTGAAAAATTTTGAAAAATTTTGAAAAATTTTGAAAATTTTGAAAAAATAGCAAAATTTTGATAATCTTGTCCAGACGAGCGATTTAACTGTCAGTGGTCCGCCACGAACGACCAGTTGGTCATCTTCACGTCCCTCTACTATCTTATGTCAAAGTTTGTCACGAACGCTAAGAAATAAGGGGGAGTCCAGACCCCCAAGCCCCCCTTATATGCTTCGGGACGTCTGGTAGTTGCGTCGCGTGCCTATGAAAGCTTCGAAAACCTTGAAATTTTTTGAAAAATTTGGTATTTTGAAAATTTTGAAAATTTTTGAAAAATTTTGAAAAATTTTGAAAAATTTTGAAAAATTTTGAAAATTTTGAAAAATTAACAAAATTTTGATATTCTTGTCCAGACGAGCGAAGGACCAGTTGCTCATCTTCACGTCCCTCTACTTTCTTGTGTCAAAGTTTGTCACGAACCCTCTAAGAAAGGGGGAGTCAAGACCCCCAAGCCCCCCCTATATGCGTCGGGACGTCTGGTAGTTGCGTCGCATGCCTATGAAAACCTTGAAAATCTTGAAAACTTTGAACATTTTGAATAACTTGATATTTTTAAAAATTTTGAACAATTTCGGAAATATTGAAAATTTTGAAAAAATAGTGAAATTTTTATAATCTTGGCCAGTCGAGCGTCTCTGATACGCCTCGAAGGGATCAGTTGGTCACGTTCCTCTACTTTTTCCTGTCCATACGTTACGAACGGTAAGAAAGGGGGGGTCCAGACCCCCCAAGCCCCCCTATATGCGTCGGGATGTCTGGTAGTAGCGTCGCGTGCCTATGGAAGCGGCCCTCGGTCCTTCTGCTGCGCTAGCAGCATTTCACCAGCAGCTTCGAGAGCGGAAGCTGATGGGACAGACGGACTCCAGTTTCGCGGTGATCTACACGCTTTGGCGGTAGATGCCATGCCAACGGCGTGCTGGAAGGTGAAGCCACGACGTTACCATTGCAGGTTAGTGTTAGTGGGGTTGCCAACATTTTTTTTGTTTAAATATAGTATTTTTTTATTAAAATGCTATAAAAAATATAGTACGCTTCAAAAAAATATAGTTCTCTAGTAGGGAAGAATAAAAATTGACTTTTATATTTTTATCCGTTTATTTTCAATAAATGTTATATTTTTTTTGCACTTCGTGCAATTAACAGTTTTTCATTTTCGACAAAATTGGCATACGCTAATTATTAAGACAAAAATTGCCAATAATTTTTTATTCTTTTTCTTTAATTTCATCTCACTAGCCAGACTATACGCTTTATTTAGTAATGATTTTACGACCCTTTTTATAGATCTATTACTGCCTTTTTTATTGGGTGATAGGGTCCAAATAAACACAACTTTAGCTCAAATTTGCCAACGTTTCGAAAATTATATTTTCATCTTCAGCGCTCCTTTGTGTTAAAAGTTGTGGTAGTCACCAGGTTCTTTAAAATTAAGTACATACGTGTATCCTAGAATGTCTGTTTGTAACGTTAAGAGAAGTAACTTCTTCTGTAGTTAGTGTGTTGTAAATATAGAGACCAAAATCCCAATATCTAGGACACACGCATGTACTTAATTTTAAAGAACCTGGTGACTACCACAACTTTTAACACAAAGGAGCCCTGAAGATGAAAATATAATTTTCGAAACGTTGGCAAATTTGAGCTAAAGTTGTGTTTATTTGGACCCTATCACCCAATAAAAAAGGCAGTAATATACGCTTTATTACACTCAATATTTAAGTTAATATAAATTAACAGCTCTTTTTTATTAAGGATAAAGATGCTCTGTTTCTTTCTTCCCGCCACTTGGACTTCATGACAGAAAATATTCTTCCTGTGAATGCCAAAGTGGCGGAATAGACAACAGAAATGAAATTATTTTGAATAAATTTGGTTGCAAAATATAAACCATCATCTGTTGTATTGAAATACAGTATTTTCGCGTACTATATATTTCTTTAACAGTATATAGTACGAAGTCCCGAAATATAGTACCATACTATTATTTATACTACAGTTGGCAACCCTAGTGGTTAGTGGCCCTTATCTCATCACCAGATTTTTTTCTGCTTGTAAGATCCCTTTAACTCTTAAGGCTTTGGTTGCCTAACTAAATTTAAATTTTCAAAACCCTTCTTCACTTCTCGATATCTCATCGTACACAGTGGACGAATTTACTACAAGTATCCCTTATGATACAGTGTAACTTTTGTATTTGATTTATGTTTTTTGAAACTGAACTGTTTAACTTAAAATTGTCTAATTAATAAAACTTCTTGCTAACCTTACTGATTAAGTGTTAAGCTACAGATACACATGCTCATAAATAGCATGCTTTTAAAGCATGCTCAAAATTGGCATGCTAGTGTCACTGACACATTTCCATTTAATCGCATGACCGCCGGTTCTCTAGCATGCTCTAAATTAGCATATTAGCATGCTTATTTCGAGAAAGGCGCGTATACACATGCTACAAAGTAGCATTGCTCATTAATACATTGTTGGACACTCTGAGGGCCGGGAGGCTTCGTAATATGGCACCTCAAAACATTCCCATTTTTTGCGTTATCAAAATATTTTAGGGGTATTCATTTTTGACTCTTTTTTTCATTTTTGAGTTTTTTGGTGACAATAAAAAACGACGGCTATATCCGTCGTGTCATATCACAGCAGACCTTATGCTCTAGACTGGCAACCACGGCAATAGCCGTCTGATCAATGTAATCGTAAAACACATCTTGTGGGAAGAAAAGGACAATTTTCGAGACAAAAGCTAAAACAAAAACAACATATTATTGTATCAAATTTATAAACAAAAACGCATCTCTCAGAATATAGACGGTATAAAAACAAAAAATCAAATTTATTAGCAGAGGTATCCCTGAACAAAACAGAATTTAGGCACAAATTTATGTTTGACGCCACTCTTCAAAGCAGTCTGGACACAAAGCAGGTTTATTTTCACAACCCTTGCATCTATAGCTAGTTTCTTTGGGTTTTCCAGACTTGAAATATTGTTTGCATCTAAGAAAATATTATTTTATTTTATGATCCTCTGGTAGGGGCAGCTTCTCTGGAAAATGTCTCACACGTGCTTCGAGTTTTGTGTTGATATGAAACAGAGCTGTCACAAGTACTAGTAAATAGTATTTCAAATACCAATTACCAATTATCAGAGTCGCATGCGTCAAAGTACAAATACCAAGTAATTTTATTTTTGAAAGTACTTCAAGTATCAAATACTTTAATTTGGTACTTGATTTTTCAAATAAAGTAATTCAAATACAATACTAATATTTCAAGTACTTAAAAAAGTAATTCAAATACCATACTAATACTTGAATTACTTGATATAGTATTTCAAATACGGCGATGGATATTTCAAGTATTTCATAATTATTGTTGAGTAATAAAAAGTACCTTATGAATGGAAAAACGGTATACATTTCAATAAAAATAGAAACTGATTTTTGTTTGAATGACACTACAAAGACATGGAACGTGATTGAATCACAAAACTACTTATACTATAAGAATATTATATATATAAACAAAACAAAAACAAAAAAGGTGCAACCCGGGCTCCCACACACCGGGCTGCTGTTCCATTTCCCAGCGACTACTCCTCACACCGTGAGGTGAGCAATCACTGGGTCCGCGAATCGTGCGTCCTAAGCAGACGAAGGGACCCATGGATGACTGCCTTCTGCATTCTGGCGGCTAAGATGTGCGCCGCCGCACGGCACACCGGCATTTTGCGCAGTGCAGAGAATGTGGAAGTACCAAATACAAATACTTCTTATAGCATTTGGGAAATAAAATTAATTTGAAATACAGTACTTTAAATACCAGAAAGTAATTGAAATAAATTTTTCAAGTACTTTACTTCTTTAGTATTTCAAATAAAAATGCCAGGTATTTGAAATATATTTTTTGTGCTACAAGTACCAAATACAAATACTTCTTAGAGAGTATTTGGGGAATCAAGTAGAAATATCACAAAAAAATGTATTTGAAGTACAGTACTTCAAATACCAGAAAGTAATTGAAATACATTTTTCAAGTACTTTACTTGAAGTAATGACAGCTCTGATATGAAACAATATATTCTATATGTATAATAGGTGGACGACGAATATCTGTTTAGGATGAAAATATCTGGTTACCTACCTCCCATCAGTACTGAAAACATGAAAATCAATCAAAAACACACTTGCAATATGGCAGCTATACACGTGGTTAATGCATTACATTGGAGGTTATGGACGGTTATAGCCGTCGTGCCGTTTTACCCATGCACCTTAAAACATGAATAGTTGGGATAGCGTATAGTGGGTTAGAATTTGGCAATTTCAGAAATGACGAGCTTCACTTTACAGCACTAACATTGCTTAACAAGGCAAGTATACCGACATTCTGACGGTCGTCGCCGTTCTGCCGTAACAAGCAAAAAACTTTTTGACTGATATAGCCGTCGTGGCGTATCCCCGCAGACGGCTGTAGCCATTGTATCCAACAACGTGCTAGTAGCATGCTTTTTAAGCATGTGTATCTGTACCTTAAGAGTAGCGGTAGCTAAACTTAGCCAATGAGGTTTTCTATAGCTTTTAATAAATAAAGACGACTATTGTTATTATTTTTAAGTTGAATACAGAATATTGTTTATGAATTTCTCAAAGATCATACTCGTATAGGTAGATATGTGAAGGAGCTTTTTTCTAGATTAAACACGAGACTAACCCCAATCAATTTTTCAAACTCTAATATTATGAAAACGCAAAAATATAGCACACAAAAGTATGTTTTTATTATAAAACACAAAAACTTTATTTTCGAAAAATAAATATCAAACTTTAATTATAGAACATAAAATCAGGAACAGTAATAATAAAATATGACCTTGGAAAAACCAAAGAGTCCAGATACGAGTATTTTAAGCGCGACCTAAAAGTTTGTTTGCAAATGAATTCGCGAAATTTTACGCCACTGTAGGGGGGCCCCGGGAAATTTCTTGTGAGGGGGGCCCCAATTTGAAGTTGCACCACTGCCGGAGCAAAGCTAAAATAATACACGGATAAAAAAAAGAATAAAGCAGACTAAACTTTCATCATTTAAAAAATCGAATTTATCGGGATCCCATTTCATGAATCCTAGGGTTTTAAGGACCAAAAAATGTCCGGGATCCCGGAATTTATGGATCCCGAATTGAAAACCCAAGTCTAGAGTAATTCCATTTCTCGGAACTTGATAACATCATTTCCGTATGTGTAAAGACAGTTTGTTCATTACGCTCCATCTCTATTATGTGGCAAAAGTAGATTAATATAGAGCGGATGCAGAGGTGGGTTTTAATAAGACAAATTACAGAGTAATTTGGTGAACTGAGGAATGAGTCGTGATATGGTCTTTTTAGTATAACAACGTTTTTAATATGAGCATAGCATATGCATCGACACTTATCCTCTCGCAGGGCTTCTACAGCGCCATAGGCTTTTAGCCTTTGCGGGAGGCTGACTACTATAAAAAAAAATGAAGTCAAGTTGATTGACTCAGTACTTCCCACACATTACGCTGATACCAGTTTATTATTTTCCCATAGCATGAAGCTTTAGTCTAAGATCCCTTGCAACCAAATAATCGCCACCCCCCCCCCCCTAAAATTGTCTTATGCCGCTAGGTTTTTCCTTCACAGGTCAATGGACAGCCTATTATCGATACTACAAACTTCTCAGTTTTACAGTTTTCAACCCCCAACCCCCCAACCACCCCAGTTTCAACCCCACCAAAAAAAAAACGCAGAAAATGATCGGGAACCTCCAAAACGCTTAAAAACGAAGTTTGAGCTATTTTTATATTTTTAGTTTTTTTTATTATTTCTGCACCGCCACTGGCACGATTTATCAAAACCATACGCGTTTTCCATCTTCGCCATGGTAGTAATGCCGTTTCAAAATTTCATTAAAATCAATTCAACAGTTTCCTCGTTACAACGATCTGACGCAATACTCTCGTATGTTTACATCAAAAAAAATTCTAAGTCCTTTGCTTTCTGTAATAGGCAAAGGCAATGTTCAGATGGACCTAAAAAAGTTATTTATGTCGCCAGGTCTTCCTTCACAGGTCAGTGGAAGTCTATTGTGAAAGCAAAAAATTTTTCAATTTTACAACCCCCCACCCCCCAACCACCCCAATTTCACCTCCACCCAAAAAAAAGTAGAAAATGATCAGGGACCCCTAAAACGCCTAAAAACGAAGTTTCAGCAATATTTAATTTTTTTTGTTTTTTGCTAATTACTCCGCCGCCTATGCACCGATTTTCAAAATTATAGGAACATTACCTACTACGACCCCACAGCATACCGCTGCCCAAATTTCATCACAATCCATGCAGCGGTTACTGAGATTACGAGGGTAGAAAAACGCGACAGACAGACAGACCGACAGACAGACCGACAGACAGACAGACCGACAGACAGACAGACCGACAGACAGACAGACAGACCGACGGAAATGAGTGACGTGGATTTTCGTTATGTACACATCATAAAACGCCCAAAAAACGTATTATCTCAAAATCGAAAATTTTCGCGATCACAATACTCCCCTCACCTATCGGTGTGGGAAGTAAAACCTGGGCGATTCGCGAATTTTGGTAGCGCAAAACACACAGTAAGTTGGCGACTTTGACTATTTCTAACTTCCATTTCATTGATGCTATTAGGAATGATTAAAAAACGAAAGACAACCTATTTGGGACACATATACAGAAGTCCTAAATATGAATTCTTAAGACTAAGACAGAAGACAATATTCATGGCTGAAGAATTTGAGAGACTGGACTGGTCTGAATACACATACTTTACTCAGAATGGCGAAAGATAGAGAACGATTTGCTGAAGTTGTAGCCAACCTTATGTAGGAAGATGGCATCTTAAGAAGATTTCGTTGGTTTCCTAGTACCTATTGTGCTAGTACACTTTGTGTGAATAGTTTCCAGACTGCAATTCTGATGTATCAGAGAGATACATGGAGGATACAATCCAGTAACAAATATAGCGATTCATCCAGCTCATTGAAAGTTCAAAGTTAATTAGACGACTTTGTCGTGCCCTTTCCTCACTGTACACACAACGAACGCAATTAAATGTGCTATGGGCCTACTGAAATGCAAAAACAGTCGCAGCACCTATGAGAATAAATACACTTAATTAAAATTCATCGCGTTTCACGTGCTCATAATTAAAACCACATTTACCGAAATATAAACTGCTAACGTTTCGGATAGCTCTACATGGCTTATCAAAGTAGAAAACTTGGGATGATAGCTCGTATAAACAAATCTAAGGGAATGCTGAGAGTTCCTTATACCGCCCATCGAACTAACGTTTTCATACTGGATGAGCTCGGTAATCCAAGAGACTATGTGTAGACGAGAATGCTTACATTCTTCGGACATATTCACAAAAGCGATAATATGGAGAAACTTGTAGTTCAGTTCCGCTACACGCTGGGTAGATACGACGAAAAAGTTGCTGGATATGAGTATCAAGAGCGCCACTGAACCGACAGTAAATCGCGAACGATGGCGAGCTACAGTTCTCAAAACTATTGATAATATTCGTGTCGGTAATACTCTAGCCCCGACTTAATGCATTTCACGAGTTCAGAACACAATAAAATGGAAGTTAGGGATAGTCAACTTACTGTGTGTTTTGCGCTACCAAAAGTCGCAAAAGTGTCGGTGCACGTTAGATTTGAAACGCTGTAGGTCGTAGCCGTCGGAAAACAAATTACCCACAGCGTCGAAGTTCTCCGAAAGAAGGAATGTTGGAGGAGATTGGTTCTGGAAGTAGGAACCTCGACCTGGTAAGGATGAGATCGCAGAGCCTGTCTAGTGTTCCTGGATCGGACGGCCTTTGGTGTTATTATCTGGGAGAGCTCACTCGAACATCTTCCGTGATAGAATCTGTAAGACAGAGATAGGTCAGCCACCCTTCTTCGATAGTCCAGGCTGTGGAGGTCCTTTGTGAGGTTAGGTGTATGGATTAGTCTAATTGTTCTCGTCTAGATAGTGTCCAGAAGCTTTAGAGAATGCTTCGGAGCGCATCCCCATCACAGATGGGAGCAATACTCCAGCGATGGTCGAATCTATGCCAGTAGTAGTTGCTCTGGTGTATACAGCTTCCTACAACGGAACAAACCTCCAAGCTTCTGGGATGCCGTTTTAGCAATACTGACGACGTGGTCGTGCTAGGACATGTTATTGTTGATGTTGATTCCCAAAAGCTTGATGGAAGGTGACTCGACTATGGGATGACCCTCCATTTCCACAATTGTTGTTGCCTGTGTCTTCTATACGTTGAACGTACTGTCTCCTGGGATGATAGTGGCTTGCCTGGTTCCATGCTGGATATTAATGTACTGTCGTCTGCGAATCTGTAGATTGGATGGATGTTATTTCCAGCAGCTCGTTGATGTACAGCAGAAATAGTGTAGGGGATAGGACAGATCCCTGAGGAACATCGGCGTTTATTGAAAATACGTCTGATGAACAGCCCTCGACTACGACAAACAGAGATCGGTCGTTCAAAAGGCTATTCAGTCACTGGCGCAGGCCAGGTGGTAGTACATCAGCAGCAAGCTTGACTAGAAGTCCCTCATGCCACACTCTGTCGAAGGCTTTCTATATGTCAAGTGCAACAATACGGGATTCGCCATGATTGTCTATTGCTCTGTTCCACAAGTGAGTGACGTAGACGAGGAGGTCACCCGTAGACCTGTGCTTAGGGAAGCCATACTGGTGATCATATATGATGTTATTGTTGTCCAGGTATTTCAGGAGCTGTGTGTTAATGACAGTCTCCATAACCTTAGACATGATGCTGAGAAGAGCCACAGGTCTATAATTGATGGGATCAGTTTTTTTGCCTTTCTTGGGGATGGGTTGTACGCAGCCAATCTCCCACGAAGCGGGAAACACGCCTCGTTGATACGAAAGTTTGAAGAGCTTGCAAAGAATAGATGCAAGCTCAGCGGCACAGCGTTATAGGACAGTGGCTGGAATTTGGTCAGAATCAGTAGCTTTCTTCGTGTTTAGTTTTTGGAGGATGCTTTTTACATCTCAATTCGATAGCTACTATTTTTAACCGCCAACTCGGTTTTGAAATCTCCGCTTTAGCGGAAAATCGCCACACCTGGTAGTTCTGGGAACGCGTCTTCTAAAGAATGGAAGTGAGAGGCAGGAGATACCTGTTAAAGGCTAAGTCATCTTCTCGGCTATCTGTGTCCGATGCATTTATATCGGCATTCTAGAATCCGGCTTGCCAATCATGTGCATCTTAAGCGGCCCACAGACGATCCGGAAATCCTCAGAGCAAAAACTGCGCAGTCCTGGCCTGAAGGCCCTTGCACTTTGGCCTGAATAGACCCTCCTTCACAGATGCTCAGGAAACCTTTCAGTTCAGTTCAGTTCTAGCAAGCATGGCATCAAAAGACGGCCTGCGCAAGCGATCGAATGGTTTTTCAATTCCACATCCGGCGGCCTGTACAGTCCGGCGAACCTCCACATACGCTCCGATAATCCTTGAGGCCAGGACTGTGCAATTTTTCCTCTGAGGATTTCCGGAGCGTCTGTGGGCCGCTTTACAGTCTTTTTTTGGAATGTTTTTCCAGATGAGAGGATGAACCCCAACTAATCAACTATAACTTAACCTAGAGAAAATATTTGCATGGATACAGCTGCATTGAAAAAAATTCCTAGTCACTCTTTGTATATTAGCATTTGATCGTGGGGATCCAGGTCAAGCACCTACATCCCCTGTCGATACCGACGCTAATGGATATTTTCGAGGGTTCTCGTCATGGACAAAGCCCACACTCTGACGGTTCGCTGCGACCGACATCACCTGTCAACCGAAGACCATCACACCGGTCCCAGAATGGGTTTATTTTTTGATCGAGGACACTTTTCAGATGTACGCGACCGATTTGTCGAATCATGTTGTCTGTAATTTCATTGGTTTGATGATTATTTCCAACAGAGAGTAGCAGGACTGGATTACGTGGGTTATTAATTAACACGCTTTTATTAGATTCACGTGTATGTTTGTTTGCTTGTTTTTTGTATGTATGTCTATAACCGACTCCTTTGGACTCGATTTTGACCCACTTTAGACAAACAGATATAATTTAAACTTTGTGGAACTGGAAAATATTTCTTAACATAAGCATAAGCTGAAAATAATAATGACGAAAAATACTAGTATTATTGTGAAAAAGCCTCGATGTACGAAAAATCGAAAGATCGAACGATCGGACGGACAAACGATCGAACGATCGAAAGAACGAATGATCGGAAGTTCAAAAGATCGTAAAATCTAAAAACCGGAAAACTGATAAAGCTACAAATCGACAAAGCTATTAAGCGACAAATTGAAAAATTGAAAAACCGAAAAGTCGAAAAGTCGAAAAGTCGAAAAGTCGAAAAGTCGAAAAGTCGAAAAGTCGAAAAGTCGAAAAGTCGAAAAGTCGAAAAGTCGAAAAGTCGAAAAATCGGAAGATCGAAAGTTCGAAAGATCGAAAGATCGAAACATCGAAAAATCGAAAGTTCGAAAGATCGAAAGATCGAAAGATCGAAAAATCGAAAAATCGAAAAATCGAAAAATCGAAAAATCGAAAAATCGAAAAATCGAAAAATCGAAACATCGAAAAATCGAAAAATCGAAAAATCGAAAAATCGAAAAATCGAAAAATCGAAAAATCGAAAAATCGAAAAATCGAAAAATCGAAAAATCGAAAAATCGAAAAATCGAAACATCGAAACATCGAAACATCGAAACATCGAAACATCGAAACATCGAAACATCGAAACATCGAAACATCGAAACATCGAAACATCGAAACATCGAAACATCGAAACATCGAAAAATCGAAAAACCGAAAAATCGAAGAATAAAAATCGAAAAATCGAAAAATCGAAAAATCGAAAAATCGAAAAATCGAAAAATCGAAAAATCGAAAAATCGAAAAATCGAAAAATCGAAAAATCGAAAAATCGAAAAATCGAAAAATCGAAAAATCGAAAAATCGAAAAATCGAAAAATCGAAAAATCGAAAAATCGAAAAATCGAAAAATCGAAAAATCGAAAAATCGAAAAATCGAAAAATCGAAAAATCGAAAAATCGAAAAATCGAAAAATCTAAAAATCGAAAAATCGAAAAAACGAAAAATCGAAAAATGGAAAAATCGAAAAATCGAAACATCGAAACATCGAAACATCGAAAAATCGAAAAATCGAAAAATCGAAAAATCCAAAAATCGAAAAATCGAAAAATCGAAAAATCGAAAAATCGAAAAATCGAAAAATCGAAAAATCGAAAAATCGAAAAATCGAAAAATCGAAAAATCGAAAAATCGAAAAATCGAAAAATCGAAAAATCGAAAAATCGAAAAATCGAAAAATCGAAAAATCGAAAAATCGAAAAATCGAAAAATCGAAAAATCGAAAAATCGAAAAATCGAAAAATCGAAAAATCGAAAAATCGAAAAATCGAAAAATCGAAAAATCGAAAAATCGAAAAATCGAAAAATCGAAAAATCGAAAAATCGAAAAATCGAAAAATCGAAAAATCGAAAAATCGAAAAATCGAAAAATCGAAAAATCGAAAAATCGAAAAATCGAAAAATCGAAAAATCGAAAAATCGAAAAATCGAAAAATCGAAAAATCGAAAAATCGAAAAATCGAAAAATCGAAAAATCGAAAAATCGAAAAATCGAAAAATCGAAAAATCGAAAAATCGAAAAATCGAAAAATCGAAAAATCGAAAAATCGAAAAATCGAAAAATCGAAAAATCGAAAAATCGAAAAATCGAAAAATCGAAAAATCGGAAAATCGAAAAATCGAATATATACTCCAATATACCTACTCCATTGTTTCAGCAGTCTCATATTCTTCTGATACATCCTCGTATCTTCTGTGATTCCAGCATTGGGGGCAAACCTTGCACCATCCCCATCCCCAGCCGGCACGATTGCCGCCACAAGGAGCAGCAGCAGCGAAAGCAGCAGCAGCAGCGGCAGGAGCACCTGCAGCGCGGCCAGCAGCACCAGCAGCAGGATGACCAGTAAGGAGACGGCGAAAGCGGCGGCCGCCCCCACGGTGCCGCCCCCCGACCGTCGACGCCCCCCCGGGGAACCCCCAGTCATGACCGACGATCGCGAAACCTGGGGCAAGAAGGTCGACTTCCTGCTGAGCGTCATCGGGTTCGCTGTCGACCTGGCCAACGTCTGGAGGTTCCCTTATCTGTGCTACAAGAATGGCGGAGGTTAGTTTTGCTCATTATGTCGTTCCAAAGTAGATCCCTGGACGCCACTGACTACGCCTCTGCTTGCGTGGTAATTTGCTAACACACGTTGCCCAATTACGGGAAATGATCGATGGGCTCACGCCATCCAGAGATTGACACAGTGACAAACAATTTTGGTACTGCGTACATTTGAAGGTCTAACCTGTTTGAAATATACGGTGGAAATTACTATCTTGTTGACACGGTATATGTTTCAAAAGACTTATTTAAAATTTCCACTGGCCATGCAATTTTTTGAGTTTCGATTGATTTCAATGACCTAAGAACAAAGCTCAGAGTTTCTGATACTCTCTTTATCGATTTCTTACATACATATACTCATATAAGCATTTGTTCTAAAACGTCTCATTATCAAGTCGTCAAAAGAGTTTGGAAATAAATTATCTTTATTAATTTCTAAAGATCATTGAGCCCATTTTTTTGTAATTTGGCAGTAAAGCGCTATGTCGGCAATAACTAGAAGATCATTATCATTTCCAGTGGCGTCTCAGGAGGCAATCGCACGATTTATTTTAGCAATAAGATGTACGACACTGGCATCTATCTAGGTTGCTGTGTAGAGCAGTATTGGAGGACAAAAGGTGATTGGTTCTTGGTTCTTTTTTTTTAAGGACACTGACGTGATCGCGGCAACTTTAACTGGTCAGCGCTACAAGTAAATGTTGAATTATATTTTTCATTGACGTTTTATTGGTATTCTTTACCTCAAGTTGCTGACTTGGCCTAATAACTTAAACTTATCAATTTTACTGGTTCAAGTTAACGTTTGACGAAAACAGTGGATTTTTGATATCACTAACAAAATCGCAATCAATTCACGTTTTTTTTATTTATATTTTTGGGTCTGATCTGAGATCAACTGGCCAGTTCTATTTTGGATGGACATCTATTTTTTCTTAATAATACGAACATTGTTTTATATTAGTTAAAGTTGAAAGTTACAGTGTTATTTTAAGTTTTTGTGTGCAAAAGTTATATAATAGTTTGTATGCACATTTGTTTTCGCTAGCTAGTATAGAGATCATATTAGCAGGTAACGGAATATAGTTTGACAATCTGTGATACAGGTCTGTTACCTCATTACTGATCAATTGGCATTCTAATATACAGTGTTGAGCAGTACCAATCTCTCCACATCTGCAGTGAGGGTCATCGTCTAGCCTTATTCTAGTTTTGTGTTGAGGGCTTAAGCAATGACCACACCTCAATCTGCAAAGTGTTCTCACAAGTGGTCTATTCGTTTCTCTCTTAAACCAGGGTTCTGTTCTTATGTACTGCTGGATCTGTTTGTATATCGTTCCGGATGGATTTCTATGGTAGTGTTCACTCCACTTTTCTTTCAGGTTCTTGTTTAATTTACTGTTCAAGTCATTGAGAGGAATACGTTTAACCTTTCCTGAATGATTCCTCACTATTAGAGGTGTCCTAGAGCCAACCCTCCCCCCCAAAAAAACCCTATTCAGTATTTTTTTTTGCATTTTAGCCAGCTTTTTTGGATTTGGTACCACTGTGCGTTATGATATTGCTTTTGCCCCACTATGTACAGTGTACACGTAAGAAAATAAAATTATCACACGTCTGATACCTCGTTCTTTTTTATTACACTAAAAGACAAAAAAACATCTTCATACGTACCTTCAAAGCAAAGACCAGTTCAAAGCCAACTTACCGCCGGTCAATATCCATCATAAGTCTCTATAAATAGACGTGTCGTCCATATTAGCACATATACGTTTTACTTCCTTAACCATTCCGTAATTTGAGGGTGGTATCCGGAAAGCGACCCTTAATTCCCCCCCCCTGAGAAGGGGGCTAAGGGGCTAATTAACATCAGAGAGTGAACGGCAAAGTACGTCGACAGAGTCGTCGCGCGTCCCTCTTTCTATCTCAATAATTCGATTTCGGAAGCCATTAGCGACGATACTGTGAGGCAATTTTCACTCGTGATCATACGGAGGGTCAGAGGTGGGGGTGTCTATCCTTTAGAATCTAATGCGAAATTTATCAGCCGATCAGACTTATTTATTTTATCTACTTCCTTTAAATCATTCAGCGCAAAGCAGTTCGGCTGTCCCAAGGAAAAACACAGTATATGCATTTTTTCATATATTGAGGCTTTGACGAATTTGTACATACTGGGCCATGATCTATCTATTTAAACAGTCAAAACTTCAATATATACCAACATAACGGAGATTTTGACTGACAAAACCCAGTATCTACAGAACAACAATAATTATTAAAATTCCAAAGCACAGTATATGCGTGCCAGCTAGATGGTAAAACACAGTAAATGCACCAACCAATCAGGTATCACCATTTTGTAACGGCCATTGTAGATGCTGTGTTTTGACATTTGTTTTAGTAGGGTTTTAGTTTGTTTTGGCAGCTTAAGCGGTAGTTACTACGTTTCCACGGGATTTCGAAACGATTTCAAACTGGTTTGAGTTTTGAAATATATCGTGGAAACGTCAATTCGATGCATTTTCAAAACGTTTCTGTTCAAGGTCGATACGCTATTTTTTGGGGTCGTATCGAGATCCAAATGCGTGGAAACACCAGCTGTCACTTTCAAAACGTTTTGAAATGAACTATGCACAGTGCGTAGCTGTCTAATGTCGCTATCGTTAGTTTATTGAAGTTTAATCGAATTCTAAACTAAAGACTTATGGTACAACAAAATAGGCTCTAAAACTAGGAAATGACGTTTGTCAAGAGTGCCAGTTGAAAACGTTTTGAATGCGTTTCGAAAATCGTTTCGAAACCTATCGTGGAAACACCGGCAATCCAAAATCACAAAACGTTTTGAAAACATTTTTGAAAGGCCGTAGAAACGTAGGTAGTAAGTGTTATGCCATTCTTATTTTTGTTTTTGAGAGGCTAACTTGGACAAAATAGACAATTAAAGGTGCCTACCGCGGTAGAGAAAAAGTCTACTATAATCAGGGATCTAGTACCTAAAATGAAAAACATTAATCATCGTGCGTTTTGGCTAAATCTTCCTGAAAATGAGCAATCGCGTGATCTGAATAGTCAGGTAGAATAGAAATCAGGCTAGCCAGCGTTAGAATTTAATTTTTGTTATTTTTTTAGTTTAGAACTTGTTTCATTCAAAAACTTTTTCTAACACACCACCAGTTTTTATTTTCTGCCCATTATTAAAATTATTATAAAGGTGATTGTATTTTTTGTAACTGCCTGTGAAATTACCTGTGCAATAAATGTTCATTTAGAATAAACATTTTGGTATTTTATTGTGGTAATGCTGTTATTAATTTTCCATGAATGCATACACGTGATATAGTAAAAACACAGTATATGCATTTCTTCCTAAAAACCTGTTTATTTCTCAGCATTCTTTGAAGTCCATCCATATTAGAGCTCTCATATAACTAAATCAAGGCATTACTCTTTCATTTCACTTAAATTAATATAAGTATAAACTTATTTGTGATCGTTATAAGGAAGGAACTTTCACGCCCAATTTCTCAGAATATACTTTTTTTCATATAGGTACTGTGTTTTTCCCTGGGACAGCCGAGTTACCAAACTACTTTTGAACAGGTTATACTACCTATAAACAAACCGCATGAATTATTTTTCATATCTCACGATTTAGCCGGGGGTTATGAATAACGCCTACTAGATAGCAATACTACTGATCTCCTGGACTTGCATAGGTATGGTTAAATATACGCTATAATAATTGCAAAGGTGGCTATGAAACGTCAAACGCTAACTCGAACGGTGTACAGCACTCATTTTAGCGGCAGAAGTGGTTAAAATTCAATCAATGAAATAATGGACTAGTATCATGAATTTTGTTTTTGGTTGCATATGATAGAGTACGTCATAAAAAGTATCTCATCTTTTCTCCGATTTTTTTGGGCACAGGAAAGCCGTGAAAATAAGGAAAACATTTGAATTCTCCTAGGGCAGTTACGTCACTGCCCTAAAGGCGAACAGCCAATCAAAAGACAGATATGTGTACTGTGTTGCCGCATTCTGATGGCGCGCGAAATGCCGGAGCTGTACGCGGGCTGGCTCATCTATCTTGTCTTCTGTTCCCGTCTGCGAGTCGGAGCTGTTCTTGGCAACAATGCACTGCTGATGATTCGCGCGGTTGGCACTGATTGGCTGAATTTGAATTCCTTTCTTTAAACTTTAGAACGGAATTACTAAAAAACAAAATGATCTAGAAGGTAACGAAATGCAGCAGTACGTTTATTTTTGTATGCACTAAGCGGTTATAATAATTAAATCATTACGAGGGTTGCTCTATACCTCCGTCAATCCACCAGTACGCAGACAGCTGTTTCACGCTTATTAGCGATCATCAGTGCGCCATAGGTCGATTGACGAAAGTAGAGAGCATCAATTTTTCCATGTTTAATAAACATGTGAAAGATGTACGAGTAAGACAGAAGGAATTCTGCCGGTGCGCCATCTAGTACCCGAAGGTGACGGCAACCAAAGAGAGAAACGCCACTAGAAGCAGTTTACCTCTCCTTGGTGGAACGACAAGGCTCGCTCGCTTTTTGCCACTAGAGGCGCGGATTTTGACGCACGCAGCGTGAAGCCGATATACGAGGGTTGCTCTATACCTCCGTCAATCCACCAGTACGCAGACAGCTGTTTCACGCTTATTAGCGATCATCAGTGCGCCATAGGTCGATTGACGAAAGTAGAGAGCATCAATTTTTCATGTTTAATAAACATGTGAAAGATGTACGAGTAAGACAGAAGGAATTCTGCCGGTGCGCCATCTAGTACCCGAAGGTGACGGCAACCAAAGAGAGAAACGCCACTAGAAGCAGTTTACCTCTCCTTGGTGGAACGACAAGGCTCGCTCGCTTTTTGCCACTAGAGGCGCGGATTTTGACGCACGCAGCGTGAAGCCGATATACGAGGGTTGCTCTATACCTCCGTCAATCCACCAGCAGAATTCCTTCTGTCTTACTCGTAATTAAATCATTGTTCTTAACCTCGTGATACTACTCCATTGTAGCCAAGAAATTAATTGTGAAAGACCAACTAAATTGGTAAATGACCGCAAATGATTCACGAGCATCGAAGTCAGTCATAAATAGGTTGACTCACCCCTTGTTGGTTGGCGCCGGGTGTCTTCCAGACTGGGTACTGTGTTGCTCTATCTCCCTAATTGGAGGTACGCACTACACACGGGGTGGAATATCACACACACGTCCATTGACCTAGGTAGTACTTCAAGTACGACTTTTTTTGCCTTCTTTTGCGTCAACCGTCAGACTTCAAAGGCTCGCAGGTCAAAACGCGGGAGATTCGAATATACAAATTCAAATGCTAAATACCAATCGTAACCAAAAAGTGTGGTTAAGGTGTCAATATTGTGTAATTGTTATGTATTTAAATCGTACTATTAATTGCTACAGTCAAAGTACAGTGTTCAACTCGCGAAGCACTTGCCTACGGCTGGTGCTGCAAATTTCAACTGTGTGATTTATTGTCGTCATTGCATTCATCAATAGTATTATCACTCCTTAGCCATTAGCTTTCAAAATCAGTAAAGGTATTCAGTTTTTGCAAGCAGACAGAAAGAATTCTGCCGGTGATCGCTAATAAGCGTGAAACAGCTGTCTGCGTACTGGTGGGTTGACGGAGGTATAGCGCAGCCCTCGTATATCGGCTTTCATACGCAGCGCGTATAGAACCCGCGCTCTCTAGTGGCTAAGCGGATGCACCTTGGCGTCCCAACAAGAAGTCTACTACTGCTAAGTAGAGATTTCCTTGGTTTGCCGTTACCTTCGGGTACTAGATGGCGCACCGGCACAATTCTTTCTGTCTGCTTGCACATCTTTCACATGTTTATTAAACATGGAAAAATTGATGCTCTCTATTTCCGTCAATCGCCCATGGCGCACTGATGATCGCTAATAAGCGTGAAACAGCTGTCTGCGTACTGGTGGATTGACGGAGGTATAGAGCAGCCCTCGTGTATTCAGTTTTTGTTGCAAATTTGATTAACATCAGGCCAATTGTTCCCCAGTTGTAGAAGAACCTAGAAATAACAGTTTCTTTTTATTATCATTTTCCTACCAATGTATAAATTTTGGAAACCTATAAAACTTCTTTCAAAAAAATAGTAGGAACCAGCTGTGGAAATTTAATGAATTTAAAATTATAGTGATTACAAGAAATACCTTGCACATAAGCAGAGGCTAGAAACAAAGTTTGAGATTTTTAAAGTTTGAGATTTTTTATTATCGGTTCTATTAAGTGTACAAAGTTTAAATTAAATATGCTCGCTTAAAGTGGGTCAAAATGGAGACCAAAGTAGTCGTTTATAAACATACAAATATACAAACATACAAGCATACAGGTGAAACTAATAAAAGCGTGTTACAACTGAAAGTTTCACTTATATATGGTGATACAGACTCTCTGGTTTATGTTGCAATTCGCAATATAATTTGCTAAAGAAATGAAAGATCTTGTGATTCAAAGAATGTATTCTCAATATGGGCTAGATAGACCTCACCCTTGAGGATTCACTAATGACCTACCATCTAAAAATTAAAAGAAAGCTTGTAGTCCTCCATTCATTAAATCTCTAAGATTCTTAAGATACCAGTCGCAGTTACAAATTAAAAGTTCTGTTTAGCCTATTATCTGAGCACCAGTCATCCCTTGGATCCGTAAGGGGTACGAATAAATCAGAAATTTGAAATCCATGATGGAATTGTGGTTAATATTGTGTAATGATTATGTATCTAAATCGTACTATTAATTGCTACAGTCGTAGATAAAGTACAGTGTTCAACACGCGAAGCACTTGCTTACGGCTCGTGCTGCAAATTTCAACTGTGCGAGTTGTTATCGTCATTACATTCAATAATAGTATTATCACTCCTTAGCCATTAGCTTTCAAAATCAGTAAAGGTGTTCAGTTCTTGTTGCAAATTTGGTTAATATCAGGTCAATTGTTCCCAAGTTATAGAAGGACCTAGTAATAACAGTTTCTTTTTACTATCATTTTCCCACCAATGTATGAATTTTCGAAACCTATAAAACTTCTTTCAAAAAATAGTAGGAACCAGCTGTGGAAATTTAATGAATTTGAAATTATAGTGAAGACAAAGCCACCTTGTCCTTGTACATAAGCAGATGATAGATGTTTATCCATCTAGATGAATCTCCTCATACTCCAACTTTACCCCCTCTCAACATTTTACAAAATATCTGATCTCCAAAATGGCTAGAAACAAACTTTAAGATTTTTTTATTACTGGTTCTTTAAGTGAACAAAGCTTAAATCAAATATGTTCGTTTAAAGTGGGTCAATATGGAGACATTTACAAACATACAAATATATAAACATACAAAAATACAGGTGAAACTAATAATAGCATGTTAAAAAGCGCCCGTTTACAACTGAAAGTTTCATTTATATATCGGGATACAGACTCTCTGGTTTATGTTGCAATTCGCAATATAATTTGCTAAAGAAAAGAAAGAAGGTCTTGTGATTCAAAGAAGGTATTCTCAATATGGGCTATATAAACGTCACCCTTGAGGACTCACTAATAACCTACCATCTAAAAGAAAAAGAAAACTTGTACTCCTCCATTCATTAAATCCCTAAGATTCTTAAGATATCAGTCGCAGCTACAAATTAAAAGTTCTCTTTAGCCTATTATCGGAGCGCCAGTCATCCCTTGGATCCGTGGGGAGTAGGAATAAATCGGGAATTTGAAATCCATGATGGAATTTTAGCCGTATCGGAGAGTGCCTTTATTTTTTACCGTCTTCGAGCAAATTTGAGACACTAATCAAATCAGGTCGCTGAAAGGAGATTGCATTGAAAAGACACTGCATTGTGAATGTAGTAGCTCAACTGCGTAAAAGATACGATTGTTCCAACGCTGCGAGGAGAAAAGTTTCAGTTCCTCAATAGGCAGAAGAAGTATTGTAATTGGGAATAATATCGGTATGATACAACGTATGTTTTTGGAGGCTTTACAGTGTCTACCGTCCAATGAAAAATCTTATCACTCATTCTTCGGTCTATTGAAAACTTGATTCAAAGTAATATGTTGGAACTCGCGAATCTTAGAATTTTCCTAAATTGTGACAAAAAGGGTATGCAGTTGCAGTTTTTAGTTTCTTGATGTTCATTCTTGGATTTTGTTTTCGTTAGTAGACTTTGGAGAGTGATGCTTCTTGAGAACCGTGTTTGAATTTTATAGTCTTGCCCTATTCTTCTTCTGTATCTGGTAGCTCTTTCCTGTATGGTATAGTGAGTGTTGCTTCAACTAGCCTCTTGGGTTAATATACTGTGTAAGGCTTTCGCGGCCATCGTCCAATGAATTTGTGGTTCTTGGGTTTTTAGGCCGGCGTCGTTTAGCATTAAAGCTTGACGTTTCGCCTCCACGAGTGGATGGCATCTTCAGAAGCTATTTCACTTCGGCGACTTCCAAAATACTGACGGCTGGTGGATCTGCACCTGTATTTATACCTGCTAATGGTGACGTGGCTCAACCAGGAAGCGTTGGTAGCCCCGCCCCTTCGCGATATGGTAGTCTCTTCAAGTCCTTTAGGATGGGTACCCATGTCCGGTTGACTTTCTGTGTTTCTTCTTTCCTATTGAAATTATATTGATGTTTTTGTATTTCGATGGCTTCTCTGTGAAGTCTGGCATGGTACGAAGACGCAAGAACCTGAGTTTCTTCAAACTTGATCCTGTGACTTCCCTCCTTAATCGCATGTTCGGCTACCACTGATTTGTCCGTATGGCCTAGTCGACAGCTAGCTTTATGTTCTGCAATTCTTGTGTTTATAGATCGCTTCGTTGTTCCTATGTATACACTCCCACATGTGCATGGTATGCGATAAACCCCCGGTGTTGTGAGTGGGTCCCTTTTATCCTTCACCGTTCTCAAATATTCCTGTATCTTTCTTGTGGGCTTGTAGATCGTCTTGACGTTTTCCTTTCGTAACATTTTTCACATTCTATCTGTTATTCCAGGCACATAGGGTAGAAAAGGTTTTGCTATCGGTTTAGGTTCTGGTTTTGCCCTATTTCTTCTCATTGTTCTTGTTGTTTCCTTTTCTGTGTAACCATTTGCCATAAGAGCATTCTTTAGATGTTCCAGTTCGGTGTCGAGTTCTTCTGGTTCGCACACTTTTCTAGCACGTTCTGTCAAAGTTCTAATAATTCCGTACTTCTGAGATTATTTATGTAAGTACCGGTCAGTATGAGTTGGCTTTCTATACACCTTGTGTCCTAATGTAACTCCTTTTCTTGTTAGAAGAACATCAAGGAAGGCGAGTTTTTTGTCTTCTTCTACCTCCATGGTGAACTTGATGGTGAAGAACCACAAATTCATTAGCCTCTTGGGATTTGCGTTCTTTGACCAGATCTTCTTTAATCTGACGTAGTTCTTCTTCCAGTCTCTATTGTGTGTTACAATAACCATGGTTTGAACTTGGCGTTCATCCTCTCTAAAGGCTCGTATAACACTAACATTTTGCACACATATTAACAACTGATGAGAAAACAACAGTTCAATAAGCTCGTTCCAATACTGATCAAGAACGTCGGAATAATGTTACCCTTTCACCATTATCAAACATTCTTACGTTCGCTATTTTTAGCTAGCACATCCACCATTAATGATAGAGGTGCAGTTTTAACTTTCTAGCAGAAATAAATTAAACTAAAATACTGAAAAAACTTGGGGTTCATAACAGACTGAACTAAAAAGTAAGCATAAGATTTTATCGACAACGCTACCCTCAGCATTGCTATAGGCTATTTTTTACTAGGACGCAAGTATATTTTAAATAATTTTATAAGAAAATCCAACTATGAGTCAAGTTCTGAAATTCCTTACAACATGAAGCTGTAGTGATAATTCCGTTTTCCTATATACTGAGATCTGTTGCTGACAACTGAAGGCAAGCAAATGTGCCTAAGGCTAAATATCTAATTTCCGGCTTTGGCCTTAGATGTAATACGACACTCAACATCCATGTTAAGGAAAGGATGATTATTGTTTGGCTCTTGGATATACCTAGTCCACCATAAAATTCACTTGGTATGATAGCTATGACTGTAGAGGCGATCATATCTAGATTTAGAGTAATAGAAGTATGACTTTTGGGGCACGTATATTCAAGTAGAAAACTTCATATAACCACGTGTCTTAAAGAGTCTGATTTTTAAGATACAGGGTGTCTTCGTATTTCACTGTGTTTTCGAAGAAAAAATAAAAGCCACTTCATAGTGATCCATCTTAACAGAACAAGTTTAATTTGTTCTTTTTATTGACAGGCATATACAAGATGTCAAAGTGTGGAAAAAAATCGGATTTTTGTTAATTTCTTAAAGGTCATTTGACGTATCTTCGTATCCCACTGTGTTTTTTAAAATTATCCTTATTTTGATATGAGTTTCATGCATTAACCACACCGGTGCAAATTACTATTATTGATGTACCTGTTTATACCTGCCTACCCTATAGTTGGGACGGGAAAAACGTAGCCAACCTAACGTTTCCATATTCTATGGGCTTCATACTTTCGATTGATATGTGAATTGTCTATTAACCAAACCAGCAAAATGTTTAAAAAAAATTAATTTTTCAATATTTAATTAATCATATCCTGGACTGAAATTTTTCAGCCAACCCACTCGCGATATGTTTTTTAACATATTAAATTTAATATAAAATGCTTTTCACCCATTAACCAGTTCGGTGAAGGTCGTCTTATATTCGGATCTTCTACTAATACAGGGTGTCAAAGTTTGGGAAAAATTGGTTTTTAGGATTTAAAATATTATAAAAACATTAAAAAAATCAAATTTATTTCTCTCCTTTGCCTTTTTCTTTATTGTGGACATGCTTTCCACTAGGGTACACACAATTTTTTCTATTTCAGGAGCGTTCTTAGTACCTTACTGTGTGATGCTCCTCATAGGTGGTATACCACTGTTCTACATGGAGCTGGCCTTGGGGCAGTTCAACAGAAAGGGTGCCATCACTTGTTGGGGAAGATTGTGCCCTCTGCTCAAAGGTAAGTCACACTTTCAAAAGACCTACTTCGAACTTTCATTGTTTTTTAATTTTTCTAATGTTTCAACTATTCGATTGATTTACTGCCTTCAATCATCTTCAGGTGAGAACTGTTAAACATATTTCTTTCATCACACTAATGATCTACTCTCTAGCACTACAAATCCAATCCACAGTTTTGCGGATGACAGTACGTTGCATGCAGGCATCATGAGCAATAGACCTATCTCTGTGGTCGAGCTGGAACGCAAAAGACTGGCAGTGGCGGCTTCACTTTCACAGGATCTCGATACCATTACCGCTTGGGGGCTCAAGAAAATGGTAAAATTGAACACTCGTTCAAGCTGTTAGGTGTCAACATTACAGAAGGTCTGATCTGGCACGAACACGTTGCGTCAATTGCAATAGCTGCTGGTAAAAAGCTTGGGTACCTATTTAGAGCCAGAAAGTACTTCTCACCATGTAACCTCTTCACGCTCAGCCCAGATAAGACATGGCCTGGAGTATTGCTCTCATGTCTGAGGAGCTGCTGCCCCTTCTACACTATCTATACCAGATGCCGTCCAGAGAAGGGCAATTCGACTAATTGGCGACCCGGCCTTAACGCGCCACCTTCAGCCACTTTCTCACCGACGTGTTGCTGGTGACCTGTCAATCTTCTACTTCTACCGATATTCAAACGGAATCTGCTCCTCTGAATGAATGAATGAATGAGGACCAGAGGCTATCCAGCACGGAATGTGGCTGGTGCATAGGCCACACGATGGGTCCTTTTGCGCCTCTATCCGCGCTAGTTCCTAAGACCTGCCCTTTTGGCAAAGGCAAGTACATTCTTAGGTCTTATCCGTTCTATCTCTATTGGTTCCAAGGTTCTTGAGCCCAGCATAGACTGCCTGTGATAACCCAGGGTTTCACAGCGACACAAGATGTGTGCCGAGGATTCTTCCTCTTCACCACACCACGTGCACGTTGGGTCGTTGACCACCCTCATCACGAACAAGTGACGCCTGAAGGTGTTGTGGCCCGTTAATAGGCCTACTAGCAATCTCAAGTTACTCCTATCCAGAGAGAGACAAAATCGTCCTATTCTCTCTGCAGGCCCTGCTAATAGTTCCCGAGCTTGACGGAGATTACCAGAGATCCATCTCAGAGAGTGTTGATTCTGGATCCACTCTCCAGTTGTTTTCCTAATCAAGTTTGCAGATAGTCCTAAGGCTGGTTCCGGGCCCACAAAACTGTTGCCGGATCTCGTCCTAGCCAGATGATCCGCCATGTCGTTACCCTTTACCCCAGCTTGCCCAGGTACCCACATCAGTGATACCTTGTGTTTAGCTGAGATGTCGTCAAGAGCCCTCCTGCACTCCAGGACCAGTCCCGATGTTATTTTACAAGCACTCAGTGCTTTGATGGCTGCCTGACTGTCAGAGCAGATAGTAATCCACCTCCTAGACCCGTCAATTTCCCGAATACGATTTACACAAGCAAGTATCGCATAGACCTCAGCCTGGAATACTGTGGTGTGCCCTAAAAAAATGACTATTTAGCAATTCGTGATACTATTTTAATGTTTATCAATAATATTAATGAATACATAGTATTCGTTTTTATGATAATATGGTTTTTACGAAAAACGAAAACATCAAAAAATCAAATCTGAGAAATAAAGATCACATTCACACCCATTCAATAATGAGGAGAACTCTTCTGTGAGTATTAAGCACCTGATGAGGACGGTCAAGTAGATAAGTGCGCGGAAGAGAGTTAAAAGACCGTGAAATACGCTTTTGCCATTTCTCAAGCTTCCTTTCTGCTTTTCCATGTCAAATCCGCAAATAATGGGGCTCCCCATCCCCATAATTTCGGATGTTAAAGTTGAGAGGCCATTTCAAGCTGTATATGACTCGGAGTTAAAAGCGCGACGCACAATGTGGCGCGGCGAAATAGTGCGGACAGTAAACCATAAAAAAATATCCTCAAGTAGATTGATAAAAACCACATACACTTCTGTGGCCTTTATTAGTATAAAAAATAGCGTCAAGTACCTTGACCCAGTACTTCCCACACATTATCGGTGCTAAAAAAAATTTCGATTTCCTTTATACCTACTACATTCTTATCAAAAAAGAACACAGTGATCATTTGAAACATCCAATAACGAGGTTTGGGCGATTATCAAGTTTTTCGCTATTTGTTGATCCCTCCAAGACTTCCGATAACAAAACGCTGTTACCATTTCCTCCACGGTAGTAATACAATGTCACAATGTCATCACAATCAAGTACGTAGTTTCCAAGGTACACCTTACAGGATTATAATATGTATCAAATTATTCCACCCATATAAAATTAAAAGAACATTCGAATACGTCTAAAAAGCCTATGATATCACGAAAATCAATTTTTCAGCGCATCGTAGAGTATTTTACGAGTACCACAAATGTTTGAGTTTTACAACCCCCTACCTCCCAACCACCCCAATTTGACCCCCACTCAAAAAAGTAGAAAATGATCAGGAAACCCTAAAATGCCTAAAAACGAAATTGGAGCTGTGAGGTTAGGCGTATCGATTAGTCTAATTGCTCTCTGCTGGATGGTGTCCAGAAGCTTTAGAGAATGCTTGGGAGCGCATCCCCACACATGGGAGCAATACTCCAGCGATGGTCGGATCTGTGCCTTGTAGAGCAGCAGTAGTTGCTCTGGTGTGTACAGCTTCCTACAGCGGAACGAAACTCCAAGATTCTGGGATGTCCTTTTAGCAATACTGGCGACGTGGTCGTGCCAGGACATGTTGTTGTTGATGTTGATCCCCAAAAGTTTGACGGAAGGTGACTCATCTATGGGGTGACCCTCCATTTCCACTGTTGGTAAGCCAATGAGAGACTTCTTTGTGAGTGTGGTTGCCTGGGTTTTCTGTACGTTGAACTGTACTTTATTTACTAATCCCCACTCGACAATATTTTTGATATCTGCGTTGATCTGTGAGGCATGCTGCTGTCGCCGATGTACCGTCTCCTGGGATGATAGTGGCTTGGCTGGTTCCATGCACGATATTAACGTACTGTCGTCTGCGAAGTGCCTGCACAGTGTAGGGGATAAAACAGATCCCTGGGGAACACCGGCGTTTATTGAAAATACGTCTGCAACCTAGCAACTTTGAAGATATTACCTTGCGAGTTTTTAAACTAAACCTAAAATTTCATTTAAAATCATACGATTTTGAGACCTTATACCAATGTTTTGGATAACCGATCACTTTTTATGAGTAATCATCATGTAATAGCACCTTATACAAGTACTTATAACAAAAATTAGAAATCCAATGACAAGTTGTCGACAAACAGTCTGTTGAAACTTTGTACTCTCGGAGATTCATTATTCAAAAGTTTATAAATTCATTTGTAACGTTTCTTGAAGTCACTTTTCAACACATGTTGAGTTTGACACTATCTGGCAAAGTGTTTGATACATGATCACTGTCTTTTATATTTTCTAAGGACTGATACCACAAATTCCAAAATCCAACAATAAAATTTTGTTTTATTAGGCTTTCCATTTTAATGAAAATCTCTAAAATTGAATTATCTCGGAAACTATCAGGAATTGGACATGGTGTTATACGGTCAAATTCATAGCTTACCACCTCTATTATCACCTCCCAAAATATCTGTATCGAATTACCAAGCACCTTGTATATGACGCAGTCCAGAGAAGGGCAATTCGACTAATCGATGACCCAACCTTGACGCGACACCTGCAGTCACTTTCTCTCAGGCGTGCGGTTGGTCACCTCTCACTATTCTACCGGTATTCAAACAGAATCTGCTCCTCTGAAGATTAGACGTAGAGCAGCGCCATCTGTTGCTGGTTTCTATTATGTTTTTTCGACAAGCCATGCTGTATGGTCCCCTTTTTGCGGAACTTCTCGCTTGGCAAACACATTTTATATAGTTGGGACCTACTATACATTTATTTCGTGTACCGCCTGTGCTATTTACGCCAGTCAGAAGGCGATTTTCAGGAACCTTTATAGTTGTCGTAAATGAGCTGCCACTTAGAGTAGACGATAAAGGCAGAGCAACAGGTAATGTGTTCACAGGATCAGAAATTTAAGCTGTTTTCCTTTTACATCTGCATTAACTCAGATCATTTAAAAATGAGACGGCTCACCTCAGTTGGAAACCTCATAGCTCAGATGAGTTAAAGGAACGTGTTTGTGCAGTTTAATGTTATTCCTCGAAATTTTGTAATATGCTATGGTTCTATGATCTGTTCATCCTTTCCATAACGTAGTTTTTTACGTTCTTGCGTAGAGCCCACACCCACAAACTTCGATTTCTTTACCTTTGTAAATCGGAAATCGCGAACAGACTACTGAAGCATGGCCGACTCTACACTAGGCCGGAGCCTTAGATGTGGCAACGTGGCTTAGCTGTCAAATAGTGGTCCGGTTACCGTAAATTGTTTTATAGTTTCAGAATAATAATTATTACAATTTATATGTATTAAGAGTTCATCTCGGTTGATAAATTAAGAAAAATACTTTTTAGAACTCCTACTACTAGTACCACTTACATCTGATGTCTGGTTCATCGTAGCCAACACTACAAAATAAAAATAGACGCAACCTGTTTCCTGCTGCCACTTCCACTTCCACTTAAATGAACACTCAATTTACTTTGTAAATTTTCACTTGAGCTAGAAAAATTTACTATTAGGTCACTTTGAAGCCATTCTTACTGGTCTTGATACCCTTTCACTATCAAATCTTTTCGTCCAGATGCATGCCCAGATGAGTTCTATTAACTGTCTTTTTCTGTGATACTTGGGAGGTCCAGAAAACATTGTAGGTACCACATTGTGCTTTAAAATAGGTCTTATCCTTTGAAATTTTTGTAAATTATAGTCTTTATTCTTATAAATATAACCAGCCCTTACGAGGAATACCGTTCACTCACTTCTGTTTATGTCCTTTATTTCTTTCAGTTTCTCGCAAATTTTTGGTCCGTTAAACATGGATAATACTTTAGCATTGGCGGCGGCTTTAGCTATTAAAGTGAAATACAGCAAGAAAAAACGTTCTAAATGGGTGAAACAGTGGTTCTTAAAAAGCGGCCAATTCTCCCATATAAATCTATTAGAAGAATTGCGTTTGGAACCAGGGGATTGGTACAATTATTTGAGGAAGGATGAAGAAACATACTTAGAATTACTTAATTCAGTAGCACCTCTAATAAAAAAATAGGATACCTGGATGGGACAAAGTATTTCCCCTCTCCTGGGATCTATATCTCTCTATTTTTTCAACAGTTCTCCGTAGGCCTTATTTTTCTTGTGTCTGTATGCATACTCAGCGGATTTGACTTTCCAGAGGCACAGAAAACTAGCTCCTATACATGTCTATGAATTCCATCATAAATTATTTGCTATTTTGACGTGTATCGCATATTTTTGATAGGTGTCGCTAACCCTAGATACGCTTACTCGAAGGCAACCAGAACGACACTGCAAAATCCCGTCGTGATTGCACGATGAACGGCCACACATGTACCGAGTTGCACGATGGCGTTCGAAACCGACGAGTAAAATCAAGCTCGGACAGATTTTTCGGAACGACGGTCAACACGACGGTTTTTCGGCACACACGGACTGAAATGAGTGTGATCGGTTGGCACGTCGTGCAAACCTGATGAAAAAGAACGATGTCTGTGGGGCCCTTTAGACTATATTTCTTATTTACACGTCAGTCTGGCAGACCACCAGATATGAGCAGGGGTGTGAAACTCAAATGAGGACCCTGTGTAGCGGCGTTAGCGCTAGCCACCTAGCACACCTAGCGGGGTTGCGTGAACTATTGATCAGCCAACTCTGTTTCAAACAGATTTCTAGATGCATCAATAGAAGTGGCCTAATTGTTACGCCTAACGTCATTTTGACAGCCATTGTCGTAACTGACATTGTCGTTGCTCGCTTTTGTCGATTGGCGTCTTTTTGCAATTTTGCACTACTTTTGAGATTTTTGTCTGCCTATTGTTGTCTATATGTATTTAGAAATGGGTTCTAAATATTTACGCCGTTATCTTGCGCCAAATTGCAAGAATGTGGATACGCGAAGGTAAGTGATTTGCCTGACATATACCGCTCACCTCACTTTTATATTGTGAATTTTGATGCAAAATTAATACAAGATTGATCATTTCTACATGAAATATACATATATCATTTGAATGCATTACTAAACACTACTACTCATACTCATATAACTTGTATTACGCTGCCATAAAGGTATGCAGCATTCCCTCTCTTTGGCAAACCATTGCATTGAAGGTGAGGTCCGATGGTCTAAAAATACATTTTTTTATTTCAGACATTAAATCCCATCTGATCAGCGTATACATCAGAGGCGCTAGTTAGAACGGATTGGCAACCAAACCTACAAATATACAAACATCTTGCCTGCATCAATATGAATAGTTAAGGAATATTACCTCTTTACTCTTCAAATTATATGCCATCAAAGGATTGTAATTAGCATGAAATAGTGATTCTAGTGAATAAATCATGCTTTAATTTTATATGAATTGTTTTTGTACCTTGTGTAGCTGATTTTATTTAAGCAATTGTCGTATTGAAATAAATTACAAAAGGGTTTGTTTTGCTTTATTACAGTAATGCATATCTAATATATTCCCATTCTTACATAATCAGTTGGATGTCCTATACAACGTGGTAGCTTGTCACAAAAATTTACCTAACTCATTAATTACCTGTTTTGAAAATTGCACCGATTAGAAAAGTTAAAACACTAATTAAAAAAAAATGGTGTACGTATCGTGAACAATATTAGTTTTATTTATTATTACGCCACTTATCAATTCCATTTTTTTAAATTAATGCTTTAATTTTTTTTAATCAGATCCATTTTCAAAACAGGTAATGAATGCGTAAGGTAAATTGTTATGACAAGTTACCACGTTGTCTGGAGGCTGAATAAGCTTATATGGTATTTCAAAAAGCCCGCTCTTTTCGTAACCTACCCCACCTATCGTCGGTCACCTACACCAAACTTTTTAGATTGACCTAGGTCGTGAATATCTACAGTTTCCTGTAATCGATTCGTGAATGCATTGTAGTGACACACGCAACCCGAATAGATGACGCGGATGTCAGTCAAAAATGCCATGCCAATTTTTCATACACAGAGTGTCCAGTCTTTCAGTGGATGTATTGTCAGTGGATATGAGTGAAATCGTTTCTCGGATCGTCGTATAGTTACTATGAAGAACGAAAACGTGTGGGAAGTACGGAGTCAATCAACTTGACTCCATTTGTTTTATGTGAAACCCTTAGTACCAAATTATTGTTGTGATAGGTAAAATTTAATAAGGGTCGGAGAATCCTGCGTTGCAAAACAATAACCAATACGCATCAGTCTGTCTGTTGTCCGTCCACCGAAGCCCAGTACTCAAAAATGCTGGCCGTGTAGTTATAAGGGCGTTCGAAAGGGCACTTTCGCTCGGCAGGGCGGCGGCGGCGGCGGCGGATCACAATGGCCCTTCGCGCGGTTTCCGACCGCCATCACCGTTTCCGCAGATTAGGGCCCCACTGGATAATTGACTGGGAACAGCGCTCGCACAGGAAGTGGCATTTCTGGAAGTCTACCACGACTAAAGCCTCTGTATACCGAGTATTCCCCAGTTCAAGAATTCATTTCGAATTTATTTCATTTATCTCTTCAATTTTATTTCCCACACCGGTAGGTGAGGAGTCTTGTGATCGCGAAAATTTCCAATTTTGAGACACGTTTTTTGGGTGTTTTATGATATCTATATCTATATACTAACCTATATGTATTCAAAAAGGAGGTTAAGACACTGCTAACAAGGAAAGTCTATTATTCCAACTCTGAGTATCTTTGTGATAACGTGCAGCTCCCTTTTGCGCAATGGACTCACAATATATATAAAATAAAATATAATACATTTGTTCTCTTTCTTATTAATTATTTTTTTAACTATACTACCTATTGTGAATATTTCACTTGGTGAGATTTGGTCTTTTACTTCCCACTCCGATAGGTGAAGGGAGTATTATGATCGATTTTTCGAATTTGAGATAATACGTTTTTTTTGGGCGTCTTACATAACGAAAATCCACGTCACTCATTTCCGTCGGTCTGTCTATCGGTCTGTCGGTCTGTCGGTCTGCCGGTCTGTCGGTCTGTCGGTCTGTCGGTCTGTCGGTCTGTCGGTCTGTCGGTCTGTCGGTCTGTCGGTCTGTCGGTCTGTCGGTCTGTCGGTCTGTCGGTCTGTCGGTCTGTCGGTCTATCGGTCTGTCGGTCTGTCGGTCTGTCGGCCTGTCGGCCTGTCGGCCTGTCGGTCTGTCGGTTTGTCGGTCTGTCTGTCGGTCTGTCTGTTGGTCTGTTTGTCGGTCTGTCGATCTGTCGGTCTGTCTGTATGTGTTTTTCTAGCCTCGTAATCTCAGTAACCGCTGTGTAGTCGTAGTAGTAGGTATTGTTCCTATAAATTTGAAAATCGGTGCATGGGCGGCGGAGTAATTAGCAAAAAAACAAAAAAATTAAATATTCCTCAAACTTTATTTTTAGGCATTTTAGGAGTACCTGATTATTTTCGAATTTTTTTTTTTGGTGGGGTAAAATTGGGCTTGTTGGGGGGTGGAACGTTGTAAAACTGAAACATTCGTTGTATTCATAATAGACTGTTCACTAACCTATGAAAGAAAGACCTAGCGTCATAATAGACTTTTTTAGGTCCATCCGAAAATTGTCTTGCCTGTTAGAGAAAACAAGGGACTTAGAATTTTCTGACGTCTACATATGAATATTGCTTTAGCTCGTTCTGTATTGTGTAACGTGGAAACTATTGGATTGATTTTAATGAAATGAAATAATACTGTGGTATTATTACTCTAGCGAGGATGGAAAACGTTTATGGTTAAAAACATAAAAACAACTAAAACTTCGGTTTTAAGCGTTTTAGGAGCGAGTAAAATTCAAAAAATGTTTCTATTCACAATAATAGGCTGTCTAACCTAGCGGCATAACAAGATTTTTTTGTGGGCCGGCTGGCTATGATTTTGTTGCAAGGGGATGTCAGAGTACAGCTTCATGCTATAGGAAAATAATAAACTGGTATCAACGTAATGTGTGGGAAGTACTGAGTTAATCAACTTGACTTCATTTTTAAATATTCCAAGGCAACATGCAATATTGACTAGAGTAGTACTAAAATTTCCTACACGATCAAAGTAATCAGTATTGCATAAAAATAAATAAATAAAAATAAAAAATAAATACAAAAAGTATGAACTGCCACATTATTATATAAATTAAAGTTTTACAATCGTCTTGTTTTCTTTTTTGTTTTCAGGTATAGGCTATGCTGTTGTACTGATCGCTTTCTACGTAGATTTCTACTACAACGTGATTATCGCTTGGGCCTTACGTTTCTTTTTCGCTTCCTTCACTGATATGTTGCCTTGGACGACATGTGATAACGAATGGAATACCGTGAACTGCAGAGCAGTAAGTAGAATACCTACCTATAATTACGTATTGTATTGCCCATTTCAATGCAGTTGAGAAAACTTCAGTTCGACTTATCGATGACACCGCTATGACGCGCCACTTCCAGCTGCTTTCTCATCAACGAGCGGTTGGTGACCATTCACTTATTTATTTACCACGACCAGCGATATCTTAACACGTTGTTGGACACTCTGCTGGCCGGGAGGCTTCGTAATATGGCACCTCAAAACATTTCCGTTTTTTGCGTTTGTAACATGATTTGCGTTATCAAAATATTTTAGGGGTGTTCATTTTTGACTCTTTTTTTCATTTTTGAGGTTTTTGGCGACAATAAAAAAGACGCCTATATCCGTCGTGTCATATCACAGCAGACTTTTTTTCTAGAATGGCAACCACAGCTATAGCCGTCTGATCAGTGTAACCGTAAAACACAGGAGGAAGAAAAGGACAATTTTCGAGACAAAAGCTAAAACAAAAACAACATTTTATTGTATCAAATTTATAAACAAAAACGCATCTCTCAGAATATAGACGGTATAAAAACAAAAAATCAAATTTATTAGCAAACAGAGGTATCCCCAAATAAACAGAATTTAGGCACAAATTTATGTTTGACGCCACTCTTCAAAGCAGTCTGGACACAAAGCAGGTTTATTTTCACAACCCTTGCATCTATAGCTAGTTTCTTGGCATTTTCCAGACTTGAAACATTGTTTGCATCTAAGAAAATATGATTTTATTTTATTATCCTCTGGTAGGGGCAGCTTCTCTGGAAAATGTCTCACACGTGCTTCGAGTTTTGTATTGATATGAAACAATATATTCTATATGTATAATAGGTGGACGATAAATATCTGTTTAGGATGAAAACATCTGGTTACCTACCTCCCATCAGTCTAAAAACATGAAAATCAAACAAAAAAAAAACACACACACACACACACAATACAATACAGCAATATGGCAGCTATACACGTGGTCAATGCATCACACTGGAGGTTATGGACGGCTATAGCCGTCGTGCCGTTTTACTCATGCACCTTAAAACGTGAATAGTTGGGATAGCGTATAATGGGTTAGAATTTGGCAATTTCCGAAATGACGAGCTTCACCTTACGGCACTAAAATTGCTTAACAAGGCAAGTATACCGACATTCTGACGGTCGTCGCCGTCTTGCCGTAACAAGCAGATAACTTTTTGACTGATATAGCCGTCGTGGCGTTTCACGATCACTCTCCGCAGACGGCTATAGCCGTTGTGTCCAACAACGTGTTAAAATCATGGGCACCTAGAAGGGGGGCACTTATGTCCCCCTTAGATCCGCCACTGGATGTGGTTTTATTCATGAACCAATACATCGCAGTTATTCCTGTATCGATTCACTATATTGTTTCTTTTTTTTAGTTTGATTTTCCATCCAAAAACTACTCGTCGCTTAACAGATCAGAGCTTATGTTTCCTGGACCAGATTCAAGATTTGCCTCAGCAGCTGCAGAGTACTTCAAGTATGTCACTTTCAAAATACTCGTTTATAATATGAGCGAAACCATCTCAATAATATACAGAGTGCTTGGCGGAGGGTTTGGCAAAGTATAGAATATAGATAGGAAGATAGGTAATTTGTTGATATACCATCCCTGATTTCTGTATATCATTGCTTTGCCAAACATTCTCTAAGACCACAGTTGGCTATATATATTCGAAATAACCAAAAAATGCATTAAGCAAACAAAAAACAAATCAAATACTTTCAAGCTTCTTAAAATACACTAACCTCCTTACTAAATACAAAAAAGAATCATGTCAGAGTAAAAAGAAATCGCATATACAGGGTTATTCACAATATTCGACACGGAGTATTATGGCTAAAGTATTTGATGAAGAAAATAATAATTTCGGATGGATAGAGACCCATAAAGGCTACATTTTAAAAATATTTTCATGTTATCAGGGTGTCCCAAAAACACGAAATGTATCAAAGTTATGTTTTTTTAAATGGAACACCCCGTATATTATTGCATATTCAGATTCCTTGGTGAATTCTAGTGTGACTTTATTTTCTTTTCATTTTTTTCAAATACTTTAGCCATAATGCTCCGTGTCGAATAACGTGAATGACCCTGTATAAAAATATCTACTAGTGTCATTCTGATATATGTTTTCACTTGTTATTATTAAATATTTTTTCAAATATTGCAGTCGGGCGATACTTGAACTGCATCGAAGCCAAGGCCTCCACGATTTGGGGGCTATCAAATGGGATATTGCAATTTGTCTTCTAACTGTATACATCATCTGTTACTTCTCTTTGTGGAAGGGAATATCAACATCAGGAAAGGTATGAAAATATAGAGGGTTGGGGTAAAGTATGGAACCAAGCAAATATCTTTGAAACGGAAAGGGTGATACTGCTGAAAATTTGCAGTTAAATTTAGTGACGCATAATGCATCCGAAGACATTATGCTATTCATGTACTTCCGGTCTAACCGGAAGTACCGTCAACTTTTTAAATTAAAATTTAAAAAATATTTTTGCAGATTCTATTACATCTTTTTTTTCCGAATATGTCCATAGTGGGTTTAGTATGTGCTTCTGTAAAAATGGGAACAGTAAAGCTTTTTTATTTACTGAAACGTTAATTTTATTTGATGTGTTAGAGTAAGAAAACAAGAAAATTTAAAATGAATTATCTCAGATGTTCAAAATGCCCGCCACTTACTTCCTGACAATATGCAAGTCTGTTACCAAATTACTGAGTTACCTTTTCCATGTCTCTACGAATCAATTCACGTGAGGATCAGGACGTCAGGAGGTAAATGGCCAGCATTTTAAACATCTGAAGAAGCTTTATCTTTCCCGTTTCTACAGAAGCTAATACTAAACCCACTATGGACGTATTCGGAACAAAAATATGCATTAAAATCTGCAAAAATATACAGGGTGTCCCATTTAAATTAAAAAAGTTGACGGTACTTCCGGTTAGACCGGAAGTACATTAACAGCTAGCATAATGTCTTTGGATGCATTATACGTCACTACACTTTTCTGCAAATTTTCGGCAATATCATCTTTTCCGTTTCAAAGTTATTTGCTTGGTTCCATACTTTATCCCAACCCTGTATATGAAATCGCGACATTTTACTTTTTACAAACAAGGTACCTATTTAACAATAACAATGTTTATTGCAATTTTATTTGCTTTGCCCATATACATTATACATTCACTCATTTCGGTCGGCAGATCTGTCATAATATTCCTACCCCCGTAATCTCAGTAACAGTTGCAACACTTTCAATGAAATTTGGAGAGCGATATGCTTGTTGTTGTGTCAAAATACTGTATATGTCGCAGGCTTATCATAATATCAGTCTTATTATAATACGCCTAGGCTTTTTCAATATGACTAGGCGTAATGTAAAACGAACAAAGTAAATGAAAATCTGACAATATGACTGATTATTTAAGACGTGTTATAATATGTCTGACGCTTCTTAGTCTCATTGTTCAAAAGAATCTGTATGGGGCTGTTTTTAGAATTTGACTGTATAAAATCCGTCTTATTATAATACGACTGGCAGTGTGCCAGGGAAATTATGAAAATCGCTCATAGGGCAAAGAAATAAATAATTATAGATTGGGGTTATTTATTAGAACACGATCCGCTCTTACGCCGCCCAATTTGCCAGCACAGCTAAAACTCCCTATTTAAACTTTTAAAATTTTAAGATTATGGTATGATATGGCTATTACAACTTCTCACCTTTGTAAAACTTTTCAAGTTCTTCATAATACTTGTCCTTGTGGACAAATACACCTAGCGAGTCATCACTCATTTTCAATGCAATCATGTGCACTAATATTGCACAGAGAAACTGAACAGTAAGTCACAACCACAATAACATACAATTAGCCTGACAAGTCGTCAGTCGTATTCTCAGAGTAACAACTGAACATAGAGGTAGTAAACAACTAATTCTAATAGGCCAACATCTTTTCTTACGTTGTCATATTGACCACCAGATACGGCAATCATAATTGTTTACTATCGTCTTAATTGTATAGTATCCAGAAATATTCCATTCTACGTTAAAAAAGACGGTATTTTGAGGGTTCAGGAATGATTACAGCAAAATCGATAGATATGTTGACCTCTACTGCGTTACTGCATGTTTCTTCATCATAAACGTAAATTCTGTCTTACATAAATTTTGAGGAGCTGGCAACGCCTATATACGGTAACCTCCGACTGTCAAACGTTTGTTTTGGTTTGCGTCTTTTATGCTTGGTTAGTAAAACCGAATTCGCTATTTGTTGGTAAGTGAAGTGAAGCTTTTCGGACTTGCTGTGCTATATTCGAGTGTAGTTTAACAGTTTTTCGAGATGGGACAGTGCAGAGCAGTGTTTGTAGCATGGGTTGCATTGGAAGAATTTTCAGGTTAGTTGGCAATGTTTGGGGGCTGAAGTGTCAAAGATGATGGCTTTGAGCACGCCATGCTGAAGTGGTTTGTTTACTACCTCTATGTTCAGTTGTTACTCTGAGGTCGTATTATACTACGACGAGTATAACCAATCAGAATCCAGAGTAATCGCGCGCTATTGAAATTTGATAATAAGCCTAATAAGCAACATGCGTATTCTAAAATGCCTTAAATTGGCAGTCAAGTTGTGAGTTCCTCGATTATTTCGGCGATATAGCAATACGCCTAGTCGTATTGAAAAAACCTAGGCGTATAATAATATGACTAATTTTACAATAAGACTGCGACATATATATTGCAAAAATGAATAAAACAAATGTAATGATCAACTGTATTTTTATAGGTGGTGTGGTTTACAGCCCTTTTTCCTTACGCTGTACTACTCATCCTGTTTGTAAGGGGCATTACGTTACCTGGTTCTGCTCAAGGCATCAAGTACTATTTGAAACCGGATTTTAGTGCTATAGGATCAGCTGAGGTGAGCTTTTTGTACACTTTAAACATGAGGATCTGAAATATTTGACTTGCATCAAACGAGACTGAAATTCAAAACTGTGAACGGATTTATTGTCAGTAACCCCAACTTATCCAAAACACGAGGTTTCATCTCAATAGAAAGTCAAATAAAGATTTTTCGATTTTTTAAGCAGATTTGAAATACTTGATTCTTGTCAAATGAGACTGAAACTCGAAACTGTGAGTGGATTTGCAATCAGCACTCCCAAATTACCCAAAACACGGGGTTTCATCTTAATACAAAGCCAAATAAAGATTTTCGATTTTTTAGGCAAACCTGAAGATCTGAAATTTTTGATTTTCGTCAAATGAGACTGAATCCCAAAAGTGTTACTAGATTTGCAATCAACACCCCCAACTTACCCAAAACACGAGGTTTCATCTTATCAGAAAGCCAAATAAAGATTTTCGATTTTTTAGGCAAACCTGAAGATCTGAAAGATCTGAAATTTTTGATTTTCGTCAAATGAGACTGAATCCCAAAACTGTGACTGAATTTGCGATCTACACCCCTAAATTACCCAAAACACGAGGTTTCATCTTATCAGAAAGCCAAATAAAAAATTTCAATTTTTTAGGCAAACCTGAAATCTGAAAGAACTGAAATTTTTGATTTTCGTCAAATGAGACTGAATCCCAAAACTGCGACCGGATTTGTAATTAGCACCCTCAAATTACCCAAAACACGAGGATACATCTTATTAGAAAGCCAAATAAAGATTTTCGATTTTTTAGGCAAACTTGAAGATCTGAAATTTTTGATTTTCGTCAAACGAGACTGAAACTCAAAGCTGCGACCGTATTTATTATCAGCACCTTCAAATCATTCAAAAACAAGAGGTTTCATCTTAATAGAAATCCAGATAAAGGTTTTAGATTTTTTAGGCAAACCTGAATATCTGAAATTTTCGATTTTCGTTAAACGAGACTGCAACTCAAAAGTGCGACCATATTTGTGTACAGCACCCTGAAATTATTCGAAATACGTTTTTTACATTTTATAAGCGCAAGTCTCATTTCTATAGCAAGAGTAATTAGGGTGTACACTAGCACAAAAAAAAAAATAAAAAAATCATACATTATACAACTCATACTAATGACATTTTGTTGTCTATATAGATATTCAATTAGAATTCCAAATTTAGTTAATAATGAGTCTAAAATTTCTAAGCACATTTTTTTTTATAAACAAGAGTCTCGTGAAATAAAATTTTCATGATGTTTTTATTTCGTTGAGGCCACCCACCTCACCTAACAATTGAGTGCTCAATCCGTCCCACCAATGTAAGTTCCTTTCAGTTCGACGATTTTTCCAGATTATCCTGATATATTTGGATTAGGGGCAACTCCGTACGTACGGTGAGAGAGGGAAGCAACAGTTGACAAATGATAAATTATTATGAACGACACCGTGTTCAACATGAGTTTCCACTCGTTCCAAATGTTACCAGGGTGACGTTGATTTCTATTAATTTGATTTACTGTAGATCTCAGACTTTTATATACCTAGTGCCTAGCGCATACATACCGTGTTAGGAATAGGCATGTAACAGTAGATCGATTACTATCTGAATACAAAAATAATTGTCCTAAGGTCAAGCTCAAGGTCAACTACGTGTTCCATTCTAAGTTTCCGAAATTTTTGTAACAAACTTTTATTTATAAAAAGTGACACTTTAAATATGTATAGTTTGACTATTGTGGATTGAGTCACCTAAAAAGCTAAGCCCCGACCAGCAATCTTTATTAAAATTTCACATTTACTCTTTCCAATACCTACGCTCTAAAAGGCTTTTAATATGTTTGTCTTTTCGTCGTTCAACAAATACTACGATCAGTAGATACGTTCAGTATACATGTCACTTATTTACAAGGGATTTTCAAATGTTCCATGTTCTAGGATATGTAAAGTTGAACCTCTTTGTTGCACATCACAGTAATGCAACTAGAACGACAATTCACTAGTGCCACAGTTATGACAAACTGTCAAAATCATAAACAGAACAATAGAGAGTTTTTAGACGTACGTTTGCTGACGTTATTGCACGATATCGGCTATTTGTGGCATGCGCAGTTCTCCCGAAATAACCGAATCGGCAAACAATCTATAAAGTTGTACGTTAGCTACGGAAGTTTACGGTACGTACGGTATTGCCAGGTCTAAACCACTATGCGGCAATGAGAGAAGAACCGTGATGATTTTGATAGCAACAATACTTATTTTGTGGGTTATCATTGTACAAAAGGATGGGGTTCCCTTCCGTCAATTTTATTTGACAGTATTATCCAATAAAAGCTACAAAGTTAGGCGTCTCCGGCAACAGCGTGTGATCATCACGGGACTGAACCATGGTAGTGAAATCTGAAATGTCATGCTTCGAGGATTCTGCATAACCTATTTTTTATTTTACTTGCGATGTGATCTATTTTCTGTTTGTGGTGTTTACTTGTTGCACGGAACATTTCTTGGACATTTCCGATCAAATCGATAATAATGTGAGGTTAAGTTAAAATCAACTAGTCAATGTCAGTTGTCAAATAACGCAACGATACACGTCACAGATTTCGGTTACAAAAACTGTACACAAGGCACACGCAGATCCGTTATTCTAAACACACTGCGCATGCTCAGAATAATGTCTGGGGATAACGTCGTCACAATTTTTAGTGGCTCAAAATCCCTCTACTATATATTCATATTTGTATTCACAAAAATTGTCCTAAGGTCAAGATCAAGGTCTACTACGTGTACCATTTTTAATTTTCCGAAATTTTTGTAACAAACTTCTATTTCTAAAAAGTGGCACTCTAAATATGTACGTGGATAATTTTAACATCTAATAACTGCGCTATCAAATTAAAATCATAAAAGCCAATTCAAAGAAAATACGAGGTTTTTCCACCCAGTAGGAGATAAACTGGAAATAAGATATTCTTCAATGCATCCAGACTGAATTAATTGAATCACTAATTGAAAGTAAATAACATAATAATCCGTATACTACGGATAATAGATTCTGTTATACCGATATATTTGATTCCTTGGGAATATCGGTTGGCATTATATCAGTTTATAGGATACAGTGGCTCAGAATTCATCAAGGCATTGTGCTACGAACTATAGTAAGGTTATGGAGGAAGCCAAGGAGCCGTGGCACCGCTACAATAAATCGAGTACCTACCTAACTTTTTTTATGTTACTTTTAAATATTATATTACATCCTATTTTTTTTAAATTATTTAGCAAAAATTAAACATTCACCAAAATCCAATATATTATTCTAATTTTTCGCTAAACACGCCCAGACTATTGCTGTGAAGGCACGGCGTGCGATGTGTATATAGCTCTTGATTTTGATGGAAATTTTATTTTAGATGATGATGATTCTGATGATGATGTTATAGGTTTGGGTGGATGCAGCCACACAAGTATTCTTTTCCTTGGGTCCTGGATTTGGAGTTCTTTTGGCATACGCTTCTTACAATAAGTACCACAATAATGTATACAAGTAAGTAATCAATTGTAGGGAATATATTTATGGTTATATTTCTATACAGAGTATCCTAGCACTAGAAAGTCTCGTCCAAAACTTTTTAAATAATCTACCTTGTTCACAATTGTCAAACAACAGTAATATTATTTACATGTTTCATGCTATTCGACTCTCAAATCAAGATTCTACCAGAAAATGCCGGAAAAAGAACCGACTGCCAGCGGGATTCGAACCTGCGACCCCCAGATTTCTAGTCCGACGTCACGCCACGCCAAAATGCCGCTGGCATTTTTTTGGTAACATCTTGATTTGAGAGCCCGACATGGGGCCAGTAGCATGAACAGTGCTAATACCTTTCGCACCCCACACAGAGGTTTCTGTGCTGGCTCGACCTAGTCACATCTGGAGTCGAACGTGGTCGGAGATTCTTACTGACCCAACACAATTCCTTCGATCACGGAGATATGAGCCGCTCCCTGCTACCAGAGATAGCGGCGGTGTAACCGTTAGTTGGCGTCATGGTCTGACCTATCTAGTTGACCATGGCCGACTCTACACTATGCCGGAGCCTTAGATGTGGCAGCGTCGCTTAGCTGTCAAATAGTGGGCCGGTTACCGTGGGCCGAACGGCGGGCATTCCGCGGAAAATTTAAATTGTTTTATAGTTTCAGAATAATTATTACATTTTATATGTATTACAGCTCATCTCGGTTGATAAATTAAGAAAAATACTTTTTGAAAAAATAAGAATGGTGAAAAATGCCAGTAGTATCAGTACAAAAATGTACATGTATTTAGATTTAGAGATTTTCCCTTCTGTTGGACATTTCTTATTTCCATTAGATTTCCTCTTTTTAGTTTCTTCAGTCTGTATTTTGTCTTGAACTGTCTCAGTGTAATTATTAATAAAAATATTTGCTACATTAACAACATTAATTCAAGCAGAAGTTTGGGGTTGATTACATGAACAAATGTGTCTAAAACAAACCCATCTATATGTATATTGATGTATTCTTTTGCAATTTTCATTAAAACTGCTTTGAGCACTTGCCCAAAAACTTACTTTTATACCTGTTGGCCTGAAATCAAAATTTTAACAATACCTATTGTGAATAAGGACTTTAATTTGAGCTGTATACTCTGACGGAAAGGTTACCCCTACCAACTATAAGCTGTATGTATTTAATATACCTGTCAAATAATTTTGTCCTTCATGTTCTACTTATAATTTTTGTAACGACAAGAACATTTATACAGGCTGATATTTCATCAATTTGTAAAACAATGTACTTCTCCGAGAATAATAAACCCTCTGCAGCAATCTTAATGTAAGACAAATCTTCTGTTAGGTGCAATTTTAAAGAACTGCAAAGTTTTGAGAAATATTTAGGATGGTGGTAAAATTGGCAAATTATTCTCTTTCACAAAATTGTAAACTTTCTTTGGCTGGACATAGAAATGGTTTTAACATTAAATCAACAGAAAACCTATTTGAAAATAGTATGCCAAAATATTTTCTATTTGAGACCAACAAGATATTCTTAATGACAGTGGTAAAATCTAACTCAAATCACCAACAAATTATGATTTATTGATTTAAAGGAATGTCTGTATTCATTGATACTAATACCACCTACATCTGATGTCTGGTTTATCATAGTCAAATACTACAAAATAAAAATAAACGCAACCTGTTTCCTGCTGCCACTTCCACTTAAATGAACACTCAATTTACTGTAAATATTCACTTAAGCTAGAAAAATTCACTATTAGGTCACTTTGAAGCCATTCTTGCTGGTCTTGATTCCCCTTCACTATCAAATCTTGTTCTATTAGAACTGTATTTTTCTGTGATACTTCGGAGGTCCAGAAAACAATGTAGGTACCACATTGTAATTTAAAATATGTCTTATCCTTGGAAATGTTTGTTAATTATTGTCTTTATTCTTATACATATAACCAGCCCTTACGAGGAATACTTTTCACCCACTTCTGTTTGAAATGCTCGTCTTGAGGAAAATTGAACACCCTAATATGTCCTTTATTGGAAGCGCAATTGCTAGTTTAACCTGGTACTACACACTTTGCAGGCATCTTTTTACCTTTATAGTTTCGTTTGTGCAGGTAAATAATTAAAAACACATTAAAAATCACCTTCCAATCTTCTTCTTTACTCTGGAAGATTACACTAATGACTTAAAAACAAATAAAAGCTCGGCCCGCTATTCAGCGTTGCCATATTTCAATGCTCCGGCCTAGTGAGTAAAGTCGGCCATGGTTGACATGACCACCATAACTTAGCTAGAGGTGCGTTAGACTAGACATCCGGAGGTCTCGGGTTCAAAACCCGCTGACAATCGTTTCTTTTTCCGTCTTTTTCTGGTAGCATTTCAACACTATTTTTCTGCATTATCTAGGGACGCCCTGTTGACCAGCTTTATCAACTCCCTGACCAGCTTCGTGGCAGGCTTTGTGATATTTTCGGTGCTCGGCTACATGGCTCACACGGCAGGGATGCCGATCGAGAAAGTGGCTACCGAAGGACCAGGCTTGGTGTTCATCGTCTATCCAGCAGCCATAGCCACGATGCCTGGAAGCATTTTCTGGGCTCTCATCTTCTTCATGATGCTTCTCACACTTGGCCTGGACAGCTCGGTAATAATAGTAATAATTACTTATTTCGTCCATACATCCTTGGAAAACGATTGAATATGTCATGTATAATCACCATAAAAAATTACACAGGGTGTACGCTAGAGTCAAATGAGTACCTACTACTTTTTATAAAATTTATTCCGGACCTTAGAAAAGTTGCAAGTTAACCTTACAATTATTAAGGGCCCCACAGACGTGGTGCTTTTTCATCAGGTTTGCACGACGTGCCAACTGATGTCGGTTAAACCGATGGAACGATACCTCCACACACTGTTCGGTTTTCTTTCAGTTTCTCGCAAATTTTTGGTCCGGTAACATGGATAATAGTTTAGCATTGGCGGCGGCTTTAGCTATTAAAGTGAAATGCAGCAAGAAAAAACGTTCTAAATGGGCGAAACAGTGGCTTTTAAAAAGAGGCCAATTCTCCCATATAAATCTATTAGAAGAATTGCGTCTGGAACCAGGGGATTGGTACACTTATTTGAGGATGGATAAAGAAACATACTTAGAATTACTTAATTCAGTAGCACCTCTAATAAAAAAATAGGATACTCGGATGAGACAAAGTATTTCCCCTCATGAACGTCTGACAGCTTCATTGAGATTCCTTGCTACGGGTAGAAGCTACGAGGATTTGGAATTTTCTTGGATGCATTTACTTTTTGTAACTCCTTCCTTAACGATCCGCGAATGGAGTCAATCTTCCTTTTCACTGAATCTGTATTTGCAGAGGGATCTATATCTCTTCATTTTTTCAACAGTTCTCCGTAGGCCTTATTTTTCTTGTCTGCATACTCAGCGGATTTGACTTTCCAGAGACACGGAAAACTCCTATACATGTGTATGAATTCCATCATAAATTGTTTGCTATTTTGCCGTGTATCGCACATTTTTGATAGGTGTCGCTAACCCTAGATACGCTTACTCGAAGGCAACCAGAACGACACTGCAAAATCCCGTCGTGATTGCACGATGAACGGCCACACATGAACCGAGTTGCACGATGGCGTTCGAAACCGACGGGTAAAATCAAGCTCGGACAGATTTTTTGGAACGACGGTCAACACGACGGTTTTTCGGCACACACGGACCGAAATGAGTGTGATCGGTTGGCACGTCGTGCAAACCTGATGAAAAAGAACGATGTCTGTGGGGCCCTTTACATCCACTCATAATGGGTTGTCCAAACATTGACTTGCTTATTATAAAAACCAAGAGACTTAGAATTTGTGATGTACACATACGAGTATTGTTTTAGATCGTTGTATATTGCGTAACGCGAAAATTATTGAATTGATTTCAATGAATTTTTGACACAGTATTACTACCGCAGCGAGGATGGAAGACGCGTATGTTTTGGAAAAATAGTGTCAGTGGCGGCGCAGCAATAATAGAAAAACTAAAAATATAAAAAAGCAGCTCAAACTTTGTTTTAGGCGTTTTACGAGTTCCTGATCATTTAAATTTTTTTTTTGCATTATTGCAGTTTGGGGGATCTGAAGCGATCATAACAGCCTTGAGCGACGAATTTCCGAAGATAGGAAGAAACAGAGAGATCTTCGTAGCCTGTCTCTTCTCTCTCTACTTTCTCGTTGGACTTGCCTCCTGCACACAAGGAGGCTTCTATTTTTTTCACTTACTGGACAGGTATGCAGCTGGATATTCTATGCTTTTCGCTGTGTTCTTCGAGTCCATCACAGTCTCATGGATATACGGTGAGTACTTCAAATTTAGGGGGGAAGACTGATTCACACTATCCAGAAGTTGACAAACATGTTCGTTATCACAAAGTTCCCATCATCTATACCTACATATCTAGATAACATCAGGCAACAGTATTGCCTATTTTTTTGCCTGTCCATTAACTGTATCAGTTTATTTTATTGTACACACTATTTTCGTTTACGGCTCAAATTCCGGACATTTTAATGATTTTTGTGATTCCGCCCGGACCCGAAATTTAGCTCCAAAATTCTTGACATGTCCTGTTTTTTTTCCGGACGAATGATCACCCTATACCTGTCTACATTATATCTGCATAATAGATGGACCTCACATAGGGAGCATATTAATTTTACTTCCTACACCGATAGGTATTGTGATTTGTGTGTTTTATGATATCTACATAACGAAAATCCATCTGTCTGTAGGCGTTTTTCTAGCCCCGTAATCTCAGTAACCGCTGCATGGATCGTGATGGAATTTGGGTAACGATGTGCTGTGGGGTCGTAGTGGATAATGCTTTTTTTTATTTTTTATAACTGAGCAGACCGCGCAGGCAAAGCCTAAATACCAGAGTACTGCGACTGCTGTGAAAGGGTTACGTTAGGGGAAGTTTGTTAACGAGAGATTTGAATGGGCCAATACACGCAGGCCCAATAAATACATCTTCTGGCAGTCCATTCCAAGCCTTGGACATCCTGGGAATAAATGTGCGGTTGTACCGCTCAGTTCTTGATGTATGAAGAACGACCGTCTTAGGATGAGATGCAGCGGTCGCACGGGTACATCTGATAGGAGCAGTGAGCGGCGGAACGATAGAGGATAGTTCAGAGGAGCAGATTCCGTTGGAATATCGGTAGAAGCGTGAGAGGTCACCAACAACACGCCGGTGAGAAAGTGACTGAAGGTGGCGCGTTAAGGCCGGATCGCCAATTAGTCGGATTGCCCTTCTCTGGACGGCATCTAGTATAGACAGGGTAGTAGGGGCAGCAGCTCCCCAGACATGAGAGCAGTACTCCAGGCAAGGTCTTATCTGGGCTTTATATGTATAGCGTGAGGAGGTTACATGGTGAGAAATACTTTCTGGCTCTAAATAGGTAGCCAAGCTTTTTACCAGCAGCTGTTGCAATTGACGTGACGTGTTCGTGCCAGATCAGATTTTCTGTAATGTTGACTCCCTTGGCAAAGCCTGGTTGTTCATTAGAACCTGGTGTTGGCTAGGGCACTTCTTGTTTGATAGCGTACAACTGGGTCTTGGAGGCATAAAATTTAACCATATTCTTAAGCCCCCAAGCGGTAATGGTATCGAGATCCTTTGAAAGTGAAGCTGCCACTGCCAGTCTTCTGCGTTCCAGCTCGACCACAGAGATCGGTCTATTGCTCATGTTGCCTGCATGCAGCGTACTGTCATCCGCAAAACTGTGGATTGGGTTTGTAGTGCTAGAGAGTAGATCATTAATGTGAAGCAGGAACAATGTCGGAGCCAATACCGATCCCTGCGGAACCCCGGCATTGATGCTATGGAAAGAAGAGGAAAAGCCGTCTACCACGACAGAGATTTTCCGACCTGAGAGGAAGTCTGCGAGCCAACCGCAAAGCTTAACAGGGAGCGCATAAGACGGGAGCTTGTTTAGGAGAGCTGCATGCCACAGTTGATCGAATGCCTTTGCAATATCGAGAGCAACGACGTGAGCCTCGCCAAATGACTGGATGAGTTTGCTGCTATAATTTTGAAAATCGGTGCATTGGCGGCGGAGTAATTAGCAAAAAAATTCTATAATATTCTTCAAACTTCATTTTTAGACGTTTTATGGGTTTGTAATCGGTTTCTACTTTGTTTTGGTGGGGATGAAATTGGGGTGAATAGGAAGTGGCGGGTTGTATAACCGAAAAATTTGTTGTATTCGTAATAGGCTATCTATTGACCTCTGAAATAAAGACCTAGGACCTAGAGGCATAATACACCTTTTTAGGTCCATCCGAACATTGCCTTGTCTATAGATACGAGCATTCTTTTGTTTAGATCATTATTTTGTTTAACCTGGTAACTATTGAATTGATTTCAATGAAATGTTGACACAGTATTATTACCGTGGCGAGGATGGAAAACGCGTATGGTTTTTATGAATCGTGTCAGTAGCGGCGCAGCAATAGGTAATAATAAAAGAACTAACGGTATAAAAATAATTTAAATTTCGTTTTTAGGCGATTTGGGGGTTTCTGATCTTCTTCCACATTGTTTTCGAGGGGGTAAAATTGGAGAAGTTTAGCAGTGGAGGGTTGTGAAAGTGAAACATTGTTTGTATTATCATATTATACAGGGTGGTCTAATAAGCGCGCGGTGCTCCCTAGCGGCTATACCGTTTAAATTAGAAGAAGATGTTTGGAATTAAAAACGTTTCTTTTCAAATGGTCTACATTTCAAAATTTTCTAAATGAAAATTTGGAAAACCTGTTGAAAAATTTACCACTGGAGTTTTTAAGAATAATGTGGTTACAGTTAGATGGAGCGAAAGCACATTTTGGTATTAGAGGTCGAAACACTTTAGATGAAAGGTTTTCTGCCAATTGTTTCGTCTGCGAGCCACGCCACCTACGATTTTTCCAATTCCTACGCAATAATTACAAAACCGTAAATATCTTAAAAACCATCAAAGATAGAACCACATGTGCCTGGATAAAAGTGAAAAAGAATTTAATTTCGCATCCACCGACATGAAACTTATCATACCATCCCATTTGAGAAAAAAAAGTTTTTAACGTTTCCAACTTTTCAAATTTGAAAATTGCTAGTCTATCGATTTAACGTTCTTTTGAAACAACGATCTTACTGAAACACAAGTACGGCACGTACTTGTTTCAAAACCGAAAGTCGCACCTTTTTATCGCGTTTAGTTTCCGAGATATTAACGTTTCTTGTAAAGTACTACAAACGTCAAATTTTGCAAAAATTGCTGAATAACTCCGAAAATAGGCTTCGTAGACATAAATAATGGTCAACAAACTGGACCTAAAAATCGAAGCTGAATTCAAAAGCATAATAATATACACATACAGGGTGTTCCATTTAAAATAAGGAAGTTGATACCTACTTCCAGTATATCCGGAAGTCCGCCATCTTTGAAATTATTTTCTAAATATAGAGCATTTGAAGAGAAACGTTTCTTATTTAAAACATTTTCGTCTAATTTAAATGGTATGGCCGATAGAGAGCACAGCGCTCTTATTGGACCACCCTGTATAATTATATAATGTGTGTAAGTCATAGCAATGAAATTTATAACCATACCGTCGTCCGTGGTAGAGAACGATGAAGTCTATGGTTTTTGAAAATTGTGTCAGTGGCGGTTAAACTAAATTCAAAAAAAAAGAAAATATACTATAAAAGCCTTAGAACTCTGTTTTTGCGTACTCTAGGGATCTCGGATCATTTTCTACTTTTTTTGATTCGTCAAAATAAGCCGTAGTAGAATGGGGTCTCGAATAGGGTGGTTGGGAATCCCCGGAAGACACTTTTCAGTGTCCTTTAAAGGTTGTTACTGGTAGTATAATCTGTTTTTGAAGATCAGAAAATCGGCATACCATTTGATTTAGGATATCAGCTGACGATTGCAGAATAAAAACTCTGACGTCCTATTTCCTACGGAGAGAGTTGCAAGAAACTACTTACAAGAGTTTTTGCTGTGTGAAAATAGTAAAATAGTATCAACGTAATGTGTGGGAAGTTTTGATTCAATCAATTTTGAATTTATTTTTTATTTGATAAGCAGAATAGTGAAGGTCGACCTTACTTGGGGTCCTCTACTGTCTGTGCAAAACATGAAATGTGTTTGAAAAACTGAGTCAATCGACTTGACTGTATTTTTGGTACAATTTTACAGATATAATCAGGCCAATGATCATCATTAGATAAATATCACCTTGGAAAACTGTTGGTTTTGTTAGAGTCATTTTCACCTCGATTCTCGCGTGTTCCTGAACATTTTCTTATCTTTATTTGATGTCGTGTCATAAAAAGCGCCCCTTCAGTAGTATGGATTAATTTAGTGTGCGAAAAAGACCATTCCTCCATTTTGCATAACTGAATCAGCAAGGTCTACATAATGGTATGTACATTACGGAGATTTTGCGGGTAAATTCGGTCTTTTATTTTTTTATATTATCCGTCGTTACACACCAAGCTATACCTTGTTACCACAAATGATGGCGCCAATGGCATCAGGATATATCTTAAATGGTTTAAGCACAAAATGGAGGACTCATTTGCCATAATTAGTTTATAAAAAATACCACAGATCAATAATGGGTGGGCCCTCCATGTTGACGAATGCACTCCTATAGCCTACGCGGCATGCTCGTAATCTGAATCCTCATATTTGAGGACGTGCATTATCTTGCTGAAAGAAACCCTCTTCGAGGCCTCGGACATATGGAACATCAATTGGTTCTAACACCTCAATCACATAACATTGCGCAGTCATTGTATCTTGTGTCACGAATCACAAGTAAAGGCGACTTGCTGTGTCACGAATCACAAGTAAAGGCGACTTGCTGTTGAATGCAATAGCACCCCAAACCATCAAACCAATAGGACGGTGTACATGGCGCTCAACAGCAAACTGGAGATCACGTCGTTCACCCCGTCGTCGTCTTAACGCGTTGGCATCTGTCCTGTGCCCCTAGACAAAACCTACCTGGACTCGTCGGAGAAGGCCGTCCGATGCCACTCGGCATGCCATTGTCGGTGTTCTTGGCACCAATCTAACCGTTGGCGACGATGAGTTGCAGTGAGTGGTAGCACTAGATGCGGACGATATGATCCTGAGCCCATTTCACTCAATCTGTGGCACAATACAATTCAATACCGGGTGGTATTCTGAAAATGCAGAATTCAAAAACGCTAACAACAGTGTTGTTAGATTTACCACTAATTCGTTACACGTCATAATTTTGTAATTTTATAACTACAATATATTATGAGGAGCTCAGAATGTCAAATTAATTTTGTTCTCAGTCAGCCACTGTAAAAATGTTATCGAGTGGTCTGACTCAGTAGTACAATAATGAGCTACAGGCTGTTGTAAGTATCCAGAATTCTGAAGAATATGTTTCATGATTAGGTCGTCGAGGAATCTAAGTCGATCATTGTCGAGTGGTCTGACTCGGTCGTATACCAATAAGCGACACCTTCGTAGTAATTGTTCCGTGTTCTGAAGTTTATATTTTATCACCGTGTAGTCGGGGTGAGTCTTCGTTGGTAGCCGTCGAGTGGTCTGACTCGGTCGTACAGCAATGAGCTACGACCTGCTGTAAGTATCTAGGGTTTTGAAAAATATGTTTCATGATTGGAATCTAAGTCGATCATTGTCGAGTGGTCTGTCTGACTCGGTCGTATACGAATAAGCGATACCTTCATATAGTAATTGTTCCGCGTTCTGAAGTTTATATTTTACGATCATGTCATCGGGGTGAGTCTCCGTTGGTAGCCGTCGAGTGGTCTGACTCGGTCGTACAGCAATTAGCTACGGACTGTTGTAAGTATCCAGTGATGTGATTTCAAGATTATGTTTCATGATTAGGTCATCGAGGAACCTCAGTCAATTATCGTCGAGTGGTCTGACTCTTTGGTATAGCAATAGAGGATACCTTTGTAGTAATTGTTGTGCGTTCCGAAGTTTATATTTTATGATCATGTCATCGGGGTGAGTCTTCGTTTGTAGCCATCGAGTGGTTTGACTCGGTCGTACAGCAATGAGCTACGGCCTGTTGTAAGTATCCAGTGATCTCAAGATTATGTTTCATGACTAGGTCGTTGAGGAATCTCAGTGAATTATCGTCGAGTGGTCTGACTCTGTGGTATAGCAATAGGTGATACCTTTGTAGTAATTATTGTCTCGCGTTTTGAAGTTTATATTTTATCACCGTGTAATCGAGGTAAGTCTTCGTTGGTAGCCGTCGAGTGGTTTGACTCGGTCGTATAGCAATGAGCTACGGGCTGTTGCAAGTATCCAGTGATTTCAAGATTATGTTTCATCATTAGGTCGTAGAGGAATCTCAGTCGATTGTCGTCGAGTGGTCTGACTCTGTGGTATAGCAATAGGCGATACCTTTGTAGTAATTATTGCTCCGCGTTTTAAAGTTTAAATTTTATCACCGTGTAATCGGGTGGGTCTTCGTTGGTAGCCGTCGAGTGGTCTGACTCGGTCGTACAGCAATGAGTTACGGCCTGTTGTAAGTATCCAGTGATTTCAAGTTTATGTTTCATGATTATAGGTCGTCGAGGAATCTAAATCCATCATTGTCAAGTGGTTTGACTCGGTCGTATAGCATAGCAATAGGCTTTGTAGTAATTGCTCCGCGTTTTGAAGTTTATATTTTTTGATCATGTCGTCGTGGTGAGTTTTCGTTGGTAGCTGTCAAGTGGTTTTACTCGGTTGTGCATCAATGAGTTAAAGCCTGTTATAAGTATCCAGTTATTTCAAGATTATGTTTCATGATTAAGTCGTCGAGGATTCTCAGTCGATTATCGTCGAGTGGTCTGACTCAGCCGTATAATAGTAGACGACGCCTTGTAGTAACTGTTCCGCGTTCCAAAATTCGATTTTCTGGACAGAAATATATCATATATTTTTTTAAGCTGCCATCCCTAGCTGCTGCTCTCTGCTTCCAGGCACCCAACGCTTCTGCGACGACATCCGAGACATGATCGGCTTCGCGCCGGGGTACTACTGGCGGTTCTGCTGGAAGTTTGCGGCACCCGCCTTTCTTCTTTTCATCATCGTTTACGGGCTGCTGGGCTACGAACCGCTCACCTACGAGAAGTACGTCTACCCGAGTTGGGCTAACGCCTTGGGATGGGCTATCACGGGCTCTTCCGTCATCATGATACCGGGGATCGCCCTTTACAAGTTTTGTACCACCAGAGGGTCCTTTTTGAAGGTACGTATTATTATTAGGTAACTACTCTAATTAACTAAGATACGAAGTTTCATCCTTATAAGAGATCAATTAATGGATCTGGGCATCGGAGATTTTCCATTTGCGTTGAACTAGGCTAAAACTCAAAACAGCAGCCAAATTTGTAATTAGGATACTCTAATTATCTAGGATACGAGGTTTAGTCCTCATCGAAGGTCGAATAAAGATTTTAGATTTTTTGCGGGTGAACCTCAGGATCCGAGCATCGGAGATTTTCCATTTTTGTTGAACTAGACTAAAACTCAGAACAGCAGCCAGATTTGTAATTAGGATACTCTAATTATCCAGGATACGAGGTTTCGTCCTCATCGAAGGTCGCATAAAGATTTTAGATTTTTTGCGGGTGAACCTCAGGATCCAGGGCATCGGAGATTTTCCATTTTCGTTGAACGAGACTAAAACCTAAAACAGCAACCAGATTTGTAATTAGGATACTCTAATTATCCAGTATACGAGATTTCGTCCTCATCGAAGGTCGAATAAAGATTTTAGATTTTTTGCGGGTGAACCTCAGGATCCAGGGCATCGGAGATTTTCCATTTTCGTTGAACGAGACTAAAACTCAAAACAGCAACCAGATTTGTAATTAGGATACTCTAATTATCCAGGATACGAGGTTTCGTCCTCATCGAAGGTCGAATAAAGATTTTAGATTTTTTGCGGGTGAACCTCAGGATCCAGGGCATCGGAGATTTTCCATTTTCGTTGAACGAGACTAAAACTCAAAACAGCAACCAGATTTGTAATTAGGATACTCTAATTATCCAGGATACGAGGTTTCGTCCTCATCGAAGGTCGAATAAAGATTTTAGATTTTTTGCGGGTGAACCTCAGGATCCAGGGCATCGGAGATTTTCCATTTTCGTTGAACGAGACTAAAACTCAAAACAGTAACCAGATTTGTAATTAGGATACTCTAATTATCCAGGATACGAGGTTTCGTCCTCATCGAAGGTCGAATAAAGATTTTAGATTTTTTGCGGGTGAACCTCAGGATCCGAGCATCGGAGATTTTCCACTTTCGTTGAACGAGACTAAAACCCAAAACAGCAACCAGATTTGTAATTAGGATACTCTAATTATCCAGGATACGAGGTTTCGTCCTCATCGAAGGTCGAATAAAGATTTTAGATTTTTTGCGGGTGAATCTCAGGATCCAGGGCATCGGAGATTTTCCATTTTCGTTGAACGAGACTAAAACTCAAAACAGCAGCCAGATTTGTAATTAGAATACTCTAATTATCTAGGATACGAGGTTTCGTCCTCATCGAAGGTCGAATAAAGATTTTAGATTTTTTGCGGGTGAACCTCAGGATCCGAGCATCGGAGATTTTCCATTTTCGTTGAACGAGACTAAAACCTAAAACAGCAACCAGATTTGTAATTAGGATACTCTAATTATCCAGGATACGAGGTTTCGTCCTCATCGAAGGTCGAATAAAGGTTTTAGATTTTTTGCGGGTGAACCTCAGGATCCGAGCATCGGAGATTTTCCATTTTCGTTGAACGAGACTAAAACCTAAAACAGCAACCAGATTTGTAATTAGGATACTCTAATTATCCGGGATACGAGGTTTCGTCCTCATCGAAGGTCGAATAAAGATTTTAGATTTTTTGCGGGTGAACCTCAGGATCCAGGGCATCGGAGATTTTCCATTTTCGTTGAACGAGACTAAAACTCAAAACAGCAACCAGATTTGTAATTAGGATACTCTAATTATCCAGGATACGAGGTTTCGTCCTCATCGAAGGTCGAATAAAGATTTTAGATTTTTTGCGGGTGAACCTCAGGATCCGAGCATCGGAGATTTTCTACTTTCGTTGAACGAGACTAAAACCCATAACAGCAACCAGATTTGTAATTAGGATACTCTAATTATCCAGGATACGAGGTTTCGTCCTCATCGAAGGTCGAATAAAGATTTTAGATTTTTTGAGGGTGAATCTCAGGATCCAGGGCATCGGAGATTTTCCATTTTCGTTGAACGAGACTAAAACTCAAAACAGCCGCCAGATTTGTAATTAGAATACTCTAATTATCTAGGATACGAGGTTTCGTCCTCATCGAAGGTCGAATAAAGATTTTAGATTTTTTGCGGGTGAACGTCAGGATCCGAGCATCGGAGATTTTCCATTTTCGTTGAACGAGACTAAAACCTAAAACAGCAACCAGATTTGTAATTAGGATACTCTAATTATCCAGGATACGAGGTTTCGTCCTCATCGAAGGTCGAATAAAGATTTTAGATTTTTTGAGGGTGAATCTCAGGATCCAGGGCATCGGAGATTTTCCATTTTCGTTGAACGAGACTAAAACTCAAAACAGCCGCCAGATTTGTAATTAGAATACTCTAATTATCTAGGATACGAGGTTTCGTCCTCATCGAAGGTCGAATAAAGATTTTAGATTTTTTGCGGGTGAACCTCAGGATCCGAGCATCGGAGATTTTCCATTTTCGTTGAACGAGACTAAAACCTAAAACAGCAACCAGATTTGTAATTAGGATACTCTAATTATCCAGGATACGAGGTTTCGTCCTCATCGAAGGTCGAATAAAGATTTTAGATTTTTTGAGGGTGAATCTCAGGATCCAGGGCATCGGAGATTTTCCATTTTCGTTGAACGAGACTAAAACTCAAAACAGCCGCCAGATTTGTAATTAGAATACTCTAATTATCTAGGATACGAGGTTTCGTCCTCATCGAAGGTCGAATAAAGATTTTAGATTTTTTGCGGGTGAACCTCAGGATCCAGGGCATCGGAGATTTTCCATTTTCGTTGAACGAGACTAAAACTCAAAACAGCAACCAGATTTGTAATTAGGATACTCTAATTATCCAGGATACGAGGTTTCGTCCTCATCGAAGGTCGAATAAAGATTTTAGATTTTTTGCGGGTGAACCTCAGGATCCGAGCATCGGAGATTTTCTACTTTCGTTGAACGAGACTAAAACCCATAACAGCAACCAGATTTGTAATTAGGATACTCTAATTATCCAGGATACGAGGTTTCGTCCTCATCGAAGGTCGAATAAAGATTTTAGATTTTTTGCGGGTGAACCTCAGGATCCGAGCATCGGAGATTTTCCATTTTCGTTGAACGAGACTAAAACCCATAACAGCAACCAGATTTGTAATTAGGATACTCTAATTATCCAGGATACGGAGTTTCGTCCTCATCGAAGGTCGAATAAAGGTTTTAGATTTTTTGCGGGAGAACCTCAGGATCCGAGCATCGGAGATTTTCCATTTTCGTTGAACGAGACTAAAACCTAAAACAGCAACCAGATTTGTAATTAGGATACTCTAATTATCCAGGATACGAGGTTTCGTCCTCATCGAAGGTCGAATAAAGATTTTAGATTTTTTGCGGGTGAACCTCAGGATCCGAGCATCGGAGATTTTCTACTTTCGTTGAACGAGACTAAAACCCATAACAGCAACCAGATTTGTAATTAGGATACTCTAATTATCCAGGATACGGAGTTTCGTCCTCATCGAAGGTCGAATAAAGGTTTTAGATTTTTTGCGGGAGAACCTCAGGATCCGAGCATCGGAGATTTTCCATTTTCGTTGAACGAGACTAAAACCTAAAACAGCAACCAGATTTGTAATTAGGATACTCTAATTATCCGGGATACGAGGTTTCGTCCTCATCGAAGGTCGAATAAAGATTTTAGATTTTTTGCGGGTGAACCTCAGGATCCAGGGCATCGGAGATTTTCCATTTTCGTTGAACGAGACTAAAACTCAAAACAGCAACCAGATTTGTAATTAGGATACTCTAATTATCCAGGATACGAGGTTTCGTCCTCATCGAAGGTCGAATAAAGATTTTAGATTTTTTGCGGGTGAACCTCAGGATCCGAGCATCGGAGATTTTCTACTTTCGTTGAACGAGACTAAAACCTAAAACAGCAACCAGATTTGTAATTAGGATACTCTAATTATCCAGGATACGAGGTTTCGTCCTCATCGAAGGTCGAATAAAGATTTTAGATTTTTTGCGGGTGAACCTCAGGATCCGAGCATCGGAGATTTTCTACTTTCGTTGAACGAGACTAAAACCCATAACAGCAACCAGATTTGTAATTAGGATACTCTAATTATCCAGGATACGAGGTTTCGTCCTCATCGAAGGTCGAATAAAGATTTTAGATTTTTTGCGGGTGAACCTCAGGATCCGAGCATCGGAGATTTTCTACTTTCGTTGAACGAGACTAAAACCCATAACAGCAACCAGATTTGTAATTAGGATACTCTAATTATCCAGGATACGAGGTTTCGTCCTCATCGAAGGTCGAATAAAGATTTTAGATTTTTTGCGGGTGAACCTCAGGATCCGAGCATCGGAGATTTTCTACTTTCGTTGAACGAGACTAAAACCCATAACAGCAACCAGATTTGTAATTAGGATACTCTAATTATCCAGGATACGGAGTTTCGTCCTCATCGAAGGTCGAATAAAGGTTTTAGATTTTTTGCGGGTGAACCTCAGGATCCGAGCATCGGAGATTTTCCATTTTCGTTGAACGAGACTAAAACCTAAAACAGCAACCAGATTTGTAATTAGGATACTCTAATTATCCGGGATACGAGGTTTCGTCCTCATCGAAGGTCGAATAAAGATTTTAGATTTTTTGCGGGTGAACCTCAGGATCCAGGGCATCGGAGATTTTCCATTTTCGTTGAACGAGACTAAAACTCAAAACAGCAACCAGATTTGTAATTAGGATACTCTAATTATCCAGGATACGAGGTTTCGTCCTCATCGAAGGTCGAATAAAGATTTTAGATTTTTTGCGGGTGAACCTCAGGATCCGAGCATCGGAGATTTTCTACTTTCGTTGAACGAGACTAAAACCCATAACAGCAACCAGATTTGTAATTAGGATACTCTAATTATCCAGGATACGAGGTTTCGTCCTCATCGAAGGTCGAATAAAGATTTTAGATTTTTTGAGGGTGAATCTCAGGATCCAGGGCATCGGAGATTTTCCATTTTCGTTGAACGAGACTAAAACTCAAAACAGCCGCCAGATTTGTAATTAGAATACTCTAATTATCTAGGATACGAGGTTTCGTCCTCATCGAAGGTCGAATAAAGATTTTAGATTTTTTGCGGGTGAACCTCAGGATCCGAGCATCGGAGATTTTCCATTTTCGTTGAACGAGACTAAAACCTAAAACAGCAACCAGATTTGTAATTAGGATACTCTAATTATCCAGGATACGAGGTTTCGTCCTCATCGAAGGTCGAATAAAGATTTTAGATTTTTTGAGGGTGAATCTCAGGATCCAGGGCATCGGAGATTTTCCATTTTCGTTGAACGAGACTAAAACTCAAAACAGCCGCCAGATTTGTAATTAGAATACTCTAATTATCTAGGATACGAGGTTTCGTCCTCATCGAAGGTCGAATAAAGATTTTAGATTTTTTGCGGGTGAACCTCAGGATCCAGGGCATCGGAGATTTTCCATTTTCGTTGAACGAGACTAAAACTCAAAACAGCAACCAGATTTGTAATTAGGATACTCTAATTATCCAGGATACGAGGTTTCGTCCTCATCGAAGGTCGAATAAAGATTTTAGATTTTTTGCGGGTGAACCTCAGGATCCGAGCATCGGAGATTTTCTACTTTCGTTGAACGAGACTAAAACCCATAACAGCAACCAGATTTGTAATTAGGATACTCTAATTATCCAGGATACGAGGTTTCGTCCTCATCGAAGGTCGAATAAAGATTTTAGATTTTTTGAGGGTGAATCTCAGGATCCAGGGCATCGGAGATTTTCCATTTTCGTTGAACGAGACTAAAACTCAAAACAGCCGCCAGATTTGTAATTAGAATACTCTAATTATCTAGGATACGAGGTTTCGTCCTCATCGAAGGTCGAATAAAGATTTTAGATTTTTTGCGGGTGAACCTCAGGATCCGAGCATCGGAGATTTTCCATTTTCGTTGAACGAGACTAAAACCTAAAACAGCAACCAGATTTGTAATTAGGATACTCTAATTATCCAGGATACGAGGTTTCGTCCTCATCGAAGGTCGAATAAAGGTTTTAGATTTTTTGCGGGTGAACCTCAGGATCCGAGCATCGGAGATTTTCCATTTTCGTTGAACGAGACTAAAACCTAAAACAGCAACCAGATTTGTAATTAGGATACTCTAATTATCCAGGATACGAGGTTTCGTCCTCATCGAAGGTCGAATAAAGATTTTAGATTTTTTGCGGGTGAACCTCAGGATCCGAGCATCGGAGATTTTCTACTTTCGTTGAACGAGACTAAAACCCATAACAGCAACCAGATTTGTAATTAGGATACTCTAATTATCCAGGATACGGAGTTTCGTCCTCATCGAAGGTCGAATAAAGGTTTTAGATTTTTTGCGGGAGAACCTCAGGATCCGAGCATCGGAGATTTTCCATTTTCGTTGAACGAGACTAAAACCTAAAACAGCAACCAGATTTGTAATTAGGATACTCTAATTATCCGGGATACGAGGTTTCGTCCTCATCGAAGGTCGAATAAAGATTTTAGATTTTTTGCGGGTGAACCTCAGGATCCAGGGCATCGGAGATTTTCCATTTTCGTTGAACGAGACTAAAACCTAAAACAGCAACCAGATTTGTAATTAGGATACTCTAATTATCCAGGATACGAGGTTTCGTCCTCATCGAAGGTCGAATAAAGATTTTAGATTTTTTGCGGGTGAACCTCAGGATCCGAGCATCGGAGATTTTCCATTTTCGTTGAACGAGACTAAAACCTAAAACAGCAACCAGATTTGTAATTAGGATACTCTAATTATCCAGGATACGGAGTTTCGTCCTCATCGAAGGTCGAATAAAGGTTTTAGATTTTTTGCGGGAGAACCTCAGGATCCGAGCATCGGAGATTTTCCATTTTCGTTGAACGAGACTAAAACCTAAAACAGCAACCAGATTTGTAATTAGGATACTCTAATTATCCAGGATACGAGGTTTCGTCCTCATCGAAGGTCGAATAAAGATTTTAGATTTTTTGCGGGTGAACCTCAGGATCCGAGCATCGGAGATTTTCTACTTTCGTTGAACGAGACTAAAACCCATAACAGCAACCAGATTTGTAATTAGGATACTCTAATTATCCAGGATACGAGGTTTCGTCCTCATCGAAGGTCGAATAAAGATTTTAGATTTTTTGCGGGTGAACCTCAGGATCCGAGCATCGGAGATTTTCCATTTTCGTTGAACGAGACTAAAACCCATAACAGCAACCAGATTTGTAATTAGGATACTCTAATTATCCAGGATACGGAGTTTCGTCCTCATCGAAGGTCGAATAAAGGTTTTAGATTTTTTGCGGGAGAACCTCAGGATCCGAGCATCGGAGATTTTCCATTTTCGTTGAACGAGACTAAAACCTAAAACAGCAACCAGATTTGTAATTAGGATACTCTAATTATCCAGGATACGAGGTTTCGTCCTCATCGAAGGTCGAATAAAGATTTTAGATTTTTTGCGGGTGAACCTCAGGATCCGAGCATCGGAGATTTTCTACTTTCGTTGAACGAGACTAAAACCCATAACAGCAACCAGATTTGTAATTAGGATACTCTAATTATCCAGGATACGAGGTTTCGTCCTCATCGAAGGTCGAATAAAGATTTTAGATTTTTTGCGGGTGAACCTCAGGATCCGAGCATCGGAGATTTTCTACTTTCGTTGAACGAGACTAAAACCCATAACAGCAACCAGATTTGTAATTAGGATACTCTAATTATCCAGGATACGGAGTTTCGTCCTCATCGAAGGTCGAATAAAGGTTTTAGATTTTTTGCGGGAGAACCTCAGGATCCGAGCATCGGAGATTTTCCATTTTCGTTGAACGAGACTAAAACCTAAAACAGCAACCAGATTTGTAATTAGGATACTCTAATTATCCGGGATACGAGGTTTCGTCCTCATCGAAGGTCGAATAAAGATTTTAGATTTTTTGCGGGTGAACCTCAGGATCCAGGGCATCGGAGATTTTCCATTTTCGTTGAACGAGACTAAAACTCAAAACAGCAACCAGATTTGTAATTAGGATACTCTAATTATCCAGGATACGAGGTTTCGTCCTCATCGAAGGTCGAATAAAGATTTTAGATTTTTTGCGGGTGAACCTCAGGATCCGAGCATCGGAGATTTTCTACTTTCGTTGAACGAGACTAAAACCTAAAACAGCAACCAGATTTGTAATTAGGATACTCTAATTATCCAGGATACGAGGTTTCGTCCTCATCGAAGGTCGAATAAAGATTTTAGATTTTTTGCGGGTGAACCTCAGGATCCGAGCATCGGAGATTTTCTACTTTCGTTGAACGAGACTAAAACCCATAACAGCAACCAGATTTGTAATTAGGATACTCTAATTATCCAGGATACGAGGTTTCGTCCTCATCGAAGGTCGAATAAAGATTTTAGATTTTTTGCGGGTGAACCTCAGGATCCGAGCATCGGAGATTTTCTACTTTCGTTGAACGAGACTAAAACCCATAACAGCAACCAGATTTGTAATTAGGATACTCTAATTATCCAGGATACGAGGTTTCGTCCTCATCGAAGGTCGAATAAAGATTTTAGATTTTTTGCGGGTGAACCTCAGGATCCGAGCATCGGAGATTTTCTACTTTCGTTGAACGAGACTAAAACCCATAACAGCAACCAGATTTGTAATTAGGATACTCTAATTATCCAGGATACGAGGTTTCGTCCTCATCGAAGGTCGAATAAAGATTTTAGATTTTTTGCGGGTGAACCTCAGGATCCGAGCATCGGAGATTTTCTACTTTCGTTGAACGAGACTAAAACCCATAACAGCAACCAGATTTGTAATTAGGATACTCTAATTATCCAGGATACGGAGTTTCGTCCTCATCGAAGGTCGAATAAAGGTTTTAGATTTTTTGCGGGTGAACCTCAGGATCCGAGCATCGGAGATTTTCTACTTTCGTTGAACGAGACTAAAACCCATAACAGCAACCAGATTTGTAATTAGGATACTCTAATTATCCGGGATACGAGGTTTCGTCCTCATCGAAGGTCGAATAAAGATTTTAGATTTTTTGCGGGTGAACCTCAGGATCCAGGGCATCGGAGATTTTCCATTTTCGTTGAACGAGACTAAAACTCAAAACAGCAACCAGATTTGTAATTAGGATACTCTAATTATCCAGGATACGAGGTTTCGTCCTCATCGAAGGTCGAATAAAGATTTTAGATTTTTTGCGGGTGAACCTCAGGATCCGAGCATCGGAGATTTTCTACTTTCGTTGAACGAGACTAAAACCCATAACAGCAACCAGATTTGTAATTAGGATACTCTAATTATCCAGGATACGAGGTTTCGTCCTCATCGAAGGTCGAATAAAGATTTTAGATTTTTTGAGGGTGAATCTCAGGATCCAGGGCATCGGAGATTTTCCATTTTCGTTGAACGAGACTAAAACTCAAAACAGCCGCCAGATTTGTAATTAGAATACTCTAATTATCTAGGATACGAGGTTTCGTCCTCATCGAAGGTCGAATAAAGATTTTAGATTTTTTGCGGGTGAACCTCAGGATCCGAGCATCGGAGATTTTCCATTTTCGTTGAACGAGACTAAAACCTAAAACAGCAACCAGATTTGTAATTAGGATACTCTAATTATCCAGGATACGAGGTTTCGTCCTCATCGAAGGTCGAATAAAGATTTTAGATTTTTTGAGGGTGAATCTCAGGATCCAGGGCATCGGAGATTTTCCATTTTCGTTGAACGAGACTAAAACTCAAAACAGCCGCCAGATTTGTAATTAGAATACTCTAATTATCTAGGATACGAGGTTTCGTCCTCATCGAAGGTCGAATAAAGATTTTAGATTTTTTGCGGGTGAACCTCAGGATCCAGGGCATCGGAGATTTTCCATTTTCGTTGAACGAGACTAAAACTCAAAACAGCAACCAGATTTGTAATTAGGATACTCTAATTATCCAGGATACGAGGTTTCGTCCTCATCGAAGGTCGAATAAAGATTTTAGATTTTTTGCGGGTGAACCTCAGGATCCGAGCATCGGAGATTTTCTACTTTCGTTGAACGAGACTAAAACCCATAACAGCAACCAGATTTGTAATTAGGATACTCTAATTATCCAGGATACGAGGTTTCGTCCTCATCGAAGGTCGAATAAAGATTTTAGATTTTTTGAGGGTGAATCTCAGGATCCAGGGCATCGGAGATTTTCCATTTTCGTTGAACGAGACTAAAACTCAAAACAGCCGCCAGATTTGTAATTAGAATACTCTAATTATCTAGGATACGAGGTTTCGTCCTCATCGAAGGTCGAATAAAGATTTTAGATTTTTTGCGGGTGAACCTCAGGATCCGAGCATCGGAGATTTTCCATTTTCGTTGAACGAGACTAAAACCTAAAACAGCAACCAGATTTGTAATTAGGATACTCTAATTATCCAGGATACGAGGTTTCGTCCTCATCGAAGGTCGAATAAAGGTTTTAGATTTTTTGCGGGTGAACCTCAGGATCCGAGCATCGGAGATTTTCCATTTTCGTTGAACGAGACTAAAACCTAAAACAGCAACCAGATTTGTAATTAGGATACTCTAATTATCCGGGATACGAGGTTTCGTCCTCATCGAAGGTCGAATAAAGATTTTAGATTTTTTGCGGGTGAACCTCAGGATCCAGGGCATCGGAGATTTTCCATTTTCGTTGAACGAGACTAAAACTCAAAACAGCAACCAGATTTGTAATTAGGATACTCTAATTATCCAGGATACGAGGTTTCGTCCTCATCGAAGGTCGAATAAAGATTTTAGATTTTTTGCGGGTGAACCTCAGGATCCGAGCATCGGAGATTTTCTACTTTCGTTGAACGAGACTAAAACCCATAACAGCAACCAGATTTGTAATTAGGATACTCTAATTATCCAGGATACGAGGTTTCGTCCTCATCGAAGGTCGAATAAAGATTTTAGATTTTTTGCGGGTGAACCTCAGGATCCGAGCATCGGAGATTTTCCACTTTCGTTGAACGAGACTAAAACCCAAAACAGCAACCAGATTTGTAATTAGGATACTCTAATTATCCAGGATACGAGGTTTTGTCCTCATCGAAGGTCGAATAAAGATTTTAGATTTTTTGAGGGTGAATCTCAGGATCCAGGGCATCGGAGATTTTCCATTTTCGTTGAACGAGACTAAAACTCAAAACAGCCGCCAGATTTGTAATTAGAATACTCTAATTATCTAGGATACGAGGTTTCGTCCTCATCGAAGGTCGAATAAAGATTTTAGATTTTTTGCGGGTGAACCTCAGGATCCGAGCATCGGAGATTTTCCATTTTCGTTGAACGAGACTAAAACCTAAAACAGCAACCAGATTTGTAATTAGGATACTCTAGTTATCCAGGATACGAGGTTTCGTCCTCATCGAAGGTCGAATAAAGATTTTAGATTTCTTGCGGGTGAACCTCAGGATCCGAGCATCGGAGATTTTCCATTTTCGTTGAATGAGACTAAAACCCAAAACAGCAACCAGATTTGTAATTAGGATACTCTAATTATCCAGGATACGAGGTTTCGTCCTCATCGAAGGTCGAATAAAGATTTTAGATTTTTTGCGGGTGGACCTCAGGATCCGGGCATAGAAGATTTTCCATTTTCGTTGAACGAGACTAAAACTCAAAACAGCATCCGGATTTGTAATAAGGATACTCTAATTATCTAGGGTACGATGTTTCGTTCTCATCGAAGGTCGAATAAAGATTTTAGATTTTTTGCGGGCGAACCTCAGGATCCGGGCATCGGAGATTTTCCATTTTCGTTGAACGAGATTAAAACTCAAAACAGCGGCCGGACTTGTAATAAGGATACTCTAATTATGTAGGATACGAGGTTTCGTTCTCATCGAAGGTCGAATAAATGTTTTAGATTTTTTGCGGGTGAACCTCAGGATCCGAGCATCGGAGATTTTCCATTTTTGTTGAACTAGACTAAAACTCAGAACAGCAGCCAGATTTGTAATTAGGATACTCTAATTATCTAGGATACGGAGTTTCGTCCTCATCGAAGGTCGAATAAAGGTTTTAGATTTTTTGCGGGAGAACCTCAGGATCCGAGCATCGGAGATTTTCCATTTTCGTTGAACGAGACTAAAACTCAAAACAGCAGCCAGATTTGTAATTAGGATACTCTAACTATATAGGATACGAGGTTTCGTCCTCACGAAGGTCGAATAAAGATTTTAGATTTTTTGCGGGTGAACCGGGCATCGGAGATTTTCCATTTTCGTTGAATGAGACTAAAACTCGAAATAGCGATCGCATTTGTAATTAGGATACTTTAATTATCTAGGACACGAGGTTTCGTCCTCTTGGAAGGTCGAATAAAGATTTTAGATTTTTTGCGGGTGAACCTCAGAATCCGGGCATCGGAGATTTTCCATTTTCGTTGAACGATACTAAAACCCAAAACAGCGACCGGATTTGTAATTAGGATACGAGGTTTCGCCCTCATGGACGGTCGAATAAAGATTTTAGATTTTTTGCGGGTGGACCTCAGGATCCGGGCATCGGAGATTTTCCATTTTCGTTGAACGAGACTAAAGCCCAAAACAGAGGCCGCATTTGTAATTAGAATACTCTAATTATTATCTAGGATACGAGGTTTCGTCCTCATCGAAGGTCGAATAAAGATTTTAGAAGTTGCTACAAGAACGTTAAAGAACAAATACGTACCTACGCTGCAGGGAGCAAAATGACATTTTGGACCGCATTTAAGCAGCAATAGTGTTTAAGAAACAAAATTCCAACAACTTTACGACTGGACGGTCCTTTTACTCGCGGCTTATCTATATCTATATATCTTTGCTAGTTGGCTTGGTAGTTGTAGCTACTGTATTAGATATTCAAAAACTGTCTCGATCCACAGCGCTTGAAGATTCTAACCACTCCTTACCGCGACTCCCTTTCATCGGGAGTTCCAATGGACAGCCAGCAGCAATCCAACGGTCAAATCGTCCAGTCAGAGAGTCAACAGGTCAGATTGACCACAACGCCAGATGGCGACACGAGGCCAGTCGACGTCTGAGACGGGTGCAGGGCAAAGTTCAAGGAATATTACGTGTAATCACTTAGATTTACCATATACCCGTTTTACATCAACGATATCCTCGCGAATTTATGCATGGATTGATCCATGGTCGTCTTCAAGGTCAAACTGATTGTGTTTTACATCTGCGAATTATAAAGCTACACTTACATTCACTCCCATTAGCAATTTGACAGCAAATTTATGTGCTTAACCATGGCCGACTCTACACTAGGCCGGAGCCTTAGATGTGGCAACGTGGCTTAGCTGTCAAATAGGTGGCCTATAGTTTCAGAATAATTATTACATTTTATATGTATTAGAGTTCATCTCGGTTAATAAATTAAGAAAAATACTTTTTAGAACTGCTACTACTAATACCACTTACATCTGATGTCTGTTTCATCATAGTCAGACACTACAAAATAAAAATAAACGCAACCTGTTTTCTGCCGCCACTTCCATTTCCACTTAAATGAACACTCAATTTACTCTGTAAATTATCACTTGAGCTAGAAAAATTCACTATTAGGTCACTGTGAAGCCATTCTTGCTGGTCTTGATTTCCCTTTCACTATCAAATGCTTTCGTAGGTATGCCCCAGGCCATGCCCAGATGAGTTCCATTAACTGTATTTTTCAGTGATATTTGGGAGGTCCAGAAAACATTATAGGTACCACATTGTGCTTTAAAATAGATCTTATCCTTTGAAATGCTTGTCAATTATTGTCTTTATCCTTATAAATATAACCAGCCCTTCCGAGGAATACCTTTCACCCACTTCTGTTTATGTCCCTTATCGGACACACAATTGCTAGTGCAACCTGGTACTACACACTTTGCAGGCATCTTTTTATCTTTATAGTTTCATTTGTGCAGGTAAATAAGTAGAAACCCATTCAAAATCACCTTGCAACGTTCTTTTTAATCTGGAATAGGGTTATGTTGGGCCATGGTTTGGTAGTCCTCTACTCATGCCTCTACTGGGCTGCAACCTGGTACTACACGCTTTGCAGGCATCTTTTTATCTGTATAGTTTCATTTGTGCAGGTAAATAATTAGAAACCCATTCAAAATCACCTTGCAACGTTCTTTTTAATCTGGAATATGGTGATGTTGGGCCATGGTTTGGTAGTCCTCTACTGGGCTGCAACCTGGTACTACACGCTTTGCAGGCATCTTGTTATCTTTATAGTTTCATTTGTGCAGGTAAATAATTAGAAACAAATTAATAATCACCTTCCAACGATATTTTCTGCACCTGGAAGAATACACATGACATAACAACAAATGAAAACACGGCCTGATCTCCAACGTTGCCATATTTCAATGCTCCGGCCTAGTGAGTAGAGACGGCCATGGCTTAACCTATGTCAACTCTGTGCTGACATTTACATTGCACAAAATTCGAAGTTCACTTCAAACTGCAATTTGGACAGGCGCAAGCAGCTTGCAAAAGCCTAGCAGAAATAAAATTTTTAGGTTAAAAACCTCGTAGAACTGTCGTTGTTCGACGTTCTGTGAGTTAAATCACTTCACTATCAATATTATCAATCAGTATTTTGAATTCACGGTATAGATGATACAATGATACCGTCAGCGATCCACAGCCTCCTATTTCTTATTTTTTACTTATACCTCGCCAAAGTAGCCAACGATGCGGCAGTGCCCAGTAAGACAATTAGCTGATAGTCCAGTATTTGAATTTAATTTCTACCTTGGTTCTAGGGGTTTCTTTCAGTTTGTTTCCGCGTTTTCTAACCTCTAAATTCGGTAATGTAAATGGAAGGCCTCTACGGAAACATTGACCTGGATCCGGATAGATCAGTTATATGTCAAACAGCTGTCAATGCCTGTCAAGTGGGATTTATGATTCCATGAATTTAACGGACATCGAACAACGAAAAAGTTGGTTTAACAATAAAAAACAGATGGTTAAGTAAAGCAGCTACTGATATGAATCATCCGACCGCAATCACTTACTGTACAAGAGTGAACTACCCTATTTCTGACAGATCTCAGGTCACTTTCCGAACGTCAGGGTCAGTGATCGAACTGATCGGGTTAACCCGATCACCGTTTCCGTAAAGGCCTGGAGAGAAATGAAATGTCAATTTCAACTTCAAGTTGAAAGTCAATGTAAATGTAGCTTAAAACCATGGATTTTGTGACAGCATGCAGTGCTGCCAACACTGTTGCTGTCATATGATTTAGCGGTTTTCGCAAGACCTTTCCAATTCGCATTTTTTGTGACCATTTGACAGTCAAACTCTTAATTTGATTGTGAATTATTTTCATTTACAAAATGTTTAATAATATACAGAATCGGGTATGCATGGCATGCATCTTATGATTTTATGGTTGGCACTACCGAATTTGACGTCAAACTTGACCACAGATTAGAACAGGTTCTGAATCAGTAGAGAGATTTTGAGCCACTAAAAATTGGGACGACGCTATCCGTAAACATTATTCTGAGCATGCGCAGTGTGTTTCGAATAACGGATAAGCGTGTGCCTTGTGTACAGTTTTTGTAACCGAAATCTGTGACGTGTATCGTTGCGTTATTTGACAATTGACATTAACAATTATTGGACCTATTGGATTTTAACTTAACCTCACATTATGATCGATTTGGTCGGAAATGTTACGTGCAACAAGTAAACACAACAAGCAGAAAATAGATCACATCACAAGTGAAATAAAAAATAGGTTATGCAGGATCCCCAAAGCATGACATTTCAGATTTCACTACCATGGTTCAGTCCCGTGATGATCACACGCTGTTGCCGGAGACGCCTAACTTTGTAGCTTTTATTGGATAATACTGTCAAATAAAATTGACGGAAGAAAACCTGATCCTTTGGTACAATGATAAACCACAAAATAAGTATTGTTGCTGTCAAAACCATCACGGTTCTTTTCTCATTGCCGCATAGTGGTTTGGACCTGGCAATACCGCACGCAATCATATCGTACCGTAAACTTCCGTAGCTAACGTACAACTTTATCGGTTATTCGTCGATTCGGTTATTTCGGGAGAACTGCGCATGCCACAAATAGCCGATAACGTGCAATAACGTCAGGAAACGGACGTCCAAAAACTCTCTAGTGAAGAAATGCATTGACTTCTTTGACGTCAAATTCCTGTTTTACACTTGTCAATTTTGACCACGAATTAAAACCATGGATTTGTTGTTGATATAAAACGGGTAATAGAGATCTTCTGCAGTTTGATGGCCCTGATGAGATGATCGTCAAAAGAATTGTCAGTAGATTTTTGGGGACTCTTTTCGGTTCAAGGGTTGTGGATTGAAGGTTCATCGCTCGTTTAGAACAGTTTGGCCCTTTTTCCAGTATTTTAGCAGCTCTAAGAGTGGGTTTATCAATGCGTAGAAGAAAAATGAAGAGACCTGTAAAGTACTATAGTACAACATCAAGTATCTCCTGAAGCTGATTTCGGAAATGTTTTTACTTTTTTGTCTTCCTCACCACATAAAAGAACGAACAAACTAAAAATTAGGGCCATCGACCTTCCAGAAGACGATATAACAGTGGCATACTTACCTTGGGATGAGGGGGACATGTCACCCTTTTTAGAATTGAAAAAAAATAAGCTATATCCTGTCTGATGATACTATTTGCCTATAGTACCCCATTCCCCACCAAAACCATCAGAATTATAGAAATATACATGTACCCCCCATAATGGAACTGTATCTACGCCACTAGAATATGAATAACTGTATTTTGTGAGAAGCTTGTACCTAAACCCAAACATCTTCTTTAGAATAGTACTTTGGTAGACAGCTATTTAATAGTATGGTAATAATTTTGGACACAAGCCATTGCCAATGTCATATTCAAGGTCATCATCCCATCCTTTTTTTAAGTAATTTCCTTCCTTTCAAAGATACTTGCATGGGTAATTTAAAATGGACATCATTCATGTTTGTGGCATTAATAATGTATAAGCCATAATAAGTAATAGGTACAGTTCCAAAGCACAAGGAATTTGTAAGGCCTAGACAATTTTCTTGGCATATAAAGCTGTGCTTATTATAATCAAATATGACCGACAATATACTCGTAAACACTATCATTGATCATATTTTTTAATGGCTAGTTGTGTGACCTTGATCTTGATCATATGAGCAAAAAAATATAGATATTTTTCTAAGAGTTTAAGAGGTAAAGTTGACATTCAAGGCTCAAGCATACGTAGACTTGTCATAAGTTCTCTCCTTTAAATAAACAGGCATTAAACTTATTCTGTATTTACTAAAGCCCAGTTTCACAATCAGAAGTTAACTAGAGGGTAAGAGAAAACTAATGGTTAGCGAACACAATGCCTTTAATCGGCGGTTTACGTCAAAGGCTCTGGTTAACCAGTGGTTAAATTAACCAAAGGATAAAGTATGGGTTATCTCTGACGTTTGTTGTGGTCAACCGATGACACACAAAGCTTGCTTTGGAGGTTATAAAAACATGCAATTTGTCATTGGCGTCTAAGACGTCGATGGATTTTGAGTCTGTTGAGACACAAGTCAAAAATATGAATACAAAGGTTAGGTATATTTGTTAAAGGGTTAGGTTGTATTCACAGAACACAATTATGGCAGTTCTCTGAGACCCATAGGTGCTGCCAACTTGAAGATAAATAAGCTTATTAGCTTAACCACTGGTTTTCTTTCTGAAACAGAACGATCCGATAACTTCTATCTGTCGGTTAAGTGACTACCAGGGGTTACCTATGATTGTGAAACTGGCCCTAAATAACTTAAAAAATAGAGAATCTGCTCAAAATCTCCACCCTTAGCTTTGACACACTCCTTCAAATGCTGATGTCTTCACCAAATCTGCTTCTAACACTCGAGGTTGAGTAGTAGAAGAACAGGCCTTCTCCTCTAAAATATTTTATAACCTATAGTCCAAAGGACTGAGGTCTAGACTTATAGAAGCTCAATGGCACCTCCGATAGAAACTCCCCACCAAACCACCACTGAAGCTGGGTGAAGTCTGTTTTTCATCTTGAGAAGATTTATGATGAAAAAACACTAGCATTGCGTCAAGATATTATACAGGCTTTTGAAGTTCAGGGACAGTATTTATGACATAACTACGTACATATGTTTTGATTTTTTTTGCTGTTGGGAACAAAAGTACAAGCTTCTCACACTACTTAGGGTATATATTATGTATGTTAGGTTCACGGGACCTGAAAATATAATTGAAAGATAGCAATACGAAGTAGCACATAAGTATATAGGCATAGAAATCTTTTAGCTAAATGATTTTTACATGACCAACATTGCTGCTTGTAAATATAGCAGGAAGCTATGTTTTCTTGTAAGGGTAGGATATATATTTGTATAAATAAAATCATTAGCGACAAAGAAGCGTACTGCAGCCAACTTTAGATAACAATCACAGATTATTATCTATTGAAGTACAAATCTTTGGCGTTATTGTTACTAGTACTTATTTAGAAATTCGAAATATACATTTGTTATTCAATATACTCCGCGTCACATGGATCAGCTGACATACATGCATAGTGATTTCGTTAAACGTTTATTCCACGATAAATATTTTCAAGAAAATTGTTTCCAATTCTGATATATTGAAAAGCATTTTATAGTATTAGACGTGAAAAATAGTACCGAAAACAATAAAATTTAGGTCGGCAAAGCCTCCTAAGCATTGAGCGTAAATGTAAACCCATTAGCAATCGCAAAGAGTTTTATTTGATTATGCTACTGCACACTTTTGGTTTTTAATTATAAATTAAATGCATAATTGTTATTCTCAATCTCAACAGCATTGGTGTATACTTAGCCTTCTAGGCTTTCTGCTCATTTGTTGAATTTATTTTGAGACATCTTCATCATCTAAAGTAAGTATATTTTCGTCTGCCATTTTGAGTCATACCAGAAGCGTACAGTGGGTTCATTTTAAGAAAAGGTGAGTGACGTCATCTCTTGAGCTTCCTTTTATTTATTCAATTTAGCCAAAATTCCATAGAAACTAAAATTTGTGTCTAAGTAACTACAGATAACATCCTGCAGTAATTAAAATCATCAATAAAGTCAGTAATTTGTATGGCCAGGCCTCGGGCCAGGCTTTTGCTAAATCAAAATATATGACGTCACTGACTGTTTCCCAAACTGAAAAGACTATATGGTACTCTCCTTAATCTAGTGAACTAGGAATACCATTCCCATTCTCTTGTTTCAACCTGACAACCTATTAAGTATTTTTTCTACAGCCTGCTGTCAAACAGTGTAGTGCAACTGTGGTCTTGCCTTAAAATTTTACTTTTCGTTTAAGTTATTGAGTAATTTGTTTCAAATATCCATTTTTGAAGTTCAAAAAAATAGGAAGAACAGTACAGAAAAATAAGATTTTGACACAAATGACGTTTGACATCTTTCAAAATGTTACAAAATTGACTAAATTTTGCCGAAGAGTAGGCCTACAAACAACGAAAATAGAAATGTATTGTAAAAAAGGTAGGTGAAATTCTATATTACAAGGAAAGGAAAGATTATAGCATAATTTCTACCGATAACAACACCAAACAATAAAATTGAAGAAATGTATATTTCGTTGGACATAACCTAGATTTAAACTTGCTGTAGATATGACTAAACAGAGTATTAGTTAGCAATATTATTATTATTTGTTCATATTTCGAAAAAAAAAAACAATGTTGTACAGATAATAATTGCTTAGAATATAGGTGTCAAAGTTGACATACGCCTGTTAAAATCTCAAGAGTAGTAAGATTTTATATACTTAAAATATTTTTAAGCAGAATATGATCTATGTATAGGTATTTACTTCGGTGGAACCAAAATGATTATATATCTATTAGATAACTATAAAGGTATTTATTGTGTCTGGATATATTTGTATTAGAAGATTATAACAAAAAAGATGACCAAGCAGCCATTTGGTCATCTTTGGATATATTTTATGCAAAATTTGTTGAAAACTTGTTGATTTTTTTGAAGCTACTTGTAACAGCCATTACCAGTAGCTCTGTGTTGTACATTATTTTGTTGTAATATAACAGTTTTATTTATTTTCATTGTATCTCAGCCTCATTTCATACCAATTAGAATCCTCATCCTGGCGCCAGCAAATCGTTGCTTGTGTAAACCCGCCTTTAAGTCTTAACGTTAACGATATCACTTGCGTGCAAAGAAAAATATACCGTATGTATATTAACAAAACTTCACCAGACGCCAGACTTTTTTTAAATAAGGGTAATTTGTTACTTTATTTCGTCCTTGACCTTTGATGGCAGCGGACAACCTCAGTTACAGACATCCTTTCAAATCAAAATGGACAGATATACCAAAATTTTGTATCACTTAGCCTCAATTCAAGGCCTAACACCACTATACGATTTTGAAAAAGGTAGACTGAGACCACAGAAGTTAATTTTCTCATGGTTGACCATGGTCCTCTGCTACAAGATGACACTAGAATCAGGATTTGTTTTTTACTTCCAACCAGAGAAAGACGACGAAGAAAAATTCATGGTAGTATTGAGTGTGACGAGCTACGTTCTGTATTACGCACCCCCACTTTTGATGCCTATTTTGTCTGCGATCTTCAAAAGTAGATGGGCATTACTTCTGTCAGAGATAAAACATTTGGAAAATGCGTTGTCTTCACGCAAGTCAAGAACCATGCATCTAGTATTCGCCTTTTTCCAAATTGCTGTACTTGCCACACAGTCCATATATGCTTACTATTTCAAAGAGCAAACCAAAGAAGCTGCTGGAGCTCTCTACATTGTGTGGGAGGTTCTATACGATGATTTTGAGGAAGTCACTTGGCTCTTACTGGCCTTGTCTTTGATCAATTATCTAACAATCATCAGAAGCAAATATGCGTCTATTACACAACAACTGACTCAAGCCATGCATGAAGCAGAAGAAGCTAAATTCATGAGCCCTTCTGTTAGTCTGACTGCAGTTGCGAATATAAGGAGGATGAAACTACTGTGCAAGACTAATAGTAGCGTCATACGGAATTTGAGTATTCTTTATGGGGTGCCGATATCCATTCTGTTCATGTACTTTGTTTTGGACATGGTAGGGATCTTGGATCTACTCTTATTTGCGAATGGAAGTAATTATGTCCACATTTCCGAGATGGTGGCTTTAGCGGTAAGTAAGGCGTTGTTAGTTCTTAGTTACTTCATATCTGAGCGTGTCACTATAGCTTTCTTAATTCTTTCAAACCAAAATAGACAAATATATACAAAAAATTTGTATCACTTAGCCTCAATTCAAGGCCTAACACCATTATCCAATTTCGAAAAAGGTAGACTGAGATCCCAGAAGTTTATTGTCTCATGGTTTACCATGGTATTCTGCTACAATATGACACTAGAATCAGGATTTGTTTTTTACTTCCAACAAGAAAAAGAAGACGAAGAAAAATTCATGATAGTATTGAGAGTGACGAGCTACGTTCTGTACTACGCACCCCCACTTTTGATGCCTATTTTGTCTGCGATCTTCAAAAGTAGATGGACATTGCTTCTGTCAGAGATAAAACATTTGGAAAATGCATTGTCCTCACACAAGTCAAGAACCATGCATCTAGTACTCGCCTTTTTACCAAATTGCTGTACTTGCCACACAGTCCATATATGCCTACTGTTTCAAAGAGCAAACCACAGAAGCTGCTGGTGCTCTCTACATTGCGTGGGAGGTTCTATACGACGATTTTGAGGAAATCACTTGGCTCTTACTGGCCTTGTCTTTGATCAATTATCTAACAATCATCAGAAGCAAATATGCGTCTATTGCACAACACCTGACTCAAGCCATGAATGAGGCAGAAGAAGCTAAATTCATGAGCCCTTCTGTTAGTCTGACTGCTATTGCGAATATAAGGAGGATGAAGCTACTATGTAAGACTAATAGTAGCGTCATAAGGAATTTGAGTATTCTTTATGGGGTGCCCATATCCATTTTGTTCATGTACTTTGTTTTGGACATGGTAGGGATCTTGGATCTACTCTTATTTGCGAATGGAAGTAATTATGTCCACATTTCCGAGATGGTGGCTTTAGCGGTAAGTAAGGTATTGTTAGTTCTTAGTTACTTTTTATCTGTAGCTATTTTATCGTTTCAAATCAAAATAGACAGATATAAATAAAATTTGTATCACTCAGCCTAAATTCAAGGTCTAACACCACTTTACAATTTCGAAAAAGGTGGACTGAGATCCCAGAAGTTTATTGTCTCATGGTTGACCATGGTACTCTGTTACAAGATGACACTAGAATCAGGATTTGTCTTATATTTCCAACCAGAGAAAGAAGACGAAGAAAAATTCATAATAGTATTGAGTGTGACCAGCTACGTTATGTACTACGCACCCCCACTTTTGATGCCTATTTTGTCTGCGATCTTCAAAAGTAGATGGGCATTACTTCTGTCAGAGATAAAACATCTGGAAAATGCATTGGCTTCACGCAAGTCAAGAACCACGCATCTAGTATTCGTCTTTTTTCAAATTGCTGTACTTGCCACACAGTCCATATATACTTACTGTTTCAAAGAGCAAACCAAAGAAGCTGCTGCAACTCTCTACATCGCGTGGGAGGTTCTATACGACGATTTTGAGGAAATCACTTGGCTCTTACTGGCTTCGTCTTTGGTCAATTATCTAACAATCATCAGAAGCAAATATACGTCTATTTCACAACACCTAACTGGAGAAGCTATCTAGCAATATTGTGTTGGAGAGACTGTGACCAATGGGACTCACTACAATACTTGAAATCTGTTGTATCAATACTTTGAAGAGATGCCAGTTATGCTGGTTACTTTTTCCATGGCAAACTATGCTTTGGTAGCTAAAAGCAAGTACTTAACTATTAGAATTTTACTTTATTAATTATTAATATGCCTTAAGTGGAAAATAACAAATATTTCCGCCACCAAACACATAATGACCTATCCACTTTACGACTTGAGGCCTACCAAAGTGATTTCTGTTCATCAAGCTACTTATTTCTTTCTACGATATTGTAGTAATCTGTTTATAATAACTTTTATTATAATCAATTAGTATCCATACGTGGAATAAACACCAACTTTTTCTGATAGTATTCCCAATCACCATGGACAAATACACAAGAATCCTCTATAATCTGCAAACAGTAGAAGGCTTAGCACCTTTATATAATTTCAGAAAGAGTAAAGTAGCATCTCTGAAGCTGATCTCCTTTTGGCTGATTCTGATATTCTGCTATAAATCAGTCTTAGCAGCTGGACTTATAATATATTTCGAATTAGAAGTAAACGAAGGCACTGCAGCAGATCACAAATTCATATCTTCATTGGACTCTATGAGCTACGTGATCTACTACTTTCTACCCTTGCTTTCTCCTATCTTGTCAGGGATCTTTGCTAGAAGATGGGCTCTGCTTCTTAAGCAAATACATCGAGTGGAAACAGCATTACCGTCGAAAAAACCAAGACATCTGTTGATTTTCTTCTCCTTTTTCCAAGTACTTTCGTTGTTTGGAGAAGCTATCTACCAATATTGTGTTAGAGAGACAAATGAGGCCAATGGAGCTCTCTACAATACTTGGGAAGTGTTGTATGAATACTTTGAACAGATGCCAGTTATGCTGGCTACTTTATCCATGGCGAACTATGTTTTGGTAGTTGAAAGCAAATAGTTAGCTATTAGAATCTTACTTTATTAATTATTAATATGCTTTAAGTGGAAAGCAACAAGGATTTCTGCCAAAAACACATAATGACCTATCCACTTTACGACTTGAGGCCTACCAAAGTAATTTCTGTTCATCAAGCCACTTTTTTCTTTCTACGATATTGTAGTAATCTGTTTATAATAACTCATTATAATCAATTAGTATCCATGCCTGGAATAAATATCAACTTTTTCTGTTAGTATTCCCAATCACCATGGACAAATACACAAGAATCCTCTATAATCTGCAAACAGTGGAAGGCTTAGCACATCTATATAATTTCAAAAAGAGTAAAGTAGCATCTCTGAAGCTGATCTCCTTTTGGCTGATTCTGATATTCTGCTATAAATCAGTCTTAGCAGCTGGACTAATAATATATTTCGAATTAGAAGTAAACGAAGGCACTACAGCGGATCACAAATTCATATCTTCATTGGATTCTATGAGCTACGTGATCTACTACTTCCTTCCCTTGCTTTCTCCTATCTTGTCAGGGATCTTTGCTAGAAGATGGGCCTTGCTTCTTGAGCAAATACATCGAGTGGAAACAGCGTTACCGTCAAAAAAACCGAGACATTTGTTGATTTTCTTCTCCTTTTTCCAAGTACTTTCGTTATTTGGAGAAGCTATCTACCAATACTGTGTTAGAGAGACAAATATGGCCAATGGAGCTCTCTACAGTACTTGGGAAGTGTTGTATGAATATTTTGAAGAGATGCCGGTTATGCTGGTTACTTTATCCATGGCGAACTATGCTTTGGTAGTTAAAAGCAAGTACTTAGCTATTAGAATTTTACTTTATTAATTATTAATATACCTTAAGTGGAAAGCAACAAAGAATTCCGCCACCAAACACATAATGACCTATCCACTTTACGACTTGAGGCCTACCAAAGTAATTTCTGTTCATCAAGCTACTTACTTCTTTCTACGATATTGTAATAATCTATTTATAATAACTCATTATAATCAATTAGTATCCACGCCTGGAATGAACACCAACTTTTTCTGTTAGTATTCCCAATCACCATGGACAAATACACAAGAATCCTCTATAATCTGCAAACAGTGGAAGGCTTAGCACCTTTATATAATTTCAAAAAGAGTAAACTAGCATCTCTGAAGCTGATCTCCTTTTGGCTGACTCTGATATTCTGCTATAAATCAGTGTTAGCAGCTGGACTCATAATATATTTCGAATTAGAAGTAAACGAAGGCACTACAGCAGATCACAAATTCATATCTTCATTGGATTCTATGAGCTATGTGATCTACTACTTCCTTCCCTTGCTTTCTCCTATCTTATCAGGGATCTTTGCTAGAAGATGGGCCTTGCTTATTGAGCAAATAAATCGAGTCGAAACATCGTTACCATCGGAGAAACGAAGACACTTGTTAATTTTCTTCTCCTTTTTCCAAGTACTTTCGTTGTTTGGAGAAGCTATCTACCAATACTGTGTTAGAGAGACAAATGTGGCCAATGGAGCTCTCTACAATACTTGGGAAGTGTTGTATGAATACTTTGAAGAGATGCCCGTTATGCTGGTTACTTTATCCATGGCGAACTATGCTTTGATAGTTAAAAGCAAATACTTAGCTATTAGAATTTTACTTTATTCGTTATTAATACGCCTTAAGTGGAAAGCAACAAGGAATTCCGCCACAAAACACATAATGACCTATCCACTTTACAACTTGAGGCCTACCAAAGTGATTTCTGTTCATCAAACTACTTACTTCTTTCTACGATATTGTAATAATCTATTTATAATAACTTTTATTGTAATCAATTAGTATCCATGCCTGGAATAAATATCAACTTTTTCTGTTAGTATTCCCAATCACCATGGACAAATACACAAGAATCCTCTATAATCTGCAAACAGTGGAAGGCTTAGCACCTTTATATAATTTCAAAAACAGTAAAGTAGCACCTCTGAAGCTGATCGTCTTTTGGCTGATTCTGATATTCTGCTATAAATCAGTCTTAGCAGCTGGACTAATAATATATTTCGAATTAGAAGTAAACGAAGGCACTACAGCGGATCACAAATTCATATCTTCATTGGATTCTATGAGCTACGTGATCTACTACTTCCTTCCCTTGCTTTCTCCTATCTTGTCAGGGATCTTTGCTAGAAGATGGGCCTTGCTTCTTGAGCAAATACATCGAGTGGAAACAGCGTTACCGTCAAAAAAACCGAGACATTTGTTGATTTTCTTCTCCTTTTTCCAAGTACTTTCGTTATTTGGAGAAGCTATCTACCAATACTGTGTTAGAGAGACAAATATGGCCAATGGAGCTCTCTACAGTACTTGGGAAGTGTTGTATGAATATTTTGAAGAGATGCCGGTTATGCTGGTTACTTTATCCATGGCGAACTATGCTTTGGTAGTTAAAAGCAAGTACTTAGCTATTAGAATTTTACTTTATTAATTATTAATATACCTTAAGTGGAAAGCAACAAAGAATTCCGCCACCAAACACATAATGACCTATCCACTTTACGACTTGAGGCCTACCAAAGTAATTTCTGTTCATCAAGCTACTTACTTCTTTCTACGATATTGTAATAATCTATTTATAATAACTCTTATTATAATGAATTAGTATCCATGCGTGGAATAAACACCAACTTTGTCTGTTAGTATTTCCAATCGCCATGGACAAATACACAAGAATCCTCTATAATCTGCAAACGGTGGAAGGCTTAGCACCTTTATATAATTTCAAAAACAGTAAAGTAGCATCTCTGAAGCTGATCTCCTTTTGGCTGATTCTGATATTCTGCTATAAATCAGCCTTAGCAGCTGGACTCATTATATATTTCGAATTAGAAGTAAACGAAGGCACTACAGCAGATCACAAATTCATATCTTCATTGGATTCTATGAGCTACGTGATCTACTACTTTCTTCCCTTGCTTTCTTCTATCTTGGCAGGGATCTTTGCTAGAAGCTGGGCACTGCTTCTTAAGCAAATACATCGAGTGGAAACAGCGTTACCATCGAAAAAACCAAGACATTTGTTAATTTTCTTCTCCTTCTTCCAAGTACATTCGTTGTTTGGAGAAGCTATCTACTAATAGATAGATAGATAGATAGATAATCTTTATTGCCATTCGACCTTACAGGTATCGGCTTATTGTCAAATCATCAGAAAAAAAAAATACAAATAACTATTATACGTAATGTAAGTAGTAAAAATTTTAGTTATAAATCACAGCCTATGAATAAATAGGTTTTAAGCATCAGTCAGATTAAAAAAACAAAACAAAGAACACTAACATAAATAAGAACGCACAGGTTAAAAGCGAGATATAGGTATACAAACATATTACATATTATTTCACAAAGCAGATGATAAATATTCATCAATGCTATAATATGGATTTTCTAATAAAAGATTCTTCACGTTTCGTTGAAAGCTATGATAATTCTGAGTGGTTCTGATACCCACTGGCAGTTTATTGAATAACTTAATGGGCATTATAAGGGGGCCCTTTGCCGATCGGGACAGATTGTGTTGCGGAGGGCGCAAGCAGTAAGTATTTCTAAGGTTATAACCACTCTCTACATTGGTATGACAGCGCGATACGTAACTTCCAAAATTTTTTTTTACATAACACACACAATTAAAGATATACAGTGAAAAAACCGTAAGAATACGAAAGGCTTTAAATAATTCTCTGCATGACGTTTGCTTGCTCTTGAATGCCATTGTGCGAAGTACTCTCTTTTGCACTAGTAGCAGTTCGGTCATATACGAATTACCACCCCAGCACATAATACAGTAATTTAATGAAGACTGTATATGAGCAAAATAATACATTTTAAGTGTATCCATGCTCACAAACTGCCTTAATCTCCATATAACGAAGCAATGCTTGGACATCTTGTTAACAAGCTTATCAATATGATCCTTCCAAGTGAGCCTTGAATCCATCAGAATCCCAAGGAAATTTACAACATGTACCTCATTGACCTTACTACCATGAATTTGTAAGTTAATATCACAATCTGTATCTCGTATATAAAATTGCATCACTTTTGTTTTCAATTCATTAAGTACTAACCCATTCATTTTACAGTATTCTTCCATGAGACCAGATGTATCAGAAAGTTCGTTAGTTAGCTGCATATGGTCTTTGTTATTAACAGCTACTGTGGTATCATCTGCGAATAAGGTGATGAAATGCTGATTCATTCTAGTTGGTGCATCATTGACAAATAGTAAGAACAGCAAGGGGCCCAAGACACTACCCTGAGGCACACCTGTAGAGACAGGCTTAATGCCCGACGAAAATTTACTACTACCATTATTAGTTAAGACCTTTTGTTTCCTATCACTAAGGTAGCTTTCTATCCATTTTAAAGGAATACCTCTGATTCCATAGTGAAATAATTTATAAACTAAAAGATCGTGGTCCACAGTATCAAAAGCTCGACTCAGGTCGATGAAAATACAAGCTACCTTTTCTCGTTTTTCAAAGCAGCTGAAAATAAATTTACATAGAGATAATACTGCGTCCCTTGTAGATAAACCCTTTTGAAATCCAAATTGTTGTCTGTTAATAATATTGTACTTACTAATAAAGTCTGTCAATTTATCGTAAAAGATCTTTTCGAAAAGTTTAGAGAAAACAGATAGCAATGAAATACCCCTGTAGTTAGCTATAATGTCCTTGTCATCTTTTTTATGAACCGGAATTACAACCGAAAACTTAAGCTTTGAAGGGAATACGCCTTCATAGAAAGATAAGTTTATTAACGCCGTGAGGGGCATTACAATTAAGTCTAAAACTTTGTTTAAGAAGGAACACGGTATTTCATCAAATCCGGCAGAATTTTTAACTGAAATATGCTTTAACGCGATTAAAGTTTCTTCTTCTGTGACAGGACTCAAAAACATGGTATTATGACTGATGGGCATCGATATGTGTTGGGTGCTGATAGTCATAGATTTGGTCAGATCTAATATCGAGTTGATGAAGTAATTATTGAAAGCATCAGCCGCCTCCGTAGATGATGTCGGGAAAACATTCCCTGCGCTATCCTTCATCAATTCAGGAAGCAGATTATTAGTCGACTTAGTATTTTCTTTAATGATATTCCAAGCTACTTTACATTTATTACCTGCGCTGGCAAGTTTCTGATCATAATGGGCTCTTTTGATTTCCAATAATTTTCTTTTGTGATCTTTAACTAACAGTTTATAACGTGTGACTAATTCCGTGTCATGGTTCGTTTTTGTAGCGACATATAGTTCTCTTAAAAATTTACTTTCATCTATCATTTCTCTAGTTATCCAAGTATTTTTGCTCTTAGAAGGTTTATTGGGCCTGCGTTTGATTATCTCAAGAGGAAAGCATCTGTCAAAAATGCACATAAAACTGTCATGAAACTTATCAAATTTACAGTTAAGATCTAAGCTAAAATCAGAAAGAAATGACCAGTCTAGTTCTTGAAATAGCAACCTAAACATTTCAACATCTTGTTGTTTGCTAACATTACGTCTACTATAATAAACAATATCTGATGGAGGACAACTATTTTCCATCTTGTAGCTTGTAAGTTGAAGATACTATGTTAGAGAGACAAATGTGGCCAATGGAGCTCTCTACAATACTTGGGAAGTGTTGTATGAATACTTTGAAGAGATGCCCGTTATGCTGGTTACTTTATCCATGGCGAACTATGCTTTGGTAGTTAAAAGCAAGTACTTGGCTATTAGAATTTTACTTTATTAATTATTAATATGCCTTAAGTGAAAAGCAGCAAATATTTCCGCCACCAATCACATAATGACCCATCCACTTTACGACTTGAGGCCTACCAAAGTAATTTCTGTTCATCATGCTACTTATTTCTTTCTACGATATTCTAATAATCTATTTATAATAACTTTTATTATAATCAATTAGTATCCATGCGTGGAATAAACACCAACTTTTTCTGTTAGTATTCCCAATCACCATGGACAAATACACAAGAATCCTCAATAATCTGCAAACAGTGGAAGGCTTAGCACCTTTATATAATTTCAAAAAGAGCAAAGTAGCATCTCTGAAGCTGATCTCCTTTTGGCTGACTCTGATATTCTGCTATAAATCAGTCTTGGCAGCTGGACTGATAGTATATTTCGAATTAGAAGTAAACGAAGGCACTACAGCAGATCACAAATTCATATCTTCACTGGATTCTATGAGCTACGTGATCTACTACTTTCTTCCCTTGGTTTCTCCTATCTTGTCAGGGATCTTTGCTAGAAGATGGGCCCTGCTTCTTAAGCAAATAAATCGAGTGGAAACAGCGTTACCATCCAAGAAACCAAGACATTTGTTGATTTTCTTCTCCTTCTTCCAAGTACTTTCGTCATTTGGAGAAGCTATCTACCAATATTCTATTAGAGAGACAAATGTGGCCAATGGAGTTCTCTACAATACTTGGGAAGTGTTGCATCAATACTTTGAAGAGATGCCAGTTATGCTAGTTACTTTATCCATGACAAACTATGCTTTGGTAGTTAAAAGCAAGTACTTTAGCTATTAGAATTTCACTTTATTAATTATTAATATGCCTTAAGTGGAAAACAACAAAGAGTTCCGCCACAAAACACATAATGACCAATCCACTTTACGACTTGAGGCCTACCAAAGTAATTTCTGTTCATCAACCCACTTATTTCTTTCTTCGACATTGTAATAATCTATTTATAATAACTTTTATTATAATGAATTAGTATCCATGCGTGGAATAAACACCAACTTTTTCTGTTAGTATTCCCAATCGCAATGGACAAATACACAAGAGTCCTCTATAATTTGCAAACAGTGGAAGGCTTAGCACCTTTATATAATTTCAAAAAGAGTAAAGTAGCATCTCTGAAGCTGATCTCCTTTTGGCTGATTCTGATATTCTGCTACAACTCAGTCTTAGCAGCTGGACTTATAATATATTTCGAATTAGAAGTAAACGAAGGCACTACAGCAGATCACAAATTCATATCTTCATTGGATTCTATGAGCTACGTGATCTACTACTTTCTTCCCTTGCTTTCTCCTATCTTGTCAGGGATCTTTGCTAGAAGATGGGCACTGCTTCTTAAGCAAATAAATCGAGTGGAAACAGCGTTACCGTCGAAAAAACCAAGACATTTGTTGATTTTCTTCTCTTTCTTCCAAGTACTTTCGTTGTTTGGAGAAGCTGTCTACCAATACTGTGTTAGAGAGACAAATGTGGCCAATGGAGCTCTCTACAATACTTGGGAAGTGTTGTATGAATACTTTGAAGAGATGCCAGTTATGCTGGTTACTTTATCCATGGCGAACTATGCTTTGGTAGTTAAAAGCAAGTACCTAGCTATTAGAAGATATTTAACGAAAGCTATGGAAGAAGCTGAAGAAAATAAGTTCATGAGTCCCTCCGTCAGTCTGATTGCAATAAAAAAGATACGTTTGGCAAAGCAGCTATGGAAAAGGAATGATAGCATTATACGAAATATGAACATTCTATACGGCATACCTATATCAATACTTATGTTATATTTCATCTTGGAAATGGTTTTATTCTTGGATTGTCTTACGTTTGGCGACAAAGTTTGTCATATTATCATAACAATGAATGAGATGCTATCTGTTGCCGTAAGTATAACCTACTCACTTACCCACACTATATGGATATGTACAGGGTGTCCCATTTTGGACACTTTTACGGAGTATCTCGGTTATTTTTAGAGAGTTGCGGTTTTCACGACAGTGTGCTACTTTCTTGTGAAAATAAAGATGCCGTTAACAAAATTATCATGGCCCTCTTGGTTTTTGAGATACAGGGTGCAATCGAAAACTATCGATTTTGGGACCACCCTCGTGTATCTCGCTTGCCTTTTATCTTATTGAAAAGTTTAAAAAAGGTTCCCATAGATTTTTTTCTGTAGAATCCAGTGGTGTAGTTTAGTTTTTTCTTGCTCCAACCCTTTTTCAGTTATAAAACAAACACGTATTTTTTTAAATGGAACACCCTGTATATTATTTTTTAAGTCAATCGGAAATAATTCAGGCTTTTCAAAAATATATATTAGTATTAAGTTATTTTGAAGATTGTGCTCAAAATTTGATTTTTTCATTTTTTACTTTATTTGTAGTAGTAGGTCATCTATAAATAATAAGCATCTAAGCAGTGATTACTCTACAAGTCATAAATAAAGAACATAAGCTCAATTTATTATTTTTATTTGTTCCGACAAGAAGTACTGGAATGACATTATTACATTTTATCTTACTCATTACACATTTGCATTTTTTGTTACCACATTGTTTACTACGACAGTTGTATCGAATAAAACCTTGAAAAGAATCAGATTCCTTTGCGGCAATTCTCCCCAAACTGAATTTTGTGTTAAATGGTATATCTGAGGAGGCCGCAATGAAAAAATATTTAAAAAATATAAGTCCAACCGTACTATTTATATTGATTCCTTTCTTGCGTATAGTTTTTTTAAAACGCGAGTTGATGTACCAAGTTGGTACAAACCATCTTTTTCTGATAAAACAACTGCCAAAATATTACGAGGAGCTAAGCGTCCTCTGTCCACATCAGGAATTAGGTTTATTATGTTTCGATCATCAACGGCGTAAATACTTTCAGATTCACAGACTGGCGCGAACTATTCGTGCCTATCGCGGATTCGCCTTAGTTGCGGAAGTTTCGCGCTAGCTGCGGTAGCGATAGTCGCTTACCTGTTCACACTCAGGCGTCACAACGCAGACGGTGTCGCAAAGAAGGTATTGTTAAAAAATATAATATAAAACACATAAATGATACTTCTACTAGTTAAGACTGACCCAAGGAGGGCAGCAAGAATTTCATTTTTTACCCGACACAAATCCACGGAAAAAATAATGTTTTTAGTTTGATTTCGTTTCGGTGGAGCTACTAACCTGTGAATTTTATTTTTGGTATAAATATTGCAGTGAAGTGAAATAATCTCCAGTTGCAAAATATCCTTCTAATTTCAATAGGTGTTAGTTAAAGCGCCTCTCATGTATCCTTTTAATTTTTTTAGCACGTTACGTCACAATTTAAACGAATTTGAAAATGGTGTTTTCTCACTCTAAGTACCTATATATAAAATATTACTAAGAATAATATATTTTTCTCATATATTTCATCCGTTTTTGAAAGCCTTTAAAATACCACGTGGGAATTACATAAATCTGTTTCTGGTTTAGTGTCATTTTATATTAAATTATAGGTATTTACGGCTTACACCAAGTTCTTTTGATATTTGGTCCCATATTTGATCTTTTTTTGCCCATTCCTATTATCTTCGTGGGAGAAGTACTATAATATAAGATAATTTTTAACCAGTTCGATAGTTCGATTAGTTTCTCTTGTTTTACCATGGCGAATCAGGAGCGGTAGCGACCAAAACGCGTTCGAACGCGGAATGAAACCTGCCGCGAAATAAACGCCGTCAAATCCGCAGTCGCGGCGGAAAAAATCGTACAGGTCTGAACAGGCACGTATGCCGCTACGTAAACAGTATGGTGCGATTTTAGCCGCCGCGAATTATTCGCAGTCGTCGCGAATCATTCGCGCCAGTCTGTCTAGACTTTAATGCACAAACGCGCATTTCGCGACGTGCCTAAATTGGGTTGGCCAGGTGCCGAATCGCTAACTGTTTCGGCATCTGGCAAATCTAGTTTGGACAGATCGCGAAATGTCTAATTATTTCGGCCTCGGGCCGAATTCGGCATCTGTCTCCAACATATACAGGTGCAGATCCTCCAGCCGTCAGTATTTTGGAAGTCGCCGGAGTGAAATAGCTTCTGAAGATGCCATCCACTCGTGGTGGCGAAACGTCAAGCCTAAACGCTAAACGACTCCGGCCTAAAAACCCAAAAACCACAAATCATCAAACAAAACCTGATTCGGCATGTTTTAAGTATTTATGCCCTATTATCTTATTACCACTAAAAATTCAACTGAAATTGTATCAACGTGCAAGTGAGATTTTTCAAATGCCACACTGAATAACAGGGAAAAGATTCTTCTCAACATTCCCCAAATGGGAACTTTCGCTTCGGCCATTGCGAATTTTACCGTCAAATTACGGAATTTAGGGAACGTTCACTCATTCCAACTACACCTGCCAATGGCGTGAAAATTGAAACATATTGGAATCAGTGACGGCTCGTGTCAACTTAGAGAGGTAGTGCCAGAATGACAGCCAAAATTTCAAACCGATATAAAATTGAAAAAAAAAATACTTATAACTAACCGATAAGCCGAATTTAACTGAGTCTTTATGTTCTACTTACCAAGCATCGATAAACTGAAAACTTTATTCATACGCACTTTATATTTTTCATGGGTCTTCATTTTCTCCCATATATGAATAAGATCATCCGTGCCCTTTTTCGACCAAGTGTCATCGCCTCCAGATAGAACACACACAAGACAAAACAGTTTGTTAACTTCTTCACAGTCACTTATCCAATTGTTTTTATCATAAATAGTTTTATTAAATTTACGATAAAGCGATTTCTGTCCACTCCTACCAAAAGTTTTTCAATTTTTAAATCAGGTGTTGAACGTCCTAATTCCTTAATCTGCAATTTTTCTTCCAGCGGAAGATTACTAAATGAGTTTATTAATGCGCCAATTTTATTCATTTTCGCTCCAATGATATATTTTAATTAAACACAAAAGAGATACCAATCCGAAAACAGCGCACAACTCACTCAAACCAGACTCAAACTAATAAGATCTAAATTTTAAACCTTTAACGAGAAAAGCCGACATCAGCATCAAACATAAACAAATCCAAACTGCTGAAACCACGCTGAAACAAAACAAAAATAACCATGAATGGAAACATGGGTAATGTGCCTGGCAACTCTGAGGCCTGGCACGATCTACTTCGGATTTTTTTATTTAAAATCTATCCAATCTATCTATCTGTCCAGCATAGCGTTATCTCTGTCACACATAAGCGTTTGTGATAAGATTTCTCTCACTTGTGCCTGATAAGAAACGGCACGGTAGGCTGTTGTCACATCTCGCCGTCGCGTCTCGTCAGCTCTCATCGTGTGAGTTGCCACGATGCCACGTGTTGCCTGGTGCAAGCATTATTTATGCGCTAAAAAATCGTTGGAAACTCTCATAGAATAAGAAAAGTTTAAGAGATAAATAAATACGTTTTTGTCGAAAATTGAGGTAGTGCCATGGCACTGTGGCACTACCTCACCAGCCGCCACTGGGAATCAAATTTGTATGAGCGATCATTGAGAAACAACTTTCAATGCAAATGGATATAGCTTTATAAGTAGATATGTTCAATTATATTTAGATTTCAACTCTAAAAGTTAAATGTAAAACTTCCTAAATCGACAGTATAAAATATTGAATTATCTCTAATGCATACGACCTAAAATGGTTCGGTACACCGGAGCTATCTACATCATTGGTTCAATTTTTACAGTCTTTCCATTTTCTGCTTGCGCTAGATTCAAAATCAGTCCCAAAGTATCTGTTTTATGGCACAGTTTAGTGTTTCTCTACAGAATGGTCCTCAACATTGGATTGATTTTTTATCCAGAAATCGACGACAGCAACACAGGATTATGCTATACTTTAGATGTGGTTAGCTATGCTACTTACGGACTGACACCTTTGCTAGCTCCCGTACTCTCCCAAATTTTTACCAGAGAATGGAAGCTTCTGATCAAGAAAATCAATCAGCTGGAAATTGGTTTAAGGACTGTCCGAAAAACTACTTCTATCACTCTCGTGAGTGTATTTCAAGTATCTTTGATAGCTGGCCAGTGTATGTACGAGTACGTATTTAAGAAACATTTACCAGAAGATGAAGGAGTTTTATGCAATATTTGGAGGATACTATACATTTATCTTGAAGAAATTTCGTGGCTTATTGTGTTCCTTTCTCTGTGGAACTTTGTCCAAGTCATCAGAAGCTGTTACATTTCACTGGGCCAATATTTGACTAAGATATCCAAAGAAGCCTTAGAAAACTGCCATCAAAACGTTTATATAGAAATTAAGACGGTACGAAGAATCAGAAAGGTTAAGTTATGGTATAAGAGTATACACAGTGTGGTATCTGATTTGAATACTCTGTATGGGATTCCAGTTATGATCCTTTTGATGTACAGCGTTATGGAAGCATTGCTGGCTATTCTGGATATGGTTGTAGCCATGATAATAGAAGAAAGAGAAGAATTTGTAGATTCTACGAATTATACAGAGATGGTTATTGTATTTGTAAGTGCATTGCATATTTTATAAGTCCTTATATAGGACAAACAAATTTGAAGTTATTTTTTTATGGTCAGCCTCCCGCAAAGGCTGAAACCCTATGGCGCTGTAGAAGCGCTGCGAGAGGATAAGTATCAGCGCACGTTAGATTTGAAACGCTGCAGGTTGTAGCCATCGGAAAACACATTCCCTGGCTGCTCATTCCACAGCGGCGAAGTTCTGCAAAAGAAGGAATGCTGGAGGAGACTGGTTCGGGGAGTAGATACCTCGGCCTGGTGAGGATGAGCTCGAAGAGCCTCTCTAGTGTTCCTCGTTCGGACGGCCTTCAGTGTTATTATCTGAGAGAGCTCACTCGAACATCTTCCGTGATAGAATCTGTAAAACAGGGATAGGTCAGCTACCTTTCTTCGATATTCCAGGCTGTGGAGGCCCTTTAAGAGGTTAAGTATATTGATTAGTCTAATTGCTCTCTTCTGTATAGTGTCCACAAGCTTTAGCAGAGTGCTTCGGAGCGCATCCCCAAACTTGGGAGCAATACTCCAGCAGTAGTTGCTCTGGGGTATATAGCTTCTTACAGTGGAACAAAACTCCAAGCTTCTGAGATGCCGTTTTAACAATACTGACGACGTAGTCATGCCAGGACATGTTATTGTTGATGTTGATCCCCAAAAGCTTGACGGAAGGTGACTCGACTACTGGGTGACCCTCCATTTCCACAGTTGGTAAGCCAACGTGAGACTTCTTTGTCAGTGTTGTTGCCTGTACTTCTTTTACTAATCCCCACTCGACAATTATTTTGATATCTACGTTGATCTGAGAGACATGTTGCTGTCGCCGACGTCGTACCGTCTCCTGGGATGATTTTAGCTTGTTGATGTACAGCAGAAACAGTGTATGGGTATGGGATATGACAGGTCCCTGAGCAACACCAGCGTTTATAGAAAATACATATGATGGACAATCTTCGACTGCAACAAACAGAGATCGAAGGCTTTAGATATGTCAAGTGCAACAACACGAAATTCGCCATGATTTTCAATTGCTCTGTTCCACAAGTGATGGACGTAGGCTAGGAAGTCAGATCTAACGACGTTAGTATCGTCTTTATTTAAATATATAACATATATACTACCTAAAAAATCAGGACATGGTCTGTTTTGGACACCAGATGCAGGGCACTAAAATTCTGGCTGAAAATCAGGACATCTTGATTAAACCAGTGTGGTAGGCGACACTAGTGAGCTGTTTATTTTTTTTATGTAAATCGTACACATTAGTTTATTTTAGATGATTGAGGAATTCTTGAATGACTATAATTTTCGATGATATCGATACCAGTATTTGGTTTGATTGGGCATGAAAACACTTGGTACGAATTCAACTATTTATTTACACTAACTTTATCCATTGGTATCCCTATACGCCTAACTTATCAGTTTAATCAATTTACAGTCACTACACTAATTTATGTTTGTCCCCCACCCCACTACTTTATTTCACTATCCATTTTTTTTTGTTTTATTATGATATTTAAATAAAACATGTTTGAAGATTTAACACTTTATATTTGCTGATACTTATACCGTTATATCAGTTCATGGCCGACTCTACTCACTAGGCCGGAGCATTGAAATATGGGCAACGCTGAATCGGGGACCGAGCTTTTATTTGTGGTTAAGTCATTAGTGTAATCTTCCAGAGCAAAAAAGGTGATTGGAAGGTGATTTTTAATGTGTTTCTAATTATCTACCTGCACAAACGAAACTATAAAGATAAAAAGACGCCTGCAAAGTGTGTAGTACCAGGTTGCACTAGCAATTGTGCTTCCAATAAAGGACATACCAACCATAACATTCCAGAGTAAACAAGAAGAGTGGAAGGTGATTTTTAATGTTTCTAATTATTTACCTGCACAAACGAAACTATAAAGATAAACAGATGCCTGCAAAGTGTGTAGTACCAGGTTGCACTAGCAATTGTGCTTCCAATTAAGGACATAAACAGAAGTGGGTGAACGGTATTCCTCGTATGGGCTGGTTATATTTATAAGAGTAAAGACAATACTTTACAAACATTTCAAAGGATAAGACCTATTTTAAAGCACAATGTAGTACCTACAATGTTTTCTGGACCTCCCAAATATCACAGAAAAATACAGTTAATAGAACTCATCTGGGCATGCATCTGGACATACCTACGAAAAGATTTGATAGTGAAAGGGACCAGCAGGAATGGCTTCACAGTGACCTAATAGTGAATTTTTCTAGCTCAAGTGACAATTCACAAAGTAAATTGAGTGTTCATTTAAGTGGAAGTGGAAGTGACAGCAGGAAACAGGTTGCGTTTATTTTTATTTTGTAGTGTTTGACTACGATGAACCAGACATCAGATGTAAGTGGTATTAGTAGTAGTAGTTCTAAAAGCATTTTTCTTAATTTATTAACCGAGATGAACTCTAATACATATAAAATGTAATGATTATTCTGAAACTATAGACCCACTATTTGACAGCTAAGCCACGTTGTCACATCTAAGGCTCCGGCCTAGTGTAGAGTCGGCCATGATAGGATGGGAAACCCATCGTCTACGTCTATTGACACCTGTCATGTCAATCATAGGACATAGATATATGATGTACGGATTGTACATCCAACACCGTTTATTTTGCGCACGCCACTGGTAGATGGACCGCGACTCGACTCTGTTAACTCTACCATCTGCCTGTGCTGATGCCGCTTATATTGTACGCGTCTCGCTCTATCGAACCTTCTCTCCGCGTTCTCGTCGCTAGTTCTTGAAGTCGGCCAACTCTTGACCTTGACCAGCTGGCGAGATGAGATGGCGGACAGGGCCGGACTGGCACAATATATTGTTTAGTTACGACTTCACTATGAGGTTACTTGCATCGCATTGTATTTGATATTTTATCTGTTCTGCATGATCCGATTCTGATAAGTTATTAGTTCATATCTGTATTTTGTTGCAGACGTACGTAATCTATGTGATAGTTAACTGTGAATTGACAATGGCAGAAGGCAGAAGAGTATTGAAGACCTGTTACATTTTGGAAGACAAGTTTCCCATTAGATCACCGATACGACAAGAGTTGCTAGACTTGATCGATCAAGCTCACTACCACTTACCTATTTTCACTGCGTTTGACTTATTCGAACTAAATAGGTGTACATTTCTGGCACTCATCTCAGTTCTAACTACATATTTTATAGTTAGCATACAATTCATCATGATGGATGGTAGTCCATAAATTATACTATTTATAGAGAAAGAGTGATTCGTCAAGTGAAAATAAATTAGGACCCAAAATGATTTGTTTAAATTTTTCCTATTTGGCTATTTGCGAAAGTATCTTAATATGAGAAAAGTTAGGCAAATCTGCAACGAAATTTACCCGCTACCACTATTTTTAAACAGTTTGTTCATACCAAAATGTAATGTGATTTGTGAATATAACAAATTTTGAGCAAAATTTCAAACAGCCAGGAGCATTTTGTACAAACCACTGAGCCCAAATAACACTACAAACCACTGGGGACCTGGGGTACAAACTTCGCAGTGTGACAATATATTAATACATTTTAGTCACCTAGTGTGAACAGTGTCAAGTTCTTAATAAAACGACATTAAGCAGGTCAGCTTCCTGTATTTATAGCATGCATAAACACTTCGAACATCCATCACCATCATCATAGTCACAATGTCTTAACAGACATGTTGTGAACTCGTAAGTCGGAGCTAGAGTATTGCCGACACGAATATTATCAATAGTTTTGAGCACTGTAGCTCGCCATCGTTCGCGATTTACTGTCAGTTCAGTGGCGCTCTTGATACTCATATCTAGCAACTGTTTCGTCGTATCCACCCAGCGTGTAGGGGAACGGCCACCGCACCGCCCACTCGGGGCGTGACCCTGAACTACAAGTTTCTCCATATTATCGCTTGTGAATATGTCCGAAGAATGTAAGGATTCTCATCGACACAATGGACGATAGTCTCTTTGGATTACCAAGCTCATCCAGTATGAAAACATTAGTTCGATGGGCGGTATAAGGAATTCTCAGCATTCTCCTCCACGTCCACATTTCAAAAGCATCTATGCGAGCTCGATCTGCCTTTTTAACAGCCCAAGTTTCCGAGGCATACAAAAATATGGAGAACACAAGAGACTGAACCAGTGACATTTTGGTACCTTTAGTGATGTTATGGTCACGCCATATTTTAGTAAGCTTTGTCATGGCCACCCGTGCCTGTTGAATGCGTCGTCGAATCTCATTCTCACAGCTACCTGAATTGTCGATCAAAGAACCGAGGTACACAAAACTTTGAACTATCTCACAACGGCCTATTGACTTTATTTCTCAATGATTGTCATGCTCTCTATCTGCGATAATAACCTTGGTCTTGTTGTAGTTAATACCAAGACCATATGCTGCACTGTGTTGTTCTATATAAGCATATAAAATGAGTAAAATATAAGAAAAATTAATCAAAAGCTGTAATAACCATAAGTCACTATTCATAGGGAATATCAGGGTCACAGGAATACGTTTAAAAATGACGAGATTAAATATGTCATATGCCATATATTTTTAAATAATGTACACAGTACAATACAGTGCTAGCTATATACTAAGAATCCTCGTCAGTATATCTAATAAAGCCTGACATAAACTTACGCTAAACTTAACACGAATTAGTAATAATTATTTATTATAGAAAAAGGACAATATGTTACAAGTATGATATACAGACATCAGTCATATTGAATCCAACGCACCCACCTTACTTTTTTTTAACTCCTCAGGTGTTACCTATTTTTATTTTTGAATAAATAAATATAGTCTTGATATTTCCAGCTCCAATAGAAACTGACATACTTGTGGCAACATGAAGTAGAAATTATCATAGAGTAATTTATTTACCCAAAGTTTTACCATGAGCTTGCAAGATATAGGGACAAAAATTACCCAAATATAGATAAAAACGATAAAGGGAATACTATTCTCCCTTGTGATTGATTTCCTTACAAGGAAAGGTTTAATCTTAGTTTATACAGATAGTACAAAACATTAGTTTCCTAGATTATATATTTAACTAAGCTGTCCACAGAAATATTGAATTCTGGTCAAACAGAATGGATCGGTTATTACTAAAATCCCCTAAGTCGGCTAGTTCTACACCCTGTAGATCGGTGTCGTAATTCTCACATATCAATACTTTGACCTTTAGTGTCTTAGGACTAAACGATGTTAATATGCCCTATTTGGTCAAAACGTGACTTAGGGGAATTCAGTAATAAGCTTCAAACAACAAAGGTGGATAGAATTAACATTCAGCCAATGTATAGGGTCAATGTATTGTTTCTCCTCAACACTAACAAAGTATGTCGGTTCACATAACGAGGTATGTTGTCAGATCACCCCTGAATATTTCCTATTACAATTGTAGGAACCCGCATACTTGTCACTTGAATAGACAATTGTCAAAGCATCGTGTACAATATGGCAACGCAATTCTATCCACCGTTAATATTCGAAGGTAATAAGTGAGCGAATATAAGTGGAAGTGGACATTTCAGCATGCTATAGTTGATGAATGAGATGGGTGATTTACTATCACCCACAATTATGTATCACATGGTAATTTAAGTATGTGTAATAGTATGGGAGCTAGCTAACACCTCTAGTAGCCAATTTCACCAAAAATGAGACTTCTGGGAAGACCTAGATTATAGACCGGATGAGTCTGCTCCTTTATTTACAACTGCAGAGTTAAAAAAAGCCGTTCGAGCTGACACAAAGGGTTTTTTTTATAACTGAGCAGACCGCGCAGGCAGGGCCTAAATACCAAAGTACCGCGGCTGCCGTGAAAAGGTTATGTTAGGGGAAGTTTGTTAACGCGAGATTTGAATGGGCCAATACCCGCAGGCCCAATAAATACATCTTCTGGCAGCCCATTCCAAGCCTTGGACACCCTGGGAATAAATGTGCGGTTGTACCGCTCAGTTCTTGATGTATGAAGAACGACCGTCTTAGGATGAGATGCAGCGGTCGCACGGGTACATCTGATAGGAGCAGTGAGCGACGGAACGATAGAGGATAGCTCAGAGGAGCAGATTCCGTTGGAATATCGGTAGAAGAGTGAGAAGTCACAAACAACATGACGGTGAGAAAGTGACTGAAGGTGGCGCGTTAAGGCCGGATCGCCAATTCGGTACTGGATGATTGTCGATTGAAAATACGCGAAGTAAGAGACATGGGCATTCCAAAAATCTAGTGTTTATCGAAGTTTCACAGTTTGTGTCGTTTCATAACTATGGATGAACCATGGCAGGCGAAGACTGTTCTGTCTACAGGCAAGGTCATGGCGTCTGTTTTTTTATATGGGATTTTCGACGTTTCAGCGAAAAAATCAAGCAAAAACTGCCGCATTCGACTAAGAAGAAAGTATTGTTTCATAAAGACAATCTACCAAGTACCATATTGCTTCGATAGCAAATTTACGTTGAAGTATCCTACAATTTAATCAATTAAAAGTTTGAATTGCTACCTTATGCACGAGATCTACCCTTTTAGATTATTTTCTGTGCCTAAAAAATGACTCAGTGACCAAATATTTTCCAACGATGAAGTAATGTCGGTAGCTAAAGTATATCTTGAGGAGCAGGACAGTTTTTATTATAAAATGGAAATCGAACCTATTGATCACCGCTGGGAAGAATAGTGGAAAGTTTATGATGAAGGAAATATATTTTGAATTCGAACCACTTTCTGGACACTGGATACGCCTAACCTCACAAAAGGAGCATCGAAGAAGGTTGGCTGACCAGTCCCTGTTTTACAGTTTTACAAGCCTTCGATAGAGTGTGGCATGAAGGAGTTCTGGTCAAGCTTGCTGCTTATAGTCTACCGCCTGGTCTGCGCCAGTGGCTGAATAGCTTCTTGAATGATCGATCTATGTTTGTTGTAGTCGAAGGCTGTTCATCAGACGTATTTTCAATAAAGGCCGGTGTTCCTCAGGGATCTAACCTATCCCCTACACTGTTTCTGCAGTGTATCAACGAGCTGCTGGAAAATCCATCCAATCTACAGAAACGTAAAGAAAACTCGGACAACAACACTGACAGAAATCTCACGTTGGCTTACCAACTGTGGAAATGGAATAGTCGAGTCACGTTCCGTCAAGCTTTTGGTGGTTCAACATCAACAATAGCATGTCCTGGCACGACCACGTCGTCAGTATTGCGAAAAAGTCATCCCAGAAGCTTGGAGTTTTGTTCCGCTGTAGGAAGTTGTATACGCCAGAGCAACTGCTGCTGCTCTACAAGGCACAGATCCGACCATCGCTGAACTACTGCTCCCATGTGTGGGGATGCGCTCCAAAGAGAGGCTCTGCGAGCTCATCCTTACTAGGTCGAGGTCTCTACTCCCCAAACCAGTCTCCTCCAGCATTCCTTCTTTTGGAGAACTTCGACGCTGTGGAATGAGCTGCCGGGGAATTTGTTTCCCGACGGCTACAACCTGCAGCGTTTCAAATCTATCGTGCACCGACACTTATCCTCTAGCAGCGCTTCTACAGCGCCATAGGCTTTTAGCCTTTGCGGGAGGCTGACCATAAAAAAATTCTTTGTTAGATATAGTGCATTGCTGAAAATAAGCTCTTTGGGGTGGCAACTGATTCCCACACTATGAATGTTGTGTAGTTCGCCAACTATGCAATTAAATTGAGGGCGATTATGGCACCGTAAAACCTATCTCCTCTCCTGAATAAAGAGTTCTTTATAATTTAACAACTGTGAAATCATATTGTTTGAAAGCTCTGGGTTACAAAACACTTTTTGCTTATAAATATTTACAGGAACATCATAAAACGTCCAAATAAAAAAAATCCAAAAAAATACTGATATTTTACAGCAGATACCTGTAACTTGTATCTCCTATTATACAGGGTGATCTGTATGTCAACAACACCTGAAAGATCTGTGAACAAGATTGTGACTAACTGAAATTACGTTTTGAAGAGAATGAAGGGTACGAGTCACAATTATTTAAGACAAATAATCAACCAAGATTCGCTTATGTTTTATGAGAAAAAACATTTTCGCAAATTGAGTTTACATATTCTGTACATATTACAGATCACCAAGTATTTTGTTTTTTATAGTATAGACAATTTTTGCACGACACATTCAAATGTTTGCTATCACACTATATACAACGGGCTATTTTTTTTTAAAGCTATAAATCAATTGTCGCATCTCTGCGTGTAAAAGAAAACAGGGTGGAGCGAAATACAATTTTGAAATTCATGAATTGATACTATATGCCAGAACGTATTTTTCTGTATTAGCCAGTTTTATGCACCTTAAAAACTAAAAGTACGATTGTGATGGTCTGATACGCTACAAAGGAGTTGCTTAAAGAAAAAAAAAACCATGACTGTGTTAAACTAACAGTATCAAGGTTTATGTACTTTGTAAGACTTTTACGGCCATGGTCTGACGAATTGTTGGTTCTTGGTTCGTTCATGCTGACGCCGCTGGCCCGTTCTCAGTTTTTTTGGGAATCGCCTAAAAGGTAACAGCTTTAGAGGATGTCAACCAATCATGTTGGAGAGAAGTCAAGCAGCAAAGCGCGCTGACGCCAAGTTGGCGGGGCGTATCGACGCCGGCCGAACTGACCAAGAACAAGCAGTTCATTGCGTGGTTTATGTAGGAAATAAATTACACCTTTTGGTTATTATATTTGATTAAAATAAAAGGGGTATTAATAATAGGCTAAACTGTAATAAAAAATCATTCAATCGAGTGTCTTCATTACAGAAAAATGAAGTCTAGACAAAAAAGTCACAAATTTTCGATACTGCAGGATAAATCTTTATAAAGGCAATTCATGTCATAATTGGTATCGCATAAGTTAGGGCTAAAAAAAAAACGTCAAAATTGAAATACTTATTATGATCAATAGATTTCACGTTATTTGTTCTCTTCATCTATAGCTATTTATGAGCTATTTTGAGCTACTGGTCTAAGCTGATTGTAATTTATATTATTATTTTAGTTTCCATTCTGCTATATTCGATTTATTTCAAATAAAAAAATTTAATGGCTCAACACATTTTCTGTTTCAATTTAAGTTGTGAAATCCACATACAGATGAAACTATAAAAATAAAAACAATTCAACCATCAGATAACCAATCCGATACCAAACAACTATTGTAGCCCACCCTAAAATAAGTGCAAATAGTTAAATTATGCAGAGATCCTCGAGACAGCATGTTATAACATGACCATTTCATTAAGCTTCACTCGTATACCCTATCAACTAAACAAAAATAAATAGAATTAAAAAATAACTATCATAACAAAGAACTAAATGTAGGAATATAAACTTAAACAAAAAACCATTAACGTCTGTTACTGTACAATACTAACTATCAAAGCCTTAACAAAAATGAAATACGTATGCCAGTTTACCACAATAAAAATTGTCTGCAAGTGCACGCATTTATTGTATTCATATTAATGAATTTACATTATCAAATTTTTCTAAAATTATGTTACCGTTCATTTTTTGTTATAACGACGATATCTTTTACAGTGCTAGAACTATGATAATTTAGTTCAGAGGTGTCTACAAACTATCGTTTTTCTTAATTTGAGAACTTTTTAAACAGTTTATGAGCCACGTCTTAAATACAATCGACAATGTAATAGGTTATATCGCATATGTGAGACGAGTATGAAAAAGAATATGAAGTGATAATGTAAATTCAATATAAGAATATAACCTTAGGCCGATTGAAATAAATACAAAATGCATATATTTCATAACTAACTCCAATTTCGTGCTGCAAGATGAATCCAATAAACTTGTATTACACAATTTCACAATGGAATGCAGAACGATATTAGTGTTCAAAAGTACTTACTAGGCCTATCCACAAAGGAAAACTTTGAAGTTTTGACCAAGTCAACGATGAAAATGCAATACTCAAACAGATTTGTCTAAGCCAAGAGACTTGTTTCTGATATCCTGGAAGTCCAACTCATTAGTAATTTTTTACTTTTTTTCAATGGTTGGATTCATGAATCATTATCAAAAAAGTACTGAATTTTGTGGACAGACCTATGATCAGGCGTGTAAATTAAAAGCCGCCTTCATAGTACAAGAACAAACTATAAGAAGCATACAATTCAACTTACTTTTTGACCCAAATCATCAGTCCCACATGTTTCATTTCGTCATGGATACAACCTGTTCAATTTTATTTATCACAGTCAAATTCATTAGGATCGGCAATTTCACGTCTTCAAATATGTTCTTTACAGCAGATATGAAACGTATGCACTCATAGAACTGATCTGATGAAACCTTTTTCATTTAATGCAGAGTGTTTACAGTCTCAATACAACAACTTGAAGCAACGATAACTGTAACGTTTGTAACCGGATACTTTATCACAATTTGTTACGGTCGGATTTTAAGTCTTACTAAAGTTATAATAATGCTCTTGCGACTGGACTATTTTTAGAATATAATTATATTATATTATAATTTTCGTGCAATTTTATTCGGTGTTAGGGGAAGGCGAATAGCTATAAATAGGGTGATTTTTACGGCATTCGACCTCTTTCATAGCAATCTACCTGCGGGCACTTAGTTCACGTTGTCTTTACGGAATCGGAGGTTAATCCACAATTTTTGAGAAGTTATGTTTTGCGAGCTCTTTCTCAGATTCGGAAAAATTCAATATAATATTGATTATCGGCTATAGTATCGGATTTAGAAGCAACAAGTGAATCGTTGTTCTACCTGGTAAGATTCTTTTGATCTCGCTCCGTCAGACTTCTTTCTTTTTCAGAGAATCAAGAGTGAATTCAAAAGGAAACCGTTTTGAAAGCATTCAGGATATCCAAAAAGCTGTGAGAACGACTTTAAACAAGTTTCCCGTCGAAGCTTTCCAGCATTACTACCAAGCATGGACAACAATAACATCATAAATGATCGCCAGTATGGCTTCCGTAAGCACAGGTCTACAGGTGACCTCCTTGCCTACGTCACTCACTTGTGGAACAGAGCAATAGACAATCATGGCGAATCCCGTGTTGTTGCACTTGATATATCGAAAGCTTTCGACAGAGTATGACATGACGGACTTCTGGCCAAGCTTGCTGCTTATGGACTACCACCTGGCCTGCGCCAGTGGCTGAATAGCTTTTTGAATGACCGATCTCTGTTTGTTGTAGTCGAGGGCTGTTCATCAGACGTATTTTCAATAAACGCCGGTGTTCCTCAGGGATCTGTCCTATCCCCTCCACTGTTTCTGCTGTACATCAACGAGCTGCTGGAAATAACATCCAATCCAATCTACAGCTTCGCAGATGACAGTCCATTATTAGTGCATGGAACCAGGCAAGCCACTATCATCCCAGGAGACGGTACGTCAGCGACAGCAGCATGCCTCGCAGATCAACGCTGATATAAAAACAATTGTCGAGTGGGGATTAGCAAATAAAGTACAGTTCAACGTACAAAAAACTCAGGCAACACTTACAAATAAGTCTCACGATGGCTTACCAACCGTGGAAATGGAGGGCCACCCCATAGTCGAATCACCGTCTGTCAAGCTTTTGGGAATCAACATGAACAATAACATGTCCTGGCACGACCACGTCATCAGTATTGCTAAAACAGCATCCCAGAAGCTTGGAGTTTTGTTCCGCTGTAGGAAGTTGTATACACCAGAGCAATTGCTGCTGCTGTACAAGGCACAGATCCGACCATCGCTGGAGTATTGCTCCCATGTGTGAGGATGCGCTCCGAAGCACTCTCTAAAGCTTCTGGACACTATCCAGAAAAGAGCGATTAGACTAATCGATATGCCAAACCTCACAAAGGACCTCCACAGCCTGGAACGTCGAAGGAAGGTGGATGACCTATCCCTGTTTTACAGATTCTATCACGGAAGATGTTCGATTGAGCTCTCTCAGATAATAACACCACAGGCCGTCCGAACCAGGAAAACTAGAGAAGCTCTGCGAGCTCATCCTTACCAGGTCGAGGTCCTTACTCCCCGAACTAGTCTCCTCCAGCATTCCTTCTTTTGGAGAACTTCAACGCTGTGGAATCAGCTGCCGGGGAATTTGTTTCCCGACGGCTACAACCTGCAGCGTTTCAAATCTAACGTGGACCGATACTTATCATCTCGCAGCGCTTCTACAGCGCCATAGGCTTTAAGCCTTTGCGGGAGGCCGACCATAAAAAAAGCATGGGAAAGCCGTTTTTATTACATGTATTCCAGTATCCAGGTCTTCTTCTTATACCTTTTTGGCTTCTGCGCGCGTGCGCAATTAGCATTTGTTGTGTCCTTGGTTTGTCTGGTTCGTAACCATAACCATTGGACACTTGCTACATATAGTTTCACATGTATACCTTACAGTTTGTATTGGTGTGTGGTATGTTAGTAAGACAACACAGCACAGGATGAAAAGACTCTTCTCGCACCCAGGCAACGGGGATGCATTGACACAACACCGAAAAGTTGCCTCGGAAAGGTAGAAGGTCAATTATCACGTATAGGGCGCAACACTCCCACTCTAGTACAGCGCATGATTTCGAAAATTGCTTTGACATCGTGAAAAACTCACAAACGGTGTCATATAATTATGCAATTTACAGGTTTTTGCAAAAGCTGATATTTCAAAAATTCGTATTTGATTTGTGCTAAGACCGTAAACACCCTGAATCACCCATCTATAGATGAAACTCAAACGTATGAATGGGTTCAGTTCTCAGCAAGTTTGTAACATATAATTAAAGTTTAATACTTGTTAAATGGATACGAAAGTATTCTCAAATGTGCCTGCTATCTCATAATGCTAGGTTAATAAAAAAACTGCGAATAGAACATCCAAGTAACCAACCACACAATGAGAAAAAGCACACTAACCTTGTTGAATAAGTTGGGAGTTTACTCATCCGAACAATGACAAAAGTATTTTTATAATTATCGTCCTTAAATCCAGATGAATATAATCAATATGTACAAAATCAGGAGCAAACACTGGCGAAACTTCTATCGTACTTCCTGGCTTCGAAGGAAATGCTACCATAGATGAAGTCACCTTAGTTGTATCTTCCCATATATAATTTCTTTATACGAATCACATAAAATCGCACTAGATGTAACGTAAAAAAATTACAAATAACCATTTTAGAGTCACTGATATAAATAGGTGGTTTTATTTGGAAACTTGCTCGGTATTTTCAGAATCAGAATTATATGATTGACACCGAAGCCAATTGGAAAAGATGCGATTTTAAATGTTGCTCTAAACATTAGTGAATATAGACTTGACTAAAACTGTTTCACTCACTCTCACGCAATCATTTCACTCGAATATAAGAAACATGGAACATCGAAACATTCTTTTAATCACCAAATGTTCGTATACACACGTGTCCACAGAATGTCCGTTCATTTTTCTCCTCCATCTTTTTCAGAGAACCACTGCATGCAGTTGCGCTGACCTGTTGTAAAAAATATTTGTATATTACAAAATAAACTAAATAAATCCATAGTTGTGACGTCACAATGTTAAAGCTATTTTATAACAGTACAGCTTTTACGTCACCGAATATAAAACAATATAGACATATCTGTTTATATTTGAGCTCATTGCATACATATAGAAGTTCCCTCTTGTAGGTATTATTCTAAGATCCGAATATAAGACGACCTTCACCGAACTGGTTAATGGATGAAAAGCATTTTATATTAAATTTAATATGTTAAAAAACACATCGCGAGTGGGTTGGCTGACAAATTTCAGTCCAGGATGTGATTAATTAAATATTGAAAAATTAATTTTTTTTGAACATTTCACTGGTTTGGTTAATAGACAAATCACATACCAATCGAAAGTATGAAGCCCATAGAATATGCAAACGTTAGGTTGGCTACGTTTTTCCCGTCCCAACTATAGGGTAGGCAGGTATAAACAGGTACATCAATAATAGTAATTTGCACCGGTGTGGTTAATGCATGAAACTTATATCAAAATAAAGATAATTTTATTGCGTTAGTCGATATAGGGTTGTCTGCAAAAAATCAGTCTGGAATTCCGGTTGTCGAATTTTAAAGATCAAAATATTGCTGCCAGTGAATACGTGCGCCAGAGAGGTCCGAGCGAACTATCCCGTGTATTAACAAAGGACGCAGCATAGCAGCTGCGTGTAGCTCGGCCATTGAATGAAAGAGAGTGCGCATGTCATGTGTCCGTGAAATTGAAAAGGATAGCGATATACTCGTAAATGCTGTGCATCATTGTATTGGAACGGTTTGCCTCATTCTTCTGAAATGAAAAAGCGTGCTACTACTACTATACTGATTGTTGTTATTTATAAACATTAAATTGTGATAAAAAATGGCTAAAAAGTGTTTTCTATGCAATTCGGACGATGATGATTTTAACGATAAAACGTATAAAAACTGTTCGTTGAAATTAAATTTTCCTAAAAAGAGAAATTTTAAATACAGTGGCGTTGAGTTAACCAATGCATCACTCGATTTTGTAGGTTATCATACCACGTGCTACAAAAAAGTGACTGCTTTGGGTAAAAAATATAATGAAGAGCTTAATAACTTTCTTGGTGAGAATACGGTAAGTGCATAACAATTTAATAATTTCACCTTCAAAAATATTAATAAATTATTAGTGCTCCAAAATATTGCACAGCTTTTACAAGTGTATCGCTATCCTTTTCAATTTCACGGACACATGACATGTGCACTCTCTTTCATTCAATGGCCGAGCTACAAGCAGCTGGCATGCTGCGTCCTTTGTTAATATACGGGATAGTTCGCTCATACCTCTCTGGCGCACGTATTCACTGGCAGCAATATTTTCATATTTAAAATTCGACAACCGGAATTCCAGACTGATTTTTTGCAGACAACCCTATATCGACGTGTTTGCAATAAAATTATCTTTATTTTGATATAAGTTTCATGCATTAACCACACTTGTGCAAATTACTATTATTGATGTACCTGTTTATACCTGCCTACCCTATAGTTGGGACGGGGAAAACGTAGCCAACCTAACGTTTGCATATTTTATGGGCTTCATACTTTCGATTGGTATGTGATTTGTCTATTAACCAAACCAGTGAAATGCTTAAAAAAAAATAATTTTTAAATATTCAATTAATCATATCCTGGACTGAAATTTTTCAGCCAATCCACTCGGCGATGTTTTTTAACATATTAAATTTAATATAAAATGGTTTTCATCCATTAACCAGTTCGGTGAAGGTCGTCTTATATTCGGATCTTCTACTATATTGCAATGTTGACTTTAAACGTCTTGGGTCACAAATACTAAAAGAAAACCATCTCTGTATACCCCATAAAATTCCCCAAATTTCAATACAACCCCGATACATTCGACAACCCCGGCACAACGTAGTACGCTAGAGTTCATTCCGTAGTCAAAATGTCGAAGTAGTTGTCAAAGGTGAGCGACAGATTCCAGCTGACAGCTTGACGGAACGCATCTCACTTTTGATCAGAAATCATGTGTATTTAGTGGTGAAAGGTGGTAAAAATGGTTCATCTGTGGTATATCTGTAAGATATATGCTCATAAATCTCAGTATGATGGTTTTTCCTGTCACCGGTACGTTTAAAAATGTCTATTATGAACGTACTTCGGAACTGGACTCAAACGTGAATACTTTTGCATTATTTGTGATAAAACTTGTATGACCTTTCCATTTATTGCAATTTATTTTAAACCCAATTTTTAGACTTCTGACCTTGGGCCTAGCCTGACGAGTAACAGAAGTTACCATGCCATGATGTAGATGGTACCACGTTTTCTAGTTCTGTGCTCGTAGCTCTAAGGCCCGGTTTCACCACAATGGTTTATCCAGGATTACAACATTATCTGGGATTAAATGCTAGATAATTTTATAGACGAGTTTCACCATATTCTTATCCAGGATTAAGCACGTATATCCGAGATAAAATTTAATCTCCCGTATTTGGCGAATAAAATGTTTAATCGGAGATTTAGAATGCAGATGACAGTTGAGGTGACGTGGCTGACGTGTCTGCGAACTTCAAGGGTGTACAAATGTTGCAATTTGGAGAAGTGAAGAAGAGGTAGTTTCAAGGCATTCTTAAGCTATGAGTTTTACAGAAGCCATAGTGTCAAGTGTCGTACTGGGGTACTTCTTAAACAATCATGGCTCGTCTTTTGATGAACTACAACAAGCTTCTGTCAAATTAATGTGGGTAAATCCCGACCGACCCAGCCATCAGCTATGTGCACTACCGGCGCACCATGCATCCTTGTACGTCCCGTTGAAGTCGTACTTAAATCGTCGACTGGGCAGAGGTGACGTGGCTGACGTGTCTGCGGGCACGAAAAAATAACAACAAAATCTCAATAGAACAAAGGAAACACAAAATTGAAAATGAACACCGCTATCCGCTATGACCACACCCAGAATTATGTCAAATTCATGTCAAATTCTCAAAATTGTGAGGTTATAAATGCTCCCGTTGCGCTGTTGCCACGTCTTAGTTTGAATATATCCGAGATTAGTTAATCCTAGATATATTTGCGCAGGTGAAATAGAAATTAATCTAATCGCGGATGAAATACTTCGATTAATTTTATCCAGGATTACGTAATACGGGATTAGTATGGGTTTGGTGAAACCGGGCCTAAGAAACTATGATACAACTGATGGTAATCTAACCTCAAATTTAGTACGGTTGTATACTTCCGCCTGCGGTGACTTGCGTGCCGTTTAGTTGACCATAAGCGTGTGGGATTCCATGGGCGCGGCAGAGTCGTAAAGGGTGTCAGTGTCCTGCGTTGGCTCGCCCTGCAGTTGGCACTGGTTCGTCAGCGTGCCAGCACCGCAATCACAGAAGAACCTGCAATATTTACAGCAATCGTTATAAAGGACTTTTCATCAAGGACGGGTCAATGTTGAAATGAAATAAAACAAGGTGTTTGTGATGTGTCATGGCCGACTTTACTCACTAGGCCGGAGCATTGAAATATGGCAACAATGAATCAGGGGCCGAGCTTGTGTCATTAGTGTAAGTCTTCCAGAGTAAACAATAAGATTGGAAGGCGGTTTTTAATGTGTTTCTAATTATTTACCTGCACAAACGAAACTATTCAGATACAAAGATGCCTGCAAAGTGTGTAGTACCAGGTTGCAATAGCAATTGTGCTTCCAATAAATAACATAAACAGAAGTGGGTGAACGGTATTCCTCGTAAGAGCTGGTTATATTTATAAGAATAAAGACAATACAAACATTTCAAAGGATAAGACCTGGTACCTACAATGTTTTCTGGACCTCCCAAATATCACAGAAAAAGACAGTTAATAGAACTCATCTGGGCATGCCTACGAGGGCATGCATCTGGGCATACCTACGAAAAGATTTGATAGTGAAAGGGAATCAAGACCAGCAAGAATGGCTTCACAGTGACCTAATAGTGAATTTTTCTAGCTCAAGTGACAATTTACAAAGTAAATTGAGTGTTCATTAGCAATTGTGCTTCCAATAAAGGACATAAACAGAAGTGGGTGAACAGTATTCCTCGTATGGGCTGGTTATATTTATAAGAATAAAGACAATACTTTACAAACATTTCAAAGGATAAGACCTATTTTAAAGCACAATGTGGTACCTACAATGTTTTCTGGACCTCCCAAATATCACAGAAAAATACAGTTAATAGAACTCATCTGGGCATGCATCTGGGCATACCTACAAAAAGATTTGATAGTGAAAGGGAATCAAGACCAGCAAGAATGGCTTCACAGTGACCGAATAATGAATTTTTTTAGCTCAAGTGACAATTTACAAAGTAAATTGAGTGTTCATTTAAGTGGAAATGGAAGTGGCAGCAGGAAACAGGTTGCGTTTATTTTTATTTTGTAGTGTTTGACTACGATGAACCAGACATCAGATGTAAGTGGTATTAGTAGTAGTAGTAGTTCTAAAAAGTATTTTTCTTAATTTATTAACCGAGATGAACTCTAATACATATAAAATGTAATAATTATTCTGAAACTATAGGGCCACTATTTGACAGCTAAGCCACGTTGCCACATCTAAGGCTCTGGCCTAGTGTAGAGTCGGCCATGGATGTGTAGACCATTTTTTTTTTGTTATTCAGCGTCATCGATTTCGGTGATCCCCCGAATAAAGATTTTTGACTTTGACCTCTTACCTGTCATGCCTGATGAACTCGACGTCGTGCCCCGCGTGGCAGGTCTTGATGCAATTGACGCAGATGGCGTTACGGTCGGTGGTGTTGCACGTCTGACAGCGGTAAAAGTCGTGCATGGGGAAGGACGTGTACGAGGAGATCTTGTAGAGACACTGCCCGTTCGAGACCGCTTTTTCGACGGCGTCCTGGTTGTTGAAGATCTTGTTGCCGCGCACGATAGGCTGCACGCCGCTGGCCAGGCACAGACCGCCGAAACGGTTGTTGAATATCTGCAATCACGGATCGACAATAAATACATACCTCAGACTACTTCATATGGTTCATATACTAGAGATAGCTATACTGCATTCACTAAAGGAAAGGAGTAAAACATTATTTCAAACCCATATTTTGGGGCTTTACTCGGATAAATCAACTTAATTTTTCTGTTTATAATAATAATAATAATAATATGCATTTATTTCCGACAGGTGCACACCCAATTACAGGAAATATCAAATATACAAAGAATAACAAGAGACTAAAAACTAAAAAAAAAACTAAAACTAAAAAATCAATATATACTATATAATCAATACAAATCACTAGCGTTGTATGGTATCCAGGTAACAATTTACAATTTGAGATTTACTATCGTTAAATATATCGCAGCTATTACTACAATTGTTAGCTAAAGTACACATTCTATGAACAGGAGATTTAGTTAGCATGTTGGTACGGCAAATTTCATGGTAAAATGTCGTACAGTAACGATTGCCTGGGCGAGGAACATTAAAATTCAGCTTGAATGAATTTGTGGTTCTTGGGTTTTTAGGCCGGCGTCGTTTAGCGTTAAAGCTTGACGTTTCGCCACCACGAGTGGATGGCATCTTCAGTAGCTATTTCACTTCGGCGACTTCCAAAATTCAGCTTGCTTAAAATTTGGGGACAGTCAATTTTATTGTGAAGTAGATTAATTAGGAAGGACAATGCAGATATATTTCGGCGCTCTTTAAGGGACTGCATATTAAATGTTTCGAGTAAAACATTTTGGTCGAATCCTCTCTCCGGATAAAATCCGTTGCATTTAAAGAAAAAATACTTTAGTGCCCTTCGTTGCACAGATTCCAGCTTATTTATTGAATTTTCATAAATAGGTGCCCATATAAGCGAAGCATATTCTAGCTTGCTCCTGACATACGTAACATATAAAATTTTTGTTGTTTCAATATTTGAGAAATCTGACCAATTCCGTACACAGTAGCCAAGCATTCTATGTGCAGATGATGAAATATTATTGATATGGTCATTAAAAGTGAATTTAGTGTCAAATATTATGCCTAGGTCCTTATAGCTGCTACTCCTTTCCAACTTGATATTATTGATATTATAGTCATCGTAAAGTGTAACATTTGGTTTCTTACAATATGTTACCACTTTACATTTAGATACATTCAAGGAAAGTAGGTTTTTGGTACACCATGAATTTATTACATCTAAATTATGTTGAAGATAAACGCAGTCGTCCTGGGTTCTAATACTAGTATAGATTTTTAAATCATCTGCAAATAATAAATGACTACAGCTGAGCTCAAACGATAGATCATTAATAAAGATTAAAAATAACAGGGGTCCCAAGTTCGACCCTTGCGGGACACCCGAAGTTGGCACAAAGTTATTAGACCTGAATCCTCCATATCCAACAAACGATATTCTGTCAATGAGATATGATTTAACAAGGGATAAAAGATCTTCAGAAAATCCAAGACATGATAATTTAAATAATAGTAAATAGTGGTCGATTCGATCAAAGGCTTTCCGTATATCGGTGTAAATAACATCAACTTGGCCCTGCTGATCTAGAGTTTCGGAGATAAATTGGGTGATGCAAGCCAGATTTGACACAGTAGACCGCCCAGAGACAAACCCATGCTGATTAACCGATATATGAGGTTTAAAAAACTTATAAATCTGTTCATAGAGTATTATCTCAAATAATTTACTAAAGTTACATAGGATAGCAATCGGACGATAATCAGAAATATTAGACGTGTCACCGGATTTGAAGATTGGACATATTTTAGACATTTTCCAGATCTGTGGAAAGGAACTAGTGTGTAATATTAGATTAAAGATAGCAGACAGCGGTTCAGCTAGGGCATAGATGCAATCTTTGATTATAAAGGATGGAATGTTGTCTACTCCCGAGGTCATTTTGTTTTTAAGCTTTCTAGATGCATGGATAACATCTCTCTCAGATATTGATTTTATCTGAAGGCAATCAATATTTGTCTGTAAGTGTAAACTTAAACTCATGATATTTGATGAATCAGACTGCAAGTACACGCTAGAGAAAAATGAAGCAAAACCATTTACTATTCCTTGGGATGAATCATAGGTCTCACCATTGAATGTCATACTGCCAGGAATTCTCGATCTACCTTTCTTTGCATTATAATAACATCACTGCTCTCAGTATGCAGTTTTGTAGACGGTGTGCATACAACCCTTGACCATACAGTAAACATTTACATATATTGTGCATGGTTACTCCGTTTGTTCGGTGGATAAGGTATAGTGAACATACAGCAGACTCTACACTAGGCCGAAGTATTGAAATATGGCATCACTGAATAGTGGGCCGACCTTTTATTTGTTTTTAAATCATTAATGTAATTCTTCCAAGTGAAAAAGACGATTGGAAGGTGATTTTTAATGTGTTTTTAATTATTTACTTGCACAAACGAAACTATAAAAAGATGCCTGCAAAGTGCCAGGTTGCACTGGCAATTGTGCTTCTAATAAAGAAGGACATATTACGGTGTTCAATTTTCCTCAAGACGAATATTTGAAGCAGAAGTGGGTGAAAGGTATTCCTCTTAAGGGTTGGTTATATTTATAAGGATAAAGACAATAATTTACAAACATTTCCAAGGATAAGACCTATTTTAAAGCAATGTGGTACCTACAATGTTTCCTGGACCTCTCAAATATCAGAGAAAAATACAGTTCTAATAGAACACATCTCCTACGAAAAGATTTGATAGTGAAAGGGAATCAAGATCAACAAGAATGGCTTCAAAGTGACCTAATAGTGAATTTTTCTAGCTTAAGTAAATTGAGTGTTCATTTAATGACGTGGAAGTGGCAGCAGGAAACAGGTTGCGTTTATTTTTATTTTGTAGTGTTTGACCATGATGAGTGAGACACCAGATGTAGGTGGTATTAGTACCAATGAATGTAGACATTCGTTTAAATCAATAAATTGTAATTTATTGGTGAAAGATGATTTGAGTTAGATTTTACCACTGTCATTATGAATATCCAGTTTAATGTTAAAATCTTTTCTATGTCCAGCCAAAGAAAGTTTACTATTTTGTGAAAGAAAATAAGTTGCTAATTTTAACACCATCCTAAATATTCAACAAAACTTGCAGTTCTTTAAAAATTGCACCTGACAGAAAATATGCCTGACATTAAAGCTGTAGTAATGGGTTTATTATTCTTGGAGAAGTACATTGTTTTACAAATTGATGAAATATCAGCACGTATAAATGTTCCTGTCATTACAAAAGCACTAGGTAGAACATGAAGGACAAAATTATTTGATAGGTGTATTAAATGCATACGACTTATAGTTGTCAGGCTTAACACTTCTATCAGAGTTTACAGCTCAAGTTACAGTCCTTATTCACAGTAGGTATTGTTAGAATTTTGACTTCAGGTCAATAGGTTATAAAAGTAAGTTTTTGGGTAATTGCACAAAGCAGTTTTTATGAAAATTGCAAAAGAACACATCAATATACATATAGATGAGTTTATTTTAGACACATCTCTACATGTAACCAACCCCAAACGCATGAAATTCTGCTTGAATTAATGTTGTTAATGTAGCAAATATTTTTATTAATAATTATACTGAAACAGTTCAAGACAAAATACAGACTGACAGAACTAAGAAGAGGAAATCTAATGGAAATAAGAAATGTCCAACAGAAGGGAAAATCTCTAAACCTAAATACATGTTACATTTTTGTACTGATACTACTGGCATTTTTCACCATTCTTATTTTTTCAAAAAGTATATTTCTTAATTTATCAACCGAGATGAACTCTAATACATATAAAATATAATAATTATATTCTGAAACCATAAAACAATTTAAATTTTCCGCGGAATGCCCGCCGTTCGGCCTACGGTAACCGGCCCACTATTTGAGAGCTAAGCGATGCTGCCACATCTAAGACTCCGGCCTAGTGTAGAGTCGGCCATGTAGTGAATCGATCATTTTAGATTCGATAAGACTTCATTTCAGCAGAAACCGAGAGTGGTGTCAAACGACTCGGTTTGACGTCTTGAATCGAACGAGACCACTCCCAGACCTAGGAAACCTTCTGGTGGAAAACTACGGCGTGTTAAAGTTTCGATACCTAACCTAACTTATCCAAAAAAGTTGTTGAGCTCAAAATTGGTGTTAATCGACGTCGCTATATGACACCCACCTGGTTAAATTCCAAAGTAGCGGTGGCGTTATTGGTGATTTCGACGCCTGCCGCCAAACCGTCGAAGATCCGATTCCGCCTCAGTATCGGGTGACTCTGGGTGGAAATCAGCACCCCAGCTTGGGCGTTGCGAAATATGTCGTTCTCTTCCAGAATACCCTGCAACGAAAATAAATTGTAAAACTCTGAAGAGCACGATATTATGTATTATAAAACATCGCCGCAACATCTGGGCCAGTATTCTTGATTCCTCCTTGACTATCATGCCCTCAAGTGCGCGGAGATAAAATATCACAGCTGTTTCGATTCTCACCTCAGAGAAATAACTATACGCCATCATTACACGTCGTTAAAAGTAAATAAACAACTTTTTGACAAGTGATGATGAAAACATTGATCAGCTGCTCAGAGTAACAACTGAACATAGAGGTAGTAAACAAACCACTTCAGCATGGCGTGCTCAAAGCCATCATCTTTGACACTTCAGCCCCCAAACATTGCCAACTAACCTGAAAATTCTTCCAATGCAACCCATGTTACAAACACTGCTCTCCACTGTCCCATCTCGAAAAACTGTTCAACTACACTCGAATATAGCACAGCAAGTCCGTAAAGCTTCATTACAGTTACCAACAAATAGCGAATTCGGTTTTACTTTGGTTTTACTAACCAAGCATGAAGGACGCAAACCAAAACAAACGTTTGACAGTCGGAGGTTACCGTATATAGGCGTTGCCAGCTCCTAAAAATTTATGTAAGACAGAATTTACGTTTATGATGAAGAAACATGCAGTAACGCAGTAGAGGTCAACAAATCTATCGAATTTGCTGTAATCATTCCTGAACCCTCAAAAATACCGTCTTTTTTAACGTACAATGGAATATTTCTGGATACTACACAATTAAGACGATAGTAAACAATTATGATTGCCGTATCTGATGGTCAATATGACAACGTAAGAAAAGATGTTGGCCTATTAGAATTAGTTGTTTACTACCTCTATGTTCAGTTGTTACTCTGAGATCAGCTGTAACCACGCAGTGATAGTTCAAATTGTAAACAACAACCTAACCTGAAAATTCGTCCATCACAACTTTTGTTACAAACACTACATTTCCTACGTGTCATGACGGAACAATGTTGAACTACACCTTCAACTACACTAAAATATATTAATGTCCGCACAAGTGTCCGTAAAAGCTCACATAGGTCCGGTTTCATAATCAAACTTAATTCACCTATTATGTTTAATCCGAGAGAATCCAGAATTAAATGGTTTCCATAATCGCTAACTGACAGATTAAAATGACATAATTATCCAATCAGGTAATGACTCGCCCTCGGCCAGTTAAAGCACATTAATTGAATAATTAACCTATAAATCTGACATGTCGTTTGTATGACGTTGAAGAGTTGACACACATCAGAATTTCATTACGTTAAGATTGAGTTGACAGTGGGTCTTCACTTTTATCGGTGTTTATAAAATTTATTTCACAGATTCCATCGATTCATACCTGCTTTTGAGCACAATTAAAAGCAAGTATTCATCTAAATTGCATAATCTTTTCTTTATTCATCTCGATATGTATTTGTAGACGAGTGTATTATATCCTCACCCATCAGGTACCTACCTTCTCCTGATTGTTCACTTTATCTCTAAATTTGCGTTCTATAATGCTTTTGAATATTGCTACTGTACGAATGACTAGCAGCTTCTCTTCTTTAGTAAAGTTAAAATCACGCGCACGTTTTGCTTTTTGTGGCTTTGATTTCATACCTTTCTTTATGAGTAATACTGATATGATTATATTGATAGAATTGCAAACACGAAAACTTATGTCACAGTCTGACCAATTCACTTTTACAGGTCAAACAATATGTCATAATGCCGTTCACACAGCACAAAATGCGGCATAAAACCTTCTTTCAGGTGTACCAACCACATTTTATTGCCTGTTAATTAATTGACGTTTCCATATGCATTTTGAAACGCGCATCACTTTAATGGAATGATTAACACCCGTATGCACCGTTTGGCGATTCTAATCCTAGTTCCCTAATCGCGTTTTGCTAATCTTTGGCATCTTGCCATGCACCGTCAAGAGATTAACTAATCCAAATTAGAGATACGGCAAGGCTGTGTTCGCAAGATTGTTTTGACAGTGACATTGTCAAAATTGTCTGTTTGCGGTGCATAGTAAACAAGTAATCTAATCCAGGTTTACGTAACTAATCGCGCAATTGACTTACGGTGCATACGGGTGTAAGTTGATAGCTACATTTGCTAATCAACGCATTAGTGAATGATTATGAAACCGGGCCTAAGTCACCGACAAATAAAGAATTCGATTTTGCTAACTACGCATAAACAAAACGAGATCGAAACAAGTGTTTGACGGAGAATGTTGAACAGGTCTCCTGACGGTAACATCCGCGTTGCCAGATCTTCAGGATTTCTGTGTCTCTTCAAGAATTTGCTTTCATAATGGAAAAAGGTGTTAAACAGGAATTACCCTCGTAAATTTTAGCTTTAAAAAGCACATATTTTTCAGTAACTTTACTAAGTGGATTCCGGTGAAAAATCACTTCAAATGTTTAGGACGGCGGTGACGCCCCTTGGTGACCATTTTGTAAATCTGAAAATATTTTACGCGGCCTTCTTCTAGCCACTTTAAGGCCAATTCACACATACGGTACTGTGTCGTGTCCGTACTGTCCGTCAGTTGGCGGTATAGATCGAACAGAGGAGGACGTAATTATAGGGTACGGAACGTATCTAGTGTTGATGGAAGAGGAACAAAATATAAGGAGAAAGATTTGGGTTAACCGTTTGTGGAGAGCTAGGGAGGAAGAACAATTTGTTCGATACTTTCGTATGAATTTCTTGAAATTTGACGATCTGTTGAAACTTGTGAAACCGCACATACAAAAGCAGAACACTGTTTTACGCCGGGTTCAATTTATGTGCAATTTCTCCCCAAATATTGTCTTTTACTAGATTATTGTCGTAATCTTTATGTTTTAGATCGTATAAACATTCATGCTCTTGCACATAAACATAATCAAACAATCTTCATTAACAGGCATTTTTCCTATTAACCTCAACAAACGAATTTTCTTGAAATGCCAAGAACAGGGTGGTCCGTACGAATTGTATAATGACGAATCAGGAATCGGGACACCCGAAAATCAACGAGCGCTGGCCGAATCATGATGGGCGCCCTGTGGTCGCCTTTCAATAGTTCACACTACGGCGGTTGTGCACGTGCTATGCTCCTACCGTGTCGGACCGTAACCTTGAGAAATCACTTTCAGAGCGGTCGGAAGCAGCACAGTCGGAGCACGGTCTGCGCCTAGACCTGTATGTCTGAATTAAAAATAGTTAATCCAATACATTTCAATGAAAACTTTGGATGACCGATTCAGTTCAAATCAACACAGTCGGTGCGCAGTACTGTATGTGTGAATCGGCCTTTAGTTATTATTTTTCTTCGCAAGTCTCTATGGCGAATTGCTTCCGAGATACAGCACGTTGCATTCGGAAATGGTTTTTGGCCAAAATTTAGGGGCTCCTGCAAAGTGAAACCGTCTGCCTACTGACCTTTCCTCCGTTGAAGATGCAGATGCCGCCGTCTCTGCCGTCGAAGATCTTGTTCCTCTTCAGGGTGGGATTGGAGTCCGTCTTGATCCAGACGCCGGCCATGGCGTTGTCGAAGATCTCGTTCTGCTCGAGCAGCCCTAGGCCGCCATTATAGACAAGCACGCCGCCATTTTGGCCGCCCCAGATCTTGTTGCCCCTGATTACCGGGTTGCTACCAGTACGGATCTGCACCCCCGAGTACAGGTGGTTGAAGATGTCGTTGTCCTCCAGTTTACCTGCAAGGGATTCATCGTACTGTCATTTATTCATTTCAAAAGCTACATGAATAAATGAAGGTCATTCACAGAAGGCACTGCCTTGTGCGTGAACATCACCCGGTATCTCTACCGTTATTCTAATCACTAGAAATCAAGTTAATATGCTTCTACTTCTCGTGCACCCACTGACATGCAGATGCAGATGGCGCATACAGCTTAAAGATTGTTAATATTACACAGAGGCGTAACTGCGAGAGTTTAAAAGGCGTGACATGTAACTATTTGTGTTTGTGAAATTTATTCAGTAAAGTCGTCAGTTTTCTTCTTATGCTACAAATATTGATCAAAAACAATTATTCATCTTCATTACACAGAGAATTAATAAATACAGTTCAAAAAAGCACGCTTTTATATTAAAGTTAACTGGAAAAAAAATGGAGTCAAATTGATTGACTCAGTACTTCCCACACATAACGGTGTTATCATTTATTCTTCCCCATTGCAGGAAGCTATAGTCTGAGATCTCTCTGCAACCAAATCGTCGCCCGTCCGCCCTCAAAAAAAAAAACATGTAATACAAAAACTCACAAACTGTCAAATAGATGCTTGCATCTCTATACGAACTAGGACAACACAGTTTTCATTCTGCGAGCTTCAACTGGATGAAAAGTAACGATCAGGCAACCCCAAATTGCCTAAAAACGAAATTTGAGCTATTTTTATATTTTTTAGTTTTTTATTATTCCTGCGCCGCCACTGACACGATTTCTATAAACCACATGCGTCTTCCATCCTCGCCACGGTAATAATACTGTCACAAAGTTTCATTAAAATCAATTCCATAATTTCCACGTTACTCAATAGAGAACTATCTAAAGCAATATTCGTATGGTACACATCAAAAATTCTAAATTCCTTGATTTCTGGAATAGGCAAGGCAATGTTCGGATATATCTAAAAAATGGTATTATGCCGCTAGGTCTGTTTTTCACAGGTCATTCTGAGACAATAAAATTTTCAGTTTTACAACCCCCCACCCTCCAACCACCCCAATTTCACCATCACCCAAAAAAAAGTATAAAACGATCAGAAACGTTTAAAATGTTTAAAAGCGAAGTTTAAGCTATTTTTGTATTTTTAGTTTTTTTTATTATTTCTGCACCGCTACTGACACCAATTATAAAAACCATAAGCGTTTTCCATCCTTACCGCGGTAGTAATACTGTGTCAAAACTTCATTGAAATCAATTCAGTGTTTCGTCGTTACACAATACAGAACTATCTAAAGCAATATTCGTATGTACGCATCAAAAAATTCTAAGTCCTTTGGTTCCTATAATAGGAAGGGCAATGTTCGGATGGACCTAAAAAAGTTATTTATGTCGCCAGGTCTTCCTTCACAGGTCACTAGACAGCCTATTTTGAATTCAACACATTTTTCAGTTTTACAACTCTCCACCCCCCAACCACCCCTAATTTCACCCCACCCGAAAAAAAAAGTAGAAAATGATCAGGAACCCCTAAAACGCTTAAAAAAAGTTTGAGGAATATCTGAATTTTTTTATTTTTTGCTAATTACTTCGCCGCTCATGAACCGATTTCCAAAATTATAGTAGCATTACCTACTACGACCACACAGCATATCGCGGCATAAAATTTCAACACAATCCATGCAACAGTTACTAAGATTACCAGGCTAGAAAAAAGCGACAGGCAGACAGACAGACCGACGGAAATGAGTGACGTGGATTTTTGTTATGTAGACACTATAAAACCATAAAACCATATTATATCAAAATCGAAAATTTTCGCAATCACAATACTCCCCTCACCTATCGGTGTGGGAAGTAAAATAAAAATAAATATAGTTTAAAAAAGTAAAAAACGCTTTTGAATAAGATCGGACTCAAAACTTAAAAAAAATACTTTTTAACATAAGCTTAAAATTATAATAATGCGTGGGCCCTTTGTGCCATATCAATCCAAAAAGTATGATATCTGTTGCTAATTCCCAAAGTGATGAAACCTCGTGTTTTGGTTGATTTGAGGGTGCTGGTTATGAATCCGGTCGCAGTTTTGAGCTGCAGTCTCGTTTGAATAAAACCATAAATTTCAGTTCCTTTAGATCGGCAGGTTTACGTAAAAAATATAAGATCCTTATTTGGCTTTGTATTCAGATGAAACCCCATGTTTTGGTTAATTTGAGAGTGTTAATCACAAATCCGGTCACAGTTTTGAGTTTCAGTCTCATTTGAAGGAAATCAAAAATTTCAGATCCTTCAGGTCTTCAGGTTTGCCTAAGAAATCGAAAACCTTCATTTGGATTTATATTATATATATTATATTATATTTGGAGGTGTTTTTGTGAAATTTATTCAGGAAAGTCGACAGTTTTAATTATCGTTTATGCTATGAATATATTGATCAAAAACAATTCATTACACAGAGTATTAATAAATACAGTTCAAAAAAGCACGCTTTTATGTTGAAGTTAACTAAAAAATTAAAAATAAATATAGTTAAAAAACTAAAAAATGCTTCTAAATAAAATCGGACTCACAACTTAAAAATGCTTTTTATAATACGCTTAAAACTATAATAATGCGTAGGCCCTTTGTGCCATATCAATCCAAAAATATCTGTTGCGAACTCCCAAACACTTGGATGTCAGTTGTCACGTCTTTTAAGCTCTCGTCGCTACGCCTCTGTGTAACATTAACAAATTTTAAGGTGTCTGCGCCATCTCTTAGCCAGCGGGCGGATTAAAAGCCGTCAAAATCGTTTTCGCGGCAAAGCTGGAACGTTCAATGTTCGGTCCGACCTCTTAATCCAAAGGACAGTTACAAGCTCACAAATAAACAATCAAACATACAGGGAAAACTAACAAAAGCGTGTCAAAATTAAAATAAATTGCAAAAACGGTTTTACTGAATAAAACTGTGCAATAATGTTTGCTTACCGTGACCGTTATCGTAGAAGTAGACGCCGACCTGTTTCCCGGAATGTATCCGGTTCCTTCTCAGTACCGGAGTACTGCCTGTGGTGATCCAGACTCCGGCCAACGTGTTGGCGTACACCTCGTTCTCCTCGATGAGCCCTTGGCCCTTTTCGTGGACGTAGATGCCGCCGTGTTGGCCGTGGTGGATCTTGTTGTGCCGTACTATCGGGTCGCTGTTCGTACGGATCTGGAAATTAACAACTCATATTAAGTAATAGAATGGGACTATATCGTGATCTCAAATTGATCAATTTATTTACTGCGGTATTATTTTTGATGATAAATAGGACCGTTTACTGTAAAAAGTCGGCAGAAAACTTGATCCAAATGAGAATAACACTAAAAAGAAAATTGTACTGTAATTTGAAACAGCCGACGATGACGTCACCTGTAGGGAACCAATGAGAAGCGTCCTTTCGTGGTCCGATGACTACGAGCGGATGCTATTGTTTTGTACCAGTGAGCTCTTATTGGTTCCCTACACGTGACGTCACGACCTGGGCGGGAAGTGTACGGATTCAAAAAATTCAATATTTAGAGCAATTTTTTTCGGTTATAAATACGACAGAAAAATTTTGTAAAATTATTTATGGCATCTACGTGGTTTCAGGGTTCGTGTAAGCCAATAAACCAAAAATGTGGTATAGGCCCATTGGATTTAGGAAAACATTTTTTTGTGATTTATATAATGATTAGAAAATAAGTTTTATAACGAAACTATATTTTTCCTTTTTTCCGCAATATAGGGTACTTGCTGAAAAAAATATTGTCGTTTACGCGTTCCTTAGAGCGTAGTAAACATGACAAAATCACTTGTTTGGTTTTTTGGAATCGGCTGTGAGAGATATTCCAAAAATTATTTCAAATGCCGGAAAATGCCGCGCAAACAACCTCTGACGTCAGTGATATCCTATAGTGATGGGATGTAAAGTATTGATATTCGATGTCGATAGCCAGTGCTAACCTAACATTCTGACATTGATCATTATAACGACAAAACACAGTCACACACAAAAGTAAAAAAGTCAAAAGAATAAAAGTTAGGCTAGATTACTAATTCACTTTGTAGGGATGGGCTTAAATTAGATTCTACCTTTGGATTCATTCATAATGGGATGCGCCGAAATAAAATGATGGCTTCGATGAGTTGCGAATCTCGGTCACAAACAGGATGAACTGTGATACCTATCAGATATAAAAATGTATTGCAACGAAAATGCTAGTGGGTTAATTGCCTGTTTCAAATATGTTTAAGTATCAATAAATTGAGTGGCATTGTTAAAGAATTCAGATCATCTCTAGTTTGCAGTTGAATCTCACTGACCTGCGCTGTAGCAGTACCGATTGTCGATACCGATAAGATACCTGTGACGTCAGCCCTTGTTTTAAGTCACGTGGAAAAATTTGAATATATCCTTATTTTATTTTGCAAATATCTTTTTTTTGGCCGTCAGTAAAAACGTGTTTTTTGTTTCCTACTGCTTCTTGATATGGTTTTCTTTACGCTATGTATACTCCCGAAACGATTTCACGACCTCTGCAAATACCCTATTTAATTCTATAGGTATGGTATTGAACACCTTTATGCAGGCAATGGATTCGTTTCTTGGTTTTATCCGTTCGTTTGTAGTAATTAAATTTTTATTTCATTGTCATGACTAGTCTTATATCATACGTATATGATCAAAAGACAATAAAGAAATACGATACAATACAACATGAAAATTGATTTTGGAATCCAGCACCGAATCCAGCTCCCGAACAAAACCAAGCTCCTGTGACGTCATAATGTTAGTTTCCACCAACGACGTCCTACGATACCTATTCTTCTCTTCTTAGAGTGCCATCTCCATTCAATGAAGATCGGCAACAATCATGGCAAATTCCTCTCTATTTTGGGCTCTTCTCAACAAAGTATTTGAGTCCAAGCCGGTCCAGTCTCTGATGTTCTTCAGCCAGGAGCATTGGCGACGTCCGGGTCCGCGCTTTCCCTCAATCTTGCCCTCGATTACAAGCTGGAGGAATTCATACTTGCTATGCCTCATAAGATGACCCAAATAGGCTGTTTTCCTCTTTTTTATTATGTCGAGGAGTTCTCGCTCTTTGTTCATTCGATGTAGAACTCGTTCATTCGAGACACGGTCAGTCCATGGTATTCTCAACATTCTGCGGTATACCCACATCTCAAATGCTTCCAACTTATTCATTGCACCCGCTTTGAGTGTCCACGACTCAACTCCACAGAGTAGTGTGGAAAGGACGTAGCATTTGACGAAGTTATCTCTTATATGGATGTTGAGACGTCTATCGCAGAGTAGGTTTCGCATTTTTAAGAAGTTCGATCTAGCCATTTCGATACCTATTACCATTTTTTTTTTCTAGATTCCCAGCTAATCGTGAAAATAGTTACTTATGCAACGAGTGTATATTTGTTGCACGATAGACAATGAATGAAGTTTGCAGCCATGGTAGCCCAACGGCTAAGCGTCAGCTTTGCACACGACAATGTTCGGGTTCGATCCCAGGACTTGACAACTTTTTTTTATTTTTTTTGCACCAAAAAATTTAATAACATGTTTTTTTTCAAAAAGAATTGATCGATTTTCAAACAGTCGTCGAGTTTATCAACACGAAAAAACACTCACCTGTATTCCAGCGAGTGCGTTTCCGTAAATGTTGTTGTGCTCGATGAGACCGCGGCCCTCCCCAAATATGTACACGCCGCCCTGGTGTCCGTTGTAGATCTCGTTCCGTCTGATCGTCGGATTGCTGTTCGACGTTATCCAAACTCCGGCGAAGTTGTTTGAGTGAATCTGCAACAAACGATAATAACAGTCTTGCATTCATCAAACTCAGATTTAGGTCAGGTTATGTTGAAAGTGAGAGGGGTGATTATGCCTTCTTCCACTGTGATCCTATTTTGTTTCACATCTATACCATAGCATACTAAACAACCAGTAGAATATCTCTGAGGATTTCCTATATAAAAATGGTTCCCACAGAATTTGACCTTGACGGTGGCATTTTGGATGATTACGGGTGTGAAGTCTGGGTAGAGTTGCGAAAATAAAAATATCTATACCGGTAACAATTCGATATTTTTTGACAAAGTATAGAGCTATACATGGCAATGGAGGCGCGTTTGGTTGGTACAGAGAATTTTATGCAATTGATTACACCCCTCAATCATTATATAATCATTTTCGATACCGCTACCATTACAAAAGTGCGGTACCAGCTTGAAATCGGTCAAAAAGTATCTAAGATGAAAATACTCGATATTACTGCAGAAGTATCGACACATTTCAAGTATCGAAGTATCGTTAGCATCCCTACAATTATCATCCAAAGGGGCCGGGGGGGTTCGACTTATTGCCCTATTACTGCACTCATAGGAACTGAGTGTCAAAATTATGTTCGTCTTACATTTGAGTGTAAAACTAGCGTGGTTTTTTGTTTTCGACTTATCCGCTTAATTGCACTTGAGTGCAAATTATCGCCACGGACTCTCTGAGCTCGTGGGGATTTGAGTGCATTTTTGACATCTAGAAAATATTACTTATAACCTATTTTACTTGTCAAAGAAAATGATTTTTTGAATCAAAAACTGGGTAGTGGGGTAGTATACATAGTAGTGTGGATGCTAGGATAGGCTACGGAAGGTACGGGAAGTGTAGTTGAAAGAACTGCGAACCTCGTCATCTTCGGATGAGGAAGCATATCTAGTTAAATTGCAAACAACGGCTGCGTGTGTCCCAAAAATACGAATGTTTGTTGAGTATGTTGTTCATAAACTGACGGAAGAAGAGATATAACAAGATATACATAAGTATTTACCGATATAGAAAGACATTTTTAGTGGCCAAACCCTAGGCTGGTGCAAAATCCATATTGCACAAAATGCTGTTAGGTTTTATGTCAATAAATCAATAAATGATTGAACAAGGTGGATTCAAACTATTCAAATTCCAAAACCACCACAGAATGAAATTGAGCTCTTGGAATGCAAAAAGACATCAAACTGTCATCAGTTGGCTGACAGAACAGTTACTTCAATTGCACTGAAATTTGGTGTATGTTCGACTTACCAGTTCAGATTTATTGCACTTCTGGGCACCAGACGAGTTTTCAATGCGCACTGTAGTGCAATCGTGGTTAAAATCAGTGCAGTAAGTTGAAAACGCTATTAAAATCCCGCCGAATGACACTTGACACATGCTTTGACGGCATACGTACAGGGCTGCACTCGATGCTTGTACCGCCACTGACGAGTAATTGACGCTTAATATATAAACGAAAACATGTATTTGTTTCGGTCAAAGATTTTTGTTGTGAATTTTTAGATATTGCTTCAATTTCTTGTTCACAAAAATGGTCAATATTTTTTGGCAACGAGATATTCAGTAAAAATATTACTAAGACGGCCCTGACTTGCAGGATTGCCAATTCTGACCACTACTAAAAAATTAAATCTGAGATGCACTTCTTCGTCAGCTGATACCTATGAAATAGATGTCAAGCCAGTCTGAAGAATCAGGTAACAGAGTATATTTAGAGTTCACCGTACAATCTACACCTCTTAACAAAGGCGATTGTCGTGTTGGGTGAATCCGAAAGTCTGAAACCTAACTGTTTAGAGTACTGAACATGAGCATTGGCACCCTCAAACTATACATGATACGAGTTTTCGTCCTGATAGGAAGCCAGTTAACGATTTTAGAGTCTTAGGGTGAACTTCAAGATCTGAAGGTCTGAAAATTTTTGATCTTCTTTACCTGAGGCTGAAACTCTACACAATTAGCACCCTCAAAATATACGCGATACAAATTTGCCTTATTGACCGGAGAAACTGGAAAAGAAAAGGTACTCACCTTGTTATCTATAAACTGCCCCAAACCATTCTCGTGGACGTATATCCCGCCAGTTTGGCCGTGATGTATCTCACAATGAACCACTGTAGGATTGGCGCCAGCTTTCACCTCGAAACCAGCAATTCGATTGTTGTGAATGTCGTTTGCTTCGAAATATCCCTGTAATAAACAATAACGGATAGTATATTTGTATATAACTCAGAGTTTTGAGCTTTTGGAACAGGAATAATGGTAGAATATTTTAGTTTAGATGGAAATTTACCATATATCGAACAGTGATTTAACAGTAAAAGTAATTTATCTCCAATTATATCAAAACATTCGTTTAAAATATTTTTTGATAAATTTTCAATTAATTTCAATTTCAATGAATTTTCGAAAATAACTTATTTCTATTTATTTGTACATATTTCATATACAAATAGAGCCACTATAAAGACAATGCCTTGTGTATAGTATTGGCCAAATACAACACATATATGTTACTTAAGAGGAGGTTATAGTACGTACATGAGAGCTGTTTGCAATGGTTCAGCTGTAACCATTTTTGGACTATTAATTTTGAGATATCTGAACTGAAAAAAATATGAGCATGAAGAATAAGGACGGTTCTAGAGAAATGTCGACGTATTTTTTGAAATTTTCTAATAGACAATTATTAAAAAATTGCCAAAGTTGAGGTTTTTTTGACTAAATTCAGGGTATCGTTAATCACCCTGTATAAACTTATTCTAAAATCTGGTACAACATTTCTCTGGATTGAAGTTTTAAGAAAACGCAAATCAGGTTTTTGTGCCCAAAAATTATTAATATACAGGGTCAAAAATGGTTACAGCTAGAGCCTTGCATTGAACGATCGCGCGCCTATTGGGACACTGATAAAGGCGCCACCAATACAAAAGTATGTAAACTACAGTTTATGAATGAGCTGAAGTTCATTCATTTCTGGAATGAGACAGATATTGTTTTGGGCATCAACTAAATTTGTAGTCGGTGGTTTTGGGTGACTTATTGATATACACTGCAGGCCAAAAGTTAGGAACAAATCGCGGTAATTGGTTTTGAGCAGTTATCATTTTCAGGATTACGGTGAAATCTTACAATTTGCAATCAGATTTGTAAGTAATTAGAATTTAAATTGGTAGGCCCAGGCCGAGAAGTCTTGGGCTCACACTTTTTTGCGTCACGAATAGAAATTACATTCTGTACTTTGTAACATAAACTGATAAAAACCTTGTATTTTAATTAACATTTATTCATTCCAGAAGTCATGTTCCTTTGCCAAGCTCTCCACTTTCACGACTTTTTGTGTTCAGACGGCAAAGTAGTAATAGTAACTTTTTGTGACATAGAACTGCCACTAACTTGATAAAACCAATTGTGGTTTCTCTTTAACGCACCATGTTTCATCCAAAAAGTCATTTTTCTTCTCTGAATACCTTCTTCATCAGGTGTCATATATCAGGTAAAATAAGGACATACACATAAGGTGTATGGTGTGGCAGCATTAGAGGTCAGATAGGCATCTATTATAGTCCGCAATTAATACTTTTTTATTAATCGCTCAACATCAGAGAAACCAAATTTTTCTTTTTCTTCGGAGTACATAATCGTCTTGGTATAGGTGCATAGGTATACCTATGTTGGAGGTGTTATACATTTCACAAAGTTGTTAGAATGCGTCCTCTTTTTGAATATGCGCTTCATCGAAATACCGAATATTACCTCAATATTTCATAATGTTCAGAATAATTTTCACGTAGCAAATTTTGACATTTTCATTCCATTTTCACATATACTTCAATATATCGAACGTAGTTACTCACCAGGCCGTTATCGAAGGTGAATATGCCGACATCCCTGCCGTGATGTATGTGGTTCCTGCGCATGATCGGGTTGGCGTAGTTCTTCACCCAGATGCCTGCCAGCGCGTTCCGGCTGATCTCGTTGTCTTCGTAGGTGCCTTGCGCGTAGTCGGTCACGTACAGACCGACGTTTTCGCAGTCGCTGATGTCGCAATGGCGGATCACAGGATTCGCGCCTACGCCGCTCACGCACACAGCAGCGCCCACTGTACGCAGAAAGGAAAAAAATTTAAATTCGTACCAGAAAATGTCGGAAAAAGTCGGCGGGACTCGAACCCACGACCTCCAGATTTGTACTCCGGCGCTCGCACCACAAAAAAAAACGAAGTTCTTTATTTGACCTTCTATCGAGATGAAACCTCGTATTTCGGATAATTTGAAGGCGCTGATTATAAATCCAGTTGCAGTTTTGAGTCTGAGTTTCGTCTGACGAAAATGAAAAATTTCAGATCTTTCGGGCGGACGGGTGCACCCAAAAAAATCGAATTTCTTTATTTGACCTTCTATCAAGATGAGACCTCGTATTTCGGATAATTTGAAGGTGCTCATTATAAATCCAGTTACAGTCTTGAGTCTGAGTCTCGTTTGGCGAAAATAAAAAATTTCAGATCTCTCGGGCGGACGGGTGCATCCAAAAAAATCGAATTCCTTTATTTGACCTTCTATCAAGATGAAACCTCGTATTTCGGATAATTTGAAGGTGCTGATTATAAATCCAGTTACAGTCTTGAGTCTGAGCCTCGTTTGGCGAAAATAAAAAAATTCAGATCTCTCGAGCGGGCGGGTGCACCCAAAAAAATCGAATTTCTTTGTTTGACCTTCTATCAATATGAAACCTCGTATTTCGGATAATTTGAAGGTGCTGATTATAAATCCAGTTACAATCTTGAGTCTGAGCCTCGTTTGGCGAAAATAAAAAATTTCAGATCTCTCGAGTGGGCGGGTGCACCCAAAAAAATCGAATTTCTTTATTTGACCTTCTATCAAGATGAAACTTCGTGTTTCGGATTATTTGAAGGTGCTGATTATAAATCCAGTTGCAGTCTTGAGTCTGAGTTTCGTTTGGCCAACTTCGCACACAACAAAATTTATAAATATTTATTCATAAATACATCGTATCCCAGGACGAATCCCGAAAACTTTAAGGGATGATTTCTGGCACCGACTTATGTATTAATATGATTGAATTATATGTTTATTCTTAATAGCAAAAAAGTTGAAATTCCTTCAATTAGATCGCGAATTGGTTAATGTGTGGGCTTTTTTATCCATCTTCGTACCGTACATAATATGATATTTGCCGTAAACAATGGACAAAAACATTCAAAATGCACGTTAGCGTAATCCGACCTTCTCCGTTTTTGCATGGAATTCCAAAATGTCAAAATGGGCCACACATGTTTCAGTTATCTTTACAACTAAACTTCAAACGTTGATTTCTCTGAAACAAATGCGAATTTCAAGATAATTCCTTTTGATACCGGCTTCACGTTCCGAAACCTATGTGCGATTTCTTTTTTCGGGATTCGTCCTGGTGTAGATTTTAATCTTACGTATTCTTAGTAAGTGAAATGTACTTACAGGTTGTTTTTCTTGTTACTTCCTTTAAATCATACCAGAGGAAAAAAAACAACTATTTGGACGTTTAGTCTGAGGTTTCAGACTTCATCAGCTGCTCTGAAAAAAATATAAGCACCTGACGTCAAAATAGTTGTTTTTCCCACTGGTATGAACTAAAGTAAGTGACTCAAGAAAAAGAACCTGTATTTATAAATAGATATATAATGAGTTAATAAAAAGTACTGGTACGCTTAAATATCTTAAAGACTGTCAGCTGACATATTTTTTATGGTCAACCTCCACAAAGGATATAAAAGCTTATGGCGCTGTAGAAGCGCTGCGAGAGGATAAGTGTCGGTGCACGTTAGATTTGAAACGCTACAGGTTGTAGCCGTCGGGAAACAAATTCCCCGGCAGCTGATTCCACAGCGTCGAATTTCTCCAAAAGAAAGAATGCTGCAAGCCCTCAGAGTAATAAATGAACATAGAGGTAGTAAACAACTAATTCTAATAGGCAGACATCTTTTCGTACGTTGTCATATCGACCACCATGTACGGCAATCATAATTATTTACTATCGTCTTAATTGTATAGTATCCAGAAATATTCCATTCTGCGTTAAAAAAGACGGTATTTTGATGGTTCAGGAATGATTACAGCAAAATTAATAGATATGTTGACCTCTACTGCGTTACTGCATATTTCTTAATCATAAACGCAAATTCTGAAGTCTTACATAATTTTGAGGAGCTGGCAACGCCGCATGCCCTCAACTGTCAAACGGTTGCTGTGTTTATTGTTTGTGCGTCTTTTATGCTTGGTCAGTAAAATCAAATTTGCTATTTATTGGTAACTCTAATGAAGCTTTACGGACTTGCTGTGCTATATTCGAGTGTAGTTAACAGTTTTTCAAGATGGAATTGAAAAAGTGCAGTGTTTGTAACATGGTTTGCATTGGAAAATTTTTCAGGTTAGTTGGCGTTTGTTTACTACCTCTATATTCAGTTGTTACTCTGAGTGCAAGCCCTTTTTTCGACCGCGGAAAAAAAACGTCTTAACCTACATCAAATGATGAAAGACACTGTAACGGTAAGGGTCATTTGGAAGAGGTTTTTATCCAAAAACATTCTGGAATTTTGCGGATAGAGCATGCCTTGGACCGCCAACTAAGGGTAGATCATAGGAGGCATAATGAATTGGTTCGAAAAAATCGAAAAATCGTTAGCAGTTTTAGAGGTCATAATGAAAAAGAAGCTAGTGATAACCGTGGAAATTACGTAGGTTAGTTGAATTAGCTAATCACTGCTTCCACTAAATGCAAATGAAAAAAAGATTACGCCTGAAATGATCGAAACTCACCGACTGACGTGCTCCGGATGATGCAATGGTCGATGGTAGGGCTGCAATTCTCGCCCACCTCCAGGCAGTAGTGTTTGTGGTGGGGCACCGTCGACGTCACGTCCGGCGAGAACTTCAACGTCAGATGGCCGGCGTACGCGTTCTTAGCGCCCTCTACGAACATCACGGTCGACTCGCTCTCCCGCTCCAGGATCACAGATTCGGCCACGTTACCCGGCGCGGCACCTGCACCAACACAACAAATCATGATGAAAAAAAATGTCAAAGGTTCTCCAAGAGCCGTATGACACGATACTAATAGCGTTCTCGACTTACTGCACTGATTTTAACCACGATTGCACCACAATGCACATTGAAAACTCGTCTGGTGCCCAGAAGTGCAATAAATCTGAACTGGTAAGTCGAACATACACCAAATTTCAGTGCAATTCAAGTAACTGTTCTGTCATTTTGCATCGCGAGAGCTCAATTTCATTAAGTGGTGGTTTTGGAATTTGAATAGTTTGAATCCGCCTTATTCAATAATTTATTCTATTTATCGACATAAAAACGAACAGCATTTTGTGCAATATGGCTTTTGCACTAAAAATGAATATCTATCTATATCGGTAAATACTTATGTATATCTTGTTGTATCTCTTCCTCCGTCAGTATATGAACAACATCTTCAACAAATATTCGTTTTTAGGACACCGCAGCCATTGTTTGCAATTTAACTAGATAATATGCTTCAATTTCCTCGTCATCCGAAGGTGACGATATTCGCAGTTCTTCCAACTACACTTTCCGCACCTTTCATGCTATTATGTATACTACCCCACTACCCAGTTCTTAATTCAAAAAATTATTTTCTCTGACAGATAAAATAGGTTATAATTAATATTTTATAGACGTCAAAAATGCACTGAAATCTCCACGAGCTCAGAGAGTCCGTGGCGATAATTTGCACTCAAGTGCAATTAAGCGGATAAGTCGAAAACAAAAAAACACACTAGTTTTGCACTCAAATCTAAGACGAACATAATTTTGACACTCTGTTCCTATGAGTGCAGTGATAGGGCAATAAGTCGAAAACGCTATAAATTTGCTATAAAATTACATATCAAATTTGAGAACAAATTTGTTATGAAATTTCTTAACGTCATACGGGTTTTTGAGCCAATATTTCAGATGAAATTTAATATGAGATTTGATATCAATTATTTAGAAAGTATATTTATGATATGAATAACTTTTGTACTTGTAGTGTATTTTGTATCCCCATATATTTTAAAATAAAAATACCTTTGTGATATGTATATATATATTTATAATAGATTAAGGGTTGTGATGTAGATTAGTAAAGTGAAGGGAACTGGTAACACCAAGTATATTGTATTGCTCCAATTCGTAAGGAGGTTACCAGTTCGGGGCGTGAGATATTGGAAAATAAGCGTATATTCGTTTAACTAAGATTGTTTATAAACAGAGTGAGTGTGTTAAGTGTGTCAATAGGACGTGGGTTAGATATAAGATACATCTGGAGTTTGTAACGAGGTCAGATCAATATACACCAAGTTCAAGTATGAAGTGGTTTTACTCAGGGCTCCCCTAAGCCTCTAGTTTAGTGTAGTGTGTAACAGAAAGATATATTACAATAAATAATACACAAATATACAAACAACAAAATCTCGGAAAGTAGACCACTAAACTAGCTTTTACTTAACGTCGCTCATTTTAACAATAATAAAATATAAGATTATAATCAAATGATTATTCGAAAATGTAATATTTCCAGAGGGAAATATAAACTTTAAAAGCGTTTTTCTCAAAAACAGAAAACTGTGACTTAGGCACTTCTTGCATTAGACCCTTCAATTATGTCTGTTCCGTGTTTATTTTGATGGGACCATTGACACATGTTAACGGAAGAGTATGCTTTACAGATATAGTTTTACTTACATTTTCTAAGTGAATTTGCAATAACTGTCTTTTCAAACACAAAGAAATCATTCACACTGGATGAAGTCTTAACCCTACACATTTTACAACTGTAGTTTCTAAAGCGTCAAGTGATAATTCAAAACGGTCAAGTTAATTTTCCAACTCGTCAATTGTAAATTCAAATTGATAGGTATAAATTACACCTGATAGTTTTAAATTTCAAGTGGCGAGTTGGAAAATTAACTTGACCGTTTTGAATGAATTATCACTTGACGCTTTAGAAACTACAGCTGGAAAAGGTGTAGTATTGTTCCGCCAGTTGGTCCATAGGGTACTTGCAGAAAAAAATATTATGTCGTTGACGCGTTCCTTAGAGCCTAGTAAACATAGCAAAATCACTTGTTTGGTTTTTTGGAATCGGCTGTGAGAGATATTCTAAAAATTATTTCAAATGCCGGAAAATGCCGCGCAAACAACCTCTGACGTCAGTGATATCGTATAGTGATGGGATGTAAAGTATTGATATTCGATATCGATAATCAGTGCTAACCTAAGGTTTTGACATTGATCATTATAAACACAAAACACAGTCAAGTCATAAGATTATAACCATGAAAATTTACTCTCAAACTCAAACACGTGCACAACATACACAACAAAAGTACAAAAGTCAAAAGAATAAAAGTTAGGTTAGATTACTAATTCACTTTGTAGGGATGGGCTTGAATTAGATTCTATCTTTGGATTCATTCATAATGGGATACGTCGAAATAAAATGATGGCTTCGATTAGTTGCGAATCTCGGTCACAAACAGGATGAACTGTGATACCTATCAGATATAAAAATGTATTGCAACGAAAATGCTAGTGGGTTAATTGCCTGTTTCAAATATGTTTAAGTATCAATAAAGTGAGTCGCATTGTTAAAGAATTCAGATCATCTCTAGTTTGCAGTTGAATCTCACTGACCTGCGCTTAGCAGTATCGATTGTCGATATCGATAAGATACCTGTGACGTCAGCCCTTGTTTTAAGTCACGTGGAAAAATTTGAATATATCCTTATTTTATTTTGCAAATATCTTTTTTTTGACCGTCAGTAAAATCATGTTTTTTGTTTTCTACTGCTTCTTGATATGGTTTTCTTTACGCTATGTATACTCCCGAGGCGATTTCACGACCTCTGCAAGTACCATATGGCCATAAACGTTTTTTTTTTATATGTCGAACCACTTTTGAGATAGAAGGCGGCGCAAACTGTGGAGCGCTGAGCCATACGTGCCTTAGCTCTCCGGAAGTGAATAATTTAAGTGACATACCAATTAAAGCAATGTCGGAGTCGATGACGAGGAACTCTCCGCGATAAGTACCGGCGTGAAGGAAGATCAGAGCGCCCTGGGAGGAGCTCTCGTTCGAGTGGTTGCTACATGACCCAGACATGGAGCCCGTTGTGCTGTTAGACCCGCTCCTTTCGTCCGCATAGTCCAAAGCACCCTGGAAATTTCAAATCATATAAATATGAGGAGGTATTTTTACATTATACATCATAGTCACAATGTCTTAACAGACATGTTGTCTCTTGGAATATCTTTAAGATCTTTAATGCAGTAGTTTCCCATTTGCTTTCTGCATCGTCATGCCGTTGACTAGATGGTATCTACTGGTTCATCCGCCTTTAGGGACAATTTCTCACCCCAAGGACAAGAAGGTGTCCTGACTCTTCTCAACTCGTCCACCCAAAGCTGTTGGTTGAGAAGAGGTTATTGTTTATACCGACAGTAATTCGGTTCCTTTTAGTCGTCTTTTACGACACGCAGGATATACGATGGGAGATGTTCTAACCCGCCCCCACACGGGTGTACATTATACAGGATGTCCGAAATTCGTATCTCGGAAACTATACAGGTACAAAGACAATTGAAATGAGAAAAGTTTCAGGAAATAGTATTTGTAGTTTATTGCCACTTGGTTTCAATGGTTCTGTTTCTTTTCTGAGTTTCAGACTCGGGTAACGAGCATCAAAAATTTTCAGACCCTTAGATCTTCAAGTTCACCTTAAAAATCTGAAATCGTTATCTGACTTCCGATCTGGGTAAAAACTCTTGTCATGTATAATTTGAGGGTGCTAATTACAAATTCGGCAGCCATTTTGAGTTTCAGCCTCAAGTAACGAACATCAAACATTTTTAGACCCGTAGATCTTCAAGTTCATCCTAATAATCTAAGATCGTTATCTGGCTTCCTATCTGGACAAAAATTCTTTGTTATGCATAATTTAAGAGTGATGATTACAAATTCGGCCGCCATTTTGAGTTTCAACATCAGGTAATGAACATAAAAAATTTTCAGACCCTAGATCTTCAAGTTCACCCTAAAAATCCAAAATCGTTATTGGCTTCCAATCTCAACAAAATCTCTTGTCATGTATAATTTAAGGGTGCTAATTACAAATTTGGCAGCCGTTTTGAGTTTCAGCATCAGGAAATGAACATAAAAAAATTGTAGACCGTAGATCTTCAAGTTCACCCTAAAAATCTAAAATCGTTATCTGACTTCCGATCTGGGCAAAAACTCTTTGTCATGTATAATTTGACAGCTAATTACAAATTCGGCAGTCGTTTTGAGTTTCAGCCTCAAGTAACTAACATCAAACATTTTTAGACCCGTAGATCTTCAAGTTCACCCTAAAAATCTAAAATCGTTATCTGACTTCCGATCTGGGCAAAAACTCTTTGTCATGTATAATTTGACAGCTAATTACAAATTCGGCAGTCGTTTTGAGTTTCAGCCTCAAGTAACTAACATCAAACATTTTTAGACCCGTAGATCTTCAAGTTCACCCTAACAATCTAAGATCGTTATCTGGCTTCCTATCTGGACAAACATTCTTTGTTATGTATAATTTAAGAGTGCTAATTACAAATCCGGCCGCCATTTTGAGTTTCAAAATCAGGTAATGAACATAAAAAATTTTCAGACCCTAGGTCTTCAAGTTCACCCTAAAAATCTAAAATCGTTATCTGGCTTCCAATCTCAACAAAATCTCTTGTCATGTATAATTTAAGGGTGCTAATTACAAATTTGGCAGCCGTTTTGGGTTTCAGCATCAGGTAATGAACATAAAAAAATTGTAGACCGTAGATCTTCAAGTTCACCCTAAAGATCTAAAATTGTTATTTGGCTTCCTATCTGTGCAAAAACTCTTGTCATGTATAATTTAAGACTGCTAATTACAAATTCGGCCGCTGTTTTGAGTTTCAGCCTCAGTTAAAGAAAATCAAAAATTTTCAGACCCTCAGATCTTCAAGTTCACCCTAACAATCTAGAATCGTTATCTGGCTTCCTATCTGGACAAATACTCATATTACGTATAATTTGGTGAACGAACAGATAGCGCTATGTTTTTTGATCGCCGTGAATCTATAAAGATATTTTCACACAGGCCCCAAGGCTCTTTTCATAGAAATCACTCACCTGCACTGTATTGAAGTAGACTAAATTCCTTCCTTTGAAGGTAATGTCCTGGTATCCTAATCTAACGTGTATGCCCCTGTAGAGCTGTCGGAAAGACTCCTTCCAGGGGTTCGCCAGTTCTGATTCTTCGGGGCTGACGAATTCAAAACGGCACGGCGAAGGATTGAACAGCGGTAGGTCGTACTCGTAGACGCTCTGGTACAACCGTTTCCTGAAAAAGTGGGTATTTTTCTGTTTGTATCCTGACCGTCGGTATAAAATATTTGGTTTGGGATACATATTTCAAAAAATATATATAGATTTAAATGTGCATCATCTTCAGCTAATGACTGGTAGCTAAAACTAAAATTGAAATCATAAAGGTTAAACTGAGCTTCATAGACTGATACAACCATATCAAACAACATTGAAAATAAATAATATTAACAATTTTACAAATTACTTTATAAAAAAAAGGTAAAATGGATAGATGATAAAAGGCACGTTCAAAAATATACAAATAGAAAATACATAAAATTGATTTTAATATTGATTAGGTGCAAGAACGTATAGGCTATGCTCCCTTTATTAAATTTGTATATATAAACATGAAACTATGAAAGATTGCTCATGTCTGTTCTTAAAACTAAACTAAAACTTTTTTATGTAACGTCTCTATGATGTTTCTTTTATACCAATCTTTCTCTTTGCATAAAGCACAAACAAACAAAACCCGATTTTATCAGCAGGCGCATTTTAACAAAGGCTTTGACCAATCAGAGCAGCCCATTCAAGAACATGCATATGTCAAAGTTCTCCGAAAATCATTGAATTCTCTTGAAGTTTACCTCAAAAAGGTGGAAAATGACATATTTTATATGCCATTATGAATGATCTAGTATCTTTTCCAGTTTGATTTTCCATCCTAAATGGGTGAAAAATTGCATTTTCTTGTTTAACAAAAAGTTTAGCAACTGCTAATCTCAACCAATCAGATTCCACAAAAGCAGTACATTTGATCACTGGATTGTTGGTCTATCAAATGATAATGATGACAAGAGATTTGAATTACTGTATTATTTTGATAAAACAATAATTAACCATTGATAATAATTATAAATTGCATTTACCTGCAATATACCTTTAACCCGTAAAAAGGGGTGAAAATAACATTTTGTTACATTTTACAAAGCTAACGCAATTTAACCAACCATGTCGACCAATCTGTGTGACAAGTGTGCATTACTGTTACTGGTTGCCTACCCTTCCTTAAAGGCAAAGCCTGCAGGCTGGCAAAAGTATAACCTTATTTTTTGAAACCATAATCCCGTTGTACAGTCAGAAAGTGAATGAGGTGCTTTATATACTTTTCAGATAAACGAGGAAACTAACAGGAGGAATTTTTACTCATATGCATGCCTTACAATGTGTTTCTCATCCTCTGTGAATCTTTCTATAAGGTCCATAACAAACATGCATCCCGCAGATGGCAGTGTCTTCATAAAAGTATGTATTTGTCTATAATCAACCTGAATGACCAAGGTGGGATTCTTAATATTATTAATTAAGATCGCTGTGATTGATACTACTCTTATGATCCTGATGCAAAACTATCGCACTTTGGAATTAGTAATTATATGATGATTATAAGGTAAACATGATAAATTTGGCATTACTTTGCAAATCAATCGCCTTGTTCTGCTTTTCTGCTATGATTTTGATCCATGAATTCTAAAATATTTTAAGTATCATCCAGCTTTGTTTCCAGTATTGATAAAATACTATTGGATGATACTTATTAACATAACACTCAGTACCCAATAGAATACTTTTGCTAAACAACATCCAACAGAAAAGTTTTGTGAAAGCCTTTGTTAGAATATGTATGTTAATAAAATCGGGCCTTAGTATTCTTACTCCCAATATATCATCAATAATTTGCAACTGTGATGAGGACCTAAAATTTCTGACTTTGGCCCTGGAATGGAAGTTCTGTTGAAAGTCCAAGTTATTTTTGATCACTGTGAATGTCACACTTACCATAATTCTGTATCATTTGCTATAGCGTTGAATCTTTTGCAAACTTGGCTGACACGGCACAGATCTTGTTCTAATAAATAATTGAATATAGTTAGTAAGACTTCGTCGGGAAGTTCGTATTGTAGGTAGTGAGCTGCTGTATTTGTGCAACCTGGAAAATAAAGTACAACATTATTACCATTTTTCAAACAAGAAACCAACTGACAGAAAAGGATGAAATGCAGAAATATATAGGTTTGAAGTGAAAAGGTTATTGCTTCAACTCTCCACTGTGACTCTTTGACCTATTAAGGTGCGTCCACACCACCGACTATTAAATCAAATAGACATATCTATTTACATTTCAGCTCATTGCATACATATACAGATCCCCCCTCGTAAGTATTGCGATGTTGATTTTGACAAGATGGGGTCCCAAGAACTAGGGAAAACCATCTATGCATATCTGCATATCTATGCGTACCCCAGAACTTTCCCCAAATTGTAGGATCACGCTAGGACATTTGGCAACAGCGGCACGCGATAGTACTATAAGTTCATTCATACAAAAGTCAAGGCGCCAACGACGAGTGACAAGTGGCAGTTGACACTTCTCGTTGACACTGTCACAGCTGACTAAGCTTGACTTTTCCATTTTAATTTTATCTGAAATCGAGTGTATTTAGTAGTGAAAAGTGCTGCAGAAATGATTAATCAGTGCTATATCTGCAAGATATGTTCCTATAAACCAGAATATGCTGGTTTTCCCTTTCACCGGTAAGTTGAAAAAATGTCTATCGAATGCATTATTTTTACTGTTCATTGGCGTGGTGAAAACCTTTCCTAAACTTTGTTTCTCTTGGTAAACATTTTTACCTCATTATTTTTGTATTTTGTGTGTATATTTCTATATTTTTGATGATTGTTAAGAAATCTTGTCAAATAGTATCAGAATACAGTGAAAAATAGCCCTTAGTTAGCTACTTCCTAAGCTACTTCAACCACTGATGTTTTCAAATTGAGAAAACAACATTCTTTGTTTTCGTTTGTTAATTGGTTTAGTATATGCTGCTACTTGTTTCCAGGCTATCCACTAATAGTGGCATCAGAAATATTTGGTTACAATACCTATGTTTGGAGAATACTGCATTGCCCAAAGACACAGGATTGTGTTCCAGGCAGTTTGGGCCCTGATTGCATTCATCCATGGCCGACTATTCATCACAAGGACAGATAAGACTGATAAGAGAAAGTGTTGAAAAAGGATGCTCTATCTTCATGTATCTACCCTGGAAGGTGAGTGGTATACAAACTGACAATACATAATTATGATGTAACTAATTGAAGGATCTTAGATTTAATACAAAAAAGTTAATTGTAAACAACAGGCTAACATAAAAAATATTTCAATTAAAGCATTCAATTAGTGAGAGTATAGGCAAAAATAACCTCTTTGGAATGATTTTTTGTTTTAAAATATTCTTTTCGTTAGTTTGAAAATTAATTTTTTTAATTGATTAAGGTAGTTTTGGACGATACTTGAATGTTAACTATGATGCTTATCTGTGGCTGATATATAAAGTATGTCCTCTGCTCAAAGTATGTCTTTAAAGCATTTATGTATGCATATGTCACCAGTTACAACCTTCCTTGTTTAAAAAAACTTGCTAGTTCCTTGTATCTATTTTTAATTGCTGCTTAACCCAACTTTGTAATTAATGGAAACTGGGTTTATGTTTCAGCCCTGGACAGCAGAAATTTGTGATGATGGATCTAAAGATGCAAGTACAGCGACTGCAACAGAAGGTAGTCTCAAAAAAAGGTGAGCTCTTAACACCACCCTATATTAAAAAGTTTTGTTATATTAGGTGATAGATCATGTATGGCTTCCAGCAATACTGTAAGCTGAAACTAACAGACCAATAACTGTCTGAGATTGTCTTCAAGCAAAACTTACTAATAAACACTAATTAATAAATAATAAAGAATTGGAATAGCCTCCGCAATAGTAAATCCTTTAGCATATTACTGAAAACCATGCATAACCATAAAAAAAATTGAAATCAGACATCTTCTTTCAAAATCCTAAAAGGAAGCAAATCATCTGGCTCCCAAGTTGATTGATTTGTTAATCATAATGGTAACTTTTTCAATAATATATTAATTATATACATAGATCCTTTCTCCTTAAAAAACCTATGTCTATGCTTCCATTGTGTCCTAAGGCCCATTTTCCAAATAATGATATATTTATTTGTGTTTCAGCAATTCGTTAGCAGAACATGATAATAGATCAGATGCAAGTACAGTGGCTGTGTCAGAATATTTGGAAGGCTATAACAAGGTGAGTTAATGAAACTTCCCTGTATTTGAAATATTCTGGTCATATTACCACTCCCACAGATACTGTAACCTCAAACCCATAGATAAATAACCTTTAGCAATACTAAATCTTTCAATGCACTTCCATTTTTGAAGATCACCTGAAACCCTGGGAACAATTTGAGTTAGACATTAATTGATTGATTTATTGATTATAATTAGTTGATTTTTTGTCAAGATTACAGTGCATGGTCAGGGTACATTTAAATAATATAAATACATTGGGGTGAAACGTGTTATTAGAAAATGTTCAGTGGGAAACATTTGAAATGTGAAGTAGATGCAAGCAAGGATTAAAAAATATTGTATCCTCTTGTAAAGCCTACAAGGCAGTGACCAGAGCAGTGGATACCGATGACACAGGAGTAAAAAAACACCATGCATGCAAATTTTATCTATATGAATGTACTTTGTTGGTAGTTATTGTGTATTTTATATTGTTTCGTGTTTCCTTAAATACTCCATGTGTAAGCTGTAAGACTTGATTTGTTTTAGGCTGGAGCTGCTGGATCAATTCTAGTCTTCCTCAAAGCAAAGGTGCTTAAGACATATTCAAATGCTAGTACATTGGACACTTCTTTCAGTAGCAGAAGGATCTCCTAGTAAAAAAAGGTGAGAGTGCTGCCATTGTCTTTGTAATTTTGAAAAAATCCAAATTTTATGGTTGAGTCCCAAATACTTTAGTTATCTGCTTTATGAAACAAATAAAACATTGGTAACAAGGGGCTTTCTGTGGGTGTAGGTAATCCTTAAGTTATACAATGTACTCAGATAGCCTTTATCCAGTGACTAATTTGCTTTACGATTAGATTAAAAACCTATTTAGGGCAATGTGTTACTATAGAAATTTGGAATACGATGGTAGCTCCAACATTAATTACTCAGAAGAATGGACAAGTAGAGAACGTCTGTAGATTCATTATCCAAGACTTTTTGTTCGCCCTAACACATTTCTCCCCTTCTGGATATACTTGAGTAAAGAGAAATGCAATTAAATAATACAATTTTTTTCAGAAGGAGAAATTTTACATTACTGATTTGTCGAGTGACGACTTCGCCTTACCAGCAAGAAGGAAGAAAGATAGGAAGCTGATGAAATAAAAAACAATAGTGGACTAACAAGATAAATATGTTATTATTTATTATGTATCAAACATGTGTGTCTACTCTGTAGATTAATACATCTCAGCTGTGAATGTTTCCCCTTTGATTTGTCCAATAGCTTGTAAGTGTAAGGTCTCATATGGATCAATAATAATCTAAGCCTGTCGTTCAATATGTTGATATTAGTGTTGTTACTCATTTATATTTAATTTGTATCTTATATTTTTAAATGTTGATCTTGGAATATATCTTGTTATCGTTGTAACGAAGTTAAGTGGAAGAGAAAATTGTTAATAAATATGAAATCCCTGTCTATCTCTCTTGTCTCCTCTCTCACTCTCCTCTCTTCTCTCCCTCTCCTCTCTCTTTCTTCTCTCTCTCTCTCTCTCCTCTCTCTCCTCTCTCTCCTCTCTCTCTTCTCTCCTCCTTCTCTTCTCTCCTCTCTCTCTCTCTTCTGACCCCCCTCTCTTCATTATCTCTGTCTCTCTCTCTCTGTATCTCTTTCTTCTCTTTTCTCTCTCTCTCTCATTGGCTCTGTCTCGCTGTGTGACTCTCTCAATCTGTTTCTCTTTATATCTTTCTCTCACTCTGCGTATCTTTGTCCCCTCTCTCTAGGAATCTCTCGCTATCTCTGTCGTGTGTCTGTTTCGCACGGTATCTCTCGCTATCTCTCTCTCTTTGTCTCTCTCTCTCTCTCTCTCTTTTACTGCAAAGTAATTGATAATTCAACCTCAACTCGCACCCAGTGAATAAAAATGATTACCTATATTACTCTAACATTTTTTTGTCATAATTCACCTCCCTGTATTTATGACTGATAAACTTTCTCACACTGGTTTGTTTATTAACTCTGTCACACTTATTATACTGTGGTCTCAGGCTTTCTAGTTTTTACAATTCAATACTCCAAAAAATACATTTCTTGAACAATGTTACAATTTCGCTACCCACATTGCCGTTTCTATGGGACGCCTATGACATTTGTGGAATTTGGTCGCTCAAGGTCAATTTTGTTGACATTTCGCCGTATTTTGCCCCCGTTTGGCCCGACTCATGTGTGCAATGAGAAGAACTGAAATCCATGAATGAGTAAAGGTGTCTATTTGTTTTAATAGTCGGTGGTCCACACTCGCGCATCTACCTCTAACGAGCAGAACAAGCCGAACGCGCCATAAACTTATATTCGAATAATGGACTTGTCAGGGTCAGATTTAGTTGTGGCTGCAGGCGCTGCAAGCTATCAAAATTCATAAATATTGCTTTGAAATCTTGTTGTTTTTTGCATTCGTACATCTTTTATTTTCTACAAACAGTATGCCATTATTTTTACTTTTGCCTGTGCCCGTACTCTCTTTTCCTTTTGATTTTCCTCTCCTGAAAATACCTAAGAGGCTCTCCATTTTTTTGCATCAGCAGGGGTCCAATTTATCCAGAGATACTCAAGCATCATGCTTTATGATTTTACTGTAACATTGCCAATGCCTATGGTTCCACAAAATTGGACATTTTTCATATTCGGCTATAAGAGATAGACATTTTTCTTGATTTTGAGTTTATACTGAAAATTATGTTATTCTCGCAAAAAACAAATCCGTAAGCATAACACGCCAGTCCTTAGAACTGAACGAACAGTGCGAACAGACGCAAAACACTGAGTATTCGGCGAACTCTTAATTCTTTTGAGCAACTCCATTTTACCGGCAGTACATATTTTTTTTCTGAAGATATCATCAACTTCAGGTGAATCGGCAACAACCCACGAATCCTGTCATCCAACATCTTGTCAGGGAACCTCATTGGTTGAGGATCTGCTACCATGCCGTTGCCATGAAGATTAAATCTTGCTATTGGCCATCCTGCCACCAACTTTTTGTTCCTGTCTCTCTCTCTCTCTGTCTGGAAATATCGGAATACCAGTGGCGTCTTGTATGTCGTGTTTACAATCTTTCTACAGATTCTCCCAAACTCTTTGAATATCTGTTTTGTGTTTATTGTCTTGTCAGCTTGTTAGGTACACTGTTTTTCGTCGTTATTTTTGTTATTATCTTAATAAAAAATGAGCATTTATACAAAAGGAAAGACGCTTCATAGCCCTGAAGTATTCACGTAAAATCCGCACGCCCATGGCTATTTTATGAATGAAATCGGCCATGTTTCCTTACAACTATACCCCTCTTACCGATACCCCGTAGCTTCAGAACCGCTGGCCAGATAATACATTGTACTTTGTTTATGGCAACAGATTCCTGCGTTTTTTGCACTTTCAATAGGGTACTTGCAGAGGTCGTGAAATCGTCGTCATAGCGTAAAGAAAACCATATCAAGAAGCAGTAGGAAGCACAAAACATGATTTTACTGACGGCCAAAAAAAGATATTTGCAAAATAAAATAAGGATATATTCAAATTTTTCCACGTGACTTAAAACAAGGGCTGACGTCACAGGTATCTTATCGATATCGACAATCGATACTGCTATAGCGCAGGTCAGTGAGATTCAACTGCAAACTAGAGATGATCCGAATTCTTTAACAATGATACTTGAACATATTTGAAACACGCAATTAACCCACTAGCATTTTCGTTGCAATACATTTTTATATCTGATAGGTATCACAGTTCATCCTGTTTGTGACCGAGATTCGCAACTAATCGAAGCCATCATTTTATTTCGGCGCATCCCATTATGAATGAATCCAAAGATAGAATCTAATTCAAGCCCATCCCTACAAAGTGAATTAGTAATCCAGCCTAACTTTTATTCTTTTAACTTTTGTGTGTGCCTCTGTTTTGTGGTTATAATGATCAATGTCAAAATGTTAGGTTAGCACTGGCTATCGATATCGAATATCAATACTTCACATCCCATCACTATAGGATATCACTGACGTCAGAGGTTGTTTGCGCGGCATTTTCCGGCATTTGAAACCAAACAAGTGATTTTGTCATGTTTACTAGGCTCTAAGGAACGCGTAAACGACATAATATTTTTTTCGGCAAGTACCCTATTGTGTAAAGGGATTTATCATAGAAATAAATTAAAAAATAGTACTCACTCTCATAGGAGGCGGAGCATGTCCTCCTTGGGCGTTTCCTGGCCGGCAGCATGGCAGCATAACCTAAGTGCTGACCTGCAGCTGCTGCAGCTGCCGCGGCGGCCGCTGCCACGGCTCCCCCTCCAGCGGTGGGCGAAGCTGGAGAACCACCAGCTGTTGCGGCACTGGTACTGGGACCTAGGTACGGAAAAATAAATGAATAAGAGCAGTTTCCGAAAAAAAATTGTTCAAAGTTTAATGAAGTTTAGGGCTCTGTTATTTGAAAAACGCCTAGGTTTTCTGTAATAAAATAATGATCTACAAGGACCAAATAAAAATATAATTCTTAATTTTTATCATTCAGAAGATTTATCACTCTGAATTTGTAAATTCTTTTCGCATGATTGCTATAGCAACAAGTGTTGATGGGCTGTGCGAAGTAAACACGCGAACTATCATTGATCTGAATTTAGGAAGGATCGTCATATTTGTTAGCTAAGGTTGAAACTCAAAACTAAGGCCAAATCTGTAATCAGACAACGATTTTAGATATTTAGAGTGAACTTGAAGATCTGAGGATCTGGAAATTTCTGATATTTGTTACCTAAGGGTGAAACTCAAAACAAAGGCCAGATTTGTAACTAACGCCCTCAAACTATACATGATACGAGTTTTCGGCCTTAAGGGAAGTTGGATAACGATTTTAGGTATTTGTTACCTAAGGGTGAAACTCAAAACAAAGGCCAGATTTGTAATTAGCGCCCTCAAACTATACATGATACGAGTTTTCGGCCTTAAGGGAAGTTGGATAACGATTTTAGGTATTTGTTACCTAAGGGTGAAACTCAAAACAAAGGCCAGATTTGTAATCAGCGCCCTCAAACTATACATGATACGAGTTTTCGTCCTTAAGGGAAGTTGCATAACGATTTTAGGTATTTGTTACCTAAGGGTGAAACTCAAAACAAAGGCCAGATTTGTAATTAACGCCCTCAAACTATACACGATACGAGTTTTCGTCCTGTAATGAAACGAGACATTCATTTTAAACGTTTATGATGAATTTTAAGGATCTGAAAATTTCTGATATTTGTTACCTACGGGTGAAACTCAAAACAAAGGCCGGATTTGTAATCAACACTCTCAAACTATACACTATACAAGTTTTCTTTCTGAAGGGAAGCCAGATAATGACTTTAGATTTTTAGGGTGATCTTGAAAATGTGAGGGTCTGAAAATTTTTGATCTTCTTTACCTGAGGCTGAAACTCAAAACAATGGCCGAATTTGCAATTGGCACCCTCAAACAATCAACCATTTGAGTTTTCATCCTGATAGGAAGTCACATAACGATTTTAAATGTTTAGGGTGAACTTGAAAATCTGAGGGTCTGAAAATTTTTGATCTTCTTTACCTGAGGCTGAAACTCAAAACAACGGCCGAATTTGCAATTGGCACCCTCAAACAATAAACCATTTGAGTTTTCATACTGATAGGAAGTCACATAACGATTTTAGATTTTTAGGGCGAACTTGAAGATCTGAGGGGTCTGAAAATTTTTGATTTTCTTTACTTGAGGCTGAAACTGATCAAAACAACGGCCGAATTTGCAATTGGCACCCTCAAGCAATGAACCATTCGAGTTTTCATCCTGATAGGAAGTCACATAACGATTTTAGATTTTCAAAGTGAACTTGAAAATCTGAGGGTCTGAAAATTTTTGATCTTCTTTACCTGAGGCTGAAACTCAAAACAACGGCCGAATTTGCAATTGGCACCCTCAAACAATGAACCATTCGAGTTTTCATCCTGATAGGAAGTCACATAACGATTTTAGATTTTTAGGGCGAACTTGAAGATCTGAGGGTCTGAAAATTTTTGATCTTCTTTACCTGAGGCTGAAACTCAAAACAACGGCCGAATTTGCAATTGGCACCCTCAAACAATGAACCATTTGAGTTTTCATCCTGATAGGAAGTCACATAACGATTTTAGATTTTTAGGGCGAACTTGAAGATCTGAGGGTCTGAAAATTTTTGATCTTCTTTTCCTGAGGCTGAAACTCAAAACAACGGCCGAATTTGCAATTGGCACCCTCAAACAATGAACCATTTGAGTTTTCATCCTGATAGGAAGTCACATAACGATTTTAGATTTTTAGGGTGAACTTGAAAATCTGAGGGTCTGAAAATTTTTGATCTTCTTTTCCTGAGGCTGAAACTCAAAACAACAGCCGAATTTGCAATTGGCACCCTCAAACAATGAACCATTCGAGGTTTCATCCTGATAGGAAGTCACATAACGATTTTAGATTTTTAGGGTGAACTTGAAAATCTGAGGGTCTGAAAATTTTTGATCTTCTTTTCCTGAGGCTGAAACTCAAAACAACGGCCGAATTTGCAATTGGCACCCTCAAACAATGAACCATTTGAGTTTTCATCCTGATAGGAAGTCACATAACGATTTTAGATTTTTAGGGTGAACTTGAAAATCTGAGGGTCTGAAAATTTTTGATCTTCTTTTCCTGAGGCTGAAACTCAAAACAACAGCCGAATTTGCAATTGGCACCCTCAAACAATGAACCATAATGGGTTTCATCCTGATATGAAGTCACATAACGATTTTAGATTTTTAGGGTGAACTTGAAAATCTGAGGGTCTGAAAATTTTTGATCTTCTTTTCCTGAGGCTGAAACTCAAAACAACGGCCGAATTTGCAATTGGCACCCTCAAACAATAAACCATTTGAGTTTTCATACTGATAGGAAGTCACATAACGATTTTAGATTTTTAGGGCGAACTTGAAGATCTGAGGGGTCTGAAAATTTTTGATTTTCTTTACTTGAGGCTGAAACTGATCAAAACAACGGCCGAATTTGCAATTGGCACCCTCAAGCAATGAACCATTCGAGTTTTCATCCTGATAGGAAGTCACATAACGATTTTAGATTTTCAAAGTGAACTTGAAAATCTGAGGGTCTGAAAATTTTTGATCTTCTTTACCTGAGGCTGAAACTCAAAACAACGGCCGAATTTGCAATTGGCACCCTCAAACAATGAACCATTCGAGTTTTCATCCTGATAGGAAGTCACATAACGATTTTAGATTTTTAGGGCGAACTTGAAGATCTGAGGGTCTGAAAATTTTTGATCTTCTTTACCTGAGGCTGAAACTCAAAACAACGGCCGAATTTGCAATTGGCACCCTCAAACAATGAACCATTTGAGTTTTCATCCTGATAGGAAGTCACATAACGATTTTAGATTTTTAGGGCGAACTTGAAGATCTGAGGGTCTGAAAATTTTTGATCTTCTTTACCTGAGGCTGAAACTCAAAACAACGGCCGAATTTGCAATTGGCACCCTCAAACAATGAACCATTTGAGTTTTCATCCTGATAGGAAGTCACATAACGATTTTAGATTTTTAGGGTGAACTTGAAAATCTGAGGGTCTGAAAATTTTTGATCTTCTTTTCCTGAGGCTGAAACTCAAAACAACGGCCGAATTTGCAATTGGCACCCTCAAACAATGAACCATTTGAGTTTTCATCCTGATAGGAAGTCACATAACGATTTTAGATTTTTAGGGTGAACTTGAAAATCTGAGGGTCTGAAAATTTTTGATCTTCTTTTCCTGAGGCTGAAACTCAAAACAACAGCCGAATTTGCAATTGGCACCCTCAAACAATGAACCATTCGAGTTTTCATCCTGATAGGAAGTCACATAACGATTTTAGATTTTTAGGGTGAACTTGAAAATCTGAGGGTCTGAAAATTTTTGATCTTCTTTTCCTGAGGCTGAAACTCAAAACAACGGCCGAATTTGCAATTGGCACCCTCAAACAATGAACCATTTGAGTTTTCATCCTGATAGGAAGTCACATAACGATTTTAGATTTTTAGGGTGAACTTGAAAATCTGAGGGTCTGAAAATTTTTGATCTTCTTTTCCTGAGGCTGAAACTCAAAACAACGGCCGAATTTGCAATTGGCACCCTCAAATAATGAACCATTCGAGTTTTCATCCTGATAGGAAGTCACATAACGATTTTAGATTTTTAGGGTGAACTTGAAAATCTGAGGGTCTGAAAATTTTTGATCTTCTTTTCCTGAGGCTGAAACTCAAAACAACGGCCGAATTTGCAGTTGGCACCCTCAAACAATGAACCATTTGAGTTTTCATCCTGATAGGAAGTCACATAACGATTTTAGAATTTTATTGTGAACTTGAAAATGTGAGGGTCTGAAAATTTTTGATCTTCTTTTCCTGAGGCTGAAACTCAAAACAACGGCCGAATTTGCAATTGGCACCCTCAAACAATGAACCATTTGAGTTTTCATCCTGATAGGAAGTCACATAACGATTTTAGATTTTTAGGGTGAACTTGAAAATCTGAGGGTCTGAAAATTCTTGATCTTCTTTTCCTGAGGCTGAAACTCAAAACAACGGCCGAATTTGCAATTGGCACCCTCAAACAATGAACCATTTGAGTTTTCATCCTGATAGGAAGTCACATAACGATTTTAGATTTTTAGGGTGAACTTGAAAATCTGAGGGTCTGAAAATTTTTGATCTTCATTTCCTGAGGCTGAAACTCAAAACAACGGCCGAATTTGCAATTGGCACCCTCAAACAATGAACCATTTGAGTTTTCATCCTGATAGGAAGTCACATAACGATTTTAGATTTTTAGGGTGAACTTGAAAAATCTGAGGGTCTGAAAATTTTTGATCTTCATTTCCTGAGACTGAAACTCAAAACAACGGCCGAATTTGCAATTGGCACCCTCAAACAATGAACCATTTGAGTTTTCATCCTGATAGGAAGTCACATAACGATTTTAGGTTTTTAGGGTGAACTTGAAAATCTGAGGGCCTGAAAATTTTTGATCTTCATTTCCTGAGACTGAAACTCAAAACAACGGCCGAATTTGCAATTGGCACCCTCAAACAATGAACCATTTGAGTTTTCATCCTGATAGGAAGTCACATAACGATTTTAGGTTTTTAGGGTGAACTTGAAAATCTGAGGGCCTGAAAATTTTTGATCTTCATTTCCTGAGACTGAAACTCAAAACAACGGCCGAATTTGCAATTGGCACCCTCAAACAATGAACCATTTGAGTTTTCATCCTGATAGGAAGTCACATAACGATTTTAGATTTTTAGGGTGAACTTGAAAATCTGAGGGTCTGAAAATTTTTGATCTTCTTTTCCTGAGGCTGAAACTCAAAACAACGGCCGAATTTGCAATTGGCACCCTCAAACAATGAACCATTTGAGTTTTCATCCTAATAGGAAGTCACATAACGATTTTAGATTTTTAGGGTGAACTTGAAAATCTGAGGGTCTGAAAATTTTTGATCTTCTTTTCCTGAGGCTGAAACTCAAAACAACGGCCGAATTTGCAATTGGCACCCTCAAACAATGAACCATTTGAGTTTTCATCCTGATAGGAAGTCACATAACGATTTTAGATTTTTAGGGTGAACTTGAAAAATCTGAGGGTCTGAAAATTTTTGACCTTCTTTACCCGAGGCTGAAACTCAAAATAACGGCCGGATTTGAAATTTTCACCTTCAAACTATACACGATACGAGTTTTCGTACCGATAGAAAGCCAGATAACGATTTTATATTTTTAGGGCGAACTTGAAGATCTGAGGGGTCTGAAAATTTTTGATTTTCTTTACCTGAGGCTGAAACTCAAAATAACGGTCCGATTTGAAATTGGTACTCTCAAGCTATACACAATACAAGTTTTCTTCCAGAAGGGAAGCCAGATAACGATTTTAGATATTTAGGGTGAACTTGAGGATCTAAAAATCTGATATTACCTAAAGCTGAGACTCAAAATAATAGCTGGATTTGTGATCAGTGCCCTCAAACTGTACACCATACAAGGTTACATCGATTTTAGACATTTAGGGCAAACTTAACATCTGAAGACCTGAAAATTCCTTCCTACTTTTCAATGGGCCTATACCACATTTTTGGTTTATTGGCTTAAACGAACCCTGACACCATGTAGATGCCATAAATAATTTTTCAAAATTTTTCTATCGTATTTATAACCGAAAAAAATTGCTCTAAATATTGAATTTTTTGCATCCATACACTTCCCGCCCAGGTCGTGACGTCACCTGTAGGGAACCAATAAGAGCTCACTGGTACAAAACAATAGCATCTGCTCGTAGTCATCGGACCACGAAGGGACGCTTCTCATTGGTTCCCTACAGAAAGGACGCTTCTCAATGGTTCCCTACAGGTGACGTCATCATCGGCTATTTCAAATTACAGTACAATTTTCTTTTTAGCGTTATTCTTATTTGGATCAAGTTTTCTGCTGACTTTTTACAGTAAACGGTCCTATGTATCATCAAAAATAATACCGCAGTAAATAAATTGATCAATTTGAGATCACGGTGTAGGCCCATTCACCCCCATATATGCTATGCAATTTTTTGTAGTTTCAGAGTTATGCATTTTTTCTGGATTTTAGAGAATTCTCTACCTCGACAACTTAAAACTGTTCCAACAGAAAAATTAGAAGACTTTTTCAAATTCTCTTTTTTGGTGATTAATCTTTAAAAGTTTACTGTTCATTACATAAAGGAATCGGCTTAGTACATCTGATGAAAGTCATGAAAATTATAGTGTAAACTGAAAAATGTACGTTCTGTTGATTATGACTTAGATTTTCGGCTCGCAATTAAAAATCTAAAGAGGTGATTTCCTTATTTCTATGCAGGTCTAAAAACTTCTTCAGACTCTTGTAGTGTACTCTCTGTATTTTATTTAAACTCTATGCCTGATAAAAAAGTGTTCTGTGGAGTATTACTATGAAAATAAAGAGGTTAGGTGTGAGTCATGTGGCGTAACACCAGTAAACCAGTATCAAGTCTTTTATTTCTATATCTATGATTATTACAAAGTTAAATACATAACAACTCTCAGCTATCACAATCATTGAAAAAAACTAGTACTTAATGGGGCTACTTTCGCTCCAATTGACCTTCAAAGACAAGAGGCGAAGATTCTATCAATAAAACAATCCAAATCAACTTACCCGGTCCTCCGGTACCGCCTCCACCGGCACCGACTCCACCTCCTCCCCCGCCCGCCAGATCGGGCCCGCCCACTCCGCCCCCGGCGTGCTGCGGCGACTTCCGCCTCAAGTCGTACGGCGAATGGTGGGCGGCCATGACGGCGGGTCCGCCCCCAGCGGCGGCCGGTCCCGCCCCCGGGCCCGCCCCTCCCCCAGCGTTGGCGTTAGAGGGGGCGGGCGCGAGCGCCTGCGGAGCGGCGACGGCCCCCGAAGCCGCCGCGGCCGCCGCCCCAGACGTGGACGCCGCCCCGCCGGCCGCTGGCTGCTGCACAGGACACGACGGCTCGCATGGCTCTGCTGAGGACAACACAGGCGATGTCAAATGTCACAGTCGTTGGTGAATCGTGATTGTATATCGTGATAGTGGTAGAGGGCCTTGAGGGCTATAATCTCAAAATATTTTCGCCTAAATTTTGACGTTTATACAGGGTGATTCATATCAAACTTACATTTGTAGGATTAGTTATTAGGCAGATGCATGTTCTATGTTCTGTTATCTTCCTAATCTATGGTTTTGCCCTCCATGCTCATGCATCACTAAACTGTCAATGTCAACAGGTTGTTACTGTTAGACAAATGTCATTATGGTTATGTCATGTCAAGATTATCAAACGTCAATGGTAGTGTTCAACGGGACTTAGCGGACGTCAGCGCTTGTGGGCGCTTTGCGCTAACTAACCGATGAACGACAAGCTGTCAAAAAAGCGCCAGTCAGCTTGGTAAGCGCTTTAAAAAAGCGCTGTTTGGTTAGCAAAGCAGCACATAACTGGAAAAAGCTTATTTGTAGTTCTGAGTGAAGCAGTTACCTTAGTTTAGTGCCAATTTAATATCAGGTTTTGTGATTTTATAGCCTAGGTTTTTGACAATCCGTATAATAAATATTAAAATATGGAAATGGATATGACAGTTTTATCACGTCAAAAGGAAGGTCGTTCAACTGTCACTCCTAGTGCCTGCAAGCGCTTCCACGCTAGCGCTTTTGCGCTAGGTCTCGTTGAACACACCCATTATTATGATTAAGGTTAGAATATGAGCAAGGTTATGTGAGTTATGTTGTTTTGGTTGTGTAAGAAAATCCAAGAAAATAAGACGAATCCGTTTACAAAAAGGTCTACTGCTATTAAAACCTCTTACACATTTTTTAAATATAACCCCAGAATATATTACTGCATATTTGGATTCCTACTAGGTTGCTTATAAGTTTGAAAAATACTGATTGGGAAAATAATAATAATAATAATTAGTTTATTTCTTGGTTGAATGAGGCAATAACAAGAAAAATAGTCACACTAGGTGGGTTCATCTTAAAACTTGAAATAAAATGAAAACTAAAAAAGATTGTGACAATCCTACATTGTTGGAAAGGTTATCAGATTTTACACTTGATTGTATAAAAAAAATTGGGCATTCCCATTTGAAATAATTAAGTTACCTGTGATTGAAATTTCCTTAATGAATCTACTGATTTCTCCAAGTACAAGAATTCAAATTTGACTGTCTGACCGGAGATCCCACATTTAATGCTTAGGTGTATGGCGCATCACAGCATCCTAAGTTTTATAATGGCTATACTATTCAACTTTTTTGTGCTACCTACTAAAACCAAAAATAGTGATTTGTGCCTAAACGGTTTGATTAAAATTCCATATATGATACATTAAGTCACACTATAATTTACCAAGGGATCCAAATATGCAGTAACATACAGCAAATTCTATCCAAAAAAATGTAAGTTTGGCATGAATCACCCTGTATAAACGTCAAAATTTAGGTGAAAATATATTAAGGTTAGAGCCCTCTAGGCCCCCCACCATGATCAGGTGGCAGATTTTTGGAATTTGTTTTAGTAAGCCCACAATCCTCCCACTATTGGCCCACCCTGTATATTGGGTTAGTAAATGCTTAAATATCTTAAACTGCCAGAACAATAAAATTTGATAACTGAGGTTTTTCCAACTTACAGAATTAAAAAAATGTAAACAGCAATGTTGCCAGATTTTCCACTTTAAAGTTACACATCATAATTTTGTTATTGTAAATGGAATATGCCCTATTTATTTTTGTTGTGATAAATTATTTATGTCAAATTTAGTAAAGTCTCTTTAATTTTCACAATTTTGGTTCTACTAATTACTCAGATCTATATGACAACACCATTTTTTTTGGCAAAACTGCCACAGCTGGAAGGATAAAGCAGTGTTGTCAGATTTACCATCTTTACCTTACACATCATAAATAGGGCATCCCATTTACAATAATAACATTGCAATGTGAAATGTAAAAGTAATAAATCTGACGACATTGCTGCTAGCATTTTTGAATTCAAATGTTTAAACACTCCCAGGTATTTATTTGTCTTTCCAGCTTTGGCAGTTTTAGAGATATTTAAGCGTACCAGTACTTATTACTAACCAAGTATCTGCAGAGGTCATTAAAGTATGATTTTTATGTAAAAAAATCATAATTTGATTCTTCAAAAGAAAAATCATGATTTACAGACCACTATCAGTATCACAAAAAGACATTGATAAACTGTGCAAATATTGTATGGATTACAACTTAAACATATATATCCTGATAAATCCAAAATATCAGTTTTATGTTCAGAAGAAAGGATGTTGAAACAGATTTTAACAATCTCAAAAATTGTGGTTCTCAAATCATGCAGAAAAAAACTTGTTTTTGAATCAGGAATTATTAAAGTTCCAATAACCATAAAAAATGGTATCTTAATGTTATAAAGCAAGTGTTCTTTGAAAGTGAAACCTTTTTTAGGATCATCATTACAAACAAGATAGATTTTTTTTCTCCTGAAGGGTTGGCATCAAACATTAGTCTTTTTGCCACAAAATAAAACAAGATAGATGAGGATAAGATATAATTATCTCTTGAGGTTAAAATTATCTAAATGTTAATTATTAACTTATGTTCTGAAAAAGGGATTGTATTAATATTATTATGAGAATTCAAATCTGCTGTTTAGTATTCAGTGTTAACTAAAATAATATATAGACCCATTTGGATTGATAGGTATTTAGAGATAAGATTAAAATACTTGATATCCAAAATAATTTACCAAAAATTAATTGTTAAATAGTGTGGAATTTTATCATACCGAGAAATAAAGAAATAATATCTGTGTATCCCAATTCATTTCATCTAATTTCCTAAAGCATTACAATTAGTTATATCACTAAATTCAAGCTTGTTCCATTAAACCACAAACTACTGATTTTTGGACAATTAACATTACTCAACTTTCTTATAAAAATATTATGTAAACACTAAAAAAAGGTGCAATACTTAGTTCTTCTTCCTAATATTGGGAGTTTGACAGCAAGAAGCTTTGAGACCACAGACCATCTTGACACCTCCAAAAGATATTTAAGTATAGAAGTTATCCAAAAAAATATCTCACAATGCTTCACATATTAAATTATCAAAAATGCAATGACTAATATGGTAATAAGAGTAACAGTATTTGAAAAGTACTCAGAGTAACATCTGAGGAAAAGTATAATGTTTTTATCAAGTTACTACCACAGAAATCAATGCTCCTAAAAACAAAGGACTTTCACATGTGTTATGATATGTAGTTAATTTAAGAATTTTAGTTATTGTTGAATATAACAGCGTTATGGTAGGATTAAGCTACTAATGTTTTACTAGTCAATCCCAAATCTTACGCACCCAACTTTTTTTTATTGTGATACACAAATGTCAACAATACAACTGGTCAATAAAATCACTCCCTTATATCCATATTACGTACAACGACGAATATCCAAATAAAAAGGGACACACGTTATCAAATATTTCTACCCACAGGATTATACTTTGGGCGATACATCTATACTTATCTTTATGTATGTAGGCAGCCCTGTTAATATATATTTATGGGATGACATTTCCTATGACAAATAAAAAAGGTTGGTCTCCAAATACGAAATCCAGCATAATATGCGCTTAAAACTCCGAATTCATAAGAAACGTCACGATTTTCGAAGGATTTGTCTGGAAAGCTGGCTGTTTTTTTGGGTCGACCGTCCACTAGAGTAATTCCCAGACTGTATTCACTTACCAGACGTTGTCCTAGAAGGTGTGGGTATCCTGTTGGCTCCTTTCCTCCGGGACCTCCTCACGTACGACCTAGAGGCCGTGAAAGAGGCGCTCGGCATTTTAAAACGGTTCACCACACTTTTATTTTTAAGTTCTAAACAAAGGAAACACTACCACTACCGTCAGCTGCCATTTTGAGTGAAGTACTTTTCCAAGAGGGCGGGTTGTACGCAGGCCTGTCAAATCGGCCAATCAGAATAAAGCGCGGTGTCGCCAAAGCGGCCAAATTTGCTCTCCATTTGCGACTTTTGAAAATTATGCCTTCAACATTTTTTGAAGGACGGTTTCAGTAGACAGTCTTGTACCAAATCCGCTGAGTACCGTAACAGAACGGTGACAGAAACGTCTAAGCCCCGCCCACTCCAATGCCAACTTTATGGAAAACGATCCTCAAAGCGTCCCAAGTCCGAACATCACATCAGTTCTAGAACCGGTTCTGGGATCGTTTTATTACTGCAAATGCGATTATAGTGCTGTTACAACCTACGGTTCTATTACCGTTTTCATAAGACCCCGCCCATTTTTGCGATTCTAGAATCGATGATTGGTTGGTACGCTGGTGGGCCAACCAATCACCGTTTTTAGAACTGTAAAATGGGCTGGGCATTTTGAAAACGGTTCTGGGCGGCTGTGCCGAGGACTGGCGCGCAGGAAATCTGGCGGTTTGACGGTTCTTTGACATTTCAAACTAACCTATTGTGCTATCTCTGTACCAATAGCGAACTGACAGTACTGACACAGTTTGCACTGTAGACAGTATCCATAGAATTATAATAAAAATCATCGATTGTAGAATAGACTATACAGGGTGTAACATAAACATTTATAAGGGGGCGAGTTATTTTTTTCGCTTTTCGATAATATTAATAGTAACGTAATTATATTACATTAAATATTGAAATATTATGTTCTTATTTTAACCTTTTAACAATTTGTGTTCAAATTCAAGAATTCTATGTAAAAATAACTGGCACCGTTGCAAGATCGCCAACCAGTGCGCCGCTAACTTGGTCACGTGACCGGCAAAATGTCAAAATGGAACAGGATTTCAATGAACTTTTTAAGTGTTTCAAATCCGTTTCTATTTGTTTTTTTATATCGTTAGTATATTTGGCGAGCCTGCACGTATGGAACAGCCCTTACAGTCGGTGAGTTTTGTTATCTACTCCCTTTTCATACACGTTTCAGAATTCAGATACCATACACAAATTCCTTGCAGCCTGACAGATTGGTCTGCTGTCCCCCCACACTTGAATGCGTAACCGCAGCGCTGTTGCCAAATTTGTAAAAATTTCCGCGGATTCACTTAATTGTTCCAGATGTGTTAAATTTTGCTCTCGTTTACTCTATAAACTATTTCTTGGCCTGCAAGTTTTCAGCGTAGATTTATAGCTCACGGGATGCATTACAAATTATTTTTGAAAACACAGTGTCTCATTGGTCGAGGATTGCACGTGGCCTTTGATACGCGGCTGTAAGGGCTACAGAACCCAACACATTCACTTGTGGTAGTCTAGGCGCAGTAGTTTAAAATGGCAGTCGAGTGTGTATGCCACAGAGTTAACATCTCTAGAGGGAGTCTAATTTGAATATTGGCCAGCCAACATCTATAGCGCTATTGCCACTCTTCTTCGTCCGCTTCCAGTTTCTTCAAAATCTGGTAGTTTCCGAAGTTTGAACACAAAGTATTTAACTGGGTATTTAACAATACATTCGAAGATACTTGCAATGTAACTGATTTTGCGTGAAGATAATAGGTCTGTTTTTACAGAGAATCACAAACCAGTCAGAGCCAATCAGTATTCCCCATTACAGTTGTCAAACTATTTCTGACTAGTACTGGCCAATCAAATTGACGCTGACTAGTTTGTGATTGCTGTAAAAACAGACCTAATTTGTATTGATTGAATGAAATCTCAAAAATGGTAAATTTCATAGCGGAATGTCGCAATAACTTCTATAAGGTCTGTTTTTACAGCAATCACAAACTAGTCAGCGTCAATTTGATTGGCCAGTACTAGTCAGAAATAGTTTGACAACTGCAATGGGGAATACTGATTGGCTCTGACTGGTTTGTGATTCTCTGTAAAAACAGACCTAATATGTCATAAATCTAGCAACCTACAATCGGCGTGCCCTTAAGCTGTCATGCATGATGAGACAACATAAAAAGTGCATAGTTTGCTGTAATAGCGACGAATCGGTGAACACTTCTTATCATAGGTGAGTATATGTTTGGTTTAGTTTTCAGTAGCGTAATATATGGGGATAACTGGGAACAAAAGTAACTTCACTCCAGTTTGAGGAATAATAATGGTTGTTTAATGTATGTTATGTGCATCTGTGTAGGTTTCCTTCGAATACAACTTATTGGTATCAGTTTGTAACATCACAGTAATAATTGAATCTATTAATGAACATCTAATTTTAATATAAAGTCGCACGCTACTGGTAATGCCCTTAAGCTGTCAAAATTTCCATTACATGTTGGCTGGTCAGTGACCTGTGCATTTTGTTGTTCGCACTCCCTCTATTATAGATGTTAACTCTGTGGTGTATGCTGATATAAAGGGGATCCGCCTATATAAAATTTAACAGCAGTTGTAGTTCCAACTCGTAAGACTGCGACCTATAATAGTGTGATTGGATATGCTTCAAACGAAAAATCTAAGCGTAAACAATCCTTTTTCCAGGTTTTGTTGTTGTTAGTTCTTTTTGTTTAAGGTCTTATTTGGCCTTTAAGGCAACATAAATACATGGACATGCCTAAGACCATTCATATTGACGTCCGCCGTTCGTAGCCACCGTCGTAGCCGGCGTATAATCCAATCATAGTCGTCGGTTACCGGTCATGTGATATTGTGGTCTAGCTGTCAAAAGGTTTCTGGGTTTTCTCAAGTCTTCTGTATTGATTATTGGTTCTGAATATGTCCATTTTCACCAGGAAAATTCAAAGATCTGTCACAAAGCCAAAGACACTGATAATAAATCGCAAAAGAACATGTTTACAAACACGATGGGAAAGCTATGTTAACGGCGCGAACGTCGAGTTTATGGATAGCAGCCTTGTGCTACGAACGTCATCGCCAACGGCAACGGCAAAGGCAACGCCAACGTCGAGTTTATGAATTGAACTTTATTGTTCAATGTATTGATTGATTCATAAATCTCTACGATTGGAAGTGGTTTAGGTTTGATACTATAATGTGGACGATGGCAATAACTAATTGACACTTTGTATAAAAAATACAAGAAGAGAATCATCTTAAATTTAGATTTTCGTAAAGTGGTCAATAAGTACTCATTGAATAGACTTCAAATACTTTTCAGCCGCATAATCTGGCAACAGGGCATGTATCGCATGGAATTTCTCAATTTCTCATTTCACCATTCAGGGGCATTTACAAAACTGGTATGTCGCCGCGATTGTATAGTTGTATACCGTGGGAATCGAAATTAAAACATCTGTACCTTTACAGGTACTTTGTAATGTATATTCACCCTTTTGATATTGACCATTCCCTAATCTTTATGCATATTGGGGAAATGAGGATATGCCGTGAAACGGCATACCTACTAGGTACCTACCCATAAAATAATAGGTCAAAGAAGGAAGGGTGCAAAGTTGTAATCAAGGACGATATTGAAACAATATGTTACCTATACATTTGTTTTATCGTGTTTCACTCTAATAAAAGCCACATATGCTTAGGATTACTTAAATTACTTTACTTATCACTCGACCACCTCCTGTCTCTGTGGCCTTGTCAAAGTATCAGCGGCGTAGCGTGGCATCAATAAACGGGAGGTAACTGCAATGGAGAAGTTTCCTAAAAAACAAAATTTGGAAAATTCATTATTATCTGATAGTCTATTTCTTCACTTGAAGACTGTCGAAAAAATCATCTAATATTCCAAAAAATGGCAGAGTTATTCAATTTTATGTTTGCGGAAAGTGACCGCGGTGATGGAATGACTTATGACGTCACATGTCATGAATCGTTCGCGGCAGCCACAGTCGGGAGCCGGGACTCCGCTATGCATACGCTGCGCTGTACAGTGTGCGATATTTAGACTTGAGTGGAACGGCGGAGTGTTTGTTGTAACGGGCAGACGCCAGTATATTTTTGAAGTATGGAGGAAGGTTACGTTCGTGGTGATTCTAGTAATCTTCCTAAAGTGGATCTCGCCATGATTATGGACTTTTACTTCCCACACTGATAGGTGAGGGGGAGTATTGTGATCGCGAAAATTCGTTCGATTTTGAGATAATACGCTTTTTGGGCGTTTTATGATGTCTATATACATAACAAACATCCACCTCACTCATTTCCGTCGATCTGTCTGTCTGACGGTCTGGCTGTCGGTCTGCCTGTCAGCCTGTCTGTCGGTCTGTCTGTCTGTGTTGGCGTTTTTCTAACGTCATAATCTCAGTAACCGCTGCATGGATTGTGATGAAATTTGGGTAGCGATATGTTGTGGGGTCGTAGTAGGTAATGTTCCTATAATTTTGGAAATCGTTATACGAGGGGCGGAGTAATTAGCAAAAAACAAAATTTCAAATATTCCTCAAACTTCATTTATAGGCGTTTTAGGGGTTTCGTGATCGTTTTCTACTTTTTTTGGGTGGTGATGAAATTGGGGTAGTTGGGAGGTGGGGGTCATAAAACTCAATTTTTTTGTATTCATAATAGGCTCCATTGAAATATTTGTTTGGTGTTTTTATGGTGGTGTTAGTACACTTGAGTACAATGCAATATTTAGTTTCTCGGTCTGCTAGACATATTCTAATAATACGAGTACCAATAAACTGCAGTGTATCGTTTTGTCACCGTCGGCGTCGCCTACTCTACTGAAAACAAGGAATAACAACATGAACGAGGAGGCCGGCGGCGGCGGCGCGGTGGCTTGCGGGAGCAGCATCCTCGACAGGGTGCACACAGGCTTGCGTGGTGTCGCGTGACGTCACAGCGGCTTCGCGCGCAGGATACGGCTATTCAAACTTTGAAGGACTATAACTTTTCTATTACTGAAGATAATTACAAAATTTTTTCGCTGTTGTTCTTTAACTCTTTAGGACTATCTGATTAACTAAGATTTGAAAAAATGGAAACTACCTCATTAGCATTTTACCAACACAATTAACATTTTTTATTGTTTTTAAACGGAACCCTTTAATTCTGAAGTCTCAAGATTAAAATATACAAACAATGTAAAAATGTAACAGGTTAAAAAATAATCAAAAATCAAACCAATTTAAAAAAAGAACTAAATCTAGGTTAGGTATGTGTTAGATGCAATGAAGTGTCAATACCTATGGAAGGCGCATGCGTGCAGTCGTTTGCGGCTAGAATGAGATAGCGCTTGTAGAAGGTTTGCCGACAGCGTTGCCAATGCTCGCTCTTTAGAGTGATATTTCGCTCTTTTTTTTGCCTGATCCGCTCCCTCGCGCTCCCAAAAAAAGTCGGCTGTGGCAACACTGTTTGCAGACGCGCCACATAGCTGGTTTTGAGGAGGCTGTGCTTTTTCCCTGACGATACCTTATCCAACGAACAAACGGAGTAACCATGCACAGTATATGTAAATTTTTACTGTATGGTCAAGGTTTATATGCACACCCTCTACAAAACTGCATACTGAGAGCAGTGATGTTATTATAAACAGAAAAATTAAGTTCGATTTATCCGAGTAAAGCCCCAAAATATGGGTTTGAAATAATTTTTTACTCCTTTTCTTCAGTGGACAGACTTATAGTTCTATCTCTCTCACTGACCTCTCTTTCTTATGCATGCTTTTTCCCTATTCAGCTCTATCTCTCTTACCGACCTCTCTTTCTTAGGTCGTCCGCAAAAGTGGTATATTGTTTAAATGGGAAGGGGCCATTCCATAGGTATTGACACTTCATTGGTTAGATGTTAAAATTAAGATCCATTCTTCTAGTCGCACCCAGTATCGTCCATGGTGACGCGCAACGATATTTTACCTTGTACCGCGAACGAGATGCGTTTAGGAAACCGCATCACCCACCGACGTAAAACAGCCAACTAGACACAGTGGAGACGTAATCAGGGCTCTAAATTCCGTTTACCTCGGGTCGCGGTCGGCGGCGTTCAAGATGTGACCAGGACAGTCGCATCATCGCTGTCGAGATATTTTTATTTTTAGCGTTTCGCATAGTGGTTAGCCTTATCTATAAAGCTCGACCAATACATACATTCAATAACTGAAATTGAATTTGATTATTCGAATAAAAATTTTCAGAATTTTAATTTACTATAGATCTTATTAGTGACTCTTTCAAATAAAAACGTACCTAAAGTATGTTGCAAAAGTTTTGAGAATTTTTTTCAAAACTCGGGAGGTAGTTTCACCGTTAGAAACAATTCAGAAATCGTTACCATGGTAACCAGTCAACATCTAAAACCATTTTGGACATTTTGGTTATGATATAGGTTGTCAAAATGTCGTACAAATTAGATATTCTGAAGAGTATTTACAGTCTAGTTGGACGACTTGAAAAAAAAAATAATTCGCCTATATCAAGATCAAAATATTTCTATTGCCACAATTTATCGAGCGATCCGTGAATGCGAAGAAGGTATTCCTCGTATAAATTTACCAACAAGTGGACGTCCAAGAGCGTTGAATGCTGCTATAGTTCAAAGAATGGTCAACAGAAGTGGACATCGAGTTGGAAGTTCAACGCGAAAACTTGGACGCATTTTTCGCGTCAATATGTTAGCACAATCTGTAGAGAAATGAAGAGAAAAAACTTAAAATTCTGAAAAAGGAGAAAATGTCCAAAGTATTCCCCAAATCGGTTAGAAAGAATTCCTCAATGCTGTCGCAATTTACGTCGTACTCATTTTGCTGGCAACATAAAAATTATTCTTGACGATGAGAAAAGTATTTCACATTTTCGAACTCAGAAATCCAAGGTGATGATGGTTTTTGTACAAGAAACTTTGAAGCCTGTCCAGATAATGTAAAATTTAAACGAAAAGAAGAGTTTGAAAACAAAGTGTTAATGTGGAGCGCTATATCGGACAACGGAATTTCACAGCCGTACGTTGGACGAGTTAGGGCCGAAGCGGTTACCGCAGAAGTCTATACTCAAAGATGTTTGCCTAAACTACTCAATTTTATTAATACACACCATGCTAATGACAATATAATGCTTTGGCCAGATTTGACTTCAAGTCATTATGCTTTGCGTACGCGAAACTGGCTAGAACAACACGGAATACCTTTTGTACCACGAAATGACAACCCTCCCAATCTTCCTCAACCAAGACCTATCGAATCTTTTTGGGCTCAACTGAGTGCCTAAAGCTTATAACAATGGCTGGGAAGCTCAAAACGAACAGCAGTTAAGAAGAAGAATAATGCTAAAGATCAGAGAAATTAATTTAGAATCTGTCCAAAACCTCATAATGAGGAACATTAAGAGGAAATTGCGAGCCGTGGAAGATCATGGCCCATTAGCAGTACTTTATCATTTTTTACATTAAGAAATCTTGTTATTTTTTGTAATTCTTGTTACAGTTTAAATATATTATTGTGAGATATTTTTTTAATTTTTGAAAAACTCATCAAAACTTTTGCAACATACGTTATTACATTCCTTTGAAGGGATACGACCCATCACCTGCATCAATGGACGCTACGCCGCTGCAAAGTATTATTGCCAAGACGTTACCATGAGACTATATTTATTATATAAATTTTTTTTCAGAGATCACCCATCGACTATAAAAAGAAGATTCCTAAGTGCATTTGTGATGCTTTTCATCGCTCCAGTGTTTTTGTATTTAGGTCTAGCGAAACACATTACAGATAGAGTGAGTGAAATGATAAATACAAATAAAATGCCTTTTAGATAAGTACCAATGAGCTGTGGCGTAGATAGCTTCTTTCTAAGGGGCACTTTAATGCAGGGCGTACCCTGTAGCCTGTAATTCCGAACAGGGTGTCCTAATAAAGAGTATGTTTTTTAAGATACAGGCCGTACAGGCGGATGTCAAACTTTGGAAAAAAAATGATTTTTTATGAATTTCTTAATGATCTATCAGCCATTTTTTGCAATTTGACAGTGCTGTTCACTGTAATAAGGATCAGCCGTCGAGGTAGAATCCCATGGAGGCGCGATAACGTGGCTGAAAGCAGGTGCAGGTTGGCCATATTGATTCGACACTTATGTCAAACAGCTGACGTTTCTTTGACAATTTCGTGTTTGCTTTCTTTTTGAGTGTTTTTACTGAGATTTTTAGCTATTTTTAAGTAATATTCTAGTGAATCCATGAAGGAAATAATGGTTTCATGTGCTTATCGTAGTTGCTCTAGCAGAGATGGCATGGATAAGAAGAAATCGACAGGAATTACATTTCATAGGTGTATGTATGCAAAAAAATAACAATGTACAGGACCGCATTTGTAATCTTTATCTCAATAAAGTGTAACGTATCGCAGCAATAATACAGTTGTATTATTCAATTGATGATGAATGTCGTCTCTACAAAACCTGTTTTTTTCATATACTTAACTATGAATTTCAAATCAACCCTATACTTCATATTTAAATCATCATTGTAATGAATTTTCAAAATTATTTACATAAGAAAATGATCCGGCTCTGGCGAGGCGTCCATATTGTTACCACACTTGGCCACGCCTCCTGCTACCGTTTTTTTTATGCGAAATTGAACCTTATAGCGTCTCCTTGGGATTCTACCTCGATGGAATCAGCACTGGCTAGAAGATAATTATCATTTGCAGTGGCGTGTCTAGACATCATCTTCTTTATCTGAAGCTTAAACTCAAAACAACGGACGGATTTCAAAATGGCCCCCTCATACTATACACGATACGAATGTTTGTCCTGATAGGAAGCTAGATAACGATTTTAGATATTTAGGGTAAACTTGAAGATCTGATAATGAGGGTCTGAAATTTTTTGAGCTTCTTTACCTGAGGCTGAAACTGAAAACAATGGCCGGATTTGAAATTGGCCCCCTCAAACTATACACTATACGAGTTCTCGTCCTGATAGGAAGCCAGATAACAATTTCAAACTTTTGATCCAAGCCTGTATGATGACTGTGGTGAATAGGGTTGACCCTGCAGATTCCCCTCTATCTACGTCACTGACAGTGATATTTTCCAACTTTCTGTATTTTTTCTTTGTGTAACTATATCTAACTTCATTTATGCTTGCCTGTACCAAATTTTACGGAATACATATAAGTTGGATCACTCCGCAAAAATATCAAAACGGCCTGCCCCTTGCTCCCTGTCCTCGGTACACCGGTAGCAGTGTACCGACGTCAGCCGGGAGATATGGGGCGGCGCAAAGTAGAGGTTGAACGTGTTTAACACGAAGTGTATACAGTGTCTCAAAAATATCGGATTTTGTTATCTCGGATTTGTTTGCAGGAAATGGATAATCTTTTTAGAAGTTTGAGAGTAATCAATTTCGCGAGAAAATATATTACCAATCAATTTAAATTTACTAACGGATGGAGAATGACAATCAGATCCATCCTTATTTTGTGGTAAACCTTGAAATGTAAGGGATATAAATACAGGGTATCCCACGACAATTAAGACAAGAAATACGTCGTAACTAGGTAGTAGTAGAGAATTATAATTTTGGGCATGTAAATTAGAGCAGATGTTGTGTCTTTTTTTGTCACTGTACTACCCAATTAGGTATTTGTTTTTGGTCACGTGATATTCGATTCAAAATGATTAATGGGACACCCTGTATATTCGTGCCTGTGTTCCTCCCGATTAAACGATTCCAACAATCTAGTACACTTGGGGTCTAAAGTGATTAGTTCAAGAGCTACAGGTACTAAAAGGATTGTATCACGCTAAAAGCCTATCGTGAGACAAAATATTCATTCGGTGGTGTTACCATACCACTCAAGGACATTGTAAATTATATTTTAGAGCTCGAAAGCATTTTTATCGATAACTTTAACAATTTAGTTTCTACAGTAGCAATTGGAATGACGCTGAATAGCAAAATGTCAAAAATAACTTTTTCACATCTATGTAAAGCATTTCCACATGATTATCTTTTAAAATTTTACATACGAGTTCGTATATACTATACCATAAAATTTATAAACTGTGATCTCAAAAATAATCCAAATAAACAAAACATTAAGATAAAAATACTACAGCACCTTCGAACCATCAGTTTTTACTTATCTACGAAATAGCTACAATATGTGAAATCATTTGAGATTCATTAGTAATAGTTTTACTAGGCTTTATTTTTGACATCCAGTTATGTAACTTAGTGCATGAGCAAAACAAACGATATATTTGTATTTGTATGTCTAAATCGGCCGTCAATACATAGTTTTTCAATGACCCTCGTATATACGTACAACCCAGGCGTTAGCAAGTCTCCGCTAAAAGACCCTCGTACTTGAGCAAAAACCAACGCAAAAACTAACTGGCGCGTGCGGCCGCGGCATCGCTTTCATGTGAGTTCTTCAAAGTGCCGACGGAGAGTGATCCAACTTATATGTATTCCGTAAACTTTGCCTGTACTATTGTACTTATTTGGTGAACAATCTGTTATTATTACTGTTTCCAGATAAGTTTACTAGAAGTATTAGGATTGCGAACTCAGGGACTATGTCAGGCAATCTTCATGCCGCTGTTTTTGACCATGGTATTGTTTTTGGGGCCTATTTCAATGGAACTGTACAGTGGCCTGTCAAAACTATACACAGGTAAAAGAGGTAAACACGACACTTTACACTTGCAAACATACCACACTTTGAATTCATAGAGATAAAAATATGCTATAATTTTTGTCGCATTTAAACATAACATTTATTATTTAATCTAGATGCTAAATATTCGGGTCCTCCAAAAAATCTAAAAACAATATTAGAACGTTTTTAATGTTGTTATTACCTTTTTTATTAATACGCTTTTATTAGTTTCACCTGTAACGCTCCAATCACAGAGTTAACATCTATAGAGGGAGTGTAAACAACAAAATGCACAGGTCGCTGACCAGCCAACATGTAACGGAAATTTTGACAGGTTGAGGGCATTATCAGTGGCATGCGACTTTATATTAAAATTGGATGTTTATTAATAGATTCAATTATTACTGTGATGTTACAAACTGATACCAATAAGTTGTATTAGTATTTAGTTATACTTAGAGAGTTACTCTTATTATAATTTCATTGTAACAGTTGATAATTCATTATTACCATGAAGTGTTTTTCAAAACATATCCAACAGTGTTCTGCAAGGTAGCCTGTTGGAATGGCTCCATCGTGTTTTTACTTCAGCAATAAAATATAATAATTGCATTAGGTAATAACCAGTTCTATAAAATTCTCATACATAGATTTTCTGTAAGTAAATGTGGCATACATTTTTGCATTTCACGTCCTCAAATAGTTTAAAAAATGGAATTTGGAAAATTCATGTTGATTGACATGAGTGTAATGCGTGCACAAAACATACATTAAACAACCATTATTATTCCTCAAACTGGAGTGAAGTTACTTTTGATCCCAGTTATCCCACACGCTACTGAAAACTAAAACAAAACCTATACTCACCGATGGCGATGATAAGAAGTGTTCACCGATTCGTCGCTATTACAACAAACTATGCACTTTTTATGTTGTCTCATCATGCAATTATGACAATATTGTTCATAAATAATTTAATTCACACCACAAATAGTCACAAAGTCAGTCAAATATACAGTAAAATCACAAAAATCTCGACACTTGCAATAACCACAACTACAATGACAGCCACATGACAGCTTAAGGGCACGCCGATTGTAGGTTGCTAGATTTATGACATATTAGAAGTTATTGCGACATTCTGCTATGAAATTTACCATTTTTGAGATTTCATTAAATCCATACAAATTATCTTCACGTAAATCAGTTACATTGCAAGTATATTTCATTTTATTTGCATTGTACTATACAAATATTGCCACCTCGAAGGCTATGCCTTGTTTGAGGTATTGGCCTGGAATATACACTAAAATTTTGCCTAACCTAATTTCACTGCTGTCTCTCTTTGGACTGTTATATATTTGCACACTTCTCAATGATTTGCTTCCTTTCTTCTCCTTGACCTTCTATCGATCCATTCTCAGCATCTAAGCAGCAGCGGGACATTCTCTTCTACGAGTATAATTTTTTGATGATTTCGTAATTTGAACGAAAAATTTGGATGGGATGTCCGAGTGACAATATTGGAATGTATAGTTAAATACCCAGTTAAATACTTTGTGTTCAAACTGCGGAAACTGCCAGATTTTGAAGAAACTGGAAGCGGACGAAGAAGAGTGGCAATCGCGCTATAGATGTTGGCTGGCCAATATTAAAATTAGGCTCCCTCTAGAGATGTTAACTCTGTGGCTCCAACTTTGCCGCAAAACGGTTTTGACGACTTCAAATCCGTCGGTCCAGCGGTCGTATCCGCTGACTAAGGGCCGGTTTATCAATGCTCAGTTAAAAGTTCCAGTTACCGACCTGACAGTTTGGCATAGCCAACAGTCAAAGTCCCTGTTAAGTAAATTACTGGTTATCGTGACTTTCTGTAACTGAAAGTTATGTAGCTAAGGGTTTGCATTGAGTTGGCCACACTGCTAAAATATCCCTAACTCGTTGTTGAATCCTATTGGCTAGAACAAACTGTCAGTTATACGAAATTTTAATGGCAGATGAATACTGAATAACAGTATTCCTAATCGTAAATATCGGTGTGACGGTGTGTATATAAATCGGATTAAAATGAGTTCAGCTCCAGAATCGCAAGCAAAGGCTGATGTAAAAAATAAAAGACTTCCAAATATGGGACTATCTATAAAGCTCATTTTATCAATTACAAAAGTTAAGCAAAAAATGGTATTTCTAAAGTATCTTAGGTCCTACCGTTATCCCTACTCTAGATACAAAATATAATCCACACTCAAAATATTTATACAGCAGCAGCTTCAAAACGAAAACCAAAGGAAAAAAAATAAAAAAGTTAGGTTAAGGCTGCAATCACAAAACATAATACTCTGCTGCAATCAAAATCTTAGCTGCCAGTTAACCGCATAACTGACACTTTCAGCTTCCAGTTACTTTAGCAGTTACTTTAGCTGGCAGTTAACGGTTAGCAGGAGAAATAAAAACATTATAACTGCTAGTTAACAGATAACCGTCAGTTCAATTAACTTAACTGAGCATTGATAAACCGGCCCTAAGAGATGGCGCAGACCCCTAAAAGTTGATTAATATCACACAGAGTTTCAGAGGCGTGACATCCAACTGTTTAGGAGTTGGTATTTTTGTAAAACTTATTCAGGAAAGTCAACAATTTTGATTATCGTTTATGCAGTAATGGTACTGAAATATTGATCAAAAACAATAATTATTGTTCATCTTCGTTACACAGAGTATTAATAAATACAGTTATAAACACGCTTTAATGACACAAACAAATAAATAAAGAATTAAAAACTAATGTGGTTCAAAAAACAGGATTTTAAGTAACATTGGACTAAAAAGTTAAAAATAATTTTAAAAATAAGCCTAAAACAATAATGAACTCGGTTCACGCATAATAATATTTTTTACAATAATACTAGTATTTTTCGTTCTAATTGTTTTAAGCTTATTTTAAAAAATCATTTTCAACTTTTCAGTCCGAAGTTCTTTAGAGGCGCGTTGTTTTAGTTTTTACTTCCCACACCGATAGGTGAAGGGAGTATTGTGATCGCGAAAATTTTCGATTTCGAGATAATACGCTTTTTGGGCATGTTATGATATCTACATAACGAAAATCCACGTCACTCATTTCCGTCGGTCTGTCGGTCGGTCTGTCGGTCGGTCTGTCGGTCGGTCTGTCGGTCGGTCTGTCGGTCGGTCTGTCGGTCGGTCTGTCGGTCGGTCTGTCGGTCGGTCTGTCGGTCGGTCTGTCGGTCGGTCTGTCGGTCGGTCTGTCGGTCGGTCTGTCGGTCGGTCTGTCGGTCGGTCTGTCGGTCGGTCTGTCGGTCGGTCTGTCGGTCGGTCTGTCGGTCGGTCTGTCGGTCGGTCTGTCGGTCGGTCTGTCGGTCGGTCTGTCGGCCGGTCTGTCGGTCGGTCTGTCGGTCGGTCTGTCGGTCGGTCTGTCGGTCGGTCTGTCGGTCGGTCTGTCGGTCGGTCTGTCGGTCGGTCTGTCGGTCGGTCTGTCGGTCGGTCTGTCGGTCGGTCTGTCGGTCGGTCTGTCGGTCGGTCTGTCGGTCGGTCTGTCGGTCGGTCTGTCGGTCGGTCTGTCGGTCGGTCTGTCGGTCGGTCTGTCGGTCTGTCTGTCGGTCGGTCTGTCGGTCGGTCTGTCGGTCTGTCTGTCGGTCGGTCTGTCGGTCGGTCTGTCGGTCGGTCTGTCGGTTTGTCTGTCTGTCTGTTGGCGTTTTTCTAACGTCGTAATCTCAGTAACCGCTGCATGGATTGTGATGAAATTTGGGCAGCGGTATGCTGTGGGGTCGTAGTAGGTAATGTTCGTATAATTTTGAAAATCGGTGCATAGGCGGCGGAGTAATTAGCAAAAAACAAAAAAAATTAAATATTGCTGAAACTTCGTTTTTAGGCGTTTTAGGGGTCCCTGATCATTTTCTGCTTTTTTTTTGGTGGGGGTAAAATTGGGGTGGTTGGGGGTTTGGGGGTTGTAAAATTTAAAAATTTGTTGTATTCATAATAGACTACCCACTGACCTATGAAGGAAGACCTAGTGACATAAATAACTTTTTTAGGTCTATCCGAACATTGCCTTATGCCTATTACAGAAACTAAAGGACTTAGAATTTTTTCCGATGTATACAGGCTGTCCATTTAGTGTGTAATTCTTCGATATCTCGCAAGGTATAGCTGATAGAAGAAAATCTCAAATACAAAAGTTATTTGGTTACTTGAGATGCATATCCTAAAAATATTTTGAAATATACAGGGTGTTGCGGGAAAGTAGGATAGAGATCAACTTGATTTTTTTATATGGAACTATAACTTTCTCTCAAGTTCTTCTAGTGTCCATCATTGATCTCTATTCAACCCTAAAATATAATATTTTTGGACTCGATTGCGACGTTGCCACGTAATAATTTATTTTCTATTAATTTCCGCATTTGCAAGGTCGCAAGTAATACGTTCAAATTGATATATTCCTTTAACTTTTCTCAATAATATTACACAGCGAGTTACTTGAATATTAAGCGGATATTATTCTGAATGCTACCAGCAATTTGTATCTACAGGGTGTTTTTGGCAGAATTTTAAATTCCGGAAACTTAAAGGTCGTTTTACTTTGTTTTTTTAAATGTAACACCCTTTCTTTTTTATTTTAAATCGAAATATCTACAAATACTCTATCTCGCCTTGTAATATTTTTTTTCGCGTTTTCGACGTTGCCAAGCTATAAATTATTTTCCCAAATTTTTAAACAAGTATCCCCGATTTTAATTTATTTTAAATAGAATCCTCTACTTATTTTTATTGCAATGAATTGCGCATGTCGAATTTAGTAAGATCTCACAATTTCAAAATTTTGTTTGTATTAATTAATGAGATACGGCAACACCGCTTTTTCAGTAAACGATACCGGAACGCTTAAATTTTTCCAAAACTGCCACAGCTGAAGAGGTGAAATTCAATACAAAAGTTTGTATTATTGATAATAGGCTGTTCATTGACCTGTGCAGGAAAGACCTAGCGGCATATGACAATAATTTGGGGGGGGGGGGGTACTGGCGATGATTTTGTTGCAAGGGGATCTCAGACTAAATCTTTATGGTATCACCGTAATGTGTGGGAAGTACTGAGACAATCAACTTGACTCCATTTTTTTCTTAGTTATATTTATTTTTCACAGTTATTCAATGTTTACATACAAGATGGGGGCCCCGTATATAGTCTCTTTTGGTTAGTCTATGTTTTCACAATAGTGCAGAGACTAAATTCAACCATCTTCCGAATACTGAATCTGATCGAAACAAAGTGATATCTTTTTTTGGAGTGGAAAGAATTTTGAAATACTATTGATTTTTGATTTCCAGAAGAAATGTACTGGTACTCCAATCTCACGAACTTGATATGGCTACGAAGCCATATCGTAGCCCCACTGTCGGAAGAGTTTACATACAGAAGTTGTATGTTGCCTTTGCTGTTACAAAGTTTCTCTCCCACAGTTGCTGTACTGATGTGTCCGCTCTTTTTCGGTATAGGTAAGTTATAACCTATTCTCATATGACAAATGAAGTATACCCTGTTACCCGATACTTTAGACTGTCATCCGTGTCAACAGCGAATAGATGTTCGACTAGTGATAACTAAAAATTTCCCAGAATAAATCTTTACACACGCTTTGACGGCATACGTTACAGGGCTGCACTCTGTGCTCGTACCGCTACTGCTGAGTAATTGACTCTTAACATTATATTGTAACAATAAACGAGCTGATTGGTGATGAACCACCAACCAACATATTGCCCATAGCAACCAGCAGCTCAATCAGATTGCATGAAACAAATGCTGTGGGTGCGTGCGTGTGTGCGTGAGTCCAGCTAGCCGCCAAGAAATGAAAACAGGACAACAATGGTTTAATAAAGATTTATTTCATATATATGAATGCAGTACATTTGTATTCTATTAAAAAAAAACAACAGCTTAGCTTCGGAGGGAAGTCCAGGGAGTAGTTCTCGTGGTGCCCTTCCAAAGAAAAGGTGGTCTTGATGGTGGCACCCGAAAAAGGGTGGTTTTCCTGTGAATGAGTTATGGCTGGTATTAGCACCTTGCAGAGAACTTCACAGGACTTCACGATCTGTTTCTGAAGTATGGATCTTCATGCGTTCTTACATTTTGAAAAATTGCGTTCATATACTTCAGAAACAAATCTATGAAGTAGGATGGGCATATTTAAAAAGCCAAAAAGCAGATAACTTTCAAATGTTCACATGGTAAAAATTAAAAGAAATATATGTACAAGAGCGAACAGATAGAATAATGATTAAAAAAAATTCATAAACGCTTTACATTTACAGTCCTACCGGATCTTTTCAGATATATGGTGATAAATAAAAAAAAGTATATATATAAAATATGTTCGAAAATTTTCAGCCTTTTCCTCACCCCTCGTAAAACGAAATTATACAAATTTCCAACAGATCTTTTCATTGCGTTCTTAATTAGCAAATTTGACTGCTGAAACATACAATATACACAAGATAAGACATCTTAAGACAAAAATATATGGCTAGAAACAAAGAATAATGTTCAGCGACTCTTTTGTTAGATAATTAATAAACATACAGTGCATGATTGACTTGATATTTAAAGATTAAAATGTTCGCCATCACATGTTCATGGAAAAAAAATTGTATGAATCGGAAAAATCACATTCCTACACATAGCTGTAAAATAAAAAGCAGAATCAATAAAAATGTCCGAAACCATAGCAATCAAATCGTTATGATTTTGCATTGGGAATATGAATCCGTTACCTTGGTCAAGACATGTTGCACACACACAAAAGATTGTCTTAGAGAGACATAACTATAGGTATTAACTATCAAAGATTAAAAAGAGGGCGAGTGATGTATCGCCACCCATTTTTATAGAGGTCAATGTCGGTAGTGAGAGAGGGGGCATACTCCCCACTCATTAGGTATGCGCAAATGGTGTAACATAATAATATTTCCAGCTGAAAGAAATAGAGATGGGAAAAGGTAGAGGTGAGAAGTAAAACAGTTATAAAAATATATTTGTTTCGGTCAAAGATTTTTGCTGAGAATTTTTAGATAGTGAATCAATTTTTTGTTCATAAAAATTTTCATTATTTATTGGCAACGAGACGGTCCTGACTTGCAGGATTGCCAGTTCAGACCACTACTAAAAAATTAAATCTGAGATACACTTCTTCGTCAGCTGATATGTATCAAATAGACGTCAAGCCAGTCTAACGTATCATGTAACAGAAAACAGAGTATACGTGATCTTCGTTTTTAGACAGATTTAACATAATTATGGGGGTTATAAAAGCAAAAGCTATAATACAAATGCCTGCTTGGTATCAAAGTTCTTTATTTTCTCGACTTTTGTATATTCAAAAAATCCGAAAATAATGACGTGTTATTCATGAGTGTGCTCTAATTAATAGGTCTGTTTTTACAGAGAATCACAAACCACTCAGAGCCAATCAGTATTCCCCATTGCAGTTGTCAAACTATTTCTGACTAGTACTGGCCAATCAAATTGACGCTGACTAGTTTGTGATTGCTGTAAAAACAGACCTATAACTAATACTATTACTATTATTACTATTATGCATTCACTTCACTGTTATCGTTCCTTGAACTTCTGAGTCTCCAAGTAGCAACATTAATATCATAGTTCTTATTATTTTCAGCTCATTTTCATTTGCTGCTTGAAAGGATACACCATTCAGGGATGTCGTTTAGTCAAGCATTAACAATATCTTGTAAGTACGACGAAACTATTTTATAAGTTTATTTCATTCTGCTATATATGATATTCAGGATGTCCTAAAAATGTCTTATTGACGTCTTAAGATAATATAATAGATAGTCAAATAAGGATTTTCGATTTTTTAGGCTGACGACCTGAGGATCTGAAGGTTCCGAAATTTTTTATTTTGATCAAACGAGACTGAAACTCAAAACTGCGACCAAATTTGTAATCAGCACTCTCAAATTATCCAAAAACGAGGTTTTATTTTATTAGAAAACCAAATAGTTTTTCGACTTTTTTAGATAAACCTGAAATCTGAAAGATCTGAAATTTTTGATTTTCGGCAAACGAGACTGAGACTTAAAACTGCGACCAGATTTTGTAATCAGCACCCTCAAATTGTCCAAAATACGAGGTTTGATGTTAATAGAAAGCCAAATACAGATTTTCGATTTTTTAGGCAAACCTGAAATATGAAAGATCTGAAATTTTTTATTTTCGTCAAACGAGACTGAAACTCAAAACTGCGACCGGATTTGTAATCAGCACCCTCAAGATATCCAAAACACGAGGTTTTATGTTAATAGAAAGCCAAATTACAGATTTCGATTTTTTAGGCAAACCTGAAGATCTGAAAGATCCGAAATTTTTGATTATCGTCAAACGAGACTGAAACTCAAAACTGCGACCGGATTTATGTAATCAGCACCCACAAATTATTCAAAACATGAGATTTCTTATTAATAGAAAGTCAAATACAGATTTTAGATTTTTTAGGCAAACCTGATGAAGATCAGAAAGATCTGAATTTTTTGATTTTCGTTCAAACGAGACTGAAACTCAAAACTGCGACCGGATTTGTAATCAGCACCCACAAATTATTCAAAACCTGAGGTATCCTATTAATAGAAAGTCAAATACAGATTTTAGATTTTTTAGGCAAACCTGATGAAGATCAGAAAGATCTGAAATTTTTTATTTTTGTCAAACAAGACTGAAACTCAAAACTGCGACCGGATTTATAATCTGCACCGTCAAATTATCCAAAAACGAAGTTTTATCTTAATAGAAAGCCAAATAAAGATTTTCGATTTTTTAGGCAAACCTATAAAGATCTAGCTGGAAGACCTGACATTTTTGATTTTCGTCAAACGAGACTGAAACTCAAAACTGCGACCGGATTTATAATCTGCACCCTCAGATTATCCAAAAAACGGGGTCTTATCTTAATAGAAAGCCAAATAAAGATTTTTGATTTTTTAGGCAAACCTAAAGATGCTGGAAAACCCGAAATTTTTGATTTTCGTCAAACGAGACTGAAACTCGAAACTGCGACCGGATTTGTAATCAGCATCCTCAAATTATTCAAAACATGGGGTTTCATGTTAATAGAAAGTCAAATACAGATTTTAGATTTTTTAGGCAAACCTGAAGATCTGGAAGACCTGAATTTTTTGATTTTCATCAAACGAGACTGAAACTCAAAGCTGCGACCGGATTTGTAATCAGCACCCCCAAATTATCCAAAACACGAGATTTCACGTTAATAGAAAGTCAAATAAAGATTTTAGATTTTTTAGGCAAACCTGAAGATCTGGAAGACCTGAATTTTTTGATTTTCATCAAACGAGACTGAAACTCAAAACTGCGACCGGATTTGTAATCAGCACCCACAAATTATTCAAAACATGAGGTTTCCTATTAATAGAAAGTCAAATACAGATTCTAGATTTTTTAGGCAAACCTGAAGATCTGGAAGACCTGAATTTTTTTATTTTCATCAAACGAGACTGAAACTCAAAGCTGCGACCGGATTTGTAATCAGCACCCACAAATTATTCAAAACATGAGGTTTCCTATTAATAGAAAGTCAAATACAGATTTTAGATTTTTTAGGCAAACCTGAAGATCTGGAAGACCTGAATTTTTTGATTTTCGTCAAACGAGACTGAAACTCAAAACTGCGACCGGATTTGTAATCAGCACCCACAAATTATTCAAAACATGAGGTTTCCTATTAATAGAAAGTCAAATACAGATTTTAGATTTTTTAGGCAAACCTGAAGATCTGGAAGACCTGAATTTTTTGATTTTCATCAAACGAGACTGAAACTCAAAACTGCAACCGGATTTGTAATCAGCACCCACAAATTATTCAAAACATGAGGTTTCCTATTAATAGAAAGTCAAATACAGATTTTAGATTTTTTAGGCAAACCTGAAGATCTGGAAGACCTGAATTTTTTGATTTTCATCAAACGAGACTGAAACTCAAAGCTGCGACCGGATTTGTAATCAGCACCCCCAAATTATCCAAAACACGAGATTTCACGTTAATAGAAAGTCAAATAAAGATTTTAGATTTTTTAGGCAAACCTGAAGATCTGGAAGACCTGATTTTTTTGATTTTCATCAAACGAGACTGAAACTCAAAACTGCGACCGGATTTGTAATCAGCACCCACAAATTATTCAAAACATGAGGTTTCCTATTAATAGAAAGTCAAACACAGATTTTAGATTTTTTAGGCAAACCTGAAGATCTGGAAGACCTGAATTTTTTGATTTTCATCAAACGAGACTGAAACTCAAAACTGCGACCGGATTTGTAATCAGCATCCTCAAATTATTCAAAACATGGGGTTTCATGATAATAGAAAGTCAAATACAGATTTTAGGTTTTTTAGGCAAACCTGAAGATCTGGAAGACCTGAATTTTTTGATTTTCATCAAACGAGACTGAAACTCAAAGCTGCGACCGGATTTGTAATCAGCACCCCCAAATTATCCAAAACACGAGATTTCACGTTAATAGAAAGTCAAATAAAGATTTTAGATTTTTTAGGCAAACCTGAAGATCTGGAAGACCTGATTTTTTTGATTTTCATCAAACGAGACTGAAACTCAAAACTGCGACCGGATTTGTAATCAGCACCCACAAATTATTCAAAACATGAGGTTTCCTATTAATAGAAAGTCAAATACAGATTTTAGATTTTTTAGGCAAACCTGAAGATCTGGAAGACCTGAATTTTTTGATTTTCATCAAACGAGACTGAAACTCAAAGCTGCGACCGGATTTGTAATCAGCACCCCCAAATTATCCAAAACACGAGATTTCACGTTAATAGAAAGTCAAATAAAGATTTTAGATTTTTTAGGCAAACCTGAAGATCTGGAAGACCTGAATTTTTTGATTTTCATCAAACGAGACTGAAACTCAAAACTGCGGCCGGATTTGTAATCAGCACCCACAAATTATTCAAAACATGAGGTTTCCTATTAATAGAAAGTCAAATACAGATTTTAGATTTTTTAGGTAAACCTGATGAAGATCAGAAAGATCTGAAATTTTTTATTTTCGTCACACGTGACTGAAACCTCAAAACTGTGACCGGATTTCATCTTAGTAGTAAGCCAAATAAAGATTTTCGATTTTTAGGTTAACCTTAATATCTTAAAAGATACTAGATAATAATTGAACTGTAATTTCCAGGTTTCCAGTTTACCTACACCACAATATTCGGTTTGTACTCGTCGTACCTGTTTTACCGAACGGGACATTTTGCGACGATCTTCATAGCGCACGCATACTGCAACCACATGGGCTTCCCCGAAGTCATGGAAATAGCCACCTACAAGCGCAACAAGAAGATAATCGTGACCAGCTTGTTTATTATCGGTTTCGTCGCTTGGTGTTTGTTACTGAAACCTCTCACGGAACCCAGTTGGTACCACCACGACCCTACGTTGTATGATATGGTCAAAGTGTAAAAGATACGCCGCTGAGCGAAACATGCGTCAAGTATCAGTGACGTGCGGTGCATGGAAGCGGGGGGAAGCACCGCTTCCCTAAATTTTGAGGCAACTAAAAAAGCTCGTACGGTTTTGAAGGTTAAGAAATAGTTACACAAAAAAATTTATTCAGAAAAATAATCACCCTCAGCAAGTATTACCCTTTCCCGTGGTGCGAGCTAGTATACATGGTGTGCTGGCCAGCCGTACGAAATTGCGATCGCTCCGCACATTGCGCCAGCAACGAGATTTTTCGCGCGGAGAATTATTAGACGTCGTGATACCACGGCCCGTTTAATCGCGTTTCAAATAGAATCGCTAACGATTTTTGTTTAATTTACTTTGTATTCCTTATTTTGAGTTATAGAAGACTGAAATTTGTATACATAATGCCAAATTGTGCAGTTGTCGGTTGTAAAAACCATAGTAAGATGAAAGAGCCAAATGTTAAATTCTATAAGTTCCCGAAAAATTAAAATCTCGCAATGCAATGGAGTAATGCTTGTCGCCGAAAGTACAAAATTAATATGAAAAATGGTAATCATTTCACAAATTAATATTAAACATTTATTAAAACTGAAATTTTTATGGTAGGTACATCCTCGGAAAATATTCACCTGCCGTATTTTCAATGAATAAATATGCAGAAGAAAGCAATGAATTGTGCCTACTTGAACCATTACAAGTCAAAAACTTAGTTTCGAGTAATCCTAACATCGAAGCTGATGACGTGTGCTTTACTCAGGAGTTTTTCAAGAACGTTCTTGTTGACAGCGATACTGTTGGGACAGAGAATGATTCAAATGATATTAATTTTTCCAACTTTACTTTTCAGGGTGCAGATTATGACCTAGATAACTTTATTCCTGAAGACCATGAACTGTTGTGTCAATTGAAAAAAAAATGCCAGACACGATTTCCAACGAGGGACTGAAATTTATTGCCGGATATGTGGCATACAGATTCAAAAACGAATATCCTAATCTAGATTTGGGGGCGCAAACCAAGTTTGATTCCTCTAATCGGGCCCCCAACTGGATTGAGTTTCTATCTAGAGTCAGTCTTGTATATCCAAATGAGGAGATGATTAAAGTAGCCCGTTTGGTTGGAACGTATTTTGGCAACAAAAACAGTATCCAACTTTTGAAAGATAATTTTACGTTGACTATTAACAACCAGATTCTTGAAGTATGTAATTCATCTCGTAACTTAGGACTAGTTCTGGACTCGGATATTCGTTTTAGGGAGCATGTCCAGAATTTAATCAGTAAATCGTTTGGAACATTAAAATTAATTTATAATAGTAGGCATTATCTCAATAAGAAGCTTAAGACAACGTTATGTGAATCTCTTGTTCTAAGTAATTTCAACCACTGTGATTTTATCTATGGTCCATGCCTCACACAAACAGACAAATTGCGAATCCAGAAGGTTCAGAACAGCTGTTCTAGGTTGATACATGGGATTAGGAAATATGATCCAATATCACATAAAATTAAGGAAAGCAATTGGCTCAATATGGAGAATAGACGGACGTTACATTTATGCGCTTTCACACATAAGCTTTTGAATGATCCTAATCCGCCCAATATCTCAGCCAAGTTTATCCCCCGTTCTTCAATACATGCTAAAAATGTCAGACAAAATTTCTTTTTCACTATTCCTCAGCACAGAACTGCAATGTTCCAAAGATCGTTCATTTACAATGTTATACGTATGTACAATCTATTACCTAATGAATTCAGGGCTTACAACATCAATAAATTCAAATATAAATTGAAACTTCTTCTTTTAAGTGCTCAGTAGGTTGACCAAAGCAATGTAAGCCCTTGTCTCGGTGTGCAACAATAACCAGGGATTGTTACCCGGAAGATATAGATTGATGAAATAGAGAGAGATTTATGTATATATCTGTATATGTGTATATATATGAAGCATCTGCACTGTTTCTTTCAATGACGGTTTATATATATATTTTTTTTTTTATATGGTTGAGTAGAATAGCTTGTAGCTAGACTCCGCCATATTGTTCTTTTTCACTTTTTATTCATTGTGTTATTTATCATTAATAAAAGACGGTTATTATTATTATTATTATTATTAAAGTCCATGGACAGTCGTTTTCAAAACAATCAAGCATATTTAAACAATTATTAAAGATAGAGCTACCCCAGTGGAAACCATCAAACAATTTCCTGATAAAATAATATTATAACTAATACGAACGAGAATATACGTCAGACTCAGGCATTTAAACAAAAGGATTAGTTTTGAAAATTGTAGGCGTAAACGTGAAAAAAAATGTCCATATTTAATACCAATAAATAATACATTTTTGTAGAAAATGTCGTTAAATTACCTATTTTACACTCCTATATAACATAATTGTCAAATACTTGGCTATTGAACTCCTTTAATCTATGACTTTGAAAATAAAATATAATCCATCATGTGGTATTCCCGCCAGTTCGCCGACAGAAATACTCGTTGCTGACGTCACAGCGTGCCGGCGCTCGGACGGCTGCATGCGCGTGAGCACATCATGTTTATTTACACTATGGTGAGTATGAAGGGTGAGGTAGAATTAGATTCCTGGGTGATCCTTGCTGTATGTGGTCTTGCATTATCCTGACGGGAGACAACACCTTTTCTGTTCGCCAAAGCACTCACCATGAAAAGGTTCTGTTACGTGTATGGTAGACTACAGCAGGTATAGTAAATGGGATATACAGTCGTGTGTCTAGATGGGAAAGGGTAATACTTGCTGAGGGTGATTATTTTTCTGAATAAATCTGAGTTTAACCCATTTTTTGTGTAACTATTTCTTAACCTTCAAAACTGCACCAACTTTTTTGGTTGCCTGATATTTTAAAGACAAAAAATAAATGGTTAAACATTAATAATACTGTTCTTTCATAACAAAAGATTCATTTGTCAGAATTATTTATTCGAAACCCCATGTAAACGCTATAAATTTAATTAGCCTTTTTCTGCATGGATGCGCGACTTGAGACCGCTTCCGGCCGTCAATCTCTCCTCTATGTAGGGATTATTGACCTCGCTGGTGAATGAAATCGAGCAGTTAGGCACAGTTCGTACGCTGGGAAGCGATTTTTTCACCGCCTTCCGCGAATTCTAGTTGATCAAGACGGGTTCGCTTGCAATTTTATAGGAAATATTCGATTTTTTCAGATTGTTCGTTTGTAATTGAGAGTCAAGAAGGATAATCTTCTGCTTCTGCTAGTGTAGACAGTAATTTCGACGGTGTTTGTGTTGTATGTACGTTATTAAAAAAGGGATTACCTAGTCAAAACTTTCAAGAAAAAAGTGACGTCACTCGACAAATGGTTTTGGTATCTACGTTGATCTGTGAGGCATGTTACTGTGCTGTTGTCGGCGACGTACCGACTCCTGGGATGATAGTGGCTTGTCTGGTTCCATGCACGATATTGATGTACTGACGTCTGCGAAGCTTTAGATTGGATTGGATGTTCTTTCCAGCAGCTCGTTGATGTACAACAGAAACAGTGTATGGGATAGGACAGATCCCTGAGGAACACCGGCGTTCAGTGAAAATACGTCTGATGAATAGCCTTCGACTACAACAAACAGAGATCGGTCGTTAAAAAAGCTATTCAGCCACTGGCGCAGGACAGGCGGTAGTCCATAAGCAGCAAGCTTGACCAGAAGGCCCTCATGCCACACTCGCCATGATTTTCTATTGCTCTGTTCCACAAGTGAGTGACGTAGGCGAGGAGGTCACCCGTAGACCTGTGCTTACGGAAGCAATACTGGCGACCATTTATGACGTTATTGTTGTCCAGGTATTTTAGGAGCTGTGTGTTAATGACAGCCTCCATAACCTTAGACGTGATGCTGAGAAGAGCCACATGGCTATAATTGTTGGGATCGGTTTTTTGCCTTTCTCAGGTATAGGTTGTACGCAGCCAATCTTCCATGAAGCGGGAAATACGCCTCGCTGATACGATAGTTTGAAAAGCTTGCAAAGAATAGGTGCAAGCTCAGCGACACAGCGTTTAAGGACAATGGCTGGAATTTAGTCAGGATCAGTAGCTTTCATTCTGTTTAGTTTTTGGAGGATGCTTTTTACATCTCGATGTTGAAATTTGACCCCTGGCATTTTCGAGTTCACGTTTATAGTCGTGGTCGGAGTATTATAACTTTGTTTGTGTTTGACAATTTTCGATAGAATTTTAATAGAACAATGGAATTGGCCGTGGAATTTTCAAAGGGAACTTTTTTTTTAAATCATAAAAGTAATGTCTCGAAATAGGTTATTCCACTGAATCGCTTCCCCGCTTACAAAAGTCATCGCACGCCACTGATGCTCAAGTTTGGCAAAATCGGTTTGGCGTGTATAGCTAGACTCTCTCGTGTGTACGTTGACTGAGAAAAATGATCCTGTTTTAGATTACTGGAAGATGAGTGTTGGAGATACGTGTGCCATATATGTCAATAACCAAACTTTTTGCTTCTTTATCTCGATTTTTTCTAATGTTGTTTTCCATATGATTAACTGTCTTACATTATTTTTTGTTAAGGCAATGATATATTTTTAAGTCTACTATTCCGCTTTGTACTCAAGTCTTTATTTATACAATTTTATATATTATTATAAATAATTAGTTATTTTGCCATAAACGCCATTTTGAAGATAACCTAAATACAATAATTGTTTTTTAAATATGACCATGGAACTATTTTTGAAGGAAAACCAAGGTCATTATATATTTTTGACCTCGGCTTTAGAGAGAGAAAATAAATTGTGTTCGATTATGACCTTGATTGTTCAAGGTCAAAGTCTAACACCAACTGAACGCATTTTTGAGCATCTTTGAAGTATTCTACTTGTTGAAATGACGTAGCATGATTTTACTATTTTATAGCTGGTTAGTAAACGTCTTAATGCAATACACTAATGGATTAAATATAAGCATAACAGTTTGTTAGTATATTATGGAAGTATAGGTTATGTTATTGATGTTCTCTCTCTTATTATGTACTGTTGAATTTCCTCAATATTATATGAAGCGAATTAAGGATAAATGTAACTTTTTACACAAAATATACACTGGTTTCAACGCACTGATACAGTTTTTGTTCTTTTTTATTTATTAGCTTCACCTGTATGTTTGTTTATATGTTTGTGACCGCCTTTTTTGGACCTGAATTTGATCCATGCGGATTTCACTTTTAAGAAATAACCTGATGTGATGAGCATAGAGAAAATACTTTTGGGTTTGGTGATCATAAATAAAAAGCTTTTAAGAAATAGTTTTTTGTGATACTAGCTGGAAACCCGTTTGAGAAATATCTGTTTGTGGAAACCGAAAACTCTCACTACACCTTATTCAACAAGCTCAGGTAAGATTTTCGTATATTTTTTTTATTTAAATTTTGTGCGCCCCCCCCCCTTTTCAAAAATTAGGCTCCGCCACTGTGACTACTAAGATGATAGCTGTACTAGTGTACAGTTTCATTGGGGGAGGGGGGGCACCCTCAAACTACACGACACGAGTTTTCGCTCTGATAGGAGGCCAGATAAAGATTCTAGATAAATGTAGGGTGAACTTGAAGATCTGATGAGGACTGAAAATTTTTGATCTTCTTTACCTGAGACTGAAACTCAAAACAACGGCCAAATTTGCAATTGGCACTCTCGAACTATACACGATACGAGTTCTCGTCTTGATAGGAAGCCAGATAACGATTTTAGATTTTTAGGGTGAACTTGAAGATCTGATGAGGACTGAAAATTTTTGATCTTCTTTACCTGAGGTTGAAACTCAAAACAGCGACCGGATTTGAAATTGGCACCCTCAAACTATACACGATACGAGTTTTCGCTCTGATAGCAGGCCAGATAAAGATTCTAGATATGTAGGGTCAACTTGAGAAGATCTGAGGGTCTGAAATTTTTAATTTTCTTTACCTGAGCCTGAAACTCAAAACAACGGCGGGATTTGAAATTGGCACCGTCCTGATAGGGAGCCAGATAAGGATTTTCGGTATTTAGGGCTGAACTTCAAGATATGGAGATCTGAAAATTCTTAATTTTCTTTACCTGGGCCTGAAACTCAAAACAACGGCCGGATTTGAAGTCGGCGCCCTCAAACTATACACGATATGAGTTTTTATCCTGAAAGAAAGCCAGATAACGGTTTTAGAAATTTGGGGTAAACTTAACGATCTGTCAATGTTTGATGTTGTTTACCTTAGGCTGAAATTAATTTTTAGTAGTCTATGGTATTGACATTACCGAGAATATGCGAAAAGTTTAGGACGCTTGACTCTAGATCTTGTTTGGGTTTTCCTTTCTGCCTTAACGACCGTCTCGCTTGCATGTAGTGACTGGCCGTCTAATCTCTATAAAAAACGTATCAGCCAGGTGATTGTAAGAAGGAAACCTGCACTTTCTCGTTCCGCTAGCCCGTTATAGGAGCATTTCTAAGGCTTATCAACGCCGCTGCACTTTCTCCCATCATAATCTGAACTATTAGCAGTAACTCGTCTACTCTCGTTCGAGTGGATACAAGATATCGCAAACGCGGTGGCCTTGCGGAAACAAAACAACAACAAACTCTCATCGCAGCCGGCTTTGGACGTCAGTTTCGCGGAAATGCGCGCGGCAACTGTTTGCACCGGCTTCTTCGCTCCGGACCACGACAAAGATTATCCGGTGTGCCGATCCGCGCAGAATTCGCGGTTTGCGCAGAAACAGGAATGTGGCTGGCAAAAATGTAGTAGACAGGAGCTTGAAGACGGTAAGCCACAACTACGCGTTCCAATTTTCTGGATCGTGATCTCATTTCGAGATCCCGGGATGAACATATAGATCCCGAGATTTCGGCATGGACCCCCAATGATTTTTTCAAATTGTATGCTAGTAACAGCAATGATAAAAATGCAAAAATATTTTTATTTAATTTTATTTATTTATATTATTTATTTATTTATTTACTTCATTTATTTTATTTATTTTATTTATTTTATTTATTTCATTTATTTCATTTATTTTATTTATTAAATTTATTTATCAATTTTATTTATTTATACTTCTATGCTCGAAACTAGCATGCTTATTTCGAGCAAGGTACGTACATACATACTAAGAAGTAGCAGCTGCACATTAATAGCATGCTTATGTGCTCGATTTGAGCATGTGCGTGTATCTGAACCTAAAATTTTCGGATTTAAAGGTGCAAAGAAATAATTTTTAAACATCTGCGATTTGCTACTGAAACTCGAAACTGAGACAAGATTTGTAATCGGCGCCCTCAAATATTCCAAAACAAGAGGTTCCATGCGAATAGAAAGAAGAAATAGAAAAATAAATAATTTCGATTCTTTATGCAAACTTGAAGATCTGAGGATCTGAAATTTTTTATTTTCGTCAAACAAGACTGGAGCTCAAAACTGTGATCGGATTTGTAATCAGCACCCTCAAATTATCCAAAACACGAGGTTTCATTTCAATAAAAAGCCAAATAAAGATTTTCGATTCTTTAGCTAAACCTCTGGAGATCTGAAATTTTTGATTTTCATCAAACGATACTGGAACTCAAAACAGACCAGCTTCTCCATCAGCATCGTCAAATTATCCAAAACACGAGGTTTTATCTGAATAGAAACCGAAATGAAGATTTTTGATTCTTTTAGGCAAATTTGAAGATCTGGGGATCTGAAATTTTTGATTTTCGTCAAACGAGACTTAAACTCAAAACTGAGACCACATTTTTAATCAACACCCTCAAAATATCCAAAAGACGAGATTTTATCTGAATAGAAAGCGAAATAAAGATTTTCGATTTTTTTAGGCAAACCTGAAGATCTGGAAGACCTGAAATTTAGATTTTGAAACTCAAAACTGTAACCGGATTTGAAATCACCCACAAATTATCCAAAAAAATGATGTATTATCTTAGTACAAAACGAAGTAAAGATTTTCTATTTTTTAGGCAAACGATAATCTGAAAGATCTGAAATTTTTTATTTTCGTCAAACGAGACTGAAACACATTACTGTTTGTCATATGTACATTGTTGTACTTGAAGATCTGGAGATCTGAAATTTTTTATTTTTGTCAAACAAGACTTGAACTCAAAACTGTGACCTGATTTTTAATCAGCGCCCTCAAATTATCCAAAACACGAGATTTCATCTGAATAGAAAGCCAAATAAAGAGTTTCGATTTTTTAGGTACACCTGAAGATCTGGATCAGAATTTTTTCATTTTTGTCAAACGATATTGAAACTCAAAACTGCGACAAGATTTGTAATCAGCATCCTAAAATTATCCAAAACGCGAGGTTTTATCTAAACAGAAGGCGAAATAAAGATTTCGATTTTTTAGGTAAATCTGAAGATCTAAGGATCTGAATTTTTTTTTTCGTCAAACGAAACTTCAATCCAAAAATGTGACCGGATTTGTAATCAGCACCCTCAAATTATCCAAAACACGAGGTTAAGTTGGAATAGAAAGCCAAATAAAGAATTTCGATTCTTGTGAACCTGACAAAGATCTGAGGATCGGATTTTTTTATTTTCGTCAAACAAGACTAGAACTCAAAACTGTGACCGGATTTGTAATCAATACCAAATTATCCAAAGCACAAGGTTTCATTTAAATATAGAAAGCCAAATAAAGATTTTCGATCCTTTAGAGGTAAACCTCTGAAGATCTAGAAGTCTGAAATTTTTTATTTTCGTCAAATTATACTGAAACTCAAAACTGAGACCAGATTTTTAACTGACACATCGTAATAGTTTGGCCCTGCGGTTCTCAAACCGCCCCCCCCCCCCTGCATAATCCAGCTGTAAGCCGGGCCTCAGCGAGTCTCTTTTGGCAGTTTATAGTAAGTTTTTGTTTAGTTAATATTTTCACATTCTGTGCATCTTCTAGTGGGACAATAAAAAGTTTGCAATTCATTTTTCATCCCAGCACCAAGTCACACGTCAGTCAGTTGAGAGAACAAAGTTTCTTCACGTGAATTGAACGAATTGCTGGTACATACAGGCTTAAAGTACCCTCCATCTGTTGTTAGGTCGGATTTGATGCAATATGTTTCGATTTTAACTTTCTCTGGCAGCAGGCATTGCAATTATTTAAAAATATAATAATCCAGTCTAATATATATTTATAGCTGCATTGTTCAGTGCAAGTTTTATAGATATTTCTTGGCATTCAAAATAATAAATGTTTCCGTAATTAGGTAAATTAAATTCAAGCGACATTCATGTTACCTACACATTGGGAACAACTTGAATCAAGGTTAATACTCTTATTAATTGGTACGCTCTATAATTAGCATATCAAACACTAATTAAGGCTTATGTTCGCAACGTGGAAAACTTATTCTTGTCATACTTGTTACTAGAAATTCAACTGTTTATATTTTTGAATGCCTCAAAGCTATCAGACGATTTTATAGCGTCTCAAAAACACTTCTAGTGGAAGGTGTAATTGCGTTTTACTTTGTATCTATGTGTTATTTCAAATTTTTCTGTTCTCTTTACTGATATGATGGTATCAAACATTTATTAGATGTTTATTTGCATATGCCACTTAATCTGTATCTAATTATAACTTGCAGTTATTATTTTTTGAATGGTTTTTTAATAATTCCTATTTTTGTTGTATATAGTTCAGACTGTCGAACTCTATAGCCCACTCCTCGGATTTGCTTGGTAGATTCAGTGAAATTTTAAACTCAAGAAGTGGACGTTACGATGTTAAATGTCATATAGCAGTCAAGTCCACTGAGTCAAGTCACTAGCTTACCATTCTGAGTAAACATATGTAGGGTTTTATATACAGGGTGAGTTATTCAAAAATCAGTTTGGAATAAATGGATCTGTACACCCTCTTCAATTTTTTCTGGTGGCGCCCCTGTTTTTATTGTTCATAAATTCATATTTATATATGACAACTCTTCGAATATTAAGGGTGGAACTTGAAAAATCATTTTTTCTGTGGTTATTTATCAAATGAATGTACTAATTCTCATATTGGTGTAGCAGGATTGACAACACTACTTTGTTTTCATCTAAGTTTTTATTGATAATGCATTGTAAACAGATAAATCATTATCTTATGTCTAGATCTATAATAATTATTAACAATACTCTTCATTCAAATATTAAGACGATATAGGTACCTATAATCAAATAATGACTTAGCGATGCAATTTTTTACTTTTGCTTCTTCTTTTATGCTTTTTCTTGGTTTCTTTCAACTGATTCTCAGCTTCCATGTAATACAACTTTTCGGTAGACATCGCCTGTGCTTCAACTTCTTCTGGATCTACAGTGTCCCATTTTAAGGGCACGAAGTACTCCAGATCGATGCTCTTCTTAAGCCTGGGTTTCACCTGTAAGCAATGTTGCCAAGTCAAATGAAAATAAAAAATCGCTAGATCAAAAGAAAATTCTGACACTTTTAGTACCTACTAAGAATTTTTGTTTAGCACTGAGTGCTTGGAAAATAACGTCGGGACTGGTCCTGGAGTGCAGGAGGGCTCTTGACGACATCTCAGCTAAACACAAGGTATCACTGATCTGGGTACCTGGGCACGCTGGGGTAAAGGATAACGACATGGCGGATCATCTGGCTAGGATGGGATCCGGAAAAAGTTTTGTGGGCCCGGAGAGAGAATAGGACGATTTTGTCTCTCTCTGGATAGGAGTAACTTGAGATTGCTAGTAGGCCTATTAACGGGTCACAACACCTTCAGGCGTCAATTGTTTGTGATGAGGGTGGTCAACGACCCAACGTGCACGTGGTGTGGTGAAGAGGAAGAATCCTCGGCACAAATCTTGTGTCGCTGTGAAACCCTGGGTTATCACAGGCAGACTATGCTGGGCTCAAGAACCTTGGAACCAATAGAGATAAAACGGATAGGACCTAAGAATGTACTTGCCTTTGCCAAAAGGGCAGGTCTTAGGAACTAGCGCGGATAGAGGCGCAAAAGGGCCCATCCTGTGGCCTATGCACCAGCCACATGCCGTGCTGGATAGCCTCTGGTCCTTATTCATTCATTCATTCATCCCGGCACCAAGTCACACGTTGCTGTTCAGTCAGTTGATGCGGCACCCAAAGAGAACAAAGTTTCTTCACGTGAATTGAACGAATTGCTGGTACATACAGGCTTAAAGTACCCTCCATCTGTTGTTAGGTCGGATTTGATGCAATATGTTTCGGTTTTAACTTTCTCTGGCAGCAGGCATTGCAATTATTTAAAAATATAATAATCCAATCTAATATAATTATATTTACAGCTGCATTGTTCAGTGCAAGTTTTATTAGATATTTCTTGGCATTCAAAATAATAAATGTTTCTGTAATTAGGTAAATTAAATTCAAGCGACATTCATGTTACCTACACATTGGGAACAACTTGAATCAAGGTTAATACTCTTATTAATTGGTACGCTCTATAATTAGCATATCAAACACTAATTAAGGCTTACGTTCGCAACGTGGAAAACTTATTCTTGTCATACTTGTTACTAGAAATTCAACTGTTTATATTTTTGAATGCCTCAAAGCTATCAGACGATTTTATAGCGTCTCAAAAACACTTCTAGTGGAATGTGTAATTGCGTTTTACTTTGTATCTATGTGTTATTTCAAATTTTTCTGTTTTCTTTACTGATAAGATGGTATCAAACATTTATTAGATGTTTATTTGCATATGCCACATAATCTGTATCTAATTATAACTTGCAGTTATTATTTTTTGAATGGTTTTTTAATAATTCCTATTTTTGTTGTATATAGTTCAGACTGTCGAACTCTATAGCCCACTCCTCGGATTTGCTTGGTAGATTCAGTGAAATTTTAAACTCAAGAAGTGGACGTTACGATGTTAAATGTCATATAGCAGTCAAGTCCACTGAGTCAAGTCACTAGCTTACCATTCTGAGCCATTTTGTTGATTCCATGTTTACATATAACTTCTGGGCCGGTATTCTTGACCGCTCGCGTGGAGCGATAACGCTGTCTTTAAACGCGAGGGGAGCGAAAATCACTGCCGTTTAGATTCTCACATGCTCTCCTCACAATTGAAGCGCTCGCGTCAAAGGGGAGTGCTTTCTGTCGCTCGTGTCACTGGTGTATCAATGTAAATAGGTTATCACCGACGATTAGGGTATCTTAAGTTGAGATATGTGCTCTTATTTATAATTATTATGCTTTATAGTGGACGATCCTGTATGTATTGGACTGTTAAACCAAGAAGAAGCATAAAAACATGTTTCAGAGCTCCATCGAGTTGTTTTAAAAGGCCCTCTAACATGTGTTTTCCAACCTTTTCCATAACACGACCCTCCTAGTATTGAAAAATATTTCATGATTCCCGACCCTTTTTTCATGTATGTTAAAAATATTTAAACCGTACAAAACTTTTAGGCGTTTGCGTTATTATAATCTGCTGGCATTATCTGCCAATGGGATATTACGCTGGGAGTTCAAATCTGGAAATTTTGATACCTTCTGGTTGAAAAGAGAAAATAAGTACACGGAATTAACAATCGAGGCTTTGAAGTATTTCATTCCATTTTCTACCTTGTACTTGTGCGAGTGCGCAATTTCATGGCCCAAATAAGAAGTAAGCTAAAAATCGCCTAAATTTGGAAAACGATTTAATATTTAATATTACAAATCGGATCCGTTATGGGAGAAATTGATTAGACAAAGTCAAGCGCAACCTTCACATTAAAATGTACCTTTTTAAAATGTATAGATTTTTTTACCGAGTTCCCACTCAAAAAACACTAACAAAACTCGCTGAAAACTAGTTCAAAAGGTTATTTAGATTAACAAAACAAACCTTTTGATATGTCTTGGACACAATTAGCATTTATCTGGATGACCTTGTAAAAATTACAGATTTATATCCTCAATTCCTCAACCAATAGCAAAAATTTTGGTTTACAATTTTTCAGTGATTTTATAAAAAAATTGTAAGCTTTTAAAAGTTTATAGCTTAATGTACTGATATATGATTTGAAGTTATAATAAGAACTATAACTAAAGTGTAGTCGCTGTGATTATCATTATTTAATTTCAAACAAGAATATTGGTATCGAAATAGGAAACAACAGTTCTTTCACATTAAATGGGGGCCAAATTCGCCGCTAATTAAATCAGATTTATCCTGAATGTTGCTTTTTGGTTGATACTAATCTTCATGTTTAGAATAGTTAGTTCAACCTCGATCGATGTATATCACCGACAATTACTATTTATCGTCTGTGATGTATACGGTACTTTATCAAACGAACATATTGGTTATGTTTTGACAACTTGACGTTTTGTTCGGACATTTTCATCAATACGCGATGTTGTCGTATCTCAATGCTCGCTTTTCAAATTTGCGAGGGGAGCGGTAGGTGAGAATCTAGAAATGCCATATCGCTGCAAATCATATCGCTCCTTTGACCGATCGCTCGCTTGCGAGGGGAGCGAGTTGGGAATACCGGCCCAGATATGTAAACATATGTAGGGTTTTATATACAGGGTGAGTTATTCAAAAATCAGTTTGAAAGAAGTACACCCTCTTCAATTTTTTCTGGTGGCGCCCCTGTTTTTATTGTTCATAAATTCATATTTATATATGACAACTCTTCGAATATTAAAGGTGGAACTTGAAAAATCATTTTTTCTGTGATTTTTTATCAAATGAATGTACTATTTCTCATATTGGTGTAGCAAGAGTAACAACACTACTTTGTTTTCATCTAAGTTTTTATTGATAATGCATTGTAAACAGATAAATCATTATCTTATGTCTAGATCTATAATAATTATTAACAATACTCTTCATTCAAATATTAAGACGATATAGGTACCTATAATCAAATAATGACTTAGCGATGCAATTTTTTACTTTTACTTCTTCTTTTATGCTTTTTCTTAGTTTCTTTCAACTGATTCTCAGCTTCCATGTAATACAACTTTTCGGTAGACATCGCCTGTGCTTCAACTTCCTCCGGATCTACAGTGTCCCATTTTGAGGGCACGAAGTACTCCAGATCGATGCTCTTCTTAAGTCTGGGTTTCACCTGTAAGCAATGTTGCCAATCAAATAAAAGTAAAAAAATCGCTAAATCAAAAGAAAATTCTGACATTTTTAGTACTAAGAATTTTTGTTAAAAAATCCAATCATATTTTGCTAGTTTTTCTGAGATGGTGATCAATTTAATTAAAGTAGCTAGCTAATTTATCACTGCATGCCGAAGAAAATACCGAAAATTTTGCAAACTTTTTCCTATATATAACTGAGCAGTACGCGTAGGCAGAACCTATAAATACCAAAGTACCACGAATTTCGCAAAAAATTAACTGGAGGAACTATCAACTTCAAACTATTCCGTCAAACTAGACAGAAAATTCGAGCCTCCTTGATTTCCACAGTTGCCTATGTTAGTTTGCAGAAATTTTCGGTCCGGACTACGTATTTGGGCTAAATTCCTAGAACATTTGAAAAATCCCCAGATCTAGGGAAATTTCCTTAGATCTGGCAACCTTGCCTGTGTGGGCGCCACTTGGACCTCTGGACCGATATCGTTATGTTTCATGGATCTCTTCAGTAGACTAGCGCCATCTAGTGGTTCGTCTGAGCTAGAGTTGTCCTCCTCTTGTATTGGTACGGGGGTGTCAGTGAAATAGTCGTCTACTTTTTGCAAAGCGTGCCTTGGAAAGACGTTGTACATCGTCCAGTAGGTGATCACTCGTTGGATTCGGTATCTGCGAAAAAAAAAACAAAGTTGATCGAATCGGCAGTTCAGTACCAAGAGATGGAGGGAACACCGTTTTGCTTCCATGGTACCGAGAGAGTTTGACATATTTTCCAAATGATTGAATATTTTGAAATGAAGGGAAAACTGCCAGCGATTATTGCTGACAGTCCTCAGAATATTTCAAATTTAGGGCCGGTTGTACAAATGCGGGTTTAACACGAGCTTTGTTGAGCCTAAGCTTAGCTAAGCTCAGGCTTAAAGTCGACATCCGTTGTACAATCGTCGGCTCAGTTAAACCTGGTTGATAATGAAATTCACTACAGTTGGCATCAATGAAGATACTTACTGACATAATCATCTTATGACAGCTTGTGTCAAATTTCGGCAACGACCGTTTCTGTCTCTGTTCTTTCATTTGCTCTCTTTGTTAAATCAGACACAAATCTTCTAAAAAATATGACCTAATAAAGTGACAAGCAATTTGAAGGTTCCTCCTTGACATATCATGTCACTTGTATCAGGTTAGGTTTAAACCTCAGTTAAGCTCGCGTTGAGCTTCGGCTTACGTAAGCTCGTGTTAAGCTTGAAGTGGGGGATTAAGCCAGCATTGTACAACCGGGCCTTAATGGTATAAAAAGTAGTAATTTCTGTTAAATGTAACGATACTTCTGACTGAAGCCTTTCAAATTCTTGTTAACTTATAGTACCTACCTGAAATTGTCTCTGTCGTGGGCACAACTGAGCTTCAAGTAACAATCCTGCATACTATCAAACACGGTCTCCAACTCCTTCAGATTGTCGTCCAATTTGAGTTTGACCTTCCTGATCCGACAGTTGGTCACCACATCCGAAAACAGGTACATCCTCGCGATTTTCTTGACAGGCCTAGTGTCAGGATTAGTCAGGGACTCCAGTATGATCCCCAGAGCGTCATCGATGGCGCCACTGTGGTTCACGCAAAACACCATGGCTTCCGCAACGCTGGTCCGGTTCAAGGTCAGCTCTCTGATCAAGCCGATCAATCTGGCGCACTGGTTCTCGGACAGTTGGCCGCCCTGAACGTTGGTATTCTTGATCAGCTCTTCCGGCATGCCCTTGGTGTAATCAGGGGCGACTGGTGGCAGCCAAATGGAGCCCCCTTTGAACATGCGGAATGGCTCCAACCTCCAGGACTTTTGATGGTCTCCGTTCAAGATGGAGAAGACCTTCCAGCGGTAGTAGATGTGCAACGGGGATTGGTAGTCGAACAGGAAGGAGTAGTCGGAGTTCCTGATCTCTTGGTTCATGATAAAAGCTTCGAACATTGGACCTTCGCGTACTACAAACTCTACCTAATCGGAATGGATAATAATGTTTAGGAAAAATTTGAGGTACGGGATAGTTTGAAGTGTGTAAGATACTTTTCCATTTTAATAAAAAGTATACCACGATTCTCAAGTGAAATCCGAACACTGAGAAAAAAGAGTTGCGGTTGATGAAATGCGGTAGGACCACAGAGTTAACATCTCTAAAGGGAATGTAAACAACAAAATGCACAGATCGCTGACCAGCCAACATGTAACGGAAATTTTGACCGCTTGAGGGCATTACCAGTAGCGTACGATTTTATATTAAAATTGGATGTTCATTAATAGATTCAATTATTACTGTGATGTTACAAACTGATACAATAGGTTGTATTAGTATTTAGCTATACTTATAGAGAGTTACTCTAATTATAACTTGATTGTAACAGTTGATAATTTATTTACCATGAGGTGTTTCCCCATATTTTACGCTACTGAAAACCAAAACAAAACCTATACTAACCTGTAATAAGTGGTGTTCACCGATTCGTCGCTATTGCAGCAAACTATGCACTTTTTATTTTGTCCCATCATGCAATTATAAATATTGTTCATAAATAATTTAATTCACACCACAAATAGTCACAGAGTCACTCTAATATACACTAAAACAACAAAAATCTCAACATACGCAATAACCACAACTACAATGACAGCCACATGACAGCTTTAGGGGACTCCGATTGTAGGTTGTCAGATTTACGACATATTAGAAGTTATTGCGACATTCCGCTATGAAATTTACCATTTTTGAGATTTCGTTAAATCAATACAAATTATCTTCACGTAAATCAGTTACATTGCAAGTATATTTTAATGTATAGTTAAATACCCAGTTAAATACTTTGAGGAACATGTGTTCAAACTGCGGAAACTGCCAGATTTTGAAGAAACTGGAAGGTTCTTAAGCGGACGAAGAAGAGTGGCAATAGCGCTATAGATGTTGGCTGACCAATATTTAAATTAGGCTCCCTCTAGAGATGTTAACTCTATGGGTAGTACTAAATACAATAATAAACGAACTCATTTGCCATAATTAGTTTATAAAAAAAATCAGCAGATCAATAATAATGGGTGGCCCTCCATGTTGACGAATGCACATCTCTAGCCAAAGCGACATGCTCGTAATCTGGTTGTTGATAAGCCCTAGAGGTACAGCCTTCTAAGCTACCCTCACAGCATGTTCCAGTTTGTCCAGCGTGGTCGGAGGATTGGGCAAATCGCCTATGTATCGACCCATCCAATCCCATATTTTTGCAGTCAGCGATAAATCGGGTGATCGTGGTCGTGTATTATCTTGCTGGATGAAACCTTCTTCGAGGCCTCGAACATATGGAACGGCAATTGGTTCTAACACCTCATTCACATAACGTAGTCATCGTGCAATGAATCACAGGTAAAGGTGACTTGGTGTTGAATCAATGGTTGAATGCAATTACACCCCAAATCACAACCCAATAGGACGGTGTACATGGCGCTCAACACTAAACTGGAGATCACGTTATTCACCCCGTCGCCGTTTTACGCGTTGGCGTCCGTCATGTGCTCCCAAACAAAACCTGGACTCGTCGGAGAAGGCCGTCTGATGCCACTCGGCATGCCATTGTCAATGTTTTTGGCACCAATCTAACCGTTGACGATGATGATTTGCAGTGAGTGGAAGCACTAGATGCGGAAGATATGATCCTAAGGCCCGGTTGTACAACGCGAGCTTAAGCTTCGGCTTAAGGTAAGCCGACGTTGAACCACGTCAGTTGCAAAATGTCCGCTGTACAATGCTGGCTTAACCCCCACTCCAAGCTTAACACAAGCTTACGTAAGCCGAAGCTCAACGCGAGCTTATCTGAGGTTTAAACCTAACCTGATACAAGTGACATGATATGTCAAGGAGGAACCTTCAAATTGCTTGTCACTTTCCCAGCAAGGAGACGTACGTCATTATGACGTCGAATTGTGGTGGATTTTAGTCATGTTCGTCATATGCCGAATGAATGACGTCGCACTAACGTCATTTTGATGACGTCCCATAAACGTTTGTCACTTGACGTCGTTGTCACGTCAAAATGTGATGGACAAAGTTGAGAGAAAATGTATCTCAAAACTTAATGATTTCACTTTTCTTATTGCTAAATATTAATTAGATAGATATAGAATATCTAAATTATTATCCAAAAATATAGTCGACTTCAGGTAACGTAGGTATATCCCAAATAAAGCAGATACGACAAAATTGTGGCTAATTATTTCGTTGATTGAGTTTTGATTTATTTTTTATGTTTGCATGTGCTGATCTGACGATACCTTCTTGTGCAGCCTTGGTTGCTGTATAAAATAGTGTCGACGGAACGAAACGTTCATGACGATATTGAGACGACACGTTTGTGACGTTATTGGGACGGCGATTAGATGACGTTACTCACACGGCACTCAATGACGTCTTTGGGCTGTGACATCGTGCTGTCACAGACACGTCATATATTCCTCTTTATCGACGTAATAATGACGAATGGGATGTCGTCAAAATGACGTTAGTATAACGACATCATGTTTACTGGGTTATTAGGTCATATTTTCAGAAAGATTTGTGTCTGATTTAACAAAGAGAGCAAATGAAAGAACAGAGACAAAAACGGTCGTTGCCGAAATTTGACACAAACTGTCGTAAGTGCCTAACCAAAAAAGGTAATTTTTCAGATTATTATGTCAGTACGTATTGCTTCATTGATGCCAACCGTAGTGAATTTCATTATCAACCAGGTTTAACTAAGCCGACGATTGTACAACGGATGTCGACTTTAAGCCTGAGCTTAGCTAAGCTTAGGCTTAACAAAGCTCGTGTTAAACCCGGATTTGTACAACCGGCCCTAAGCCCACTAGCTGCATACCAAGCATCAGCAACAGCTCGAGTAGATAGCATCCTGTCTCGAAGGGCCAGTAGTCGTAGATGACGATCTTGATGCCGATCTATAGTTCTTCTACGTGCTCCAGAACCTCTAGCTCGCTGCATTCGCCCTTCTGCGATCCAAGCGCGCCATGCTGCTACAACAGTAGCCACGCTACGCCCCATGGTTGCAGTAATTGCTCTGAAAGAAGCACCACGTTCTCGTTGGCCTACAATCCGACCCCGTTCAAAGGGGCTTAACTGCGTAAACTGGGGCTGTCGTCTTCTAGGGGCATCTTCACACAGCCAACTAGTATCTCGCAACGTTTGCAACAGATATCATCGTTTTTGAATCGACTAAGTCATGCTTTGTTTTTGCACATCTGGAGCTTTTTAGAGGTGCCATGTAGGTTAATAGTATCTGAATGAACAAAAAGGGTTACATGTGCACCAGAGATGGTACTGCCAAGCTGTGCACAAAGTTTCAATGCAAATATCGCTTTTTTTCAAGATGTCCGGATTTCACTTGCTATTATCTTATTCTTATATTCAGAGCTGGGAAGTATATTTCAAAAAAGGAAGTAATTAGATGTTTTTTTTCAGAATACAGTCATCACTCGCAGTCCTAATTAGTTCCTGCATTAATACACAGTTGTAGATAAAACATGGATACATTAATACTTAGTAGTCTGTGATTACTACACTCCAGAGTCATAGTAGCCAATTTGCATTGTTCAAGAAATTGGAATTGAAAAAATAATGTAGTCTAAAGTATCTTGTAAGGAATATCCAAGATAATCTTCGGAAGTATATTCCCGCTCATCATATCTATACTGAAAACTAACCATTCTGTGTATAAGCATTAGCTGTTTCTTATTCAGGGGTACGGTGACTTTAACGGAACATTTCTCTAAGAAATGTTCGTCTTCTATCTCCTTTCCTTGATAGTTTTCTGGCGGTTGAGCGTTGAAAGGTAGTCCAGTTTGCAGGGGTGGTAGGTAGAGCTTCAGCAGCTCATTAGGGATGTAGATTGGATGGGTGGGGATTTCTACAGATTTTCCCCAACCGACGCGCATGTCATCTCGATGTTTATTGGCTAACAGTGCCCTTTCAGCGTCCTAGATAATATAGAAAAATACGGTCAGTTTCTGTATTTGGATGTAAATGAAAGCATATCTCTCCAACTTCCTGACTTCTGAAGTTTTTGATCCGTCAAACGCCAAAAGTTTGAACATTTTTTATAATAGGGTACTTGCAGAAAAAATATTATGTCGTTTACGCGTTCCTTAGAGCCTAGTAAACATGACAAAATCACTTGTTTGGTTTTTTGGAATCGTCTGTGAGAGATATTCCAAAAATTATTTCAAATGCCGGAAAATGCCGCGCAAACAACCTCTGACGTCAGTGATATCCGGGATGTAAAGTATTGATATTCGATATCGATAGCCAGTGCTAACCTAACATTTTGACATTGATCATTATAAACACAAAACACAGTCACACACAAAAGTACAAAAGTCAAAAGAATAAAAGTTAGGCTAGTTTACTAATTCACTTTGTAGGGATGGACTTGAAATAGATTCTATTATTGGATTCATTCATAATGGGATGCGCCGAAATAAAATGATTGCTTCGATTAGTTGCGAATCTCGGTCACAAACAGGATGAACTGTGATACCTATCACCTATCAGATATAAAAATGTATTGCAACGAAAATGCTGGTGGGTTAATTGCCTGTTTCAAATATGTTTAAGTATCAATAAATTGCGTCGGATTGTTAAAGAATTCAGATCATCTCTAGTTTGCTGTTGAATCTCACTGACCTGCGCTGTAGCAGTATCGATTGTCGATATCGACAAGATACCTGTGACGTCAGCCCTTGTTTTAAGTCACGTGGAAAAATTTGAATATATCCTTATTTTATTTTACAAATATCTTTTTTTTGGCCGTCAGTAAAATCATGTTTTTTGTTTCCTACTGCTTCTTGATATGGTTTTTCTTTACGCTATGTATACTCCCGAGACGGTTTCACGACCTCTGCAAGCATCCTATTCCGAATTTTGAATTCGAATTGTTGTATCGCTGAGATGGATACGAGCAGACCGAGTTCGAAATCATCCAGAACTTTTGTTGACGTGACGTCGTGACACCTTAATTTCCACTGCAAGGTGTGGAAATTGGAGATAGATATGGAGCGACATCTTCAAGTGTCAATTTTTTATATGGCTTACCTTCCGACTCATGAATGCTACAAAGCCACAATGGCTCCCTCTGAATGACTTATCATCTCCTCTGGGCCACATTATCTTGACGCTTGCTAAAGGTCCGTACATTCCAAATTCTACCATTAGGTTATTTTCGGTGATCTTAGGGCTCAAATTTGTTATAAATAAATTTGTAGAATTTGGATCTCCGCCTAAAAGATTACGTCCAACAAATTATACCTATAATACTCAGTAAAACGGGGCATGCCTTAGATCCCCCCAATTGTTATTTTTGTGATCATCATCATCTTGTCCGAGATCTTGTCTAAGGTCTTAACAGACACGTTGTGAACTCGTAAAATGCATTAAGTCAGAGCTAGAGTATTACCGACATGAATTTATTTATTGATACATCCTACATACACACAAAGGTATTTACATGTAAGAGTGCCTACAAAACTACAGCTATAATAATTAAAAACGACACAAGCAATAAAACCTACAGACAAAAAAAAATTTCACAACATAAAAACAATATTAATATTATCAATATTATCAATAGTTTTGAAAACTGTAGCTCGTCATCATTCGCGATTTACAACTGTTTCATCGTATCCACCCAGCGTATAGGGGAACGGCCACGGAGCCGCCCACTCCGGGCATGATCCTGAACTACAGTTTCTCCGTATTATCGCTTCTGTGAATATGTCCGAAAAATGTAAGCTTTCTCGTCGACACAATAGAGGATAGTCTCTTTAGATTACCAAGCCCATCCAGTATGGAAACGTTAGTTCGATGGGCGATATAAGATACTCTCAGCATTCTCCTCCACGTCCACATTTCAAAAGCATCTATGCGAGCTCGATCTACCTTCTTAACAGTCCAAGTTTCCAAGGCATACAAAAATATGGAGAACACAAGAGACTGAACCAGCGACATTTTGGTAGCTTTAGTGATGTTATGGTCACGCCATATTTTAGTAAGCTTTGTCGATCATGGGCACACATGCCTGTTTTTGTGATGGGCAGAGGTTTAAAATAATAAACAAGTGAATTCCATTGGCACTTGATATTTAGTATTTGTAAAAAAATATTTTGCAACCTCAAATATCAATACATATAATACCCTCAGGAGAACGATATGATTAGTTTTTTTATACGCACGCCCTAGATGCAACCTGTCACCAAACGGGTTTTGCATTACACTGATCACAGGACATTAGAAACTACATTTACGTCAACTTAAATTCAGATTTAATTTTAAAATATTAAACACAACATGTAGTACGACAAACAGCAGTAACCTCAACCCTATAGAAAATTCCTGAGTGTACGCCTATGCACATGGAAATTGACTATAACTTCAAGTAGGCTTCAAGGCTATTAATTGCTCATCAGAGTGGCCCGTAAATAAAACCACATTCATTGAAATAATGCGTTTCTAACGTTTCTGCTACCTCGATCCGCAGCCTCCTATTATTCAAAGTTAAAAAAATTTAATAAAAAGTAATTTGGAATGAGTGAGTGTATTTTCATGCTCGTTGGGCGTTGCTGTGATAAAAAATAAACGTATAAAACCTAATTCATTATCATTCAGGCAAAACAGATCGCCGCTTTTCTTTGTGGAAAGCTCTTCATCTTAACTGGTAGTATCGTCGCAATATGACGCAATATGGTTTTCGAGTAATTGCTTTATTTGTATTTTGTGCTAAGAAATATATCTCTAACATAAACATACGCTATGCTATAGATTTTTATGTCATACTTTAAAGATTAAAATGAGCCAACAATTTTATTTATTTGTTGATTTGAGATTATAATAAATCATAAGCAAAAACTTACCATCAAAATAACTCAAAGCAGGCAATTCGAGCTCATCTTTTATCCTATCTTTTTCGCCTCTCTCTAAATGCCGCTGTTTAATTTCCTCCTTTAATAAATCCAGATTAGATTTTGGTTTTTCAAATTTCTTGGACACTTTATCTAGCGGAGCATCTTTGAGCAGCTTTGCGCATTCGATTGCTGTGTTGACTTCTTTTGCCTTGCTTTGTTTGATCAAAGGTTTGGGATTGTAAATCTGACCCATCTGATTACAATTTTGGCCGTCGGCATATAAAATCTCCGACCGGACAAACGTTTTGTTAGGAGCGCAAGCAGAAACGTTCTGGAATGTGTCGATGAAGTCTTTGAAAACGTGAGCGGTCGCTTCTTGCTCCTCTTTTCGTTTTCTTTCCAAATCACGTTTCGACATTTTCCTGATACAATTACATGAATAACTTTAGTTCAATATTTTCAAAACTATGGTTTTTAAAATATTTCAAGTAGCTGTCAAAGTCAAATGTCAAACGGAGAAAATGTGAGACATCTATACATGAAATTCTGAACCTAGCAAATAAGATTGTCACTTTCTGTACTGGTGTTGGGGAAGCTTTCTGGTAGTTTAGTTTTTCACCCATAGGTGGCAACAGTTTCCAATTATAGCACAGGTCTTTTATTATTTGAAAGGTAAATTTATATTTCCTTCTTTGCAGATTTAGTAGCCAAAGAATTTGTCGATAGATTACTAACTGAAGGCTGTGCAGTACCATGTGATGAAACCTCAGATTCATTCAAAAACCAAGCGTGTTTACCATCTTACTATGACAGAAATCTATATAAGCAGTAAGTGTTAATAAACAATAAAAGAAAGTGAAATGCACAAAAGTACGTAGCTTATACAAATATTTTATTTGACTGAAAGTTATATTTTGGTAGAGAGGTAATCAGAAGAATACAGGTATTAAGAGCTAGTCGATTCTGAAATATTTGCATAACTATGTCTGAATACTAATTAACGAAAACGAAGTACTTTGGTCCATTGAACATTATACATACATCGCTTCAACGTATGTTTTTATTCTTTTCAGGGGTCAACAGTTTTTCTACAAACACATATTTGGTCTGTTCCTAAGTAAACTGTTAGGTCTGATAGCTCTACTATCCTTACCTCTAACTCTAAAGATCCTCATTCTCACAAATATGTCAAGCACACCAATGACTGCATATAGAAGATACATGGCTACGATATTTCATATGTGTATTTGGTATGATGAAGATTTTACAAGTGAGAGAAGGTAAGTGGCAGCCTAACGGACCGTAATATATATATAGAGACGAACGAAATATCTGAAACTTATCTTTTAGCTTTTTCTCGGATTCATTCCTATATATTCAGATTCTGAGGTTCGAAAATAGAAAGAGATACCTATAAGAGCCACTGATTACACAGTACCGCAACTAAGATATCAAGTAATTATGGTCCAGTGGGTTGAAGTAGTATAACAGCTTGCCGAGATTTATCATCTTGGTATACTGGCGAAATGAATTGAGAATATTTTTGCTGAACGTGGTCACAGCTTTTGAGAATTTCAGACTCTGTTGAACTGAGAGATATTTAGGTTGTAAAAACAAAGAGAGATCACTCACTCGATTATATACTGCGAATCTAATTATTGTTAATTGCGAATGTGTATGATGTCACAGGTTCATAAAAAACATGGATTTTTCCCCATTCTTGATTATCCACACTATCCACAGTATATCAACAGATTTTGATGTTGATGACTGCAACCTCGTGGGAAAAAACCTGTCTAGTTTCGCTAATTTCCTCCACTTTTCCCTAACTCTCTTTTTAGTTTTCTTTTATTTGCGCCGATTTGATATTTGTTACGATCACGACTCATTATTAAATCTTTAGTTATGTTACAAGTCTTTAGTCCGATTGGGCAAGTAAACACTTGGTACGGATTTCACTATTTATTTTCACTATGTACACTACGCCTAGCCTAATACTTAATAGTCTAATTTATCCAAAGTCACTACACTAATTTATATTGGTCCTTAACTTCACTAATTTATGTCACAGTTCATTTATTTCGCGCGCGCCACTGGAACGTCGTCGCGTATTAGTACCGAACACACTATGCTGCACTGACTGTCACTGACTGTCTCACTTCGGTGGTCTCACTGCCTGTGCGCCGTTTTTATACTAGGTGTGCCCTCTCTCGATTGTTCTCGAGAGCTCGCGGTCATAAAACAGGGATCGAGAAGTAGGTTTTCCAGATCTCACGAGATGGCATACAGGGCCGGCCTGGCACAGTTCATGGCCGTCTCTACTCACTAGGCCGGAGCATTGAAATATGGCAACGTTGGAGATAAGGCCGTGTTTTCATTTGTTGTTATGTCATGTGTATTCTTCCAAGTGCAGAAAATATGGTTGGAAGGTGATTATTAATTTGTTTCTAATTATTTACCTGCACAAACGAAACTATAAAGATAACAAGATGCCTGCAAAGCGTGTAGTACCAGGTTGCAGCCCAGTAAAACCATGGCCCAACATCACCTTATTCCAGATTAAAAAGAACGTTGCAAGGTGATTTTGAATGGGTTTCTACTTATTTACCTGCACAAATGAAACTAAAAAGATAAAAAGATGTCTGCAAAGCGTGTAGTACCAGGTTGCAGCCCAGTAGAGGCATGGGTAGAGGACTACCAAACCATGGCCCAACATAACCTTATTCCAGATTAAAAAGAACGTTGCAAGGTGATTTTGAATGGGTTTCTACTTATTTACCTGCACAAATGAAACTATAAAGATAAAAAGATGCCTACAAAGTGTGTAGTACCAGGTTGCACTAGCAATTGTGCGTCCGATAAGGGACATAAACAGAAGTGGGTGAAAGGTATTCCTCGGAAGGGCTGGTTATATTTATAAGGATAAAGACAATAATTGACAAACATTTCAAAGGATAAGACCTATTTTAAAGCACAATGTACCTATAATGTTTTCTGGACCTCCCAAATATCACAGAAAAATACAGTTAATAGAACTCATCTGGGCATGGCCTGGGGCATACCTACGAAAGCATTTGATAGTGAAAGGGAAATCAAGACCAGCAAGAATGGCTTCACAGTGACCTAATAGTGAATTTTTCTAGCTCAAGTGATAATTTACAAAGTAAATTGAGTGTTCATTTAAGTGGAAATAGAAGTGGCGGCAGGAAACAGGTTGCGTTTATTTTTATTTTGTAGTGTCTGACTGTGATGAAACAGACATCAGATGTAAGTGGTATTAGTAGTAGTAGTTCTAAAAAGTATTTTTCTGAATTTATTAACCGAGATGAATTCTAATACATATAAAATGTAATAATTATTCTGAAACTATAGGGCCACTATTTGACAGCTAAGCCGCGTTGCCACATCTAAGGCTCCGGCCTAGTGTAGAGTCGGCCATGCACAGTTAGATCGGCCTAGTAAATTAACGTAACATATGAGAGTTTAAAAAACCGAACTGCTTGGAAATGTTTTCAATTTAGATAGTAAAACTTATTAGAGTTACGAGAGTTATGAGTGGGCCACCCAAGCGAGGCCCCAACGCACTGCGTACATTTGTCTTATGGTAGTAACGCCATTGAACTACTTTCATCTAGTTTTTCTCATTTCATAGTATAAGGCTGTGGTCATCCATAAACAAAGTGAGAAACATGCACAATGCAGCGAGCAACAAGTCCAACTCCCACTACAGATACAGAATAAACCAGATGGACATGGCCCTGACTCAGTTTGGCTTTATGGGTATCAGCCTGGTTAGATCCGAAATGGTAGGAGTCCACAACGTTTCGGAAATCGAGTGGAAAGGATTCATACACTTGTGGAGAGTAGTGGGACATGTGTTAGGCATTGACGACAGGTACAGTAGGTGAATCTTTACTATTCCGTAAGATGGCTTTATCATCATCATAGTCACAATGTCTTAACAGACATGTTGTGAACTCTTAAAATGCATTAAGTCGGAGCTAGAGTATTGCCGACACGAATATTATCAATAGTTTTGAGAACTGCAGCTCGCCATCGTTCGCGATTTACTGTCACTTCAGTGACGCTCTTGATACTCAAATGTAGCAACTGTTTCGTCGTATCCACCCAGCGTGTAGGGGAACGGCTACGGCGCCGCCCACTCGGGGCAGGACCCTAAACTACAAGTTTCTCCATATTATCGCTTCTGTGTATATATGTCCGAGGAATGTAAGCATTCTCGTCGACACAATGGAGGATAGTCTCTTTGGATTACCGAGCTCATCTAGTATGGAAACGTTCGATGGACGGTATAAGGGACTCTCAGCTTTTCCCTTCACGCCCACATTTTAAAAGCATCTATGCGAGCCCAATCTGCCTTTTTTATAGTCCAAGTTTCCAAAGCACACAAAAATATGGAGAACACAAGAGACTGAACCAGCGACATTAGAGAGCTTTAGTGATGTTTTGGTCACGCCGTATTTTAGTGAGCTTTGTCATGGCCACACGTGCCACGTGGCTTTATCATCAGACAGTACAAAATGAGGGAAAAATCTTGACCCCTCAGAACTCCAAAAGGCAAGATACAGAGAAGCTCGCCAGACCTCAGAGTTCCCCAGATTATATAAAAAGTGCTTGTGCTTGTCTGACCTTAAATATATAGTATCAACCGGTATCAACCAATCTTTTATCTGAATGAATAAATGAATGAAAGAGATAGACTTTCTGACAACCAGAGCCACCAGTGCAAGCCTACAAGCTAGGCCCTTCCCTTATGCACCTCTTCTTACCCTAGTTATCATGTCCAGCCCTCATCGCAAAGGTGAGGATGGCTTCAATTTCAAGGATCCTTGAATCAGTATAGTCTGCCTGAGATACTCAAGGGCTTAACAGCGGCATAGAATGTATGCTGAGGATTCTTCCTCCTCGCTACAGCATGCACAGGTCGGGCCGCTTGCTAAGTGTTTTGGCCAGATAGCAGGCCCACAAGTAACCTTAGCCGACTTCTGGTGTCCAGTGAGAGACAGAACTGCCCCACTAAGGCCAGAGGTCCTAAATAAATTCTCTAGCTTGATGGAGGTTGCCAGAGATTCTTGTCCATATCATAATTTTCATCATTCTTTCTAATGGTACCTGCTGCTACCCCCACAGCCGGCTCAGGACCCAGGAAATTATTGCTCGACCCTCGCCTTGCGAGAGCGTCCGCCGTTTCATTACCACAAACTCCAGTATGACTCGGCACGCACATACTTAAGTGACAGCTGATGTCTTGGCAAAGTGTCATCCAAGACTTTTTTACTTTGCAGAATGAGCCTTGATGAAAGTAGTGTCCGACCGAAACTACTTTTTACGGCCGAAAACGAAACCGTAACCGAATTTCGGCTTCCATGTCAGTTTCGGCCAAAACCGAAACCAAAACATATAACGTCAGTCGTTTTTTTTCGTGGGAATAAAAAGGAATAACATACCATCAGTATTATTGCACCTTATTTCAAATAAATTGTTTGTACTTTTTCAAAATAAGAAGTTAATCTGAACCAAATATTTCGTGTTTATATTATATTTTCTGTCTTAAGAACGAAATAACTTGAAATTTTTCGTCATTCCTTATGACATTCTTATCAATTAACAATTTCTCTGAATTTAAGTTACTGACACAGCATAGAAAACAACCAGCATAATATCTCTGAGGATTTCCTATATAAAAATGGTTCCCACAAAATTTGACGTTGGGAGGGTTTTTGAATGATTTAACGGCTGTCAAGTTTGGGTAGAGATGCAAAAATGAAAATATCGATACCGGTACCAACTCGATATTTTCTAGCCAAATAGGCGCGTTTGGTTCGTACAGAGCATTTTGTGCAACTGATTACACCCCTCAATAATTATATAATTATTTTCGATACTGATACAAAATTATCGATACCAGCTTGGAATGCCTCACGAAGTATCGATGACCAAAATATTCGACATTAGTGCAGAAGTATCGGAGTACCGTTACCATCCCTACAAAAAAACCCCTCCAAAAGTGGGGATGCGCGTGTAATTTCCGCCATCTTGAGTTATTGTGCTGGTTGTTTTCTATGCTGTGTTACTGCTATGAGCTTCATTTTGAGCTACAACTATTGTTGGCTATCAGTATTCATAATTGAACAATCTAATATTGTAAGCCAGAAACAATAATTTATCAACCTTCTCGCTCAGCAAATTGCTTTTTCGGTCTGAATAAATTTGACCAGCAGCACTAAATAGTTATTCAGTGGTAAGGCCGACATGGATTTTAAAAGAACCTTTCTCAAAGACAGAAATGGACCAAAATTCCAGTAAGAATAAATATCTGCGTTTATTTGCAACTTTGGCTCCGATAAGTAAGGCTTCTTAACTTGTGATAAGGTATTACCATCATCTACACAGCAAAATGACACTTCGTCCCTTGCAGATCAGTGCTCCGATAGCGACCGATCGCAGCACGAAATCAACCGAATTCAGTTTCTGTTTCGGCCGTAGTTTCGGCTGGATGACAGCCGAAACTAAAACCCCCGTTTTTTTGCCGAAACTAGGCCAAAACCGAAACAGAAACCGGAATGTTCGGTCGGACACTACCTACAAGCATTCAATGCTTATTTTAATGCTGCCTGGTTGTAAGAGCAGATAGAATCCGCCCCCTACGCCTATGATTATCGTGAATGTTATGTTTAGTTAATACAAAACGTTAATGACAGTACTTGTAATTATCTTAATTAAGTTACGTGCATGGGAGTAATTAAAATCATTGAAATCACATTTAAAACGGTCGAGGTTCTGTTTCGATCCAATCGTAGTAATAGTGGTTAATTTACCATAACATCGCGTTCGATAATTGATTTTCTAGAAGTTTTCTCCTTTCCTTTTCCTTTATAGATTCAACATATGCCAGGACTCGGTGATCCACACAAAAAAGATCTGCGAACTGCTTATCCAGAGAGTGTTTGTTCCTCAAATGCGAAACACCTCAACTGAGTTTGACACGATGTCCAAATCGTTGCTGAATGGATTATGGGTCATAAATCCTATGCTGCAACATGACGTATTCATATTATATTTACACATGGTGCTAGAAAACTCCAAGGATTTCAAGAAATCTAGACCAAACGTTCGACCTCTAGGAACGATGGGTGAAATTAAGTTAAAAGTCATTATGTTCGTCGTGTGGGCGTTGCAGTTTACGTTAGTCAGAATCTGGTACAAATATTTGCAAATTATTGGACTTTGGTTGATGAGAAACTTACCATTTTTGGCTTATTATAAATATGGTAAATGCACAGCTCATGTCAGTGTCGATTGAGATGAGAATTGGGATGAAACGAGTGAGCAATATGTTAGAAATCAGTTGGACTTGTTCTATCGTTACCTACATAGCCGCTTTCTTGCCTATTAAACGAACAATAGCTTTGTAACCAAACAACTGAACGTTACCTGTGTATATGCGTATATCAAAACTACACCAAACTTTTGTTATTGTTGCAATAAAATGTTTTGTTAGTATTTGTTTTTTACTGCAAGTTGACTTAATGCTTAGGCAGAGATATTTCGGAGGGACATTATAATGCAAGAATATGCAAATATGTAGCCTTTAGTTGTAATTATTTTGTCAAACACTTTGTGAACTGTTTAGTTGAATCAAGTTTTAGAAATCACAAAAAAAAAATAATTTTGATATCTATTACAGATTATGTTCAATATTTAGAAAACGTAAAAAATATTACAATGTTTTTAATTATTATTTGTGGCATACATATAACTCCTGGACTATAAGAATATTTTCTAAATGTAGACAGCCAGTATTACGCGGCTTGTTAACTAAAATGACAGGTGAGTGACATTTCTAGACGTTGACATCTGTGTTGTGTTCTGTGTTGTAGTTGACATTGTGGTTGACATTTAACGGCGGCTTTCGGCTGAGGCAGTTTTATTTTTTGGGGGTTAAAATCTCGGTAGAAGGCGTAGGGCTAAATCATGGCTTTGAACCCCCAATACGAAGCCATAGGCAAAGGATTTGTTCAGCAATATTACGCTTTTTTCGATGATCCCACGCAGAGACAAAATTTGGTTAACATGTACAATGTAAGCCCCTTTTACGGCTTTATAGATCTGCTGGTTCACTAACTGCATAATTTCAGGTGGAGTTATCCTTTATGACCTTCGAAGGGGTTCAGCTACAAGGATCCGTTAAGATAATGGAGAAACTGAACGTAAGTAGTGCCAAATGAGTCATCTGAACTTTCTAACCTAAAAACTTTGCCGTAGGCCCTTACTTTCCAAAAAATTAATAGGATTATCACAGCAGTAGATTCACAACCGATGTTCGATGGTGGTGTTTTAATAAATGTATTAGGAAGACTGCAGGTGAGTTTTCAGTAGTTTCCTCATCAAACTAAGGTTGCATCAACTGTTAGTGCATACAAACTCAGTAGTGATGAAACATCACTTTGTTGTTAAGATTGTTCAATCTACAAAAAACACTTATTCTCTGATGAATTCTCAGACAGTTGTTGAAATCTAGATGTTGTGAATTAGAAGGCAAATAAAAATTGTGTCTGAAGATTTGTCAATGCAGCTTTAGCATTGTGGTCAAGCTATGTCCAGACTGGTCAGTCAGTTATGGCTTATATTACAAAATCGCCCCAATGTTGCTGACTTTATTTTATTTTTGGAGCTTGTTTTATTGTAGTTATAGGCCGCACAAATCAGCATTATTACAGTTATTGATAATAGGCGCTTTCCTTTTACCTGATTTATCTGATAAATCTCACTTGTGACGTCATGACTCATTTTGATGTACGTTCCTTTTGCCTTCTGAATCTGAGTCTAAAGTGAGATATTTTTACCCCCACTTAAGCCCATCTGCACAAGATCGAAAGGTAGATCAGTTGTCTCAGGTCATTTAGATGTCAAATAAAAAATAAATGAGGTTAGACTTTTTTGTAAGTTTGAATTTTAGCGGGTTTTGTGGTATATGGATAGTCGATAGTGTATGGTGAGCTACGAAAAACGTAAAAAAATAGATTATGGAAAGGATCGACGGATTATAGAACCATAGCATATTACAAAATTTCGAGGATTGACATTTAACTGCACAAACACATTCCTTTAACTCATTTGAGCATCTGAGGTTTCCAACTGAGCTGAGCCATCTGATTTTTAAGTGATCTGAGTTAGTGCAGATGTAAAAGGAAAGCACCTAATATGTGTTAGATTTTGTAAATTGAGGCCTAGTACTCGCTGACCAGTATTTTTTGCAAATATTAAATGAATATTTTGATAGACAGATGAAGATCTGCCTCACGCTTATGTACAGACGTTTGTCCTGAAACCAATAGAAGGGAGCTTTTTTGTACAACACGACATATTTCGTCTAGTTCTTCATGATACGATTTAGCCTCATACTGTCAGATAGTATGTATATTTCCCGTTGGCTTCTTTGCATTCAATTCACCAATGACATTTCATTTGTTGAAATTTATCAAACAGGCTAGCTCAAAATAGTTGTTCAGTTGTAAGGCCGACATGGTATCATTTGTGAATAGTTCTCACTATGGATTGAGAACTGTTAATATTGTAATGAATATTATTATTGTGGTCAAATTTCCCTTGCCACAAACTACATTGGCTATAAAAAAAGGTTTTCAATCAATCAAGTTTATTAGGTATATTTTGACTCACTATCAGAAATATGAAGCTGATAACTATCTACATTTATTTATAAACAGTGTTGACGAAAACAAACTAGCCTTGTGAGTTAAATTTCAATGTTTCCATGCTCCAATTTTTTAGTTTTATGTATTGGTTGCTTCCACTAATTGTATTTGCTATTATTTTTAATACCTTCCATTAAAGTAATTTAACACTGTGCTTATAAATATCTGAATATGATAATCCACAGAATATTTTACTTAGTGCTTTACAAGAATTATCACATTTTGTATGTTCATTAATCTCACATGTGTTACAAATAACATGCAGCTGCTTGCAATTTTTCTAAATATCAGTGCATGATGTTACAAATTTACTATATTTAACCATTCAGTTTTGTGTAACACAGCATGAATTTCTCTTCCATCATTTATATTTTTGCATCAGTCTATTTTGATGTTCTTTCAATTAACTGTTCTGATTTTAGGCTGACGAAGACCCACCACATGCGTTTTCACAAGTTTTTGTCCTGAAACCACTGGGTACTTCATTTTATGTTCAACATGATATCTTCAGATTGGGAATTCACGATACTGCATAACCCCTAGTTTATAAGTACCAAGTTTTATACACATGTAAAATAATATAAAAATATCTGCCTATGTTAGGATTTCCTGCTTCTAATGGTTTCAGTAATTTTAAAATATTAAACTATTTTCAAAAAAATGTTTCTGTTTTGTGTAGCCCATATCAAATAAACCTTTCAGTTATGTATGACTATTAAAAAAATTAAGTGTGCAACGATTCATTGCTGTCTAATAGAGTTGAGAGAGTTAAAAATCCTCAATTTGTTTTTTCCAAGAAGTAAAATAAGTTTCATTTGGTTTATGTATTTCATGGAGTCATCTTCAAGCAACTTTGGTTGTGTAACTACATTAAGAAAGGGTTATCAATGTATATATCTATATAAAAGGGAATATATTCCAATGGTAAGGAGCAGAGGCTTGAAAATCAATATGTGCCTTCGAACATTCAAGGTTTAACATCCAAAAATATGCCTTGTTAAATGTGGGACAGACATTTAAGTAGTGCTTATAATATATTTAAGCAGAAAACACTTTTACTTAATGATATAGCAGCAGCTTTGGATATGAAATTTTATTGTTTTTTTTGAAATGTGATTTTAAAGGAATGATATTACATTAAATTTTTACTTTATTTTGTACGGACTGCAACATCTAGTCAATGTGTTTGTGTTGTGTTTTCTCTGTTTGCACAGCTTGCTGCAATAATTGTAACTTATTCAAAATAATTTATTTTGAAAAATTTTGATCTTGTACATAGACACAAGTACAAGATTAGTTTCATATTTGGAAACTCCCAACAGAACAAATACTTTTTCAAAGGTCACTTTGATTTACGAAATAAAAACACATTTTGAACGACTTTTTTAATAGAAAGAATAACTATCAGAAAAATACAACATTCAATATAGGAACTAAAACTATAACAATTTTCACCTAGTTTACAAATTATAGTGTAGAAAATAACAGTGTATATCACTTACAAGATACAAGCTTTAAATATTGAGCAAAAAAGCAGTTTTTATGCCATGTTTATATAAGCATGTGGAGAAATTAATTCAGTGAATTTATGATCTCGACTGATTGCTGAAAAAGTGATGTCACAAACTTTTCACATTTTTTAACACCTCTCCCCATATCAGTCATGTCACAATATAAAAAATTAGGAAACTAAAAGTCTGGAGAAAAAGCAGTATTTCGTAGACCCTCTCGCTCAACTATTTTTTTTTCTCAAATTTCAGTGGCAAGTCTCACTACATTTTGTAAAAATAAATGTTTAATTACTGATATGAATGAATGGTCGAAGTTTGAGAATTACTTGTACAAAGGGCACTATGAAAATTTTTACACATTTGAAAATTAAGCTAAAAAGAAGGCGGTTTTCAAGTGATGAGGACCTTCAGCAGGCTTAGCAACCACAAGGTTGCTTCAATGCCTAGTGGCAATTACACAACTGGTTCAAAGTGTGGTTACGCTCGGAGAACGTAGAGGAATTTCTTTGAAAAAATAAATAAAAGCTGTATTGCAAAACTTTCGAAGTAGCCCTGTACATACATTAACGAAATGCGAATCTAGTTTGATCCTGACGATCTATCGCTGGCATCTTGCTGGTGCAGTTGATTGAGGAAGGCTACGTTGCTGGATTTGAGCCTCGCGGCTGAAGCTTGAGCAGCCGCTAACAGAGGAGATGGGGACATGCAAGGGGTTGAACTCAAACTGCTGCTGATTTCCACTTGGTCCAGCATACGGAGTAGCTCTTCCGATGTCGGTCCACCCACCGTGCTTCTATCTGGAAATTCAAAACGTACAAGAACGTAAATAAAGTAAGTACGTTTGCTTTTGATGTTAAACATCTAGGAGTGACCTTAGATGCCAGAATAAACCGGAATCTTCATATACAGGGTCCTTACTTATGCTCCGAAATTTGATACCTCCCTTTATTATGAGAGATACAAAAAAACATTCCAATAATAGGTAAAGCTAAGATCTACCTTTTGAAATTATTTTACAATATACATGGTTATTCATAAAGTCACGGCATACCAAAGTTGCGTTTTTTCAAATGGAACATCCTATATACAGGGTGAGTTTTTAGTACCGGCTCGGTCGATAACTCCACTACAGTAGAAGATAGCGAAAAAAGTTGTATATAAAAGTTGTAGCCACGGATATGCTCCTTACTCAGAAAATATTAAGATTTATACAGCGTGATCCATAACTACGTGGTGATGCAAACATGCATTTTTTTGAATGAGACACCCTATATATTATTCCATATTCAAATTCTACTAATGATTTTCGTTCTTCCAATATAGGATATTGTTACATTATACAGGGTATTTCAAAAGTTATGACATTTTTATATCCAAATCGCTGTCAAATGAACGTACTGTATATCAAAAAGTGATGAATCAAAAATTATTTTTTTTACACAAATGAATAAAAAATATTCTCTAGTTTTAAAATCGGCGATAAAAATTCCGCGACGCATATTCGTATACAGGGTGATGTATAATGCAAAATCTAGATTTTCTCTCTTTTTTTAAATGTAACCCCCAATATTTTATTATGGCTGAGGCCATAATGTGGTCAAGTCAAAATACTGAATTAACGAGATATTATAGGTCAAGTGTGCTGAGGAAACAATGTTATAGACGTCATGCATAATTATCGACCAGATCTATCAGGTATGCTATGAAAATTAAACGACACAGTTCAAATAAAACGATTCTTTAATCTTTCAAACGCATTAGTTTTAGAGTGCCTCTATTCTGGATATTGCTGTTCATAGTTGATATATTCTTGAGGCAAGTAGGCAATTTCTCAAAGATTTTCCTAAATACTCTCAATGGAAAAATTAATTTTTAAAGCTCGTTTTTGACACAGTACGAACTTATGGAGCAGGTAATGAAAACTGTAATTATTGAATTTGAATTGGTGACATCCTATGAGCAGTGCCGTAGAATAATCGATGAAACATAAGGCATGAATATTCGTAAATATATAATAATAAATGATGACATTTTTTCAAGAAAACTAACCTGCGTCAGTCTTATAGGAGAGATCAAGTGCCGTAGTAAGGTCCCACATTTGAATGGAGCCATTCGAGTGTCCAGTAAAGATGAACCGTCTTGGTCTGGAGCCCATTCTGCTGGAACCTTCACATTCGTGGACGCAAAATGCGCTCACAGTGCTTCCATCTACCGCTTTTATCACGCACACCCTAAAAACATAAAGCATAGAGAATGGATAATACAAACAATACACAGTGTAACAAACAATAATTGGGGTTTTGAATTCAAAAAAATATTTTTTTTGTGATGAATCGAAAGATCATGTATCAGTTTTGCAACAAACCCATTTTTGTTTTATTTTTTTTTTCGCAATAATTCAAAAGTTATATTACAATAAAAAAGAGTTTTTGAATCCAGTACCGAAGACACGCCGACAGCTCCCGAACCCGTGTGACGTCACTAAGGTGGTCACGATGCTCCTGCGACCAACGACGTCCTATTCTGATAGTAGATTCTAGATTCCCAATTTTTCATTCGAAACCCCAATTAAAGATTAATTTTTCACTTTTTAATTTGATGCGGCTTTTTTTGTTTTTAAACCATATTTAATGATGTGCTATTAGGGGGGCATTAGAAAGACTTGCGTGCAGCAAAACATCATTGCAGTCTACTTTAGGTTACGTATAGTCGCAAAATACATTGAACCTACCTTTTGCCATTACTCGCCAATCTGACGAACAACTGATCAGCATCAGGCACCACTTTCTGTACAAACACTTGCTCGTCGTCTTGTTCTCCAAAAGGTCCACATTCTGAAGCTGCAGCACAAGCAGATTCTCGAAGATGCTGTCCAGCCGTCTCCGACTGGCCTAACCCAGCACCTGTATCAACATTATAGAGTAAACAACATAGTTACGCAACAGATTGTGGAATCTGAGCTATTCTAGGCTAATAATGTTAACCTGGTATGATGAACTTATAGGTAGTAATTTTTAGGATCAGGCATGGCCGATTTTACTCACTAGGCCGGAGCATTGAAATATGGCAACGTTGGAGATCAGGCCGTGTTTTCATTTGTTGTTATGTCACGTGTATTCTTCCATGTGCAGAAAATATGGTTGGAAGGTGATTATTAATTTGTTTCTAATTATTTACCTGCACAAACGAAACTATAAAGATAACAAGATGCCTGCAAAGCGTGTAGTACCAGGTTGCAGCCCAGTAGAGGACTACCAAACCATGGCCCAACATAACCTTATTCCAGATGAAAAAGAACGTTGCAAGGTGATCTTCAATGTGTTTCTACTTATTTACCTGCACAAACGAAACTATAAAGATAACAAGATGCCTGCAAAGCGTGTAGTACCAGGTTGCAGCCCAGTAGAGGACTACCAAACCATGGCCCAATATAACTTTATTCCAGATTAAAAAGAACGTTGCAAGGTGATCTTCAATGTGTTTCTACTTATTTACCTGCACAAATGCAACTATAAAGATAAAAAGATGCCTGCAAAGTGTGTAGTACCAGTGTTGCACTAGCAATTGTGCGTCCAATAATGGACATAAACAGAAGTGGGTGAAAGGTATTCCTCGGAAGGGCTGGTTATATTTATAAGGATAAAGACAATAATTTACAAACATTTCAAAGGACAAGACCTATTTTAAAGCTAATGTGGTACCTATAATGTTTTCTGGACCTCCCAAATATCACAGAAAAATACAGTTAATAGAACTCATCTGGGCATGGCCTGGTGCATACCTACGAAAGGATTTGATAGTGAAAGGGAAATCAAGACCAGCAAGAATGGCTTCACAGTGACCTAATAGTGGCAGCAGGAAACAGGTTGCGTTTATTTTTATTTTGTAGTGTCTGACTGTGATGAAACAGACATCAGATGTAAGTGGTATTAGTAGTAGTAGTTCTAAAAAGTATTTTTCTTAATTTATTAACCGAGATGAACTCTAATACATATAAAATGTAATAATTATTCTGAAACTATAGGGCCACTATTTGACAGCTAAGCCACGTTGCCACATCTAAGGCTCCGGCCTAGTGTAGAGTCGGCCATGGATCAGGTCAAACTACTTTCGTCTTTTTTCCACTACCCTTTAAAGAGTACCATAAACCGAATGTCGGGAGTGTTAAATGAGTGTTCCACAAAAAATAGTCTGTTTGTTGTCGTACCCGCAGGTTTCTATATCCGATGCTTTTAAACAGGTCACATAAACAGTGCTCGGATACTCAAACTAAACGCTCAGGTACCGGCTTAGGTAGATAGATGGCGAACTAATACTTTTTCAAAGTACTGCTTCTCAATATCTATATGTTGCTACTATTTTTCACTAACCTGTAGCTCCCAGTCCACCGATGTTTCCGGCAATGCTTCCTGCGGCAGTAGCTGCTTCCAAGGCGACGATTTTGAAGGATGCCTCAGGTGCGCTGCCTGGTTGCGTTGACAGCATACCTCTGAACCTCGTCACCCGCCAACTACGCACGTGGTTATACTCGCTACAGACTGACACCAGATATTTCTCAGACAGAGTTACCTGAAAAAGAAAACGTTGGACTGTTTCAAATTTGTCTCTCTCCAACTGAATCTTATACTACGTTCCAAAATCCCATCAAAGACCTCGATTTGCTCTGTAGCGTTTCAGTATTCACTCAACATCAAACTGTCAACAAACATCTGTGTTCCGTTATTGCATTTCCGAGGCCATGGATGTCATCGTTTTGCTCGGAAATCAAATTGAGATTTAAGCGATCTTTGTGTCAAGACTGTCAAGAGATATTTTTCACTTGACAGCTAACAACTTAACATAACCTATTCTGCTTTATTTGTATGCATTGACATTCTAACGGGTACGACTACTCTGACACTCTGACTCTGAGCAAACAGCACAGGTTATGTGATATGTCAGAATTGTCAAAAAAAGATCTTTGCCGTTTCATAAATATTCCAACATCCCTATCATCTGGAATCACGTGACTATCCTCGAAAATTCATCTGCTCACTGGATAGATAGGATTTTGAAACGTAGTATTAATCTAAGGTTAGCCTGGACGTTATCTAACAAGTTACTGTTGTGTACCATTTTTAAAAACCGGTATCTACCTTAGTCACCCTGCTCTGATGAACCGTGAACGTTTGGAAGAGTTGTGGACCATGGCCAACTGTCTCTGGATGCTGTACAATCACTCTCACTGCTCCAGAAGTGGTGCCGTAAGCAATCTCTATCCAATTGCCACACAGATCTAAGAAATCAATAATTATAGTTATCTGGAATGTACGAATAGGCTAGGCTCTTGACAAACAATATATTAGAACCCTAATTGATGGTACAGAAAAACTGCAGATTTTTTGTGTGAAAATATTGGGACTTAACCATATTTAGCTCAGTGCAAAAGTTGGTAACAATCGGTTTCAAAACTTCTGGGATAATTGGGTTTCCGGAAAAATTGGAAAAAACGGTAAATTTCGGGAAAAATGCATTTTCCTTAGAAATAAAAAAATTACTTCAATAATCAATACAACCCTGACATCATTGTTGTTGGACGAAAATGAAAAAATTTCCTACAATGCTAGACCATCTTCGCTTTTAGAGCAGGCTGAAATGGATATTGAGCATATTCATGAATTCTAGGATGGCGATGCTAGGGAATCAGAATCAGAACCAGATTCTTTCTCCAAAGACTCAGATCTTGACGATCAATAAAATAATGTTTTTTTACTTGTTTTGTCAGTTTTTTACATATAGGTATTATTTTCTGTTTAATTATATTGTTTGTTATTTTGTTAACCAATTCAATTTCTATTTTTATATATTTTGAAATAATGGTGGCTTTGCTCAAGTATATTTTTTATTTACTTTGGCAGTTCTTTTAAATTGTTTTTCATGTATTTTTGTATTGTATAGGTATCTAAAGTTTGTTATTTTGTTGTAATTTTTTCCTTTTTTCAAAAATGATGAAATAAAGTATTAATATATATAATAAATATAATATATAATTTTAGTTTTTTTATTAAAGCGATTTATATTTACGAATATACATTTATCTCAAAATTATATAAACTTGTTTTTAGATTTCTGGCTTTAAGTTAAAAAAATATATTTTCCGTTCTTTTCCAATTTTTCCCAAGTTCGAAAAAAAAAAACGAAAAAGCCCCGTGTTTTTTCCAATCTTTTTGGTTTTTTCCAGAATCATTAAATTTCTAATAACAACCGAAATGGGTGTCAAAGTTGCAATTATCATTTAGTTTTTGTTTAATAATTCATCAACAGAATGGCGTAACGGCTCGAAATTTGGAACTCGGGTTTTTTTTGTCAATAAATTTAAATCCGTTCTTAGTTCATATGCCACATGTAGATGGCACCACTTACCATACCAGCCACTTTGAAGAGTTAATGTTGGTTAAATCGCAATATTTTACCCAAAGTATCTGTGTACCATTATCATCCTCCCCTGTAGATTTTGAAAAGAAAAAATAAAAAAACACTTTCTCCTAATATATGTTCATCAAGTACTAAAATGATGCGCCTGGGAACTACGTGGGTAATAAAAGCAAAACAGGGCAAACAAAAGAATAGTTTAAATGTGTAGAAAACACGTCTAGTTTGTACTAGTAGTTTCATTATAGTATATTTTTATATGAACAAGAATATTACAGAATATCGCATATTTATCAAAATTCAGCATTTTATTGCAAAGAACTGAACTGAATACGGGAAAGACAAAAAATTGCAAGTACCAGATATACTGGACGTGTTTTCTTCAAGAGTAATATCGGAAAAACTTGGTAGCTTGGTGTCTTGTGTGGCATACCAGCCAAACCAATCACTGAGTGCATTAACTTTTATTTTCTACCATTCTGCAAAACAAAAAATCGAAACACTATCGCCAAAGAAGCAATTGAGTAAATTCAACAAAAGTGTTTTTACGTGAAGTCAGATGGAGAGCGAAATCCTTGCACATCACCAAGGATACGAAATATAGCTATAAAAAATAACAACGGGTTCTAAACGATTATGACTTTAAAACAAAGAGTTTTATGGGCTTGTTTTTCTTACGAAACGTGCATTTTTGCTGTGAAAGTGATCAAAAAACCAAAAAAGCAATTTCATTCTAGTAACGCATTCTACGTATCAGCCTACCAACTCAGATTAACTGTCACTGTAAGTGACAGGTGACAGCTGATACAGGCGTTTGCACAAACATTGAAAATATGGGTTTGGATGAGATAAATGGAAATATACAAGGCCAAGACGATTTCAGATGAAATACGGGGACTGTCCCAAAGTCATGAAATACATTTTTTTTTTGTCGCGTCGCTACCAGTCGTAGAGCGGTCGCGTTGAGTGGGGGGAACCCCAAGTTCGGTCTGGTCTGAACATCCGGAGCGTCAACATCGTTGAATTAGTGCACCTCCGCTTTGACACATCGTCACAACGTGCGATGCTGATTTCAAAGAACCACGTTGGGCGCCAAATTCGTCAAATTTTATCCAAAACTCAACAAAATGGCTTCCGAAACAGTCACTGGCGAAGTACAACGTGGCAACGCTGCCTCATCGACCCTTTAGTGCTGATTTCGCGCCGCACGACTTCTTTCTTTTCCCGAGAATCAAGAATAAACTCAAAGTACATCGTTTTAACATCATTCAGGATATCGAAAATCTGCGACAATGACTTTAAACAATGTTCCCTTAGAGGCTGTCCAGGGGACTTACCACGAATGGGAAAGCTGGTGTAAAAAATCTGCAGTTGCTGAAGGTGATTACTTTGACAGATATTAACGCTTTGTACAAATATATTCGATAAATTTTTGAAAAAAAAAATATTTCATGACTTTTGGTATAGCAAATTTAAACTCTCCATCTGAAATTTTTGTTTATCTCCCAGAATTCTTACGGTAGTACTTAAATTATAAAAAAATCGTATGTATGTTGTATAATTGCTAAACAATCGTGTAAGCCAGAGAAAAACTGTGTGTGGTGTGATATTATTATTACCTTCGCGACCTCTTTCAGATGCTGGCATGAAACACAAGGCCTAAGTTACTGGGAAGAGATACCACAATCACATGATATGTTAAGAAAGCCGAAATATTCCAGATTTCGTTTCTTTTTAACACGCTTTTATCAGCTTCACCTGTATGTTTGTATGTGTGTTTGTAACCGACTCCTTTGGACTCGATTTTGGCCCACTTAAACGAACAGATTCAATTTAAACTTTGTACACTTATCAAGAACTGGAGACAAAACCATAATCTAATAAGTTTGTCTCAATATCGTGGTCGGAATTGCCAGAATTGAATAATTTATTTATATAATGGTGAAGATGCCAGTTAAACGAACCTCGTAAAAAGTGTCTGGAATATTTAAGCTGGGCGAAATGATGAGAAACTATATACAAAGGGGTATGAGATACGCATACGTAAATCCTATCGATTACGATACTATCACGATTCAAATTTAATACTCACTTGTCTTTGGCGTCAGATACACTGAAATCGCTGTCACAGGATCGTTGTTAGGGTCGCGATACAGCTCTGTCACTAGAAGATCGTTGTCTTTCATTCTCAGCGGAAATTTTTGCATATCTGTAGAAATATACAGAGCAAATCAAGTTTGTTGTCTCAAAACAACTCAAGTGATGAATTTGACAGACACTATAAAATAACTGGACTTTTTTAAAGCTTTTGATAGAGTCCATCATGCATTACTCGTATCAAAGCTGAAAAGTTATGGTATCCATGTTCAGCTGTTGAATCGGATAAGTAGTTACTTATCTGACAGATAATCAGATGATCAAATATGGTGGATATACATCTCGCAATATCATCGTAACTTCGGGAGTACCACAAGGCTCTCATTTAGGCCCGTTGTTGTTTAACATATTTATTAACGATCTAGCTTGTGCAGCGAATAGTGAAATTCTTATGCTTGCAGATGATGTGAAGGTTTGTGGAGTTATAGAGAACATATCCGGTGTCAAATTCTTACAAAAGATCGCCCGTACCATGGCCGACTCTACTCACTAGGCTGAAGCATTGAAATATGGCAACACTGAATCGGGGACCGAGCTTTTATTTGTTGTTAAGTCATTAGTGTAATCTTCCAGAGCAAAAAAAAATGGAGTCAAATTGATTGACTCAGTACTTCCCACACATTACTGTGATATCAGTTTATTATTTTCCCATAGCATGAAGCTTTAGTCTGAGATCCCTTGCAACCAAATCATCGGCAGCCTTCCCTCCCCTAAAATTGTCTTATGCCGCTAAGTCTTTCCTTCAGAGGTCAATGGACAGGCTAAAACATCTAAAAACGAAGTTTGGGTTGTTTTCATACTTTTAGTTTTTTGATTATTGCTATATACGCTGCCACTTACACGATATTTAACAAACATACGCGTTTTGCATCCTCACCACGGTAATAATACTGTGTCAAAATTTAATTAGAATCAATTTAATAGTGTCCACGTTACAAAACACAAAAGGATCTAAAGCAATAAATACTCGTATGTATGTATACAGAAAATTCTAAGTCCCTTAGTTTCCGTAATACGCTAGGCAATGTTCGGATGGACCTAAAAAGTTGATTTACGTCGCTAGGTCTTCCTTCACAGGTTAGTGGACAGCCTATTATGAATACAAGAAATTTCTCAGTTTTTCAACTTCCCACCCCCTACCCACCCCAATTTCACCCCACCCAAAAAAAAACGCAGAAAATGATCAGGAACCTCTAAAACGCTTAAAAACGAAGTTTGAGCTGTTTTTACATTTTTACTTTTTTTATTATTTCTGCGCCGCTATTGGCACGATTTATAAAAACCATACGCGTTTTCCATCCTTGTCATGGTAGTAATACTGTGTCAAAATTTCATTAACATCAATTCAACAGTTTCCTTGTAACACAATATAGAAGGATCTGAAGCAATACTCTCGTATGTTTACGCCAGAAAAAATTCTAAGTCCTTTGGTTTCTGTAATAGGCAAGGCAATGTTCGGATGGACCTAAAAAAGTTATTTATGTTGCTAGGTCTTCCTTCATGGGTCAGTGGACAGGCTATTATGAAAGCAACAAATTTTTCAATTTTACAACCCCCCACCCCCCAACCACCCCAATTTCACCCCCACCCAAAAAAAAGTAAAAAATGATCAGGAACCTCTAAAACGCCTAAAAACGAAGTTTGAGGAATATTTAATTTTTTTTGTTTTTTGCTAATTACTCCGCCGCCCCTGCACCGATTTTCAAAATTATAAGAACATTACCTACTACGACCCCCCAGCATATCGCTGCCCAAATTTCATCACAATCCATGCAGCGGTTACTGAGATTACGAGGACACAAAAACGCGTACAGACAGACCGACAGACAGACAGACCGACAGACCGACAGACAGACAGACCGACGGAAATGAGTGACGTGGATTTTCGTTATGTAGACATCATGAAACGCCCAAAAAGTGTATTATCTCAAAATCGAAAATTTTCGCGATCACAATACTCCCCTCACCTATCGGTGTGGGAAGTAAAAGGAGATTGGAAGGTGATTTTTAATGTGTTTCTAATTATTTACCTCCACAAACGAAACTATAAAGATAAAAAGATGCCTGCAAAGTGTGTAGTACCAGGTTGCACTTGCTTCCAATAAAGGACATATCAACCATAACATTCCAGAGTAAACAAGAAGAGTGGAAGGTGATTTTTGATGTGTTTCTAATTATTTACCTACACAAATGAAACTATAAAGATAAAAAGATGCCTGCAAAGTCTGTAGTACCAGGTCGCACTAACAATTGTGCTTCCAATAAAGGACATACCAACCATAACATTCCAGAGTAAACAAGAAGAGTGGAAGGTGATTTTTAATGTGTTTCTAATTATTTACCTGCACAAACGAAACTATAAAGATAAACAGATGCCTGCAAAGTTGTAGTACCAGGTTGCACTAGCAATTGTACTTCCAATAAAGGACATAAACAGAAGTGGGTGAACGGTATTCCTCGTATGGGCTGGTTATATTTATAAGAATAAAGACAATACTTTACAAACATTTCAAAGGATAAGACCTATTTTAAAGCACAATGTGGTACCTACAATGTTTTCTGGTCCTCCCAAATATCACAGAAAAATACAGTTATTAGAACTCATCTGGACATGCATCTGGGCATACCTACGAAAAGATTTGATAGTGAAAGGGAATCAAGACCAGCAAGAATGGCTTCACAGTGACCTAATAGTGAATTTTTCTAGCTCAAGTGACAATTTACAAAGTAAATTGAGTGTTCATTTAAGTGGAAGTGGCAGCAGGAAACAGGTTGCGTTTATTTTTATTTTGTAGTGTTTGACTACGACGAACCAGACATCAGATGTAAGTGGTATTAGTAGTAGTAGTTCTAAAAAGTATTTTTCTTAATTTGTTAACCGAGATGAACTCTAATACATATAAAATGTAATAATTATTCCGAAACTATAGGCCCACTATTTGAGAGCTAAGCCACGTTGCCACATCTAAGGTTCCAGCCTAGTGTAGAGTCGGCCATGCCCGTACAATAATAGTAAATAAATAAATAACGAAAATTCGTGTATTTTCTAAATGGAAAAGTATAAACTGACCTATATAGTATATACAGCCGTTATTGCACCCCAGCAGAAGTATAGAACCAGCAGTATCGAAGGAAGCTATAGGCATGACATCTTGGGTCTGCCAATGTTGTGTCATTGCATGCCAGACGCCCAACTTTCCAGATGGAGACAACGCCACTAGTTGACTGCCGATGAAGAACAGATATTCCACACGCACATGGAGGTTGAAGGTACCTGCAATGGAAATATAAAATAACGGTCAATAAAATATAATTTATATTCAGTAAGCAGATCAGTGAAGATGAACCTCACTTGTGACTATATTCATGTTCAAACCAATAGACTGATTAAGTGGGATATAGAATCACATTTACCAATGTTGGTCCTTGACCCAGCATCCGAAATCCCCCATAACCTAACTTGACTTCCATAGGAAATAGCGACCATTTTCGAGGTTTCTGTAGAGCCCATTTTGGCGTTTATCGCTATACGTTCTATCACATTTTCAATATAAGGGCTGACAAACACTTGCTGCCAACCACTGGAGTCTTTCAATCTAAAAACAAACCAGATATATTTGAGAAAAATATTCGAAAAAAAAAGGAATTATTTTGTATATTTGTTTGAGAGGCAGGTCAGTGTCAAAAGCTTATTGGTTATTAGCTTTTTTGTCACTTGTACTCTTAAAAGAACTACAGACTGATCTTAATGTTTTCAATAAATTTTTACAGATGTCTCTTTGAAATGTGAAATTTTGCAATTCAGTCATAATGTAAGAAGCTCTAAAATTTGAAGTTTTACAGATATACTGCACTACTATAAAAAACGTATTAAATGTTGCTGATTGTTTTGATTCGAGATGACTTTTAGTGTATTAGAAATAATTTAGAGATCAAACCATTTCAAGGTATATATAATTTTTTCAAAATTATTGCATAAAGAGTTGTAGACATACCTATAACAAACAACAAAGTGTGCATAAGCAACAACTATCCAGTTATGATGCGCTTTAATAATTTGTACTCTAAGGGGATCTGCCCAACCAGAGCCTGAAAACAAAACAATTATTAGAATACAGTATCTCTGTCTCTCAGATAATGATATAGCATACCAGTCATTCCAAAAACCAGGCCAACGTCGTTCCTAATAAGTTTATTGAGATCTGCAGATGAATTTCTGGCATGTCTAAGGTCCAAAGAAGCTGCTCTGGAATGACCTCTGCTAGCGAGACCACGTAAATCCTGAGAACTTCTACTATAGTTCGTCAGCATACCCAGTCTCAACTCTGCAATAAATTATCGATGTATTTAAATCTTGTTAACCATTTTATATATTGTAAAATGTTACATGTGGAGCCCACAGACAATGAATATACAATCATATAACTATTACAAAACAGGTTAAAAAGATTTGCTTTATACAAATATGCATATTCGTCTTCATAACATTTTTCTAAAAGATTGTTGTGTTCAAGACGTTCAAGCATCAAAAATGATATGCAAGACCAGAGACTTTAGTGTGATCAAGGCCTTATTGTGAATCTCGCTCCAACTCAGACAAAGCATTAAGGCTGAACTACTATAGGGTACTTGTAGAGGTCGTGAAATCGTCTCGGTAGTATACATAGCGTAAAGAAAACCATATCAAGAAGCAGTAGGATACAAAAAACATGATTTTACTGACGGCCAAAAAAAGATATTTGCAAAATAAAATAAGGATATATTCAAATTTTTCCACGGGACTTAAAACAAGGGCTGACGTCACAGGTATCTTACCGATATCGACAATCGATACTGCTACAGCACAGGTCAGTGAGATTCAACTGCAAACTAGAGATGATCTGAATTCTTTAACAATGCGACTCAATTTATTGATACTTAAACATATTTGAAACAGGCAATTAACCCACTAGCATTTTCGTTACATACATTTTTATATCTGATAGGTATCACAGTTCATCCTGTTTGTGACTGAGATTCGCAACTAATCGAAGCCATCATTTTATTTCGGCGCATCCCATTATGGATGAATCCAAAGATAGAATCTAATTCAAGCCCATCCCTACAAAGTGAATTAGTAATCTAGCCTAACTTTTATTCTTTTGACTTTTGTACTTTTGTGTGTGACTGTGTTTTGTGGTTATAATGATCAATGTCAAAATGTTAGGTTAACACTGGCTATCAATATTGAATACATTCCATCACTATAGGATATCACTGACATCAGAGGTTGTCTGCGCAGTATTTTCCGGCATTTGAAATAATTTTTGGAATATCTCTCACAGCCGATTCCAAAAAATCAAACAAGTGATTTTGTCATGTTTACTAGGCTCTAAGGAACACGTAAATGACATAATATTTTTTCTGCAAGAACCCTATTAACAAAGGGAAAAAAATAAAGAAAATCTTCTAAAAAGAACATTTTACAGATAACGTATGTGATTTCTCACCTTGTCTATTCTGCACTGGAGCACCTCCATTACCAGTTTGCTGCTGGGATTGATTTCCAGAGTTATCACAGTTTTCGCTAGTGGATGGCCTATCTTCTGGCACCCTGACGCTTGAGCCTGGCCTATGCACTGCCGCAGGCTCTACATAAGGAGGTTGACTACTACCATTGTTACATATGTCTTGAATGGGAATCACTGAAATTTATGATACTGATTGGCAAAATTACTAAAAAAGTAGAAAATTACTATCACTATAAGTACTCAAATTACTAAATGGAAATGCACATCACTCTAGCTATTTAAACCTCATAAAAAATAGAGAAAAGGAAAATTTAGGAGTATACTCAGAGTTAAGAATATGGCACACTAAAACTTATGTCACTAGCCATGGTCATTTTTTAGTTGAGGTGCACATAATAGGTCTGTTTTTACAGAGAATCACAAACCAGTCAGAGCCAATCAGTATTCCCCATTGCAGTTGTCAAACTGTTTCAGACTAGTACTGGCCAATCAAATTGACGCTGACTAGTTTGTGATTGCTGTAAAAACAGACCTAATAACATAATACTAGTTATTAGTTTCACAAAACACTAGTTATAAATGGGTGGATGATAGAAAAAACAATTTGTAAACTTCAGGAATTGAAATGTAAATCATAGCAAAAAACATATATTGGACATTGAATATAGCGAACAACAGGGTATTTGACCTAGAGATCTCCTGAAGGAGCTTAAAGTAATGACATGCTCAGAAATTAAATATAAAGAGATGTCAGATATTTAGAGAGGCTTGGGAACATCTATGATCTACAATTATGCCTAGGATTGGGCAGCATACATTTGATGATTTAATTTTCTATTTCTAGTTTATTCAACAGGCAAGACTGCTTATCTACTTGATAAATTATAATATCAGAATAGTGTAATCGACAGTGAGTCATAAAAAAAGAATTCAATAAGCAATAAAAGTTAGAAATCAAGCATTTATCAATTCTTTTTATCATGCTACTTTCATGACTAACCTTACCATAATAGGATCTTGCTACAATGACTCCATTTCACCCCTTGATAAATGTTTCCTTACTTTATTACAGCATCGCAATTATATATTTTCATAAATATGGCTGGTAGACTGTGAACACTTACCAGGTGGAGGTAAAGACCCATAAAACAAGACATCGCCACATGTGGACTGGGTTAGATCTTCACATAACATCAATCTCTTCACTAAAGGCGCTATATTGTAATATTCAGCCTCATGTCGAAGAGTCCTTATATCAACACCATTTAGATCAATTTCTCTTGTACGTAAATAATTGAGGATTATCGAGAAGATCTTCGGATCACGATCGATAAAAATAGCAGCTTTCGCATCGCGTAGGCTTGAGATTCTACCACTGAGCAAGGCAGTGAAAAATGTATCTGGGATTGATGTTAATGTCTGCTTTGATGTAGAGAACCTGTGGACAGGTTGTTTAAATCTAATGTATTACAGAATACAACAAAAGGGAAATATACAAATCTCCTTACCGTTTTCCACCAACATTTAAATGCAGGATATCTCCAAAATAGCCCTGTTGCTGGAATGACATACTTGGAGATAATTGGTGACTATACGAATAAGTGATTACTCGATCATCACGTTTTTATGTAAGTAAATCAGATTAGTTGTTGCTGTATTCACTTTTCCATCCCTCCACCTATGGTTTTCACAAAAACTTGAAAAACGTAGACAATTTCCGACACAACTCAAAACTTGCTGAAAAACTTAGCATCACAACTTAGCATTAGCAGAGCAGTTTTGTTGTATCGATCATTGACAGCAGTCACAGTGACAGTGACAACCAAAACATGAACAACTAGAGATGGGAGCAACCGAAACACCCTTTTTTGAACTGGTGTACCGGTTATTATCGGTTATTGTTTGGTTTAGAGTTTCATCAGTTTTTACCAGATGAGCTAAGTAAATGGTAAAAACTGCGCTTCTTTTTAAGTTGCTCTCTAGTTATACTCACGTTGATTCCAAACATTGGCTGTTAAAGCAAGCTGTTAACATTGTTGTTTTTAACATATACAGTAATTAGATTTAGCACGCCACTGTCAAATGTCAAAATGGAAGTGCTCATGAGATGTGAAGGTGGTAGGATATACACTGAGGGGTAGGACTGGTAGGACAGATAAGTTGGGAAACAAAACTAAAAAGAATCGCCCACGCAAAACCAACGTTGCTAACTGGGCTCTAAGTTATAAATTGTTTTCATCGCCAAAGTCAGACACCAAATCTTGAAACCAAATACACCTGTCGATTTTGTTATAATAATGGTACTATTAAGTATTCTAGAGTACGACAACGTACAACTACGATAGATTCAAACATGATTCAAAACATTTGTAAAATTCATATCAGGTATTCAGGTTGTCCTGTCATGTTCTGAATTGTCGTAGGAGACTAGGAGATCAGAATTCAACTAGTTGTGTTAAGAAAATCGCAGAAACCTTTTCTTAGCCAACTTTATTTTAAAATTATCTAGTTAATAATTTATATTGACTGCGATTTTCTTGTGAAAAATATTTGGTATCGTGTTCCACAGAGAAACACTAGCATAGAGAATTGTTTCACATTTTCAGGCATAGCATAATCTATGATTCTCTTCCTTCTAACATTGTTCTAGTGATAGACTGATGAAAAACTATAACGTTAAGTATTATAACCAAGTGGATTTGTTTAGATGTAGAAGAGATGTCAAAGAAAATTACATTAGTTTTCTGATTTAGATTAAAAGTATTACACAATCAATCCAGTATATACACCGTCCCAAGACGAATCCAGAAAACTTTAGGGATGATTTCTGGCACTAACTTAAGTTATAATATGTTTATTCTTAATAGCTAAAAAATTGGAAGACCCTTAATTAGACGTGTGTGCCCCCTTTACCGTATTCGTACAGTACAAACCACCCAACCATCGACGGCGACAATAAAAAGAACTATATGACCTGCATCATAGCTGATTCAAACAATCGACAAAAACATTAAAAATCACCCGTTAGCGTAATCCTTCTAAGTGACGCTCTCCGTTTTTTGCACGGAATTCCCGAAAGTGAAATAAGAGGTGGGCCACACACGTTTCAGTTATCTTTACAACGAAACTTCAAACGTTGATTTCTCTGTAACAAGTGAGAATTTCCTTTTGATTTCGGCTTCGCATTCCGAAATCTAAGTTAGTTTCTTTTTTCGGGATTCGTTCTGGCACCCGGTGTATATAATCTTACAGTGATTGTTGAGCTTTTTTGATATTGTTCCATGAGTTCCATCTATCAAAGGGTGTTTTATTGAAAGCCAGAACTAAAAACAAATTAATTTAATATCAAAACTATGTACAAAATAAATATTTTACAACGAAGAAAATCAACACTAGTTCTTCTTCTTCTTTTTATCCTTATCTGTTCCTAAGCCCATGGATCTTTCGTATTCTAGGATAAGCATGTCTTGTACCTCAGGTAGGCATGGTGCATACCTACTATATTCCATCGTAAATTCTCCTTTTCCTTGTGTGCTGGATCTCAGTTCACCTACAAAATGTATACATCATAAAACTCGTTTCATTATGTGTTACTGGCTGAAATAACACCTCATATGTTGTAAGATACTGTTTACTAACGGTACCGCTATCTCTATAGCACTATACAAAATATGCAATCAACTTTGTGACCCTGAAGAAATTAGTCAAAAAATGTAAACATAGAGTCCTACAATAGGGTACTTGCGGAAAAAAATATTATGTCGTTTACGCGTTCCTTAGGGCCTAGTAAACATGACAAAATCACTTGTTTGGTTTTTTGGAATCGGCTGTGAGAGATATTCCAAAAATTATTTCAAATGCCGGAAAATGCCGCGCAAACAACCTCTGACGTCAGTGATATCCTTTAGTGATGGGATGTAAAGTATTGATATTCGATATCGATAGCCAGTGCTAACCTAACATTTTGACATTGATCATTATAACGACAAGACACAGTCACACACAAAAGTACAAAAGTCAAAAGAATAAAAGTTAGCCTAGATTACTAATTCACTTTGTAGGGATGGGCTTGAATTAGATTCTATCTTTGGATTCATTCATAATGGGATGCGCCGAAATAAAATGATGGCTTCGATTAATTGCGAATCTCGGTCACAAACAGGATGAACTGTGATACCTATCAGATATAAAAATGTATTGCAACGAAAATGCTAGTGGGTTAATTGCCTGTTTCAAATATGTATATCAATAAATTGAGTCGCATTGTTAAAGAATTCAGATCATCTCTAGTTTGCAGTTGAATCTCACTGACCTGCGCTGTAACAGTATCGATTGTCGATATCGATAAGATACCTGTGACGTCAGCCCTTGTTTTAAGTCACGTGGAAAAATTTGAATATGTCCTTATTTTGCAAATATCTTTTTTTGGCCGTCAGTAAAATCATGTTTTTTGTTTCCTGCTGCTTCTTGATATGGTTTTCTTTACGCCATGTATACGCCCGAGGCGATTTCACGACCTCTGCAAGTACCCTATTTATTGTCTGTAAGTTCCATCAAGATACTATGTAGGGAAGTAGGGAATTTATTTATGTTTTGAAGTTTGACAGCGGATTGATTCATTTCTTTCTATTCTATGCTAGGGATGCCCAAATATAAAAAAATAACCGGTTATTGGTTAACCGGTTAATAAAAAAGCTAAAATAACCGTTCAGGTTAACCTACCTTCAAATAACCGGTTAATCAGTTAACCGGTTATTTGATAAGTCTCTAGTATCATTGGATATTAAGGCATTACACAATTTAATTGATATTAGAATCTATGCCGTTGTTAGTTGATGACACAAGAGTCAAAAGTTAACCATATCTGTTTTGTTTTCTACCAACCTGCATAACCGAACATATCGTTGAGTGGCACTTCGGCATGAACTGTGAACCAACCTTCTGTACCTTCGGTACCGGTTATAATTCCGTGACGTTTGTTCAATTGAGCCATCACTGCACCTTGGAACTCATCTGGAGCTGTCACCTCCACGGACATCACCGGTTCTAGGACCTGCCACACACCTCGTTCGAAAACTGAAACACGTCATTTATTATCATTTGATTCAAAACAAATTAGGTTGTTGTTGTTGTGTGTTGAAATAAGTCTTGTAAGCAACTTAACAGACAAAAAACTTGTTTTGTGATGCTGTATATGTTGCAGTGGATACTGCAAAGCAATATTTCTTTTGGATCATGGCCGACTTTACTCACTAGGCCGGAGCATGAAATATGGCAACACTGAATCTGCGGGCCGAGTTTTCATTTGTTGTTATGTCCTGTGTATTCTTCCAGGAGCAGAAAATATGGTTGGAAGGTGATTATTAATGTGTTTCTAATTATTTACCTGCACAAACGAAACTATAAAGATAACAAGATGCCTGCAAAGCGTGTAGTACCAGGTTGCAGCCCAGTAGAGGACTACCAAACCATGGCCCAACATAACCTTATTCCAGATTAAAAGGAACGTTGCAAGGTGATTTTTAATGTGTTTCTACTTATTTACCTGCACAAATGAAACTATAAAGATAAAAAGATGCCTGCAAAGTGTGTAGTACCAGGTTGCAGCCCAGTAGAGGACTACCAAACCATGGCCCAACATAACCTTATTCCAGATTAAAAAGAACGTTGCAAGATGATTTTTAATGTGTTTCTACTTATTTACCTGCACAAATGAAACTATAAAGATAAAAAGATGCCTGCAAAGTGTGTAGTACCAGGTTGCTCTAGCAATTGTGCGTCCAATAAGGGACATAAACAGAAGTGGGTGAAAGGTATTCCTCGGAAGGGCTGGTTATATTTATAAGGATAAAGACAGTAATTTACAAACATTTCAAATGATAAGACCTATTTTAAAGCACAATGTGGTACCTATAATGTTTTCTGGACCTCCCAAATATCACAGAAAAATACAGTTAATAGAACTCATCTGGGCATGGCCTGGGGCATACCTACGAAAGCATTTCATAGTGAAAGGGAAATCAAGACCAGCAAGAATGGCTTCACAGTGACCTAATAGCGAATTTTTCTAGCTCAAGTGACAATTTACAACGTAAATTGAGTGTTAATTTAAGTGGAAGTGGCAGCAGGCAACAGGTTGCGTTTATTTTTATTTTGTAGTGTCTGACTGTGATGAAACAGACATCAGATGTAAGTGGTATTAGTAGTAGTAGTTCTAGTAGTAGTAGTAATTTTTCTTAAATTATTAACCGAGATGAACTCTAATACATATAAAATGTAATAATTATTCTGAAACTATAGGGCCCCTACTTGACAGCTAAGCCACGTTGCCACATCTAAGGCTCCGGCCTAGTGTAGAGTCGGCCATGTTTGGATGCAAGGACCCTATTGTGTTGCCAGATCATTAATACCCCAAAAGTAATGAAATGTATTTTTTTCAAAAATTTATTTGTACAAGGTGCTAATATCCTTCAAAATAATTATCTTACACGGGACTCTTTTTTTAAGGTCGTTGTGACAGCTTTTAAGATACCCTAAATGCTGTCAACACGTTCCCTTTGAATTAATTCTTGATTCTCAGAAAAAGAAAGGACTAGGGCGGAGCGAGAACAGCGGTATAGGGCGAATATGACAGCGTTCCCACATTGTGTTTCGTCAAGAATTCACGGACGCGCAGAGAAGTGTGGCTTGTCGCATTGTCGTAATGCAGCACCCAAATTGTAGCGATGTCTTCCTTATTCTTTCCAGAACGTCTACATAGTAGTACAGTCGCAATTCCTTAAACAGTGAATGCGCCGCGCCAAATTTGTTCGTTTGAACAAATTTGGCGCCCAACGTTGTTCTTTTGAACAAATTGGCGCCCAACGTTGTTCGTTTGAACAAATTTGGCGCCCAACGTTGTTCGTTTGAACAAATTTGGCGCCCAACGTTGTTCGTTTGAACAAAATTTGGCGCCCATCGTTGTTCGTTTGAACAAATTTGGCGCCCAACGTTGTTCGTTTGAACAAATTTGGCGCCCAACGTTGTTCGTTTGAACAAATTTGGCGCCCAACGTTGTACGTTTGAACAAATTGGCGCCCAACGTTGTTCGTTTGAACAAATTTGGCGCCCAACGTTGTTCGTCTGAACAAATTTGGCGCCCAACGTTGTTCGTTTGAACAAATTTGGCGCCCAACGTTGTTCGTTTGAACAAATTGGCGCCCAACGTTGTTCGTTTGAACAAATTTGGCGCCCAACATTGTTCGTTTGAACAAATTTGGCGCCCAACGTTGTTCGTTTGAACAAAATTTGGCGCCCATCGTTGTTCGTTTGAACAAATTTGGCGCCCAACGTTGTTCGTTTGAACAAATTTGGCGCCCAACGTTGTTCGTTTGAACAAATTTGGCGCCCAACGTTGTTCGTTTGAACAAATTTGGCGCCCAACGTTGTTCGTTTGAACAAATTTGGCGCCCAACGTTGTTCGTTTGAACAAATTTGGCGCCCAACGTTGTTGTTTGAACAAATTTGGCGCCCAACGTTGTTCGTTTGAACAAATTTGGCGCCCAACGTTGTTCGTTTGAACAAATTTGGCGCCCAACGTTGTTCGTTTGAACAAAATTTGGCGCCCAACGTTGTTCGTTTGAACAAATTTGGCGCCCAACGTTGTTCGTTTGAACAAATTTGGCGCCCAACGTTGTTCGTTTGAACAAATTTGGCGCCCAATCAGCCATCGCGCGACGTTGCGAGGTTTCAAAACAGAGGTGCACTAATTCAACGATGTACATAGCAGATCGAACGGACTTGGTTGAGCTGCGAAGATAAAGATCCCCACCCCCCACTAAATGCGATCGGTACGACCGCGCTACACTTAGTAGCGGCCCGACAAAAAAATATATTCAATGACTTTTGGGACGGACAACAACAAAATATATTCCGGTCAAAATCATCGATGAAAAAGGCTACAAAGAGAAAATGTTGGATATTTATGGAATGCTGAGATGTGGTACTTACTCTTCTGAAGATAACCTGCTTGATATAAGATGGAGCAGCTAAATTCCAGCTGTAGATGGTATATGAGGCGTAGTGGCAGCATGTAGGTTAGGGTTAGGGCATGGCCGACTTTACTCACTAGGTCGGAGCATTGAAATATGGCAACACTGAATCGGGAGCCGAGCTTGTGTCATTAGTGTAATTCTTCCAGAGTAAACAATAAGATTGGAAGGTGATTTTTAATGTGTTTCTAATTATTTACCTGCACAAACGAAACTATAAAGATAAAAAGATGCCTGCAAAGTGTGTAGTACCAGGTTGCAATAGCAATTGTGCTTCCAAACAAGGACGTACCAACATAACCTTCCAGAGTAACAACGAAGAGTGGAAGGTGATTTTTAATGTGTTTCTAATTATTTACCTGCACAAACGAAACTATAAAGATAAAAAGATGCATGCAAAGTGTGTAGTATCAGGTTGCACTAGCAATTAGTGCTTCCAATGAAGGACATAAACAGAAGTGGGTGAACGGTATTCCTCGTATGGGCTGGTTATATTTATAAGAATAAAGACAATACTTTACAAACATTTCAAAGGATGAGACCTATTTCAGACCAAATGTGGTACCTACAATGTTTTCTGGATCTCCCAAATATCACAGAAAAATACAGTTAATAGAACTCATCTGGGCATGCATCTGGGCATACCTACGAAAAGATTTGATAGTGAAAGGGAATCAAGACCAGCAAGAATGGCTTCACAGTGACCTAATAGTGAATTTTTATAGCTCAAGTGACAATTTACAAAGTAAATTGAGTGTTCATTTAAGTGGAAGTGGCAACAGGAAGCAGGTTGCGTTTATTTTTATTTTGTAGTGTCTGACTACGATGAACCAGACATCAGATGTAAGTGGTATTAGTAGTAGTAGTTCTAAAAAGTATTATTCTTAATTTATTAACCCAGATGAACTCTAATACATATAAAATGTAATAATTATTCTGAAACTATAAGCCCCCTATTTGACAGCTAAGCCACGTTGCCACATCTAAGGCTCCGGCCTAGTGTAGAGTCCGCCATGACTCTTCTGAAGATAACCTGCCTGATATAAGATGAAGCAGCCAAACACCAGCGGCAAATGGCATATGAGGCGTAGTGGCAGCATGTAGGATAGGTACACAAATTACGGTTATACATAAATTATTTCAGCCAATACTCTATACAAGGCATAGCCTTCAGAATGGCATTGTTTGTATCACTGAGTAATAATATAATAATAGAAGACTTTATTTCAACCTCAGCGAAGTCAAGCAAGGCTTCTCTACTTAACTGAGGACCAACATAGACATGATTCAATAATAATTACATTTTTTATAATAACACAAGTGATATTATAATACTATCATTAACGCTACATGACTAAAACAAAAACACTGCCAAATTGAACATACAGAATTTTCTTCAGAGGCTAAGTTTCCAGGGATAATTGTTTTTGGAAATAATGTTGCTTGTAAAACTGTTTAAATGTGCATCGCAAGTCTAAAAGATCGGTAGTAACACTGTTGAAAATCTTTGCTGACATGTAAGAAAAAGATCATTCGAATCTACTTGTTCTATGCTTAGGAATAGTCAACATACAATTTATGCCTTATTGACACATAAATCTAAACTTAAGCTTATTATAAAGGTAAGACGGCTCATGCGTTATAACAATCTTGTGAACCATACATGCCAGATGAACTTTCCACCTGTTGTGCATTTTTAACCAGCCAATTTTATTTATATGAGGAGTACAACGATCTCTACGATTCAGCCCACATATGAATCTAACGCATGCATTTTGAAGTTTTTGTATTTTGTAAGCATCGTGCTGACTTAAACAGGGACCATAAACTACATCTCCGTAATTGGCATGACTTAGCACTAAACTATCACACAACATCCTTCTTAGATTAGTGTCTAAAAATGACTTACTACGGCATAAATTTCTTAGAGCAGTAAAACCTTCCTGTATAATTTTATTTACATGGGGTTTGAATCTCATATCTTCATCCATGAAAAATCCAAGGTTTTTTGCCGATTCTGAGGTACTGATTATTGTATTGTCTAAAGTAATATGTACATCTATTTTAGAGGCATGTTGCGAGTTACCAAATATTATTAACTTAGTCTTACTGGCATTCAACTTCAAGCCATGATTAGAAGCATAGCTAGCTATGTTATCAATAGAGTGTTGCAAGTCACACAGTGCATTAACAGATTTGTTCTTATCAAAGCTTACATATAATTGAGTATCGTCGGCAAATTGATGAATAGAATATCCTGTTACAGATTCACATAAGTCAACCGTATATAGTACAAATAAAAGGGGCCCCAGGATAGACCCTTGAGGAACACCTCTTACCACATTACTAGTGTTGGAAACATCATTATTGATGTGCGAGTAAGACAGAAGGAATTCTGCCGGTGCGCCATCTAGTACCCGAAGGTACTAGATGGCGCACTAGTATAGAGCAACCCTCGCATTATTATTGAGCTTCACAGACTGCTTACGGCACATACTGCTTACGGTCTTGCAAGTAGCTTTCTACCAGACTCCTCGACTACCCGGAAAAATTTAAATAATGCAATTTGGAGTACTTATTATGAATAGTAGAGGGCCCCAACTTTCAAGTCGATCCACGTATAACGACTCACCTTGTTTGATGGCGCCTTGTGCGGCCAGATAGAACGCCAGTTCGCTAGAATCGACCATGTGGTGAGCGCCATCTATCAGCCGGAACTTCAAGCCCGATAGCTTTTGGCCGGCCAGCAGCCCCTTCTCCGCCATCTCTAGATACCCTCGGCGCACCCCGGGGATGAACTGTTTAGGCACGTTCGTGCCCACCGTTTCGTCCACGAACTCTAATACTGTGTTTTTGGTGGGGGGCAAGGGTTCCAGCACACCTGCGAAATCATAAAATAAATAATTAAACATGCATCCATTGCTGACGATAATAGGGTACTTGCAGAGGTCGTGAAATCGTCTCGGGAGTATACGTAGCGTAAAGAAAACCATGTCAAGGAAACAAAAAACATGATTTTACTGACGGCCTAAAAAATATATTGGCAAAATAAAATAAGGATATATTCAAATTTTTCCACGTGTCTTAAAACAAGGGCTGACGTCACAGGTATCTTATCGATATCGACAATCGATACTGCTACAGCGCAGGTCAGTGAGATTCAACTGCAAACTAGAGATGATCTGAATTCTTTAACAATGCGATTCAATTTATTGATACTTCTTTTGAAACAGGCAATTAACCCACTAGCATTTTCGTTGCAATACATTTTTATATCTAATAGGTATCACTTTTCATCCTGTTTGTGACCGAGATTCACAACAAATCGAAGCCATCATTTTATTTCGGCGCATCCCATTATGAATGAATCCAAAGATAGAATTTAATTCAAGCCCATCCCTACAAAGTGAATTAGTAATTTAGCCTAACTTTTAAGCTAAATTCAGAGGAACACGACATCCGACGATACGAAACTGTTCCTATTGGTTGAAATATTTTGATTTGACATCATTTTGAATATTTTCACCAATAGGAGCAGTTTCGTACCGTCGTATCGTCGGATGTCGTGTGCATCTGAATTAAGCTTAATTCTTTTGACTTTTGTACTTTTGTGTGTGACTATGTTTTGTGGTTATAATGATCAATGTCAAAATGTTAGGTTAGCTCTGGCTATCGATATCGATACTAGGTTCCAAAATCCCATCTATCCAGTGAGCAGATGAATTTTCAAGGATAGTCACGTGATTCCAGATGTTAGGGATGTTGGAACATTTATGACACGGCAAAGATGTTTTTTTGACAATTTTGACATATCACATAACCTGTGCTGTTTTCTCAGAGTCAGAGTGTCAGAGTAGTCGTACAAATAAAGCAGAATAGGTTATGTTAAGTTGTTAGCTGTCAAGTGAAAAATATCTCTTGACAGTCTTGACACAAAGATCGCTAAAATCTCAATTTGATTTCCGAGCAAAACGATGACATCCATGGCCTCGGAAATGCAATAATGGAACACAGATTTTTGTTGACAGTTTGATGTTGAGTGAATACTGAAACGCTACAGAGCAAATCGAGGTCTTTGATGGGATTTTGGAACGTAGTACGAATATCAATACTTCACATCCCATCACTATAGGATATCACTGACGTCAAAGGTTGTTTGCGCGGCATTTTCCGGCATTTGAAATAATTTTTGGAATATCTCTCACAGCCGATTCCAAAAAACCAAACAAGTGATTTTGTCATGTTTACTAGGCTCTAAGGAACGCGTAAACGACATAATATTTTTTCTGCAAGTACCCTATTGCAGGAAATGTTACAAACAGAAAGCAAAAATAGATCACCTAACAAGCGCATGCAAAACTCTTGCTGGAACCGAGTACACAGTTAGACATAACCTTGCAGCAAAAGTAAATGAACAATTAAATAAAGACACTAACCAATAACCCTAGCAAACTGTCCCTGGCCTCCAGACTGTTTTTTGTGTAGGTAGTCAAATTCACATGGAGAAACAAGTGTTTCACGGAAAGCAACTTTTGGCTTTCCCAGTTTCACAGGACAACCATATTCTCTTTCCATTCGTTGCGCGTAAATTTCCAGATGAAGCTCTCCCATACCTGAAAATTACAATCTTGGAGAAAAAATACTTTACAATGACCAAGAAATTAATCAAGTTAGTGACCTTGAAGAAATTTGTGAAGCAATGTCACTTTTGCTAACGCAGCGCTTTCTAAAATAGTGCAGCACAAATAGTTCATTTACCGTGAAGGTTCACTTAGACCCAGTTTCACAATCATTGGTAACCCCTGGTAGTCACTTAACCGACAGATGGAAGTTAACCAGTAGTTATCAGATCGGCCTGTTTCAGAAAGAAAACTGGTGGTTAAGCTCATTTATCTTCAAGGTGGCAACACATATACATGGATGGGTCTCATGGCACTGCCATAATTGTATTGTGTGGATACAACCTAACCCTTTGACCAATAAACTTGACCTTTGTTTTCGTCCAAAATTATATAACATACTGAAACCTGAAGTTAAAAACCTCCCTCTGCCACAGTTTAGGACTGCAATAAAAGATTTTTTTTAGTATCTGGTGCTTTCTTTTCTGTGGGCGAAATCATGCACCATATCAGTATTTTAAAAGTGTGAATGTGTTTTAGTAATGTAGCTTTTAATACTTCTACTGCTACTTGTATTGACTAGCACCTTTAGGCAATATTGCTTTTCCATATTATTATTATGGATTATATGTGTTTTTAGTTTATTTTATAAATTGTGTTTAATTTGTTATAAGTACGTTTACCAAAATACTTAGAAATATAAATGTATGAAATAGAATAATTTATCGAACATTGCTCTGTTTAGAAAAAAAAAATCTATCGATGACGATATTCTATCTATAGTATGAGTTCTTTGATTGTGTTTTTACACGTATATCATGTTTGTGAACTGTTTATATTTGCGAATTGTATATTATTTATGTTTGACAACCAAAAACCTTTTTTATTTGTTAATTTCTTTCCTTTTTGACTTGTGAAAGCACAGCATGTACATAATCATCAATAAATTATCTATCTATCTATCTATCATACTTTTAACTTGTGTCACAACAGACTAATAATAAAAATTCATCGACGTCTTAGACGTCAATGTCAAAATGCATGTTTTTTTATAACCTCTAAAGCAAGCTTATGTGTCATCTGTTGACCACAACAAACGTCAGAGATAACCCATACTTTATCCTTATATAACCTTATATAACCAGAACTTCTAACGTAAACCGCCGATTATGAAATGCAAAGTGTTCGCTAACCACTAGTTTTCTTTTAACCTCTAGTTAACTGCCGATTGTGAAACTGGGCCTTAGAGTATACCCTTTATTTTGGCACTAGCAACTCAACTGTAGTCGATTATGAAGGTTAATCTGATGCTACATATTAAAAATTCAACAGTAAACTATATTTACCTGAAACAATAGTCTCCTTGATATCAGTATCAAAGTAAAAATGGAACGTAGGATCCTCCTTGGTGAACCTGGCGATGGCCTTAGAGAAGTTATCCCTATCCTTGGAATTGGCAGGACTGATGGACATTGAAACGACAGGATCCGGTACGTAGATGGATTCCAAGGAGATATTGGTGCTTGGGTCGCTGACAAAGGTGTCGCCACTGGCGCAATCCACGCCAAACAAGGCGAAAATATCGCCGGCGTACACCTCGTTTACATCCTCCATGTTGTTGGAGTGCATTCGAACTAACCTGGCGATGCGTACTTTGCGCATGGTGCGCGCATTGTAAATGTTCTCCCCTGAAATTATACTGCATTAGGTCGAGTCGTAAGTAACTTACGATGCAGGGTAGGGAATAGGCTCGTTCAGAATATTTTTTTTATTGCATATTCTAAAAGGGCGTATTGAGTTTAGCAGCTGTGCAAAATTTCAGAATTTTCTGAGCTCGATTTCATATTCTAATAGATTATCAAAGTGCTGCAAAATGAAAACGCGCGGCACTAGCGAGTGTGCGACGGTGACATCACTACACCTCTCCGACCGGCGCGGCGCGGCATCTTGGCCTAGCATTGTACGGGTGCTTGGTAAATAATAACGCTGCGGCGCATCTTACTTGCTATGCAAGCTTTGTGAACTGCATACGCGTCTACTGGATAATTTATTTGATTGTTTCATCGACACTGAATACTTACCAAGCTATTCGAATTCGTTGATACTGAGTATAATAATGGAAGGAGGACAGATGAAGAAAAATTATAAATATTGTATGGTTCCCTAATGTGAAAATACGACAGTGACCACTCCTTTTTCATTGGTTTGTCACGAAATATAAAAATCAGGAAATTGTGGCAGAGAGCTATGCGTAGGAATGAATTTGTGAACGATAAGTCAACAAAGTACTCTGTGAGGACCATTTTAATAAGTATTTTTATAACTAAGTGAATTGTATTATTATCAAGAATCCGCATTTGTGAATGCCATTCTAAAGGTATATTGACGTCACCTCAGTTGTTAGCAGATTTTGCTGGTACTGGTATACTAAAACGTAAGAGATACAAGTAGATTTTTTTAATCCAAATATTGAATTAATCATATACCTATCAATTATAAAAGCAATGGAGAAATCAATTCTCATTGATATGAGGAACATGTGAAAGGCTGTTTTCAGTCCTTTGATGTAATCAAAATTCATATGTATTTTGATTATGTAGAAAAAATTGTTTTATATTATATTATCTAGTTCATTGTGTCTCACGTTTCTGTATTTTGGGTAGAAAATCGTGGGTAGTTAGCCTACAAAATATCCCTACTTCAAATGTGTATCTCAGTCTTGTATATTTTGTTTAAGTTTGAGGAAGATGTTGAAAATTACATATGTTACAAACTAATGAAAGATGTAAAACTTAAGATGAAACCGGAAGTACTTCCGCACATTTTTGTTTGTCAAAAAGACCAACCAGCCTTACACGCTAGAGATCCTCGGAATGTTTTCCTTAAGACAACGAAAATGAGATTTAGGTGAACCTAGTATCAGCCCAAAAAAAACTCGATGTTTGTCACCAAGCAGCGAATCTAGCACCAATGTTTCGCAAGTAGATCTAGAATGTACTGAAGACAACGAGAGAGGGAACGTTGGAAGACAGATAAGTGAGTCCAAGTCAATATAAAGGCTAAAGTTATATCAAAGTATGTTGAGTGCAATATACGAGTACTAAGGCAGCCACTAAGGGAAGGCAGAAACAAATGCCATTAAAACATATCCCAAAATAATGTTACTCCTTAACCAGTGGTTCGAGTTCGGATTATTCAACAAGGAACTTGTAGAAAAGCGAACTGCTTTTCTTATAGAAAATAATCCGAAAATTTATATCGGGATACCCAGTCGCTCATTATTTATAATTAATATGCTTGCTTGCTACAAAGTTGACAAAAATCGAAAAATTTGTAACTTTGAAAAAAATGAAACTTAATCTTGCACATAAAATTATAGCAGACGATTTCTGTATATATCAACAGTTTGCTCAATAATTAAAAAAAACCGTTCCAAAAGTACTCGAACATTTAAAATTATATATTCGAATTTCCATCAAAAAACCAAGAAACCCAATCCTGCAGTCATTCTCCTGGTCAGAATATAAAAAAAGCAACACTATCAAATATCTTATAGCTTGAACTCCTGATGAGCTTATTTCCTACTTATCTAGAGGTTTTGAGAACTACCAATAAAATGATTGTAGAAGAATCTGGATTTTTGAATGTGTTAGAAAAAACCACCCGATCAAACGAAAGATAGCGTCAACCAAAGCACTTGAACGTATTACAAACGTATGCTGGGCGCTGTCGCTGTACAGCCGCCAGCCGGTCTGGGCTCGCCGACAGACCCAATGATGTCACAACGATGAATTTTGAGTGCATGAAATATTTTAATCTTTGAAGGCGCGTAACTTTTTCAATTCTCATCCAATTAAGTTGAAATTTTTTTTGTTTTTTTTTATGTAAGTAATACTTCATGAAAATGCGCATAAATATGGTTATTGGAATTTCACTGAACGACCCTATTAGGTTACTTGATCCCATTTTTTTATCAAGAAATTTAGGCGCTATTGTGAGCGATGTTACTCTTACACACCTTTCTGGAGCATCCCTTGGTAACATCGCATATATGTCAACTGTCCAAACCTTCCAGCTTCTAGTTTGAATGCCAGAGCAACAAAAGGTTTATCTCCAGTCCTTGTAGGGTCCAACAGTATCTTCTCTGGTTCTTGACCTTCTTTTTCCCTTAGACCATAGTTTTCTACCTTGAATGAAATCATTTTGAAAACTAGGAAATTCATTGACGATAGTAATCTTGCATTTTTATATAGACTATTAGAATATATTGAAATAGTCTAGGCATGAGAAATAGTTTAAAGCATGTTTTAACCATCTACTAAGTAGTAAAACAATTATCTGATAAAGCATATTGATTTGAGATAGTAAATCATATAAAAAGTGTATACTCACTTCTCCAGGATTTGGAAGATACTCCAAAACAGCATCTAATAGTGGTTGAACTCCTTTATTCTTCAGAGCAGTTCCAACTAAGACAGGAGTGAAACTTCGTTGCAGACATGTTCGTCTAAAGCAAAATTGATATAACTATTGACATCATTTTTTCTTTTGAATATAAGTTGAAAGACAGGAACAGTTGCAGTAGTCTATGTACAGAACTAGCATTGATTTTAGGTACACATCTCAAGTGTTATTTGAATAAAGTAACTAGGGTGACAGGTTTCTAAGTACCATAAAGACACAACAGACAAATTGAATTTGCTCTTTAGAGGATCGGCTTACCTGATAGCTCCTTTGATATCATTTTCTGAAAATGGTTTTTCCTCCAAATATAGATTCCCAAAAGTCTCGTCAGCATTTGAAAGATGTTCAATGAGTTCATGTCGCCTCTCATCACTTTCGGTCCTCATATTTTGTGGAATTTCATCGTATCGAATTGCTTCTCCGTGGTCTCCTTCAAAGTATATAGCTTTTTGAGCCACTAGGTCCACAATTCCTTTACAATTTGATTCAAGACCAATTGGAAGTTGGATGAATGCTGCATGATGGTTCATTTTAGATCTGAAATCGCATAAGAAAACTTGGATTTATAACTTTATCTGATATATAAATTCTTTCAGATATTTGGTTATTTACTAATATTTTATAACTGATGTAGAATAAAGAATTATTATTACCTGACTTGTGACAATACTCTTGTTGGATTTGCACCCAATCTATCTAGTTTGTTGATGAATGCTAAACAAGGTACATTGTACCTTTTCATCTGTCTATTTACAGTTAACGATTGACTCTGAACCCCACCAACAGCACACAGCACTAAAATAGCACCATCAAGAACTCTTAAAGCTCTCTCCACCTCCACAGTAAAGTCGACATGGCCTAAAAAAATTAATTGTTTCATTCATCCTTTAATAATTGAAATAATACACTTACCTGGGGTATCGATTATATTAATATTATGTTCCTTCCATATAGTATATGTAGCGGCTGACTGAATAGTGATACCCCTTTGCCGCTCTAGTTCCATTGAGTCCATAGTTGCTCCAACATTGTCTTTCCCTTTCACCTCATGCATTTCTTCTATTCGCCCAGTGTAAAACAGAATACGCTCTGTTAAAGTGGTTTTCCCAGAATCAATGTGGGCAGATATACCAATGTTTCTTATTTTGCTCAGGTCTTTGTGTTCTGCATATTTAGCAAAATTGGAATTGCATTTGGAGTTGGACTGCAAAAATGTATAATGTACACTCCACTAAACAGAAAATAAGATACTCACCAATATATATTTGGTTAACGATAAAATTCTGTGGCGCTGCATGCTCAAAGTTTTGTAATACATTTTGATGCCTTATGAAACTTTTTATTATTATGGTATTTAAAAATAATATTCGTTTTTGGGAGGTGTAGGCTGTTTTAAGTGAGGTTAAGTAAAGAAGAGAGGTTAGGCCGGTTATTAGGGTTACATTAATGACAGTGACAGGTGACATATTGTAGGGCACCATCTATCGGAATGGTTATACTCTGTAAACCTCTTCTAGGAAGAAGCTACTTTGCTGTAGAGGCTGTGCGGCTCTGGTGATCAAATTTACATGCCATGTATGTTGATAGTATCAATTAATATGCATGAATTGCCGCAGGAAAGATATTTGTTCGGATATATTGTTGACAATAGCTAGCGTCATCTATGAAGAAAAAGATGTATCGTAGTACCATGTGTTGTGTTAATTATAGGGACCTGCTTCATATCTGCTAGCGTCATCTATACGAAAATAACTTTACTACAACTTATTACTCTAGAAACCTGTTTACATTCTGAGGCGCCATCTATGGGGGAGTAGGGTTATTATATTGACAGTTATAACAGTGTTGCCAGATTTAGGAATTTTTCCCAATTTGCAAGATTTTTATAAAACCTACTTTTTTTGTATACTAAAGTGGCTACAGGCTACAGGTTTGGGTGAATTTAGGGCCGTAAGTAGTGAATTGAGGGTTTTTCACAATATTCGTTGTTCTCTCTTTTACGCTGTGGTTGATATAACTCGCTTATAATTCATGTTTTCAGACAATGTACAATTACAGGTGGGTTCACATTTTGCTTATGGTCTGCTTTAAGTTTAGAGCCACCAGACGAGAGTTTCGATAAAATAATCTGGCAACAGTGCTCTTGACGTCATGATAACAATTTTAACCTCAAATCAAATCGCTCAACAAAAAAGCTAAAAACTAAAAACATCAATATAACTCAACAGCTCGCTGTTTCGTAGTTTTCAAAACTGGAAAAATCCTGATCCAGGAATAGTGGTGCAAGGTGCAAAGAGTGGCTTGACGCGCATTTTTCCATGGTTTATTGATCGGTTTTTATGAGCCGAAGGTATTTAAAAGTTAAAAGAACTGGAAACTGATGGGTATAGAGCATGTATTTGGATGGTAAATTTTCTATTATTTACATGTAAACTTTGTATTTTGGAAAACTCGTCCTTGTAGGTATCAGCAGAAAATTGGAACGTACGATAAACAGCGATGGGAGACCAAAATAGAACAAAGAGAGCAGAAAATAATTGGTTTAAATCATGTACAGACAAGAAGTACCAAACCAAATACTGATTTAATTGATCTCGATCTTGTTAGAGGTACATTATTTTGAACATTAATTTCATATCAACATTATGTCTTAACATAGGAAACATAGAATAAGGAGAATTCAAGTTAACTGTTTACTGTTTAGTCTTGTGTTATTCACATTCAGAGCATATGGTTTTTTTCAAATTTTATCATACACTTTGCATAAGGTAAACAATGCCTTGAGTGTTGTGTTTTCTTACAAATGGCTATACCTATTTATAAAATTGCATTGTTAGCAGAACCTTAACCTTCACTTTTCAAATAAAGCATTATTTATCCACTTATCTTTATCTTATCAGAGTGTTCTTTTGCATTGCTTGCGTTCTAAGATGACTTAAAAATTGTTTTAATATTATGCCATATTCTTAAAGTTCATAAATTCTTAAATAATGGTACAGTGGCTATTACTACTACTGCCTTAGCTCTTTGCTCCCATTTTAGATTCAGTTCTTGCATGATTCTCCTTTTGCTCAAACCATGTCACAATAAAGGACTGCTTAACTTCATTCATTGACTTTCCTAGCAAGATCAAGTGATATTAGATGATTTGTTCCAGGGTCCTCCTTTACAAAGGCAAAACCTCAACATGGATTCATTAAAGTTATAAAACTAGCAACTTTAAGATGTGTATTTTTTCCATTATATGGAAGATGGTGGATCAAGCAGACATCTAATTATGTTTTCATAATTACCTTGATCACCTATATAGCAGAAGTAATTAATATTAAATATTTTTTTAACACATACACCTCAAATGATCTTCACAATTCTGATGTAAGTATTCAGTATTTTTTAATAATATTAATTTTTACTCATGTTGAGTATCTGGTCTTTTTTATTTTGTATTCTATTTAACCCTTAACTGGTAACATGCAAATTCGGGGCATATTTGGTAACATGCAGTCTGTGAGACTGTAACTTCTTTGAAGCTTAAAAAATCAAACTCTCCTAATTATTTTTTAAAAAAAATGCATGAAGATTTGTTGGGTATAATCCTTTAATAATAATTTTGTGTAAAGTAGCAGAACATGTGATGTAAAGAAAAAAAATTATGATAATTATTAACTAGAACACAAATTAGCAGCGCAAATTTGTAGGACCAAGATAATAAAAAAAAACTTTGACCACACTCAAATCTATATATTTTGTGATCGATAATAAGTAAAGCAATACACCTATAAAAATATTTTGGTAAAAAATGACCTGCCATGACTACCAGTTGAGAAAAATTATAACGTAAACCGTAACGTTCCGTCTCACAGACTGTACCAAACTAACAACTAAGCACATCTGGAATATTGTTTATGCAAACTTATTGATAAACGGGATATAAAAGGGATACCAATGGCAGATAGATTAGATGAGGTCATTTACCAGAAATGCAGTAAGGTTTTGTTGTAGGCTCGATTTTAAGATTGCTTGCAGTCTCACAGACGGCACGTTACCAGTTAAGAGTTAAATACTATTATACAAATGTCAATTCTTACCTAAGAAACACAAGCACCTATACTTGACAGGGCCTCAGTATAAATATTTATTTAAAGCCCTTAGGAAGGATAAAGATTTCTCACAAAAAAATTGCCTTGTTGGGGTGCCTTGTATAATTGATACAGCAGATATATGTAGATGTATCTGACTGAATTTAACTATTTTTCAGACTCATTCCTTCATGGAAATATTTATACCCGCCTTAATGATGTGGGTTCTTAGTTTAGTACACTCACAAATAGTTGCCACATCACCAAATACAGAAAAGCTGAATGCACATAAAGTCAAAAGAAAGGTATACAAAAAAAAGACAATTCTGAAGAGAAGCACCAAACTGGTGAGCTGGAACGATAAAGACCATTCAAATAAAAAGACAATCAAGTGCAATGGAAATCTCAAAGACTTCACTGGGTTAGTTGACAGTTTAGGAAAGAGGTAAGTTAGTTTTAAGTTTGTTGCTTTTTTATTCAGTCTTCTTTATGTGCTGTCTCTTCTAAGAAGGTTGGCTGTCATAATGTTGATTCTTGCTTTTCATTACCACAAACTCCAGTGTGACTGGGTACCCACATATGTGACACCTTATGTCTTGCCTAAATGTTATCTAGGACCTCTCTACATTGCACAAGGAGCCTTATTGATATGAACCTACAAGCACTGAATGCTTAATGCCACCTGGCTATCAGAGGAACTCTCGCTAAGTTTTATCTAGAACATTATATACTTTTCAAATATTTAATCTACCTGAGGATTATGAGAATTTTATTACATATTTTAGATTTTATTTCAATAGCATGGTTTATCAGTTTGACTGCTTACAATGAATAGTTTCTAAGTTTTATAGTTTGTGGGAATGAAGTCCTCATTTGGTTTTCAGTAGTAAAGAAAAAATGGAAAAGCCATGTACTGAAAAATGCAATGCTAACAGTGATAAGCCAGTGACTAATGGATTTGCTAGTTCTGATTCTGAAAGTGAGGCAAACACTGTGTTTGAGACAAAAAGAAGGCCATCAGTGAGTATTATGTATAACATCTCATATTTTTATATATTCAATCTGTCAGAAGAACATATTGTTTTTAAGATCAAAACTTTTCAGACCCTCAGATATTCAAGTTCACCCTGAATATTTAAAATTGCTATCTGACTTCCTATGAGGACGAAAACTCATATTGTGTATAGTTTGAGTGTGGCAATTTTAAATCTGGCCATTGTTTTGAGTTTCAGTCTCAAGTAAAGATCTAAATATCTAAAATTGTTATCTGGCTTCCTATCAGGATGAAACCTTGTATCTTGTATAGTTTGAGGGTGCCAATTCCAAATCCGGCCGTTGTTTTGAATTTCAGCTTCAGATAAAGAAGATAAAAAATTTTCAGACCCTCAGATATTCAAGTTCACCCTAAATATCTAAAATCGTAATTTGACTTCTTATCAAGACGAAAACCTGTATTGTGTATAGCTTGAGGCTGCCAATTTCAAATCCGATCGTTGTTTTGAGTTTGAACATCAGGTAAAGAAGATCGAAAATTTTCAGACCCTCGGATATTCAAGTTCACCCTAAATATCCAAAATCGTTATTTGAATTCCTGTCAAGACGAAAACCTGTATTGTGTACAGTTTGAGGGTGCCAATTTCAAATCTGGCCGTTGTTTAGAGTTTCAGCCTCAGGTAAAGAAGCTCAAAAATTTTCAGACCTTTGGATATTCAAGATCTATAACTGTTATCTGACTTCCTATCAAGACGAAAACCTGTATCGTGTGTAGTTTGAAGATGCCTATTTCAAATCCGGCCGACATTTTGAGTTTTAGCCTCAGGTAAAGAAGATCAAAAATTTTCAAGCCCTCAGATCTTCAAGTTCACCCTAAATATCTAAAATCGTAATCTGACTTCCTATCAAGACGAAAACCTGTATCGTATATAGTTTGAAGATGCCAATTTCAAATCCGGCCGATATTCTGTTTTAGCCTCAGGTAAAGACGATCAAAAATTTTCAGACCCTCAAGTTCACCCTAAATTCCTAAAATCGTTATCTGACCTCCTATCAAGACAAAAACATATATGGTGTATAGTTTGAGGGTGTCAATTTCAAATCCGAGAGGACTTTAGAATGAATGAAATTTATTAGTCTTGTAGATCACATTAAGTGACATAAGACATGTCAAAAATTACATTACAATTACTAATTATATACAAACCAAAGTAAAGTTCTATACACCCAAACATAGGTATACAAACACACATACATATGTATAAAAATTCAGAACGAACAGCTCAATAAAAACAATATACAAACGAGAAACAGTAAATTAATTTGTATTTCATACTCTTTAATGCAGCTTGTCTTTTAAGTATTCGTCGACACTATAGTAAGCTTTCTCTAACAAAAAATGTTTGAGCGCTTCTGCAAAAGACTCTTGACGGAGTTCTTTCAGATACCTTGGAAGCTTATTATAACGCCTAACCGCCATATATCTTGGACTAAGTTCTGTCTTAGCAAGTCTGTGTGCGGGCACTTGTAGCAAGAAGAGTTCCTTGTATTGTAATTGTTGTGGCAATTTAAGGTTTTAAAATCACCAGTACTAGATTTGGCATATAATAATAAAATATAAATACAGGCTACAGTCATCACTTTTGAACTGAACAAAGATATCCCTGCAACTTGTCCTATAACCTACTCCAGCAATAAGCCTTATTACCCTCTTCTGCATTATGAAAACTGCTGGCTTCTCGACTGGCTCCCCAAGCTGCTATTCCGTATTGAATATTGGAGTGAAAATGTACTACAGTCCAGTAAGCCTTTAGGCGCTAGAAAAACTGGGTTCCGTCTCTGGAGTCAGGGTAGCTGGACTCTTATGAATCCAGGCAAAGGACATTCGACGATTCTAGCAGAGCTGCATGAGGATTGTCCTATTTTGTTGGCGAGGAGCGATACAGTTTCTCCTACGCATCGCTTCAATCGCAAATTTACGGTGGTGTTTCCGTCAAGGGAAGAGTGGGAGTCTAGGGAAAGACAGCTCATCGAAGGAGGAGGACAGGTCTGGTACACAGACGGTTCACTCGTTAGAGAGGGCTCGGGCTCGGGAGTCTACGGACCCCGTACAAGACTTTCATTCCCTCTTGGGGGGCACACCACAGTATTTCAGGCTGAGGTCTATGCGATACTTGCCTGTGTAAATCGTATTCGGGAAATTGACGAGTCTAGGAGGCGGATTACTATCTGCTCTGACAGTCAGGCAGCCATCAAAGCACTGAGTGCTTGGAAAATAACGTCGGGACTGGTCCTGGAGTGCAGGAGGGCTCTTGACGACATCTCAGCTAAACACAAGGTATCACTGATGTGGGTACCTGGGCACGCTGGGGTAAAGGGTAATGAAATGGCGGATCATCTAGCCAGGATGGGATCCGGAAACAGTTTTGTGGGCCCGGAACCAGCCTTAGGACTGTCTGCAAACTTGGTTAGGAAAACAACTGGAGAGTGGATCCAGAATCAACACTCTCTGAGATGGAACAACATCTCTGGTCATCTCCGTCAGGCTCGGGAGCTATTAGCAGGGCCTGCAGAGAGAATAGGACGATTTTGTCTCTCTCTGGATAGGAGTAACTTGAGATTGTTAGTAGGCTTATTAACGGGTCATAATACCTTCAGGCGTCACTTGTTTGTGATGAGGGTGGTCAACGACCCAACGTGCACGTGGTGTGGTGAAGAGGAAGAATCCTCGGCACACATCCTGTGTCGCTGTGAAACCCTGGGTTATCACAGGCAGACTATGCTGGGCTCTAGAACCTTGGAACCAATAGAGATAAAACGGATAGGACCTAAGAATGTACTTGCCTTTGCTAAAAGGGCAGGTCTTAGGAACTAGCGCGGATAGAGGCGCAAAAGGGCCCATCGTGTGGCCTATGCACCAGCCACATTCCGCGCTGGATAGCCTCTGGTTCTTATTCATTCAAGCCTTTAGTCTTCCAATACCTCACTTCGACCAAATTTGATTATGACCTTGACACAAATAGTAACTTGTAGTCCAGTAGTTTATAGTAGGTTTCTTGTTTTTTGTTTTCGAGGTGGCCAGGAAACCGACACATGTACCGATAATAAGCGTCAGTTCTTTAGATGACAACTGCTGCGGTGACACGGACGAAGAGGACGAAGAAGAAGAAGAGGCGGTCTCTCCGGGTGACGTCATCGCGGCCAACGACCAATCCGGGCATCTGCTGGGCGATCTGACGTCATCGGCCACCGATTGGATGGGCGTGACCACCAATAGCGAGGAGGAGTGCAGCTACAGTTCCGACCTTAACGACAATCTGATCGATAAGGAGCAGTGCTCCAAGTACGACACCGAGTTGGCGCCGACGGCCATCTTGAATCCGCCGTCCGGTAAAAGTAGGTTCACGAATTTAGGTTCACGGATTTTGAAAAAATATATTGATTTTTTTGTTAAGAATTCAGTATTGTTTGGCGAGGGAATGAATGCGAGGCAAAAGAATGCGGAGGAAAATAGAGCTGTCAGTAAGACAGAAGGAATTCTGCCGGTGCGCCATCTAGTACCCGAAGGTGACGGCAACCAAAGAGAGAAACGCTACTAGCAGCAGTAAACTCTCCTTGGTGGAACGACAAGGCTCGTTCGCTTTTTGCCACTAGAGGCGCGGCTTTACGCTGCTTGCGTCAAAATCCGCGCCTCTAGTGGAAAAAAGCGAACGAGCCTTGTCGTTCCACCAAGGAGAGTTTACTGCTGCTAGTAGCGTTTCTCTCTTTGGTTGCCGTCACCTTCGGGTACTAGATGGCGCACCGGCAGAATTCCTTCTGTCTTACTCGCACATCTTTCACATGTTTATTAAACATGGAAAAATTGATGCTCTCTACTTCCATCAATCGACCTATGGCGCACTGATGATCGCTAATAAGCGTGAAACAGCTGTCTGCGTACTGGTGGATTGACGGAGGTATAGAGCAACCCTCGAATAGAGCTGTTGTCAGATGTTCCGCTTGAAATATATAGTTCACTATCTGCTATTTTCAGTATTTTCCTATAATGTTACTAAACGATTATAAAAATACTCTAAATCACATACTTTCATAACGTGTACTGCTGTATAATACTTGTACTGCAATGTTTTCAAATAAAATATATAGTTAAAAGAACAACAGTTTAAATATTTAGGAACAAGAAAAGGGTTGAAAAGCATTTGAGATAATCTCACAGAGTTAACATCTCTAGAGGGAATGTAAACAACAAAATGCACAGGTCGCTGACCAGCCAACATGTAACGGAAATTTTGACAGCTTGAGAGCATTACCAGTGGCGTACGATTTTATATTAAAATTGGATGTTCATTGATAGATTCAATTATTACTGTGATGTTACAAACTGATACAATAAGTTGTATTAGTATTTAGCTATACTTAGAGAGTTACTCTTATTATAACTTGATTGTAACAGTTGATAATTTATTATTACCATGAAATGTTTCCCCATATTTTACCGCTACTGAAAACAAAAACAAAACCTATACTAACCTATGATAAGTGGTGTTCACCGATTCGTCGCTATTGCAGCAAATTATGCACTTTTTATTTCGTCCCATCATGCAATTATGACAATATTGTTCATAAATAATTTAATTCACACCACAAATAGTCACAAAGTCACTCAAATATACACTAAAACAACAAAAATCTCAACATACGCAATAACCACAACTACAATGACAGCCACATGACAGCTTTAGGGGACGCCGATTGTAGGTTGCCAGATTTACGACATATTAGAAGTTATTGCGACATTCCGCTATGAAATTTACCAATTTTGAGATTTCGTTAAACCAATACAAATTGTCTTCACGTAAATCAGTTACATTGCAAGTATATTTTAATGTATAGTTAAATACCCAGTTAAATACTTTGAGGAACATGTGTTCAAACTGCGGAAACTGCCAGATTTTGAAGAAACTGGAAGGTCCTTAAGCGGACGAAGAAGAGTGGCAATAGCGCTATAGATGTTGGCTGGCCAATATTCAAATTAGGCTCCCTCTAGAGATGTTAACTCTGTGGATAATCTGCTACTTCAACGCCGTAGGCTGTCGTTATTGAATGGCTGCTTGCCCGACTGTGGACCCCTCCCCCCTCCCTTTCCGCTTCATCCGTCTCGCGCATTCTTTGTCCGATCGAACAATAATGTTGATTTTAATGCAAAATAATTAAAAATTATTTCTTTTTTCAATTACTGATGAACAATTAAAAATTGATAAAATTGGTTTTACAATAATTAACGTTTTGATCATGGTGACTCTTCAAGGTAAGAAAGCAGGAAACTAAAATTGGTCGACCTTCGTTATTGTTATTGTGCATCATTTACCTATTATTACTGCGCTTGTTCCAAATAACGATATCCACGAAATCCGTTATTATTCCTGGTTGTTCAAAAACGCCTCAATGCCTCAAAATTAATGTGTACATTATTTGAAAAGCTGGCGTTGATTCAATTAGCAAATGATCCTTACGAGTTTTAAGAGAAGTTGACCTCAATAGAAGTTGTTTTCGTTTCAATCAGATAGAAAGAGAGTTCATAGTAAAATCTTATTTTATTGGAATAAAAGAAAAACAAATTCGCAGTAATGTTTATGTATTTTCAACGTACACTCACCTGACCTGGTATCCCACTAAGATCTACAGCATTACATGAAGCTAGTAAGCTGAGTGTTGAAACAGTCCCATACCAGTTTTGATTTAATCTCCTCCAGGAGTCCAAGGCCTTTTAAGCATACGAGAGAACCACAATAGCCCTTAGTTTCTACAATAGATATGACCTTGACCACAAACTAATCATAGAATGACTTCAGTTTGACATACTTTTCCAATTCCGTAGGTCAGAGTTCACCCTCACCTACAGAATATTTCATACTGAGTTGACAATTTTTACATTTACATTTCATAATCGCGAAGTCGCCATTTTTTGGCGATTTTCAGACATTTTTTATAACCCACGGCTGGACCGCGAGTTATGAAAAATAATTCACGTTGTTTGTTTATAGGTAGTATAATCTGTGGGGGCCTTTGCGTTATCTTCCCTTGTATTAACCCAAAGTGTATGACCGAGTACCACAATGCAGCGAATGGACTGTATGTGTATCTTCTTTGCCCCCAGCTTCACAGTAAAGCACCTTTTCTTGAGGATCACTCTATTCTCTCGTGTGTACAATCTGTATGTAGGAACCTTGTTGAGAGAGGTGATAGTGTGGTAAAAGTAAAGTCGGTGTCGTTTACTGCCATTTAACAAGTCAGAGAGCAGATGGGTTTAGGTTATGTCACAGACAATAGCTATATATATGATTTATGTTTGTAGAATAATCATTTTTGAGAAATTGTGCTCAACGTGGCAACCCAGCCCGAGCGTCTGTTTTCAAACGCTAGACGAAATGCAAACGTCGCGTCGGACAGTCGGTCAACCCTTCTTAGAGCCCGTCCAGATAAAGCGATTTACGCGCGAGTAGACTCGCGCGTAGTCAATTTATATTGCGTCCAGACGTCGCGTTTAACTTGCGTTTCTACGCTGGGAGGGATTTCCTTCCAGTTAAAAACATGGAGTTGGATACAGCAGTTGTTTCGTAGCGTGCATACTAGCGATGGAATCTTCGTAAACAAAGAGAAAGGCGACGATTCAACATGCATCCAATTCTACATGACAGAATGACGTACAGTATGTTTATAACACTATACCCAAAGCTGAGAGAACACAGTGAAAAGTGTTTCAGCTGTTTCTTCCCAGTTCCTACGTTTTATGAGTCTATTGGAATAATCGGATGATTCCATATCCCATATGGCTACTCTTTTTTCGACTGCGTCAATGAAAAGTTCTGATTCGAAGTTATCACGCTCCATTTTCAAAAACAAATACGCCCACACGCCACGGACTCGCGCGTTGTGCTGGACGCAACAATGTCGCCCAAGTATCTCGACTCGCGCGGACAACGGGCGAGTCGAGAGTCCCGCGCGTTACAAGCGTTTTACGCGCAAGTAAAACAACGCGCGAGAGCATCTGGACGGGATGTATGTAGCTCTAGTATCTCGGGAACGCGCGAATGACTACGCGCGAGTCTACTCGCGCGTAAATCGCTTTATCTGGATGGGGCCTTAGTGGGTCATACGATTTTCTTTAAGATAGTCAGCTGAGGAGTTGAATGGATATCGGAGTCGGGAACCATAAAGACAAAACAAGCGCTCGGTAAGGGTGAACCGTTATTAAGCATTTTTATACCGAAATATAGTTGTTCGTGGAATATCTAACACCATATCTGTCAAGTAAAAGTAGATAAAACAATGAATGAGTTTTATTTGCTTTCCGAACCCGTCGAGGCCTTAAAAACTGGTAGTTTTTATAGCGCGCGACAACAGGTTATGTTTGCTCATTGAATTGTCGCTACCCAAATCGAGCGTAAACTAATTCTGTTACATAAAATGGCGTCCGCTCAATAATTAGCGGGGCTTTGAGTGACTCTGCTATCGCAATTAGTGTTGATGTTTCTTTTCAGTAAGTTGCATCATATGGGAGTGCGACGAGATCAAGAAGGCGGACTTATCGATGCTCGACATCAGCTCCACGATAATCGGCAAGGTGGAGTCGATGCCCGAATGTCTGGACTACTTTTACGTGGGCGTGTGCTTCTCCGTCGTATTGGCGGCAATGCCGTTGGTCTGCCGCTTGTACTGCAGTACTTCCGACTCGCACTGGGCGAAGGCGCAACAGATCTTGGAGGAGATCTACTTGAACGTCACCGGTCGTTTGGAGGGGAACGACACGTACCTCACCGGGTGCAGGAAGGCTTTCGGCGAGACTGTGGGGCATTTGAGGCAGTACGTACGGCATACGTTCAACGGGGATGTCCAGTGAGTTGATCTCAATCTTTATCTTAATCATAACAATAATACCCTTTTATTCGTCAACAGAAACTGTTGCTACAATAATTTTTATGACTTGTCACATAATTTGAAATACATATCCAAGATTCCATACAGGGTGTCCCACGACGATTAAGACAACCAGTATTTCGGAACTGGGCAGTGGTAGAGAATTATAATATTGGGGCTGTAAATTAGAGCAAATGTGTCTTTTCTTGTCATTGTGTTACCCAATGAGGTATCTGTTTTTGGTCACGTGACGTCCGATTCAAAATTATGAATGGGACATCCTGTATATTTGTGCCTTTCTGTGTTCCTCCCGATAAAACAATTCCAACAAACTAGCATACTTGGGGTCTAAAGTTATTAATTCAAGAGCTACAGGTACTTAAAGGATTGTACCACTACCATTATGAAACACTACCAAAGTAATTTAACTGTAGGGGTACTGTAGTGAGCAATAGGTCACTGTCAAAACCGATACCAAATTTAGAAATAGCCAAAGTGATCAAGACGTCTAGCGGTGGAATTTAGAACCCAATGTTGTATGTGTGCCCGTGGTAACTAGATTCTTTTAGCATGCATGTGTACCAACTCAGAGAGAATGAAATCAAAACACAGAAATGTTATGATATGGTTTTTTTATTACTTGTTTCTTAACATTTGTTTTGTATTTATTAATCATGAGTGCTGAGTGTTTATGGTATGGTTTTATAACTTGATTCTTGTATTTATCAAATCATGAGTGCTTTGTATTTCATATATTTTACTGGTGAAGTATTTATATTGATATGTTGAAATATATGATTCAAAATGTCTTAATAATAGTGGTAAACTGGCTCTTGTGATTAATATTGTATAATAAAGAAATGGTTATAAACATTCACAGTCTAAATGATAAATAATAATAAGAATACATGGTGGGCTAACTCTCTGTTCAACATCAGGGAGAGAAATGTGGATAGAATGTGGAAAAATGTAAAATATCAGCATATATAAATAAATATAACCAACACATAAAGGAGTAAATAAAGGATGTAAATGGGATAGGTATATAAAATATAAGCATAGCATTGCAAGCATAGCAGCATAGCAAGCATAACAGCATAGCAAGCATGGTATCTAAGCACATAAATAGGTCAATAAATAAATATAAACAATAAACAACATATAAAAGGGCTGGTTAGAGGAAACGTATGGCTCGTGAACGCGTGATCATAACCCACTTCCACCTACGGTAAGTGATAGGCCGCCCCGGGGACGGTCAACTTAGTTTCCACAACCATAAAATAAATATCGTATATACATAAAGAGGATCAGTAAAGGTTGAAATAGATACACCTAAATAAGACAGAGTTGTCTCTGCTTACCATCAGCCTGCAATCCCTCAGGACCTAATACCTAGAGTAGACGTAAATCAGAGACCCAACACCATATAAAGTCGTCTTAAAAACCCGGATGTATAGTATACGTTGTCAAACACATAGTAGCCAGTCCACACTAGTTAATAATACAAACTCAAAAGACAACATACCTGCAAATATTCGTGAAAAAGACTCCAAAATGCGTTGTGTAAAATTTGGTGACCGAGTTCTCCCTGTTTGCAAAAACAACCCCCGCTCGTAATAAATAAACAAACTATGGCAACCAGTCTCCAAGGACTCCCTATTTTATTCAAGTGACAAAACCCAAAAGCATCACAGAACTGTAGCTTTGAGTCACAGATTGAAAATGACTATGGAACTATTTGCTCTATGAAGTCACTCATGATCTGACAAATATCAAAATATCTGAACAATATATGATGAATAATCAAATAAATTACTTATCTGAACTTCATCAAATGACTACACTCATACACTTAGATCCTATAATTTTTAAAATCATCCGTCGATGTCGTCAATATCAAACTTCGCTCACGTGACCGCTAAAGGTGCGTTCTAACGTCTGGCAGCCAGGAGCGCATTCCGGATCACCACGGTACATGTTATTTTTGAGAACTTCGATGCTGTGGAATGAGCTATCGGGGAATTTGTTTCCTGACGGCTACAACATGCTACGTTTCAAATCTAACGTGCACCTACACTTATCCTCTCGCAGCGCTTCTACAGCGCCATAGGCTTTCAGCCTTTGCGGAAGGCTCACCATAAAAAAACTTCTTGGCCCGATATTTTTTTAACAAATCTTGGAGACTGCTGTGTAAAGGAGTGCTTGATTTTTAGCTCTCACTGAAGAAAGCTATATTTGATAAGTACTGTCAGAACTGTGACATTCATTTTGAAAACCTAGAGGAAGATGTGCGAGCAGACAGAAGGAATTCTGCCGGTGCGCCATCTAGTACCCGAAGGTAACGCCAACCAAAGAGAAACGCTACTAGCAGCAGTAAACTCTTTGATGGAACGACAAGGCTCGTTCGCTTTTGCCACTAGAGGCACGGATTTTGACGCAAGCAGCGTAAAGCCGATATACGAGGGTTGCTCTATACCTCCGTCAATCCACCAGTACGCAGACAGCTGTTTCACGCTTATTAGCGATCATCAGTGCGCCATAGGTCGATTGACGGAAATAGAGAGCATCAATTTTTCCATGTTTAATAAACATGTGAAAGATGTGCGAGCAGACAGAAGGAATTCTGCCGGTGCGCCATCTAGTACTCGAAGGTAACGGCAACCAAAGAGAAACGCTACTAGCAGCAGTAAACTCTTTGGTGGAACGACCTCCGTCAATCCACCAGTACGCAGACAGCTGTTTCACGCTTATTAGCGATCATCAGTGGTGGATTGACGGAGGTATAGAGCAACCCTCGTATATCGGCTTTACGCTGCTTGCGTCAAAATCCGTGCCTCTAGTGGCAAAAGCGAACGAGCCTTGTCGTTCCACCAAGGAGTTTACTGCTGCTAGTAGCGTTTCTCTTTGGTTGGCGTTACCTTCGGGTACTAGATGGCGCACCGGCAGAATTCCTTCTGTCTGCTCGCACATCTTTCACATGTTTATTAAACATGGAAAAATTGATGCTCTCTATTTCCGTCAATCGACCTATGGCGCACTGATGATTGCTAATAAGCGTGAAACAGCTGTCTGCGTACTGGTGGATTGACGGAGGTATAGAGCAACCCTCGTACCTAGAGGAAAGATTGCGTAAATTTAAAGCAACCTATGAACTGTTAAACCAGTGAATAATTCTGGAATGTTGATTTTAGTAACGTTTGTTTTTTGATTTATTTTAATTTATATTAAATGTTAATTTTTAATTTATTTTAAATGTCAAATGCTTTTCCGGATACTTTCTTCTCTTTTTGTTGGTTTATAATAGAATAATTTTTATCTTCTTTGTATATTACTATACTTTATTTTTTTAATTTCGTACAATGCTTTTTGTTAAACTGTACTACATAATGCTTGTAAATTGTTCCTATGACTGGGTTCAAACCCGTTGGGATAAATCTTATTATTATTATTATAATAAAGCTTATGCAGAGCCTCTGTCTGTCCGTATACAAGAGATAGCCAAAACTACAGGTGCTAGAGAAAAACTAAACACAGATTCGGAACCAGCATGAAAAAACTAGTCCGCAAAAAATCCGGTTTTGTCAATATCGCTTCCGGTTTAAAAACAAAAATTTAAATTTGTATACCAACAAATTCCACAGTGAGAGCTCCGTTTGAATTTACTGGAGTAAATTCTTTCCTACTTTTTTTTTTTGGCAGGGACGTGGGCGTGTTGGTGATAACCTGCCTGCAACGTTGGATCCTGTCGATGATGATCTTCTTCCTGCTGACTATCGCCGAAAGGACCTTCAAGCAGCGCGTCTTGTACGCCAAACTGTTCTCGCATCTGACCTCGTCGAGGAGGGCGCGCAAGTCGGAGCTGCCTCATTTCCGGCTCAACAAGGTCATCAACATCAAGACGTGGCTGTCCGTCAGGTCGTACCTGAAGAGAAGAGGACCGCAAAGGTCGGTGGACGTCATCGTGTCCACCGCGTTTATCGCGAATCTCCTTTTGTTGACGTTTCTGTGCGTCGAGGTTCTGAAGGTAATGGTTTTCCCGAATTTTAGAGGATTTCTCACACATTTTTCCTAATTTATCTGATTTTGCCTTGTTTTACTTGATTTTTGCCAATTTTACCCGATTTTTCGATATTAGTTTTTCTGTATTCCCTGATATTTCAAGATTTTCCACGATTTTTACAGTTAACCCAACTTCTCCCGTGTGTTCCCGATTTTTCCAGACTTAGCCCGATTTTTCCCTATATTACACGATTTTTCTAGAGTTTTACGATTTCTTCCCGTTTCACCAGTATTTTTTACTTTTCCGTTTATTTTCAAGATTTTTCACAATTTTTAGTTCAGATTTTCCTAGTTTTTCACGTTTTCTTATTTTTTCCCCGATTTTTATTTTTTAGTGAATTTTCAAAATTATTCATGATTTTTACACTTTCACCCAACTTTTCCCGTGTGTTCCCGATTTTTCCAGACTTACCCCGATTTTTCTCTATGTTACACGATTTTTCTAGATTCTTACGATTTCTTCCCGTTTCACCAGTATTTTTTACTTTTTCGTTTATTTTCAAGATTTTTCCACAATTTTCAGTTCAGATTTTTCTAGTTTTTCACGTTTTCTCATCTTTTCCCCGATTTTTATTTTTTCCATGAATTTTCAAAATTATTCATGATTTTTACACTTTCACCCAACTTTTCCCGTGTGTTCCCGATTTTTCCAGACTTACCCCGATTTTTCTCTATATTACACGATTTTTCTAGATTTTTACGATTTCTTCCCGTTTCACCAGTATTTTTTACTTTTCCGTTTATTTTCAAGATTTTCCACAATCTTCAGTTCAGATTTTTCTAGTTTTTCACGTTTTCTCATCTTTTCCCCGATTTTTATTTTTTCCGTGAATTTTCAAAATTATTCATGATTTTTACACTTTCACCCAACTTTTCCCGTGTGTTCCCGATTTTTCCAGACTTACCCCGATTTTTCTCTATATTACACGATTTTTCTAGATTTTTACGATTTCTTCCCGTTTCACCAGTATTTTTTACTTTTCCGTTTATTTTCAAGATTTTCCACAATTTTCAGTTCAGATTTTTCTAGTTTTTCATGTTTTCTCATCTTTTCCCCGATTTTTATTTTTTCCGTGAATTTTCAAAATTATTCACGATTTTCACACTTTCACCCAACTTTTTATGCGTGTTCCCGATTTTTCCAGTCTGTTCCTCCGATTTTTCTAGATTTTCAAGGTTTCACATATTTTCCCCGATTTTTATCTTTTCCCCGAATTTTGAAGACTTTCCACGATATTCACAGTATTACCCAACTTTTCCCGCGTGTCCCAATTTTTCCAGACTGTCCCAAGTTTTTGTATATTGCCAAATTTTTGTAGATTTTCACGTTTTCTCATCTTTTTCCCGATTTTAATTTTTTCCGTGAATTTTCAAAATTATTCACGATTTTCACACTTTCACCCAACTTTTTATGCGTGTTCACGATTTTTCCAGTCTTTTCCTCCGATTTTTCTAGATTTTCAAGGTTTCACATACTTTCCCCGATTTTTATCTTTTCCCCGAATTTTGAAGACTTTCCACGATATTCACAGTTTTACCCAACTTTTCCCGCGTGTCCCAATTTTTCCAGACTGTCCCGATTTTTTGTATATTACCAAATTTTTGTAGATTTTCACGTTTTCTCATCTTTTTCCCGATTTTAATTTTTTCCGTGAATTTTCAAAATTATTCATGATTTTCACACTTTCACCCAACTTTTTTCGCGTGTTCCCGATTTTTCCAGTCTTTTCCTCGGATTTTTCTAGATTTTCACGGTTTCACATATATTATTCCTGATTTTTATCTTTTCCCCGAATTTTGAAGACTTTCCACGATATTCACACTTTTACCCAACTTTTCCCGCGTATCCCAATTTTCCCAGACTGTCCCGATTTTTTTCTATATTACCTACCCAATATTTCTAAATTTCATGATTTCTCTCATTTTCCCCGATTTTTCTTTTCCCTGAATTTGCAAGATTTCCACGATTCCTCCGATTACCTTTGGCCGGAATTTTCCCATTTTCCCGATTTTTCAATGTTTTCACAGATTTTTTCCCGCTTTATTAAGTTTTTTAGCGAATTTATCCGTTTATTTCCGATAGTCTCAGGTTTTTCTCCAGTTTTTACGGAGATTCCTCAATTTGTCCCAATTTTTCTATAATTAATTCCATTTTCATGCCGTTGAAGTTACCTTTTTTCCATTTCAGGATTCGATTGTCTTCTCGTTAGCTTACATGGAGGCCTTGATTTGGTGCCTGGGCTTAGGAATTTTTCTTCTAAGATTTATGACCCTAGGTACGAAGATTAACAAGAAATACAGAAACCTGTCCGTTTTGATAACGGAGCAGATTAACCTGCATCTACAAATAGAGCAGAAACCGCACAAAAAAGACGAGCTTAATGTCGCTAACAATGTTCTCAAGCTAGCTATAGATCTCCTTAAGGTAAGTTGTAGTATATCCCTAGATAATTCCCACTATAGTTGGGAAACTCCAATCTTTGACAAAACATCTTCGTTCAATTTAGCTTTTCTTGGCATTCACACGTTATTAGTATTTTTAAACTATTCGACTGCCCCTCGTAGACTATGACAGTTGACACTTTGACATTTTCTACTGCTAGCGCCACCAAGTGGCGGATTATTATAAAACCTCCTGGAGCTGTTTGCACGGTTTAAGGCCACTTCATAGGAGTGAACGTATACTGTATAAGTAAAGTTGTTCTTGGATTAACTTCACAGACGAGTTTTTACCTACATACTCATTATAATATATACCAACATCCCTAAATATTGAGTTTATTTTCCCTTTCAGGAATTAGAAAATCCCTTCAAGATATCAGGGCTCTCAGCAAACCCTATATTGTACAACGTCACCAAACTAGTAATTCTCTCTGCACTTTCTGGTGTGTTCTCAGAAATACTAGGGTTTAAGTTGAAACTGCATAAAATTAAGCTGAAGTAATAGAATAGATGTACCGTTTTCAATATAGGTCTTCAAAAAGCGACAGCCTACAGAGAAGTAGTACTTTTTTGTTCTGTAGTTGATTTATTTTTGATGTTATTAAAAGATATTCAAATGTTGCTTTGTCAATTCAAAAACGTTTATTTTTTATGTTTCAAAAACATAAAATTTATAAGTTAATTTTCTTATTTTTTATTTAATCGTTTTATTCGCTGTTGTTTGTAGACTGTCATTCTTTGAATGTTTATTTTGGGAACTACTATAACCAATACGCTTTTTTAGCATTACATGCTTTTTGTGTTTCAAAACATTTTATTGTGATAGTAGTTCGTTATAGATACTGAGTTTGTACAATGAAGTGAAATATATTTGTTTAGTTGATTATTTTTTTATGCCAGATCCTACAAAATTTCACCTGTTATACGATTTACCATTTCTGTCCATGATCCTGTTTCATCTACAAGTTGTCACTGTATAGCATATTCAACAATTCTGATTGACTACCTGGGACAATTCCGCATAAACTCAGTAACCACAGTTGCTTGTAAGAGTTTTTCTTTGAATAAAGAAAGCTACGTAAATCAAAAATAAAATTTATTTTATTTCTTCTTGACAAAAATGCTTAATAAAACTATCACTTTCGAGGTTAAAAGTCAAATTCTTTTACGAAAACGAGATATCGTATTGTTGATATTTTCGTTCTTAAAAAAAAAATGATTGAATACGTAAGACCTTTTTCTACTTTCAATGCGGACTCTGGAGAAAAGCATAAGTTATGTTTCAGAACTTATGTGACCTACGTTACAATATAATAAGTACAAAGTTTACTATTAAATAGCTGAATATCTACAAAAATTATCTGCAAAAATGCAACAGCTTAAAGATCTCATCGTAAGAAACTAAAAGAGTGACTATACTGGAATTTGAATTGCGGAAGATACTGAATAAAAACTAGTTTTAAAAGCCTACTTTTGAGAGACATAGTCATATTTTTTCTCTTGATGAGATCTTTACGCTGTTGTATTTTTTGCAGATAAGTTTAAACCATCCCTTATATGCACTAGTTAAATAAGATCTAGTCCTTTTTTTCTTTGCACTATTCTTAGGTGAACTGACATAAGATACTTGTCACTCAGATCACAATTTTCCTCTAGTCCACATATTTTATGAAAGTCTTTCCGCTTCAAGTTTTGATTGCAGCCTTATCAGATGCAGTTGCTCTAAAAGGACAAGCCTTTGTAATTCTGTGGTACTTAGTTGTCTGGACTCGTCCGTTTCTAAGTGTTCTAATGATGACCCTTTATTTTTGGTACCTGCAATGATTTTTCTATCAGTTACTTCGCTCCTCCAGAAGAGTGAATTCTCCACAGAGTTAACATCTCTAGAGGGAATGTAAACAACAAAATGCACAGGTCGCTGACCAGCCAATGTAACGGAAATTTTGACAGCTTTAGGGCATTACCAGTGGCGTACGATTTTATATTAAAATTGGATGTTCATTAATAGATTCAATTATTACTGTGATGTTACAAACTGATACAATAAGGTGTATTAGTATTTAGCTATACTTAGAGAGTTACTCTTATTATAACTTGATTGTAACAGTTGATAATTTATTATTACCATGAAGTGTTTCCCCATATTTTACCGCTACTGAAAACAAAAACAAAACCTATACTAACCTATGATAAGTGGTGTTCACCGATTTGTCGCTATTGCAGCAAACTATGCACTTTTTATTTCGTCCCATCATGCAATTATGAAAATATTGTTCATAATTGATTTAATTCACACCACAAATATACACTAAAACAACAAAAATCTTAACATACGCAATACAATGACAGCCACATGACAGCTTTAGGGGACGCCGATTGTAGGTTGCCAGATTTACGACATATTAGAAGTTATTGCGACATTCCGCTATGAAATTTACCATTTTTGAGATTTCGTTAAATCAATACAAATTATCTTCACGTAAATCAGTTACATTGCAAGTATATTTTAATGTATAGTTAAATACCCAGTTAAATACTTTGAGGAACATGTGTTCAAACTGCGGAAACTGTCAGATTTTGAAGAAACTGGAAGGTCCTTAAGCGGACGAAGAAGAGTGGCAATAGCGCTATAGATGTTGGCTGGCCAATATTCAAATTAGGCTCCCTCTAGAGATGTTAACTCTGTGGAATTCTCAAAGTGTTGCAATGTACACCACCTTCACCTGAGAAATAGTACAGGAAGAAGTTCTGTTAGTGAAACAGGAAAACCGTGTCCAGTAGATTTAATAACCTGGAATTTGCAGTGCATTTTCAAGATAACCACCAAAAAAATTATAGAAATAATATTGACCACCCAAGGATGACGACGATATAGGTTTACGTATCGAGCAAGACCATCGGCGGCCCGATATACCGGGGGTTCTTGAAAAATAACTGATACAAAGTGCTGTGTGCAAACTTCGTACATTAAAAATGATTTATAGAATTTTGTTAATCCTCATACAAGAACTATCATCCTAAATGTCCCTGCAAATAAACGAGATGGAACCCGATCGGTAGCGATGTCTTGTCAATTAGGGATTCACGTGATTCGCCTCTGTGGGACCAGCTTTAAACGGCCGACGCCTTGATTTGTCTGTTTTGGTGTCCCAAAGCTAGGAGTGTATGGAGTGAAATCCGTTTAAAAAAATCGATGTTTCCATAAGAAAAATGGTCATGGTTAATCCAGAATTGAACAGCTCATTCAAATCAACAACAGATGTCAATAAAACACAGTTTAAAGCATGAATACAATTTATTACAAAGGTACTTTACATTTATATGGGTACGTAAGTACATGATCAAATAAAAGTTATATCATTGTACAATAATATAGAATATACTTTTACAAAATTATACAAACATTTTTTATGTACAAAATAGCCTTCAATTCTAGATTTTAACAACAGTGGAAGAATATAATATGAAATAGCAGAAATGATAATGGTTAACATAAAAATAGGAACCAAAGTGCCAAAGCTGTCCAAAAACTATTGAGGCAATGACTGAATGTGTAGATAATGTATGAATCGTGAAATTAATTTGAAAAATGGGTAAGCTGAAGGAGCTAGCAGTACCTGAGTAACACGCAAGGTGATGTGCCAACAAATAAAACAATTTCCAGTTTAAACAAGCTTTAAAAAAGGCTCAATGGTTTAAAAAATATAAGGAACTGTTAATATTGATCAAAAATTATGTCTTTGATAAATGTTGTTTAAAAATTATAAACAATTCATTAGCACACATTCAGTACGATTTAACCAGCAGACTGGGATCTCCAGAATTTAATATAGGAAATAACTTAGTAAACGCTAAAAATAAAAATAAATAAATACTTATAGGAATACTTCCTAATTTTTATGGCAGAACTGAAAGATTTTGATAATACTAATGGAATGAGCACCATAAAATAAACATAGTTTGTTTCATTGTTTTTTTTTCGGATTTTGAACACATAAATGATATTTCTTGATTTCCAATGTAAGAAAACTTTTATTATATATATCTTTTATTCACCGAGCTTTACTAGTCCGTCAATAAAACTACATGTGATGAAATTAAAACTGTCTATCATCGTTTCGTTTGCTTCTGCATTTTTTTAGTACAATATTATTATTAAAATAAATAATATTTAAATGATTTTAAAATTATTCTAAACTATTTTTCAAACAATTTTGTACTTCAGAAGCGCCCGAAATGTTAGTAAATAGTGTTCAATCCAACAGATGTGATTTTATTTGTGTTCCAGTAAAGCCCAGCGAATCTAAAGGCTGTATGTCACGGTCTTATGTTTCATCCTAAATATCGGACAAAGAGTTTGACAAAAAATATTATAATAAAAATGGGAAGGATTAGTGATTCCTCCTGTATGCAACGGTCAAATAGTTCGTAACAAAAATTGGACAAGAGCATGCGCATTAGTAGCACAGTCATGTCATATGACTGTTGACAGTTATCGTTTCTGTCAAAGTCCTTGTCGTAGTGTCAATTATTCCATTCCAAGCCATGGTCCTCGTTTTAACGTTCTGTACATAATGGGCCTATACCGTGATCTCAAATTGATCAATTTATTTACTTCGGTATTATTTTTGATGATACATAGGACCGTTTACTGTAAAAAGTCAGCAGAAAGCTTGAACCAAGTGAGAATAACACTAAAAAGAAAATTGTACTGTAATTTGAAATAGCCGATGATGACGTCGCCTGTAGGGAACCAATAAGAAGTGTCCTTTTTGTAGGGAACCAATGAGAAGCGTCCTTTCGTGGTCCGATGACTACGAGCGGATGCTATTGTTTTGTACCAGTGAGCTCTTATTGGTTCCCTACAGGTGACGTCACGGCCTGGGCGGGAGGTGTATGGATTCAAAAAATTCAATATTTAGAGCAATTTTTTTCGGTTATAAATACGATAGAAAAATTTTGTAAAATTATTTATGGCATCTACGTGGTGTCAGGGTTCGTTTAAGCCAATAAACAAAAAATGTGGTATAGGCCCATTATTTAAACTAAGTTTGTATTTTTTTTCTAACCTAATATTCGTGGTTGTTATTTTATTGCGAAGATGTGTGCTTGCATTTGACTTTTGATTAGTGTTGATTATTTTGCGAAAATATTCGGATATCGAATTCGGATATCAGAATATACAGGGTGGGGCATAAAAACCAAGTGTTTTTGAAATAATCATAAAATTATTAGTCTTTATTCTAAAAAAAAAAAAATTATTGATAGTAGAACATAGCTGATAATATACCATTTTGAAATATCTAAGTGCAAAAATTACATCTGGCATATGATGCAGCCGTTCACGGAAATTGCACTCCACTGTTTCCAGCATGTCTCTGTTGATTTTTGAGAGATTCCATTGCGAATCGCTTCCTTCTCTGCGTCTAACGTACGAGGCTTGGCCCTTTAAACAGGTGACTTGACTTACCCCCATAGAAAAAAAATAACAAATTGTTAAGGAGGGAGACCGAGGAGGACATGGAATGCCAGCAAACCTCGAAATTGAACGATTTGGAAACAGGTGGCGAAGAACAGCCATGGATGCTCTGGCGGTGTGTGCCGTGGCCCCATCTTGCTGGAACCACAAATCTTTGATATCCACACCTCTTCTTTGCAATTCGGGTATGAAAAAGGTATTCACCATATGAATGTAACGTTCAGATGTTACTGTAGCGGTGACCCCATTTTCTCAAAAAAATATGGGCTAATGATGCCATGCCATATGCCACGCGTTGTTCTAACGTCTACCGCTCCATGATGGCAAGTGGCAAGTAAGAAAGTGAAATGGTTTGAGTCAAGGAATAGATTGTAATAAACCGCGCGCTCCTCCCTTTTCTAATATATGAGTACTACTCAAACTAAAAACACTTGGTTTTTATGCCCCACCCTGTATTTATATACCTATTTTCATAACCAAACCATAACCTAACTTTCCAAATGTCACCAGCATGACATTAGAATGCACAGTTCTCAACTCGCAGTTTCACATAAAATTTGCCAAATATTTAGAACACGTCCTAAATATTCGAACAAATTGGATGTAAAAGTGCGTAGTAGCGAATGCGCAGCCATCTTGTTTCTTGTCGTAGTTTTTGTTAAATATTTAGGATGGAAAATAGGATCGCGACATACAACCTTAAAAGACAACATGATAGGTTTCTGATTACTTCTGACATAGCTTGATAAAAGTCACATCACAAGAGGAAATGCTACGAAGTAATAAGTACATAAAAAAACTTTCTTATCTAATCGGGATCAACAGGAAAGGCAAGTATTATCGAACGGCAAGTGATGTGATTGCGCGTAGTACCTGACGAGTACCCTCACTCACCAAAGAACCCTTTTTTCTTAGGCTTCACAGCACTACCGGTACTACCGCTTCGGCTTCTGTGTTCTTTCGCACCTTTAGAAGGGTCGTACTTCTGAGAACCTCTGGCATCTATAGGAACTGGAGGTAATGGCCTTGAGGGAGGATAGTCGCTGTAGATGCCCTCTTTGTACAGAGCATGGGGATTTTGTTGCTGAAAGGAGGGAATTTATTATGAAGAGGCACTGGTTTATTTTCTTTATAGTAGGGTATTCGAGGATATATAAATGGACTAGTATCACGAATTTTTTATGGCGGTATATGATAGAGTATGGCATAAAAACCTTCTCATATTTTTCCGCGATTTTTTTGGGCACGGGAAAGTCGAGAAAATGAGGAAAATATTTGAATTCCTCTAGTCGCGTGACGTCTTGAGACTATAGGAGAACTGCCAATCGGATGACAGGTATGTGTGCCTTGTTGCCGTTCTAACTTAAGTCGCAATGTTCAGTGCATACCTTTATGTGAACCTCTACACACGCTAAAAAATACATAGTTTGATATATACGTATACGGCACAGAGTTAACATCTCTAGAGGGAGCCTAATTTGAATATTGGCCAGCCAACATCTATAGCGCTATTGCCACTCTTCTTCGTCCGCTTAAGGACCTTCCAGTTTCTTCAAAATCTGGCAGTTTCCGCAGTTTGAACACATGTTCCTCAAAGTATTTCACTGGGTATTTAACTATACATTAAAATATACTTGCAATGTAACTGATTTACGTGAAGATAATTTGTATTGATTTAACGAAATCTCAAAAATGGTAAATTTCATAGCGAAATGTCGCAATAACTTCTAATAATATGTCGTAAATCTGGCAACCTACAATCGGCGAACCCTAAAGCTGTCATATGGCTGTCATTGTAGTTGTGGTTATTGCGTATGTTGAGATTTTTGTTGTCTTAGTGTATATTTGAGTGACTTTGTGACTATTTGTGGTGCGAATTAAATTATTTATGAACAATATTGTCGTAATTGTATGATGGGACGAAATAAAAAGTCCATAGTTTGCTGCAATAGCGACGAATCGGTGAACACCTCTTATCATAGGTTAGTATAGGCTTTGTTTTGGTTTTCAGTAGCGTAAAATATGGGGAAACACTTCATGGTAATAATAAATTATCAACTGTTACAATCAAGTTATGATAAGAGTAACTCTCTAAGTATAGCTAAATACTAATACAACTTATTGTATCAGTTTGTAACATCATAGTAATAATTGAATCTATTAATGAACATCCAATTTTAATATAAAATCGTACGCCACTGGTAATGCCCTCAAGCTGTCAAAATTTCCGTTACATGTTGGCTGGTCAGCGACCTGTGCATTTTGTTGTTTACATTACCTATAGAGATGTTAACTCTGGTATACGGCCAGTGAAGCCACAGAATTCGCATAGGTTAGAAGGAGTAAACAAGAACTATGTTTGTCTGCACAGTCCTAAAAGAAATGATTCAGCGGCAGCTTCATGATCGTGGAAGGTCGCATAGTGGCCGCGATATGGTCCGGGAGGTGACGTCAAATTTCATCGAACCATTAAACTGAGGCTGGATTTTTTAATGCAGACTTTCTTAATGTTGATGAGAAAAAATATCTATGTTAGCTGGTCCAGATCCGTGACCTAAGATTTTGAGAGCCTGCGTAAGTGGCAAAAAAGGGGACCCACGTGGCTGCGCGATGAACAACGTCTGCCTTCGATAGTGGGAAGCAGCAGCCTTGTGCGCGGTTAGTGCTTGGGTGGGTGATTGAATTGCACCGGGCGCACGGGCATTCAGTTTGGACCTCGTGAAAATTTCGTCAATACCGCGATTTGGAAGTTGACGAGGCAACAATGCACTGCTGTTGTATGGCGCGCATCGCACCGATTGGATACATTTAAATTCCTTTTTTTTAAACTTTAAAAAAGAGTTACTAGTAAACAAAACGATACAGAGAGTAACGAAATGCAACAGTACACCCATTTTGTATACACTAAGAGCCGTATGATACACAAAAGTTTTTCCATGAATATTTCTCTGAAATTTATGAAAAGATTATTGAAAAGTATTTTGCGGGAAAAAATGGTTAGATTTTTCCTCAAACATCAATCACCTTGTATTCCACACGGCATAAACTGAACCGAAATTATATGTCATGCGCATGCTCTTTTGTGTAGCAAATGTCACCTATGTCAACGTTTTATGATATTTTTTAAAATTAACCTTATACTTTGTGAATTTCTGCAATTGTTATATTCGGCTTCTTTTCCTTCTGGACGCCTCTGATGGCTCTTAGCGCGGTTTGTCGCAAGTTTCTGTTTTTATAATTCGCCGATTTTACTAAATATAAATTGGGCCGCTTTCTGTACTCTTATAGCAACATTAAAACTTCTCGCGGTTCCAAGAAGACATGATGAATACGCACCAAATACGAAATCAACTAAACAAACACTTTAGGTAGATACTCACAACACAAAGTACAAAACCCTAAAGTCAAAGTTAGGTTAGGTTACAAAACATGAAATATATAAGGTGACAAAATGAGTATTTAATGATTTTATAACGGGCGGGCCAGCCCAAAGGATCCGTCCGACACGGGAATTCCCACTGCATCCAGGTGCAACCCAGGTAGTCGCTGCTAAGTGTGTGTTGCAAATTGAAGGAACCTCCTGATGTAGCGCGTCCATGCCGGATTTCTAACCTCATCACTCACGGTCACGTCAATGCTGTCAAATGTTATATGATCTAACTAATTTTCAGTGATCTGCGCATGAATTCGCACATATTTCAACCAAAATACTAGAAACTATAGAACAAGTTTTATATTTTTCTGGCGAATTATATGATAATAAATTTCATATAATTTTTTGACGTATGATACGTCAAAATCGTTTAGCGAATTTTTTCACTATAAATTTCAGAATAGTTTTCATGGAAAAACTTTTGTGTGTCATACGGCTCTAAGAGGTTATAATGATTTAATCGTTGTTTTTAAACTCATGATACTAGTCCACTGCGAAATCTCCAATGCAGCCAACAGCTAAAAAGAGACACCTAACCCTTCATTCATCCTACATTCCCACCACGTCCACAGCCAGGCGCACTAAGAAAGCAGTTTCGGTGGAGCGCATTGACGTCTTACTGTAAGCGAATATTGCATGTTGCCAGGTTGTAAGTATGCTTGTAGCCAGTTTTTGGCATGAAAATTCTCAATATTTGGCATAAACAAATGAAAATCGCCAGAAATGGCGGCTTCGCGGTTTTGAATGTCAAAATTGTCAAAACCGAAATGCCCAGTTTAACATATTATGCTCATAGTAGCAACATATAGATATTGGGAAGCAGTACTTTGAGTATTGGTTCGATGAATGAAATAGCTACTCTTTAATTGAGTTAAGTTGCTTTTTAGCATAAACCGAATGTCGGGAGTGTTAAATGAGTGTTCCACAAAAAAGAGTCTGTTTGTTGTCGTACCCGCAGGTTTCTATACCTCATGCTTTTAAGCGGGTCACATAAACAGTGCTCGGATACTCAAACTAAACGCTCAGGTACCGGATTTGGTAGATAGATGGCGAACCAATACTTTTACAAAGTACTGCTTCCCAATACCTATATGTTGCTACGATTAGTATGAGTTTTGCCAGCTAGGCACTATCACACTGACGAGCTTTAATAAAAGCGAAATGACGTCGTCTGTGATTGGTTTCGGATGAATGAATGAATGAAATAGCTACTCTTTAATATTATGCTCATTGAGCCAAAGATGTGCGATAAAATTTTGTGTTTGGTTCAGTAAATCACGACTTGAAGCATAAAAAGATGAAAATGAAAAAATTGCAGAATAAAAATTACAAAGACGGTCGTATCTAAAAAATTAAAGATTTTTCTCTTTACAATACTTTGCCTATATTCAAATGGAAAGTATAACTGAACATTTTCTTGTAAAACGTTTAGGTTTAGGTGCGGGGTAAAACATTATGATGCGCCACTGTAACTACTGATGAAAAGAATTTAAGAAGTTTACCTGTATCCTGTTTGGATATCTTCCACTGCGTATATCATTGGCACTAGATGTCAGCCTGGAGTTCCTTTGGAGGAAATCAGGGGTTTCTAGGGGTTGAGGGGTTGGAACTTGAGGAAGATGCTGGGGCTGAAGACGTCCCATCATCACACCAGATCTTCTTACGACACTTGGACTGTTCCTGAAATTAATTGGATCAATAAGTAAAGAAATTCAATCGCAATAACAAAAAAAAGAAAAACAAATTGTTTACCATCGTCTTAATTGTATATAGTATTCAGAAATATTCCATTCTACGTTAAAAAACACGGTATTTTCATGGTTCAGGAATGATTACAGCAAAATCAATAGATATGTTGACCTCTACTGCGTTACTGCATATTTTTTCATCATAAACGCAAATTCCGAAGTCTTATACATAAATTTTGAGGAGCTGGCAACGCCGACATAATTTTCGTGCGACTTATTTACGGTAAAAGCTCGACTGTCAAACGTTTGTTTTGTTTGTGCGTCTTTTATGCTTGGCCAGTAAAATCGAATTCGCTATTTGTTGGTAACTGTAGTGAAGTTGTACGGACTTGCTGTGCTATATTCGAGTGTAGTTTAACAGTTTTTGGAGATGGAACTGAAAAAGTGCAATGTTTGTAACATGGGTTGCATTGGAAGAATTTTCAGGTTAGTTGGCGTTACACATGTTTACAATTTGAACTGTCACTGCGAGGTCACAGCTGATCAATGTTTGGAGGCTGGAGTTTCAAAGATGATGGCTTTGAGCACGTCATGTTGAAGTGGTTTGTTTACTACCTCTATGTTCAGTTGCTACTCTGAGGAGCAAATCGACCTGGAGGGTAACAATAACAATAACTCGTCACCTGAAATAAGGTGAATCCAAAGTTTTTTGTTAAGTAATCTACGCCTCATTCGACGATACCAATACAAAATTATATACGTATTCACGTCCATTCGCAAGAAAACTATTAAAAAATAAACCGAAAACCCGAGATTGGCTGAAAATCTGTTTACCACCGTTTTCCCTGTGAACATATTGTCACGACGGCCACTTTTTCTGTACTCCAAGGAATCAAACTAGACGTAACTTTCACTGTTTTACTTCACAACTCAATACAATATCTCTTAACCTTATCTCAGCTACAATTCAGCTCAACTACTCTCGCCACGCTACCCGTGGCGCCGTATATACACTTCATCGAACCGTTTAGAGAGTTCGAGATATCCAGATGACATTCTAGAACGCCCATCCGCCATTCCCGAAAACTCTAGACGATTCGATGACGTTTACACGTCAAAGATCTAACCTAACACTTTGACTTTACATCCTGCATGACAACTAATACATAATACATGAATACCATAATATACAGTATGTTACAAGATCATTCGGTTTACGCCTATTCGTTAAAATTACCAAAACTCTGATTTGACTGCATCGTGTGAACGGGCTGTTATAACTATGTATTTATTTTTATTATCTCACCTGTCGTGGATCTGGCCATACATATCACATACTTTATCGCTGACAATGATCTGCTTAGGTCCCCTGGATTGTCCGTAAATAGACTCTTGGTTAGATATCACACTGCCACTATAAGAGGGTTCTTCCTTGTGTACATAACCTCCAAATTGACCAAAAATCTCGTTGTCTCCCATGATGATCTCACGTTTTGGCAACTCCGCACCTCTTCTCGCATAGCTACTATCGTGGGGTGGTTTTCTGGCCAAGGGCGGTCTTCTGTCGTAGATACCTGACGAATTTTAGGGTTATATACTACTCGCAAGTGAAAACGGAACACTGAGAAAAAAATGGAGTCAAGTTGATTGACTCAGTACTTCCCACACATTCCGATGATACCAGTTTTATTATTTTCCCACAGCATGAAACTATAGTCTAGATGCCCCTGCAATCAAATCATGGCTCGTCCGACTGCAAAAAAAGTGTTTTATTCTACTAGGTGCTTCTTTCACAGGTCAATGGACAATATATCATGAATACAACAAATTTTTGAGTTTTACAAACGCCCACCCCAGAACCATCCCAATTTCACCCCCAACCAAAAAAATTTTTAAAATGATCAGGAACCCCTAAAACGTCTAAAACGAAGTTTGAGGTGTTTTTTATATTTTTAGTTTTTTTTATTATTGCCGCGCCGCCACTGAAATGATTTCTAAAAACCATACGCGCTTTCCGTACTCGTCGCGGTAATAAATCTGTATCAAAATGTCATTGAAGTCAATTCAGAAGTTTCCACGTAACACAATACAAAACGATCCAAAGTAATACTCGTATGTATTTTGTATGCATCAGAAAGTTCAAGTCCTTTGGTTTCTGTAATCGGCAAGGCAATGTTCGGATGGACCTAAAAAAGTGTATTATGCCGCTAGGTCTTTCTCAGGTCAGTAGACAGCCCATTATGAGTAGAACAGATTTTTCAGATTTACAACCCCCCACCCCCCCAACCACCCTAATTTCACCCTCACTCCAAAAAAAAGTAGAAAATGATCAGGAACCTGCCTAAAAACGAAGTTTGAGCTGTTTTGATATTTTTAGTTCTTTTAATATTGCTGCGCCGCCACTGAGACGATTTCTAAAAATCAGACGCGTTTTCCATCCTCGACAAAGTAGTAATACTGTGCCGAAATTTCATTAACATCAATTCAGTAATTCCAACATTATAAAATACAGAACGATCTAAAGCAATACTCGTATGTATACATCGGAAAATTCTCTAAGTCCCTTGGTTCCTGTAATACACAAGGCAATGTTCGGATGGACCTAAAAAAGTGTATTATGCCGCTAGTTCTTTCTCTCAGGTCAGTAGACAGCCCATTATGAGTACAACAAATTTTTCAGATGGGGGTGGGGGGTTATAATCCCCCACCCCCCATCCACCCCAATTTCACCCCCACCAAAAGAAAGTAGAAAATGATCAGGATCCCCTAAAACACCTAAAAACGAAGTTTGAGGTACCGATCTTCAAAATTGTAGTAACATTACCTACTACGACCCTACACCATATCACTACCCAAATTTCATCAAAATCTATGCAGCGGTTACTGAGATTAGGAGGCTAGAAAAACGCCAACAGACGGACAGACAGACAGACCGACAGACAGGCAGACAGACAGACCGACCGACAGACAGACAGACCGACGGAAATGAGTGACGTGGATTTTCGTTATGTAGACATCATAAAACGCCCAAAAAGTATATTATCTCAAAATCGAAAATTTTCGCGATCACAATACTCCCCTCACCTATCGGTGTGGGAAGTAAAAGGGTTGCGGTTGATGAAATGCGGTAGGACTAAATACAATAATAAGCTTAGTTTAATTAATTTTAGAAGACTGCCATCTCAGTTATTTCTGTATCTCAATATAGTAACCTTCTTGTAGCTGCATAGATCCGTGACGTGTCACCCCTCTTGGTGCTGCGTTTTGTAGTTCCTGCTCTGGAATATTCGGCCACCTGTTCTGTTGTATCTGCGGTACATACCTCGGGTACAATTCGTTAGGATTACCGTATACACCTTCGTTTATGTTCACAGAGTATCTTGCTGGATACTGGACATTAGTGTCTGCAAAATAAACACAGACTAAATTAGATATTTCTATTGACTCTGTACGATATTGAAATATACACAGTGTCCCAAGACGAATCCCGAAAACTTTAAGGGTAGAGGTTGAGAACTATCGATAGTGGATACCATCGATTATTATCGATAGTCGTAATCCTCACTATCGATCATTATCGGTAGTCGTAGCCCTCACTATCGATTATTATCGATAGTATTCGATAGTATTGTTACAAGTCTTTGGTCCGAATAGGCAAGAATACACTTGTGTATATATATCGTACGCTGTCAGGTTCTGGAACGATTCGCGTCGTTCCCGACATCGCGACCAGTTTCTGGAAGACTCAATTCTAGAATTCACGCCGTCCAGGGCCGGACTGGCATAGTATGTAAAAAGGTAATTTCAAGAAAAACTGTTTCGGCGGGAAAATCTGTTATGAAATTTTTTCTAAGACGAAACGTTATAATGAAATGAGCTTAATGTAATATTGTAATTTGAAGTAAGCTGATCTTTTTTTTCTCTTATTGTACCGAACTGTTGGAGATTGTGAGTTGTCTATAACAGACCCTTCTGTAATATGTTGATCTTCGGTAGTGGTAGTGCCAGTACTATCAGTGTCTGATGCATTTTTTGACACTGCGTAGAATCTAAAAATTGCAAAAAACTTAATTTCTTGGAGAATTTGAGGAATCTAAAATTGCAAAAATAACTCGATACTTGTAAGGTGAAGATCATACTACAAAGGGAAACGGATCTACTAATCTGACTTTATTTTCTTTTTGCCTTTTGATTAGAACTTTTCCATATTTATATTTCGATATATTATTTTTAATAACTTCAAACCTCAAACGAAATGGAGAACTATGAACGAGAACGTAAACAATGAACAGAAAATAAATGAGAAAATATCACAGAACATAAGCGTGGACCATAACAAAACTAATAGCGTTTTTCACTGGTCGCACTCGGGCTGCACTGGATTTCTGTTTTGCATTTCACTGGCAGTTCCAGTGCAAATTTTTTTAAGAGCACGCATTTCACTGGCATTTCTGCACTCGGAGCGGTCGAACTGAGTGCAATAATTTCGCACCGATTTCAAAGTGAGTGTCGTGGAAGTGAACCAAGAAAATGACAGTAGGTTTGAGCGGGAAACTTCAAAGCATAGAACTGTGTTTCATCTGTTTAAACTTTCGATCTTTGAATACAGTAATATCTAGTTGATTTTCACTATTTTCAGTCAGAATGAGTAGAGTGAACGAAAAAATGAAACTTTTAATTTCCTTGTTTGAATTGGCAGAATTCAGCTCATCTTCTGAGGATGAACAAATAAAAAAAATATGCAAAGGTTGTTGTCAAAACAAGTTGATGTTTCTTGATGTGTATTCCACTGGAAGAACCCAGTGCAAAAGTGTTAACTTAGGTGAACTTTTTCAGTATTCTGCACTCGCACGGGGTGCACTAAAATGTGCCCAGTGAAAAACGCTATAATTAACATGGTTATCGTTGACGGTTGACTGTTATTTGTTACATCGCATACGGTTGTCACTTGTCAGCGCTCAGTCATCTGTCACTAATTTTTAGTCGGTGGGCGTGTCCACCATTCAAGGTTACCATCGAAAACAACCGATGGTAAGCGAGGGACTATCGATTGCATTCGATAGTAGGAAACTATCGATATTTTCGATAATACTATTGATAGTTCTCGACCTCTATTTAAGGGATGATTTCTGGCATCGACTTACATATGATAGAATATGATTAAATTGTATGTTTATTCTTAATAGTAAAAAAGTTGGAATTCCATTCGGCCATGCCTAATCAGATCGTGAAATGGTTAATGTGTGGGCCCCTACAAGCAATACAACATATGATATTTGCTGTACAAAATTGACGAAAACATTCAAAATACCCGTTAGCGTAATCCGACCTTCTCCATTTTTGCAAGGAATTCCCGAAAGTGAAAGTGGGCCACACTCGTTTCAGTTATCTTTACAACCAAACTTCAAACGTTGATTTCTTTGTGACAAATGCGAACTTCGGAATAATTCCTTTTGATATCGGCTTCACATTCTGAAACCTAACTGCGATTTCTTTTTTCTGCATTTTTTTGTGCTTGAATTTTTGTACCTTTTGATTGATATTTTGTGAATATCATAGATAATATCTATACAGGGTGTACAATTTTGAGTAATCACAACGTATCAGCCATTGAAGGAAAATGGCGACTGACTATCTTGTCAAAGTCTGGAAGGATGTTTTACGAAAGAACTGAAATGCCTATATTTTTCGATCGTCATTGAACAGCATTATTTTTTACATTTTGTTATAGCCCTTAAGGGTCTAGGGTATAGCGCGCGAAATTGAGAATCCAAGAAAAGACGTATTCTCGTGTTAGCGAGGACGCGTGGCCACCTGTTCCCTTTCTCCAGTATGTGTGTCTAAGATGAGGGGAGATAAGTCCAAAAATCCAAAGGTAAGGTCCAAAGGTCACTATAGAAATTAATTTCACATTTCCAAGCTCCTAACGTTACCTTTAAACTTACAGTAATGAATCAAAAAGCAAATTGAAGAAGAAAGCTTGCGCTCTGTCACCTATTTGACCTTTTTTTGATATCGTGTTTGGTTACTAAATTACACACATTTGAAGAATGTATGATTTTGCATTGCGAGTTTTTTGCACACTAAAACACTTTTTTGAGAAAATCGCATATAGTTGTCATTCATTAAGATCTTAACTGTCACCTTCTGAAATACTGTGTAATTTGAAAAACCAGTGAGTTCTGTTTGAAATGGGAATCAGTGTTTTAACATGGCAAATACATATGTATAATTTATGTTTGTTAACAATTCCATACCACCAGTCTGCAATGTTCCAAAGATGTTTCACCTATAATGCCGCAAAACAGTATAATGCGATAGATAATACCTTGAAGTCTTTACCAGTTGACAGATTTAAAAAGAAAATGAAAAACATTTTATTGCTAGCGTAATGCTCAATCTCGAGTGATATATTTTTTTTCTTCAGTGTTACTGCTAATACTGTTGTTTATAATATATATACATACATTCCCTGTTAGCTTAGATTTAGGTGTTAGTTTAGAATGTAGATTCATATATGGGTTAAATGTAAGAATAGCCTTAGGCTAAATTTCGCCCAAATAAAGTCGTTAAAATAAAATAAAATAAATGAAAATAATATTTGACTGTAAGAATAATCTACATGTTAAACTTCTTACTTCTGGGTCCTGCACCGTTTTGTCCAGTTTGCCTCCTAGGTAGATTCTCCTCGAAATGCCTAAAGCTGACTTTCTTGTATTGAGGGTCGTCCTGTTGTTTCACTGGAGTTGTTAAACTGCCTCTTTTGAATATCGGTCTGTAAATAGACGAAGTCCTGTCGGAACCATCTATGGTCCGCCTTTCTGGAGTGTTTCGTTTGAAATGTTGCCCGTAAAGTGGCTCGTTTTGGTATATCACTGGTTTCTGTTGAAGCACAGGATGTTGTCTGAGCATCACCGGCTCTTTGCTAGAAAAAAAATGTTATAGTTAAATAAAAATATCTCTCATGTGTTAGGGGAATTGGTAAGGGTTCGTTTTAGCGAAGCTCGAAATGGGGGTTGAGATTGGTGTCAATCGACGCGGATTGACGTCCTGAGTCGAACGATACCACTCCCAGACCGAGGAAACGCTCCGGTGGAAAACTACAGCTTTTTGAAGATTCCGAACCTAACCTCACTTAACCAAACAAGTTGAATTATTGTAACTGAAATGGGTCCTAATCGACTCGGCTTGAAGTCCTGAGTCGAACTAGACCATTACCAGCGTTTACAACATTTTTGAAATCCGCAAATAGGGTACTTGCAGAGGTCGTGAAATCGCCTCGGGAGTATACATAGCGTAAAGCAAACCATATCAAGAAGCAGTAGGAAACAAAAAACATGATTTTACTGACGGCCAAAAAAAGATATTTGCAAAATAAAATAAGGATATATTCAAAATTTTCCACGTGACTTAAAACAAGGGCTGACATCACAGATATCTTATCGATATCGACAATCGATACTGCTACAGCGCAGGTCAGTGAGATTCAACTGCGCATTCGCCTAGAGATGATCTGAATTCTTTAACAATGCGACTCAATTTATTGATACTTAAACATATTTGAAACAGGCAATTAACCCACTAGCATTTTCGTTGCAATACATTTTTATATCTGATAGGTATCACAGTTCACCCTGTTTGTGACCGAGATTCGAAACTAATCGAAGCCATCATTTTATTTCGGCGCATCCCATTGTGAATGAACCTAACCTCACTTAACCAAACAAGTTGAATTATTGTAACTGAAATGGGTCCTAATCGACTCGGCTTGAAGTCCTGAGTCGAACTAGACCATTACCAGCGTTTACAACATTTTTGAAATCCGCAAATAGGGTACTTGCAGAGGTCGTGAAATCGCCTCGGGAGTATACATAGCGTAAAGCAAACCATATCAAGAAGCAGTAGGAAACAAAAAACATGATTTTACTGACGGCCAAAAAAAGATATTTCCAAAATAAAATAAGGATATATTCAAAATTTTCCACGTGACTTAAAACAAGGGCTGACATCACAGATATCGATATCGACAATCGATACTGCTACAGCGCAGGTCAGTGAGATTCAACTGCGCATTCGCCTAGAGATGATCTGAATTCTTTAACAATGCGACTCAATTTATTGATACTTAAACATATTTGAAACAGGCAATTAACCCACTAGCATTTTCGTTGCAATACATTTTTATATCTGATAGGTATCACAGTTCACCCTGTTTGTGACCGAGATTCGAAACTAATCGAAGCCATCATTTTATTTCGGCGCATCCCATTGTGAATGAACCTAACCTCACTTAACCAAACAAGTTGAATTATTGTAACTGAAATGGGTCCTAATCGACTCGGCTTGAAGTCCTGAGTCGAACTAGACCATTACCAGCGTTTACAACATTTTTGAAATCCGCAAATAGGGTACTTGCAGAGGTCGTGAAATCGCCTCGGGAGTATACATAGCGTAAAGCAAACCATATCAAGAAGCAGTAGGAAACAAAAAACATGATTTTACTGACGGCCAAAAAAAGATATTTCCAAAATAAAATAAGGATATATTCAAAATTTTCCACGTGACTTAAAACAAGGGCTGACATCACAGATATCTTATCGATATCGACAATCGATACTGCTACAGCGCAGGTCAGTGAGATTCAACTGCGCATTCGACTAGAGATGATCTGAATTCTTTAACAATGCGACTCAATTTATTGATACTTAAACATATTTGAAACAGGCAATTAACCCACTAGCATTTTCGTTGCAATACATTTTTATATCTGATAGGTATCACAGTTCACCCTGTTTGTGACCGAGATTCGAAACTAATCGAAGCCATCATTTTATTTCGGCGCATCCCATTGTGAATGAATCCAAAGATAGAATCTAATTCAGCCCATCCCTACAAAGTTAATTAGTGATCTAGCCTAACTTTTATTCTTTTGACTTTTGTAATACTTTTGTGTGTGACTGTGTTTTGTGGTTATAATGATCAATGTCAAAATGTTAGGTTAGCACTGGCTATCGATATCGAATATCAATACTTGACATTCCATCACTATACGATATTACTGACGTCAGAGGTTGTTTGCGCGGGATTTTCCGGCATTTGAAATAATTTTTGGATTATCTCTCACAGCCGATTCCAAAAAACCAAACAAGTGATTTTGTCATGTTTACTAGGCTCTAAGGAACGCGTAAATGACATAATATTTTTTTCTGCAAGTACCCTATTCCAATACCTTACCTAAGCTAACCAAATCGGTCGAGGTAAAAAGGTGTGTCGAGCGACTGGGCTTGATGCCTTGACTCGAATTGTATCAAATCTAGACTGTAGAACCGTTTATTTTGATTCTCAATTAGAAATTAATAAAAAAAGGTCTTCTGGGGCCTACCCCACCCTACCTGGGGAACCTAGGTTGCTTAGACTATTCAAAATATTCGAAAATAGGAACGCCTGGGGGGGGGGGTGGCCCCTAGGCCCCCCGTTATACGTCCGCACAAATCTAATTCAACATAAACTAAACTGGTTTTCAGTTATTCATATTTCCTCAACAGCTTTAACATTAAACATTCAAAGTATCATATAACTTTTTTATTTTCCATTTTAGGATGTTGCGACTGATGTCGTTGTGCTATACTCATTTTGTGCTTTCGCATGATATATAGCTTGACCACATATTTCATTAAAAATCATCGAAATATCGAAGTAATTTTGAGGTTTGGTTTGAAATTTTAAAGTGGCGCAGATTTTCATCGGAGCGTTTCCTCAGTCTGGGAGAGGTCTAATTCGACTCAGGGCATCAAGCAGAATCGCTTAACACTTATTTAACCTCCAATTAAATCGAATTTGACCTCAATAAGTTGGCCGTTTGGCATAAGTTAGGTTAGATACCGAAACTTTTAAGTGTCGTAGAATTTTACCGGGACGTTTCCTCAGTCTAGGAGTGGTATCGTTCGACTCAGGCCGTGAATCCGCGTTGATATTATCTGACCACCGGATCTGACACAAAGGACAAAAGGAATGCGGACAAAAATGTTCGATGTTGCCAAGTTTATTTATAAAAAAGCAAAATTAACGGTAACAGCAATGATAATCAGATAGTCCTAAAGAGTTATAGAACGGCGAAAATTTTTTGTAATTATCTCCATTAATAGAAAAGTTATGCTCCTTCAAAGTTTGAATTGCCGTATCCTCCGCGCGAAGCCGCTGTGACGTCACACGTACACGACACAACGCAAGCCTGTGTATGCCCTGTCGAGGATGCTGCTCCCGCAAGCCACCGCGCCGGCGCCGGCCTCCTCGTTCATGTTGTTATTCCTTGTTTTCAGTAGGTTAGGCGACGCTGACGGTGACAAAACGATATACTGCAGTTTATTGGTACTCGTATTATTAAAATATGTCTAGCAGACCGAGAAAAACCACCATAAAAACACCAAACAAATATTTCAATATATAGCCTATTATGAATACAAAAAATTGAGTTTTATGTTTTTAGTAATACTGTGTGAAAATTTAATTGAAATCAATCCTATAGTTTCCTAGTTACACCATACAGAATGATAAGAAGCAATACTCTCGCATGTATACATCAGAAAATTCTAAGTCGACAACCCGTAATAGCCAAGGTAATGTTCGGATGCTCCTAAAAAAGTGTATTATGACGCTAGGCCTTTCTTTCATAGGTTAGTGGACGACCTGCTATGAATACAATAATTTTTCAGCTTTACAACCCCCCACCCCCCAACCACCCCAATATCACCGCCATCCAAAAAGGTAGAAAATGATCAGGAACGTCTAAAACGCCTAAAAACAAAGTTTGAGGAATATTTAAAATTTTTGGCTTTTTGCTAATTACTCCACCCCCCATGCACCGATTTTCAAACTTATAAGAATATTACCGACTACTACCCCACAACATATCGCTGCCAAATTTCATAACAATCCATGCAGCGGTTACTGAGATTACGTGGCTAGAAAAACGCGTACAGACAGACCGACGGAAATGAGTTGTGTGGATTTTCGTTATGTAGACATCATAAAACACCCAGAAAGCGTATTATCTCAAAATCGAAAATTTTCACGATCACAATACTCCCCTCACCTATCGGTGTGGGAAGTAAAAGTCCATAATCATGTCATCCACTTTAGGAAGATTACTAGAATCACCACGAACGTAACCTTCCTCCGTCCTTCAAAAATATACTGGCTTCTGCCCGTTACAACAAACACCTTCGCCGTTCCACTCAAGTCTGTCGCATACTGTACAGCGCGGCTGCGCAGCGTATGCATAGCGGAGTCCCGACCAAACTGTGGCTGCCGCGAACAATTAATAACATGTGACGTCATACAGATTTTCACCTCCGCGGTCGCTTTACGCAAATATAAAATTGAATAACTCCGCCGTTTTTTGGAATATTCAGATGATTTTTTCGACGTTCTTCAAGTGAAGAAATAGACTATCAGATAGTAATGAATTTTCCGAATTTTATTTTTTTGGAAACTTCTCCATTTAAGATATTTTTGTAGCTACTTCAATATAGTTGTTAATGTATTCTTATTTAATAATATTTTTATTATATTTGTTAACGTATTTTTATTTAATAACCGATATTTCTTAATCTGCCTGTTATAAAATGTAATATTTTCAACTTCGGGTAAACCGGCAACAACTCACGAATCCTGTCGTCTTGTCAGGGAACCTTATTGGTTGAGGATCTGCTACCATGCCGTTGCCATGGAGATTAAATCTTGCTTTTGGCCGCTCTGCCACCAATTTTATGTTCCTGTCTCTCTCTCTGTCTGAAGATATCGAAATTCCAGTGGCGTTTTGTATGTCGTGTTTATAATCTTTCTAAAGATACTCCCAAACTGTTTGAATATCTGTTTTGTCGAGTTCATTGTCTTGTCAGCTTGTTAGGTATAGTACATTGCTGTTTTTCGTCGTTATTATTGTATTATCTTATTTAAAAATGAACATTTATACAAAAGGAAAGACGCTTCATAGCCCTGAAGTATTCAAGTAATATCCGCACGCTCATGGCTATTTTATGATTGAAATCGGCCATGTTTTTTTACAACTATACCGCTCTTGCGATACCCCGTAGCTTCAGAACCGTTAGCCAGATAATAGACACCCCTCTAATTTCGCTAAAACGAACTCTAGCCGAAGAATTAACTCACCTGCTATCATTAGGCACATTCCTAGGCAAGCTAAGGCTTCTCCTGCTATTTCTATCATTCGTAGGCAACATACTCCTCGACCTCCTTATACTCCCAGGATCTTCAGCATACCCGAAATAAGGCACCATGTTCATCTGGTAGTAATACAACTCCATGTTCTCTTGCTCTTTCAGTTTCTTGATCTCCTTCCAATAGTAGGCCTCCACGCTTTTCCTCAACTCCTCTTTCTGAGGCGAAACTTGTTTCAGAGGAGGTTGGGTTAAGTTGTTCGGAGTACTGCTCCTCACCAGGTTGGCTGGAGGTGGTACGTTCTTGTAGACACCGTAGTTTGGCGATTCTGGAGGGAAGAAAACCTGCCTTTGAGGCTCTGGAGGTCTCCGTCTGAGGTCTTGAGGTGGGAAAGGACCGGATTGAGGACTGTGCCTCATGGTTTGTGATGGTATGTTTCTATGTTGCCTAATTTGGTGATATGTAGACTGGTCATCAGTTTGGTTATTGTACGTTGTGTTTTGAGGTGGATATAAGCCAAGATTTTGCGTTCTACCACCTCCAGATTGCAGATTTTTGTTTTGGTTGTTATCATATGTGTGTCGGAATTCATTTGGGTTTATTTGAAGTCTTTGAAGTTGCTCTTCAGGTCTTAATCTTTGATTGGGTAAAGGTTGATTATTTCGATACAGATTGGGGTTCATTCGATTCTCTGTCATCATGTTGTGATTTCCAGGTGATACATATTCTGTGTCTGGGTTTCGTGGTGAGTTTTGTTGTACTTGAAATGCGTTTCTGGCTTCTGTGGAAGTCATTTTGCGTATTTGGACGTCGTCTTCTGCTATCTCTTGCCTTTCTAAAGTTTGCCTGACTTGGTCTGAAGTTGGAGAGCTGTGATGGCTTCCAGGAGAATGAGTGGTGGTTTGCCTGTATTTCCACAAATCCTGGAACAAAATAGATAGTTTTTACGTTCTAAAGTTATGTTTAATCAGAAATTAGAAGGGATTTTTTAGGCGACTTTCCATCAGTTTTATGGACTTATTAGGTTAACTTTAAGATCCAGGGTTGGTTCAGAAATTCTCGAATCCCTTTAAACGAGACTGAAACTCAAAACAGCGACTGGATTTGTAATCAGCATCCTCAAATTATCCAAAACACGAGGTTTCATCTGAACAGAATGCCAAATAAGGATTTTCGATTTTTTAGGCAAACCTGAAGATCTGAAAGGTCTGAAATTTTTGATTTTCGTCAAACGGGACTGAAACTCAAAACTGCGGCTGGATTTGTAATCGGCACCCTCAAATTATCCAAAACACGAGGTTTCACAAAACACAAGGTTTCATCTCAACATAATGCCAAATAAGGATTTTTAATTTTTTAGGCAAACGAAGATGTGAAAGGTCTCAAATTTTTGATTTTCGTCAAACGAGACTGAAACTTAAAGCTACAACTGGATTTGTAATTGGCACCCTCAAATAATCCAAAACATGAGGTTTCATCTCAGAAAACAGCCAAATAAAGATTTTCCATTTTTTAGGCAAACATGAAGATCTGAAAGGTGTGAAATTTTTGATTTTCGTCAAACGTGACTCAAATTCAAAACTGCCACCGGATCTGTAATCAGCACCTTCAAATTATTCAAAACTCAAGAGAAAGCCAAATAAAGATTTTCGATTTTTTAGGCAAACCTGAAGATCTGAATGATCTGGAATTTTTGACTTTCATCCCACGAGACAATAACTCAAAACTGCGATGGAATTTTCAAAAAGGGCCATGAAATTATCCAGGACACAAGGTTTCCTAAAAGAAAGTCAAATGAAGATTTTGCGGATTTTTAGATGAACAATATCATAATACTCAGAAAACTTATAATGCTCAAACACTTTGACTAATACTTATATTCAAACCTACCTGTTCAGAAGTACGCGGGTTGCTTTGATTTTCAGAAAACCGCGATGACCTTTGACTTTCTGCTGGACTTGAACATCTCTCATCTCTATCCACGTTGGCTCTTTCTTTGTTTTGAAAACTAGACGAAAACTGAGGAGACTCATTCCTCGATATACTCTGATTTTGCATATTCTGGAACCTAGAAGTAGAGATAGATATAAAAAATGGTTTCCTCATTGCTAGAAAAAAAAAAGACGAAAGAAAACATGCTTTTCAACGAAAATAAAGACGTTCTAAGTTTTTTTTTTTTTCGTAAATTATGTTGGTATAACAATGGGGTATTTTCCAACTTGCTAATATTGCCTGTTTAATGGCTTAAATGGGTTGCTTGTATCTACTTTGTAATGATGGCAGTGTTTTCGCAATTTGTTCCTGCCCACGTGGAGTAAAGATAGACTTTGAAAATCATCCCTTGAAAAGAGCTCATTTAAATCTCTTAATTCTCCCGCCTAAGAAATCAACCAATCAAAAGTGATTAATATGCCGGATGTAGATAGGATGTGACTATTTTAATTTGAATTGAGCGTAGATTCAAGGTTGTCACGTTGCTAATATTTTGCATAGTTTTTCTATAAAGGATGTAAACTTTATTTTATGTTTAGTTTCCCTCTTTTTGTAGACTCTAAATGTTATATTGCACAGCTATTCCATTTTTGCATTGTTATGTAATTAGCAGTTTACTCTGAGAATGTTTCATAGCTACTTTTCACAATTTTACTCGTCATTCGGCAACACTCGTCTTTACAGCCTGTCACTAGTGTCATGCATACATAACCTCCCCTGGTGTCACGACTGTCACGGTATCTCATTTAACCAAGATAGATCATGAAATGATGTAAACAAACATCTGTCAATATCAATACGAAGCGGAGGTTATGTCTGTAGATGGAGAAAAGGCGACAAGGTACAGTCACATTCTAAGGATAGCTCCACGAAAGACTTATTACGTCACGCTTAGATTTATTACGTCACAGCTTTGGCGCGAAATTTTACGTTTGAACTTTGCAGGTGCTTTTAAGCCACTTCGCGTTCACAGTAAAAAGTAAAAACGATAGTTATACGGTTTTTGGAGACGTAACATCAATATTCCGTCATAAAATTTTGTTCGGAAATACTCCATTCTTAAGTTACTGAACGCACCATCCCTGATGTAGTGCTTTGTGTTCTGCAGTGACAGTTGACATTTAACAGTGTTTTATGCTGTATCCTAGTAGCTGATGTACTATCATGCGTGATTGTTTTTTGCATCAACTTGCTCCAGTACTTGTAAACTAAAATTGTCAGCCCTAATAACATTAAAAGTATCCGTAAACCAAGGAGTTTGTTTTTTCTCTATAAAAACCACGTCTTCTAAAAAAATAAATATAATAAAATAATAAAAATAAATGATAAATAAAAAAATATATAATATAAATATAAAATATTTTATATAAATATAAAAATATATAATACAGTGTGAACAACGGGAACCGGACGTTTTTCAAATGGTTAGTATAACGCCGCTAGCGGTGGTAGGGAGGGGTTCAGGTATCAGTCGCCTTGCTGTATAATGCCATTTTAGTAGCTATGGAGCAGTGGACCGTATAGCACCGTATGTTCGCTTATGACGCGTATGTTAAAAATGCTGAGTCGGTCAGCGACTGTTCCGCATTCATTTTAATCTAGGACGCCACGATATTATTCCAAGCCGCAATACCATTCTCAGATGGGTTAACAGTCTGAGAACAACAGGAATGATTGTGAAGAAAAAGCCACCTGGTCCCACGAGGACTGCGAGGACGCCAGAAAACGTCGAGCGGGTGAGACAAGTGCTTACTCGGAGCCCTCAACGGTCTGCAAGAAGACACGCGCGTGAATCAAACTTAAGGCGTGAATCAGTGCGCATAATACTGAAAAAAGATTTAGCGTTTCATCCTTACAAGATGTGTATTTTCAGCAGCTTAAGCCAACAGATTATGAGCAACGAGAAGACTTCGCCATTCGAATTCAAATGCAGCTTGGAGACCATGAAAGTGCAGTAATCGTCATGAGTGATGAAGCTCATTTTCATTTCAGCGGAGAGATAAATAAACAAAATTTTCGATACTGGTCTCCAGGTGGCTTTTTCTTCACAATCATGACAGTTAACCCATCTGAGAATGGTATTGCGGCTTGGAATAATATCATGGTGTCCAAGATTAAAATGAACGCGGAACAGTCGCTGCGCGACCGTGACCGACTCAGCATTTTTAACATTTCGCGTCATAAGCGAACATATGGTTCTCTACGGTCCACTGCTCCATAGCTACTAAAATGGCATTATACAGCAAAGTGACTGATACCTGAATCCCCTCTCTACCACCGCTAGCAGCGTTATACTAACCATTTGAAAAACGTCCGGTTCCCGTCGGTCACCCTGTATATAAAAAAAAATATTTTTCTTTTTGCTAGAATTACCTAGAAGAATAACGTGGTTCCACGTCTCGATTTGCATTGTTCTGCTCCACATTGTCTGGATAGTCCATGGACGCTTGAAGCGCTGAAGAAGGCATCCTTGGAGGCCCATAGGGATCTCTTCTTTGAACCTGGTCGTGATCTGGAGATGAAACAGGAGTTCCAAATTCATTTCTTGGGCTATCTCTCTGGCTGTTGTGTGAGGAAAACATCCTATGAGTAGCACCGAGAGATTCGTTGGTATTGTTGCTAGAATTCTGGTTTTGGGGTGACTGATCGTAAGGAGATGAAGAATCGTTCCTCGTATCTTCGTTACGATATTTTTTGGAGGTGTTGAGAGACTTGAACATCTGGCGAGATGGACTGAGATGACCGATCATCCTCTTTTCGTAGCTGTTTTCTTTGTCTGACGAAGAAGGGTAGTTTTGGATAGGCGAAGATAGGAATTTGCTTCTTCTGTCTTCTATGCGGACTGGGCTGGGAGATTCAGGTGATCTCTTATCGTGGAGGTTATTGTTGATGGCTAAGAATGGGCCTGCAGAGATAATATTCAAAATGTTAATAATACGTACGTAACTATACCTTTTCCTGCTGTAGTTTCTAAAGTATCAAGTGATATTTCAAAATGCTAAAGTTAATTTTCAGTTGTTACTTTGAGGTTCGGATGGACCTAAAAAAGTGATCTAGATCTTCCTTCACAAGGTCACTAGACAGCCTATTATGAATACGGCAAATTTTCTACTTGTACAACCCCCACCCCCAACCACCCCAATTTCATCCCCACCAAAAAAAAAGTAGAAAATGACCAGGAACTCCTAAAACGAAGTTTGAGGAATATTTGAATTTTTTTGTTTTTTGCTAATTATTCCGCCCCCCCCTGCACCGATTTTCAAAATCATAGCAGCATTACCTACTACGACCCTACACCATATCGCTACCCAAATTTTATCACAATCCATGCAGCGATTACTGAGATTACGAGGCTAGAAAAACGCGCACAGATAGACAGACCGAGAGACAGACAGACCGACGGAAATGAGTGACGTGGATTTTCGTTATCTAGACATCATAAAACGCCCAAAAAGTGCATTATCTCAAATTCGAAAATTTTCGCGTGTACAATACTCCCCTCACCTATCGGTGTGGGAAGTAAAAACGATGAAGATTGACAAATGAATCGTCGAATGATTCGTCAATTTTCTGTGGAGTGCAGATATGTACGTTGCCCACATAGCACTGGATATTCTATGAATATTCCTTAAATCTCCTATATGTTCCATGAATATTCAGTAGAATCATAGAATATTTATTATTTCTCTTGATTATTCTGGATTACTAACATAATATTCTTCATAGAATATTATTTTAATAATCTATTAAGAACAAGATGTAGCTATTTTCTGACGAACATTTAGTAATATTTGTAATGGAAATATCTGTATGTAGGCAAAAATTCAATATGAGGTATTATTAATTTATATTTGCACGTTTCTTAGTGAATTAAAAAACCTTCATTCGTTTTGCGTTCATCCTAAATATACCTAATAAGTATTATGTGCAATTTTCAAAAGTTTATTAGTCATTAGCCATTGCCAGTAATACAGATACGGCATCCACCGACGATAAAGTGACAGCATCTTATGCTGATGTATATATGTGGTGTCGTCAGTTGTCAATCTTGTCTGGTTGTCACTTGCTTCAAGTGTTCTGTCATTCTGTGCTTCAACATGTGGATGTCGGCATTTTAGCAATTCACAAATTCACGAGTTTTATTCCTGAAAGGCCTGCATTTATACCCCATTTTGTACAATAAAGTTACTGGTTGTTATAAAGTGTGTGACAGTGTTCCAAATTATGGTCACCTACTATGGTGTAAGGTTCATTATATAATGTGAGTAGAATTCTTAGAGGTTAAATGCAACAAGTTTACATTTTTACACTTTATTTAGGCATCTGGACTGAGCTGTCTAACCACTTAACTTTTGTGACCATCTGCCACTAGTAGGTGCCATTATTTTTGGAACAGTATCCATAATTCCCTAAAAATGTTTCGTATATGAGGTAATTTAGACAAAATGTTCCTAGAATATTCAAAAACATTCTACCACGGATTGTTCATGTAATATCCGTGGGGAATATTCGGCGGAATATTCTAGGAATATAGCGTGTTTTTCCTATTTCGAACGTTTACAGAATATTCTGTAAATATTCCAATTATCCATGGAATTTTCCCAGAATATTCATAATATCTGGAGTGAATGTGAACAGAATATTCTCATATCATCCGGTGCTATGTGGGTGTACCCAATTTTTCATCGTTTTTTAATTAAATTTTAATTGTATAAGTCACGGGGGCCTAGGATGGTTTCAATAAAACCTGATTTCTTTTCTGTCTTCCTAAACTTTATTTCTGACGTCCATTTTCTCTGACCGTCGAAGTGACAAGTCTGTCTAGTGACAACTGACAGGTGGCTGAAACAATTTTCCCAACTCGAAGTGTTGCCAACTCGAACACAGCACGACGAGACAACTGACATCTGTCACTCCACATTCCACATTCAAAATACAAAATAGATCCTTACAATAGGGTACTTGCAGAGGTCGTGAAATCGCCTCGGGAGTATACATAGCGTAAAGAAAACCATATCAAGAAGCAGTACGAAACAAAAAACATGATTTTACTGACGGCCAAAAAAAGATATTTGCAAAATAAAATAAGGATATATTCAAATTTTTCCACGTGACTTAAAACAAGGGCTGACGTCACAGGTATCTTATCGATATCGACAATCGATACTGTTACAGCGCAGGTCAGTGAGATTCAACTGCAAACTATTTCTGATGTTGCCAAATTTCTTTTTAAATATTTACGTTAGGCATATATCAATCATTTATTTTACGAGCGTGTTTTGTTATATGGGTATACATATTCCCAAATGAAATGAGACCTCTTTTATCCTACTACAGCCGTAGTTCCTCATTGAGTAATGCTGCAAGATGCAAAATGCAAAACGAAATCGTATCAGCTGTTCGAATGCAACCATATTTTCTTTGTGGTTTGCCAACTGCGCTTTTGAGTAGAGATGATCTGAATTCTTTAACAATGCGACTCGAGATTTATTGATACTTACATACATATTTGAAACGGGCAATTAACCCACTAGTATTTTCGTCGCAATACATTTTTATATCTGATAGGTATCACAGTTCATCCTGTTTGTGACCGAGATTCGCAACTAATCGAAGCCATCATTTTATTTCGGCGCATCCCATTATGAATGAATCCAAAGATAGAATCTAATTCAAGCCCATCCCTACAAAGTGAATTAGTAATCTAACCTAACTTTTATTCTTTTGACTTTTGTTGTGTACGTTGTGCACGTGTTTGAGTTTGAGAGTAAATTTTCATGGTTATAATCTTATGACTTATGACTGTGTTTTGTGGTTATAATGATCAATGTCAAAATTTTTAGGTTAGCACTGGCTATCGATATCGAATATCAATACTTTACATCCCATCACTATACGATATTAATAACGTCAGAGGTTGTCTGCGCGGGATTTTCCGGCATTTGAAATAATTTTTGGAATATCTCTCACAGCCCATTCCAAAAAACCAAATAAGTGATTTTGTCATGTTTACTAGGCTCTAAGAAACGCGTAAATGACATAATATTTTTTTCTGCAAGTAGCCTATTGTAGGTGTCTGTGTTGTACAAAAATTTTCGTTGAATTTTATTACTGTGGGTAGTGTCTTTCGCTATATCTAGCAATATTCTTGCCATGTTACTTCATACGATGAGAACTTCGACACTCTGATGCTTGAAGATGACTATATATTAGTCGAAACGTCGCATGGATAAAGAATAATAAAAAGTGTTTGCCCTATTGCAGATCTAACCCTAAAAAATGACATCCCAGCAAATCAAAATCGTTACACTAATTATATTTACCCCTTTTGTCCTCTTCGTTAGCAGGAGTTAGAGCCTCATTGACCACTTTCTCGTAAATACCATCTCTGTTGCACACGATAGGAGAAAATGTCTGCATATTCTGCGGAAAAGATTCGCTGCGTCTGTCTTCGAAGATATTGTCTCTGTATTCGACTGAAGAGGAAGAATTTTGCTGACTTGTTCCATTGCTGGTACTCAAATTACGCAGGCTTTCTGGGTAGTCTACAGAAGATGTGAAAGCCTGGAATCATTAAAGGGATTCTATTAAACAGCATATACAGTGTTGGATGCAGACATAAACATTCTTTCCTAATAATTAAAACAAAAAAAACCTTTTTAAAAAAGCTTTTATTTATGTAAATGCTCTAAAAAAAAAGAAAATAAAATTTTCCTTAAAAATGTTAAGTATCAACTTATAGCCTCATTATAAACAATTTATATGATCATAAAAACTTGTCGCGAGGTTTACTTTAAGTACCTGCAAATATTTAATTAAACTAAATTTTTAACAGAATTAGATTTAGCAGATTAAATTAGTCAATTAAATAGGTACTAGTTGATTTACACAAGTAAATTGCGCGACAAGCTTTTATGACCATACAGGGTGTCCAGTTAGTGTGTAATTCTTCGATATCTCGCAAGGTATACCTGATAGAAGAAAATGTCAAATACAAAAGTTATTTGGTTACTTCAGACGCATATTCTAAAAACATCTTGAAATATACAGGGTGTTGCGGGAAAGTAGGATAGTGATCAACTTGATTTTTTTTTATGGAACTATAACTTTTTCTTTGATTCTTGTAGTTTCAGTCATTTATCTCTATTCAACCCTAAAGTATTTTTGGGATCGATGTCGACGTTGCCAAGTTATAATTTATTTTCTATTAATTTCCGGATTTGCAAGGTCCCAAGTAATACGTCCAAATTGATATATTCCTTTAATTCTTCTCAATAATATTATACAGCGAGTTACTTGAATATTAAGTGGATATTATTTTGGATGTTACCGGCAATTTGTATCTACAGGGTGTTTTTGGCAAAATTTTAAATTACGGCAACTTGAAGGTCATTTTACTTTGTTTTTTTTGAATGTGACACCCTGTATTTTTTATTTTATATCGAAATATCTACTAATACGCTATCTCGCCTTGTAATATTTTTTTTTCGAATTTGCGACGTTGCCAAGTTATAAATTATTTTTCCAAATTTTTAAACAAATATCCCCGATTTTAATTTATTTTAAATAGAATCCTCTACTTATTTTTATTGCAATGAATTGCGCATGTCGAACTTAGTAAGATCTCACAATTTCAAAATTTTGTTTCTGTTAATTATTGAGATACGGCAACACCACTTTTTCAGTAAACAGTACTGGATCGTTTAAATATTTCCAAAACTGCCACAGCTGGAACGGTGAAATTCAATACTTCGGGGTTTTTGAACATACAGAATTTAAAAACGCTAACATTAGTTGTGGTTGTTGTCAGATTTACCACTTTTACGTTAGACATCATAAATAGGGCATTCCATTCAAAATTATGACGTAAAACTGGTAAATCAGACAACACTGATGTTAGCGTTTTTGAATTCTGTATGTTCAAAAACCCCCAAGTATTGAATTTCACCGCTCCAGCTGTGGCAGGTTTGGAAATATTTAAGCGTTCCAGTACTGTTTACTGAAACACCGGTGTTGCCGTATCTCAATAATTAACAGAAACAAAATTTTGAAATTGTGAGATCTTACTAAGTTCGACATGCGCAATTCATTGCAATAAAAATAAGTAGAGGATTCTATTTAAAATAAATTAAAATCAGAGATATTTGTTTAAAAATTTGGAAAAAAAAATTATAACTTGGCAACGTCGCTGACGGGAAAAAAATATTACAAGGCGAGATAGGGTATTAGTAGATATTTCGATTTAAAATAAAAAATACAGGGTGTTACATTTAAAAAACAAAGTAAAATGACCTTCAAGTTGCCGTAATTTAAAATTATGCCAAAAACACCCAAATTGCTGGTAACATCCAAAATAATATCCACTTAATATTCAAGTAACTCGCTGTATAATATTATTGAGAAAAGTTAAAAGAATATCTCAATTTGGACGTATTATTTGCGACCTTGCAAATCCGGAAATTAATAGAAAATAAATTATAACTTGGCAACGTCGCAGTCGATCCCGATAATATTTTAGGGTTCAATAGAGATCAATGATGGACACTAGAGGAATTTAAGAAAAAGTTATAGTTCCATATAAAAAAATCAAGTTGATCACTATCCTACTTTCCCGCAATACCCTGTATATTTAAAAATATTTTTAGAATATGCGTCTTAAGTAACCAAATAACTTTTGTATTTGATATTTTCTTCTATCAGGTATACCTTGCGAGATATCGAAGAATTACACACTAACTGGACACCCTGTATAAACATTTTTCCTAATAAATCGAAACAAAAAAAACTTTTTTAATAAAATATTAACTATCAACTTATAGCCTCCTTATAAACAATTTATATGATCATAAAAGCTTGTCGCGAGGATTACGTTAGTAGCTACAAGTATTTAATTAAACTAAAATTTTAACACAATTAAACTTAGCAGATCATGTTAGACTATGAAACATATACTAGTTGATTTGCATAAGTAAATTGCGCGACAAGCTCTTATGACCATATATTCTTAGACACAAATTTCGACAAATATTCCTTTATAGCTGTATCATTACCAATATTTATCATACATCAATTCAAACCTTATGAGTAGGACTCAGCGACTTGACGTTTTGGTTTGGTGTGGGCGACCTTTTGGGTTTCAACAATTCCGTGGCGATTTCCTTATCGGTATTGTTGTAATCATGAGATATTGGAGACTTTACTCTGGATAAGGTGACCACGTCTCTGTTTGGGGGTAGCTTAAGCTTGCTCACTTCGATCGAAGGGGATCTCTTCAGTTTTGAATCCGAGCTTGCAGTAGAGTTGTGTTCCTGAGGAAGTAAATGGTTCGATTGAAACTTGTTTGGATACACAACAGATTCATAGGACACAAGCGTCAAATCTTAATCACTGTGACGAATAACAGTCTGACATAAGAGAGATTTTGAGCCACTAAAAATTGGGACGAGGCTATCTGTAAAACATTATTCTGAGCATGCGCAGTGTGTTTCGTATAACGGATAAGCGTGTGCCTTGTGTACAGTTTTTGTAACCGAAATCCGTGACGTGTATCGTTGCGTTATTTGACAATTGACATTAACAATTATTGGACCTATTTGATTTTAACTTAACCTCACATTATGATCGATTTGGTCGGAAATGTCCAAGAAATGTTACGTGCAACAAGTAAACACCACAAGCAGAAAATAGATCACATCACAAGTAAAACAAAAAATAGGTTATGCAGGATCCCCGAAGCATGACATTTCAGATTTCACTACCGTATTCAGTTCCGTGATGATCACACGCTGTTGCCGGAGACGTCTAACTTTGTAGATTTTATTGGATAATACTGTCAAATAAAATTGACGGAAGAAAACCTGATCCTTTTGTACAATGATAAACCACAAAATAAGTATTGTTGCTATCAAAATCATCACGGTTCTTTTCTCATTGCTGCATAGTGGTTTAGACCTGGCAATACCGCACGTAATCATATCGTACCGTAAACTTCCGTCGCTAACGTACAACTTTATCGGTTATTTGCCGATTCGGTTATTTCGGGAGAACTGCGCATGCCAGAAATAGCCGATAACGTGCAATAACGTCAGAAAACGGACGACCAAAAACTCTCTATTCATAGAGCATAGACACCTTGGACAATAGACCTAATGGTAACGTATGTTGAAAAAGTTTTGAGAATGTTTTTCAAAACTCGGGAGGTAGTTTCACCGTTGGAAACAATTCAGAAATCGTTACCATGGTAACCAGTCAACATCTATCATATAAGTTGTCAAAATGTCGTACAAATTAAATATTCCGAGAAGTATTTACAGTCTAGTTCGACGACTTAAAAAAAAGGAAAATGGTTCGCCTATATCAAGATCAAAATATTTCTGTTGCCACAATTTATCGAGCGATCCGTGAATGCGAAGAAGGTATTCCTTGTACACATTTACCAAAAAGTGGACGTCCAAGAGCGTTGAATGCTGCTACAGTTCAAAGAATGGTCAACAGATGTGAACATCGAGTTGGAACTTCAACACGAAAACTTGAACGCATTTTTCACGTCAATACTAGCACAATCTGTAGAGAAATGAAAAGAAATAACTTCAAATTCCGAAAAAGAAGAAAATGTCCAAAGTATTCCCCCAAATCAGTTAGAAAGAATTCCTCAATGCTGTCGCAATTTACGTCGTACTCATTTTGCTGGCAACATAAAAACTATTCTTGACGATGAAAAGTATTTCACATTATCGAACTCAGAAATCAAAGGTAATGATGATTTTATACAAGAGACTGAAGCCTGTCCAGATAATGTAAAATTTAAACGAAAAGAAAAGTTTGAAAACAAAGTGTTAGTGTGGTGCGCTATATCAGACAACGGTATTTCACAGCCGTACGTTGGACGAGTTAGGGCCGAAGCGGTTACCGCAGAAGTCTATACTCAAAGATGTTTGCCTAAACTACTCAATAAAATTAATACCCACCATGCTAATGACAATATGTTTTGGCCAGATCTGGCTTCAAGTCATTATGCTTTGCGTACGAGAAACTGGCTAGAACAACACGGAATACCTTTTGTACCACGAAATGACAACCCTCCCAATCTTCCTCAAGCAAGACCTATCGAAACTTTTTGGGCTCAACTGAGTGCCAAAGTTTACAACAATGGCTGAGAAGCTCAAAACGAACAGCAGTTAAGAAGAAGAATAATGCTAAAGATCAGAGAAATTGATTTAGGATCTGTCCAAAACCTAATGAGAAACAATAAGAGGAAATTGCGAGCCGTGGAAGATCATGGCCCATTAGCAGTACTTTAATATCATTTTTATATCAAGAAATATTGTTATTTCTTGTAGTTCCTGTTACAGTTCAAATATATTACTGTGAGATATTTTTTTAATTTTTTTGAAAAACTTCTCAACACTATTGCAACATACGTTACAAAAACAACTTACATGTGCGTAAACCTCCTCGTTATTTCTGCCAAACTGATAAGGATTCGGCAGCGGTCTCTCAGAGTTTATGGGAATGATAGCATTCGACTGCACCAGCTTCAGATCGGGCTTCATAGACACACTTTCTCCGAATGTCCCTTCAGACGTCAAAGTGCTGGCAGAGGAACTGACGTCAGTGTATTTGGGTTCGAACCTGCGGTAAGTGATGGCACCGGGATTATTGGCTCTAGCTGGCTTCTCGGGGGTTTTGTGGTTCTCGAAGTTGTTTTTGATCTGGTTGAACTCGCGGATGTGCATCTGCGCGTATCTGTCCTCCATTTGCTTCGTGATGGGTCGAGTTTGTCGCAATTCGCTTGGATCGTTGGTCGAAATCGTGTGTCGGAGGTTTGATTGGCGGTTGAAATCGTTGGATTCGTTTTTTATGTTGTCGGTCAAGCTCACCTGGAACAGAAAATATTGATCAGGGTACTTTCCCCGTGTGGGGGCGGGTTAGAATATCTCCCATCGTATATCCTGCGTGTCGTAAAAGGCGACTAAAAGGAACCGAACTACTGTCGGTATAAACAGTAACCTCTTCTCAACCAACAGCTTTGGGTGGACGAGTTGAGAAGAGTCAGGGTACCTTCTTGTCCTTGGGGTGAGAAATTGCCCCTAAAGGCGGATGAACCAGTAGATACTATCTGGTCAACGGCATGAGGATGCAGAAAGCAAATGGGAAACTACCGCATTAAAGATCTTAAAGATATCTCAAGAGAAACTCGTAAAATCAGTAAATGCATTTTACGAGTTCACAACATCTCTGTTAAGACATTGTGACTATGATGATGACTTGCAGAAAAAATGTTATATCGTTTACACGTTCCTTAAAGCCTAGTAAACATGACAAAATCACTTGTTTGGTTTTTTGGAATCGGCTGTGTGAGAGATATTCCAAAAATTATTTCAAATGCCGGAAAATGCCGCGCAAACAACCTCTGACGTCAGTGATATCGTATAGTGATGGGATGTAAAGTATTCATATTCGATATCGATAGCCAGTGCTAACCTAACATTTTGACATTGATTATTATAACCACAAAACACAGTCACACACAAAAGTATACCCTGTTACCCGATACTTTAAACTGTCAGCCGTGTCAACAGCGAACAGCTGTTCGGCTAGTGATAACTAAAATTACTCCAGATTGAGCCTTGACATATTAATTTTAAGCTTTGAGGGAATGCAGGGCTGTACTGAATGCAAGTACTACTAATAACGAGTAATTGACACTTGGTGACGTTTTCGTCTATCCTCTGAGGTCTATGCTTATTTTACATTCTCTCGGAAAATCCGGTGTGTCTTTCAGTATATCAGTATAGCTGGTCTGAATGATGATGATTAGGTACGCTTTGAATGAGGTAAGACTGAAGATAAAAGCATTTTTAGCTTAAGCTTCAGTTAAACTATCTTACTATATTAATTTTACCCCATGTACTTACTTTATACTTTTCTCCAATTGTACCTTGTACGTTTCAACCGATAAATATCCCACTAGTGATGCAAGCTATTCATTGAATCGTCCTTATTGCTAAATATAGGAGTATTTTGATAGTCTCTAACGATATACAAATCAGTAAAATAATATATTTCTGTTAACCATCCATTTCTGCTGCGAATTTCTGGATATTGAAGCAATTTGTTGTTTACAAAAATAGGCATTACTTTTTGGTAATGAGATATTCAATAAGAATATTTCTAATACGGTCCTGATCACAGGATTGCCAATCAACACCACTAGTAAAAACTTAAATTTGAGATACACCTCTTCGTCAGCTGATGCCTATCAAATAGATGTCAAACCAGTTTAAAGTATCAGGTAACAGAGTATACAAAAGTCAAAAGAATAAAAGTTAGGCTAGATTACTCATTCACTTTGTAGGGATGGTCTTGAATTGAATCTTTGGATTCATTCATAATGGGATGCGCCGAAATAAAATGATAGCTTCGATTAGTTGCGGATCTCGGTCACAAACAGGATGAACTGTGATACCTATCAGATATAAAAATATATTGCAACGAAAATGCTAGTGGGTTAATTGCCTGTTTCAAATATGTTTAAGTATCAATAAATTGAGTCACATTGTTAAAGAATTCAGATCATCTCTAGTTTGCAGTTGATTCTCACTGACCTGCGCTGTAGCAGTATCGATTGTCGATATCGATAAGATACTTGTGACGTCAGCCCTTGTTTTAAGTCACGTGGAAAAATTTGAATATATCCTTACTTTATTTTGCAAATATCTTTTTTTGGCCGTCAGTAAAATTATGTTGTTTGTTTCCTACTGCTTCTTGATATGGTTTTCTTTACGCTATGTATACTCCCGAGACGATTCCGCGACCTCTGCAAGTACCCTATTCATGCGTAGAATCTATACGAGAATCTCAAAGTAACAACTGAACACAGAGGTAGTAAGCAACCACTTCAGCATGGCGTGCTCAAAGCCATCATCTTTGACACTTCAGCCTCCAAACATTGATCAGCTGCGACCTCGCAGTGACAGTTCAAATTGTAAACAATGCTGTGTAACGCCAACTAACCTGAAAATTCTTCCAATGCAACCCAGGTTACAAACACTACACTTTTTGAGTTCCATCTCGAAAAACTGTTAAACTACACTCGAATATAGCACAGCAAGTCCGTAAAACTTCGTTACAGTTACCAACAAATAGCAAATTCGATTTTGCTGGCCAAGCATAAAAGACGCACAAACAAAACAAACGTTTGACAGTCGGAATTCTTCCGTAAGTCGCATGAAAATTATATCGGCGTTGCCAGCTCCTCAAAATATATGTAAGACCTCAGAATTTGCGTTTATGATGAAGAAATATGCAGTAACGCAGTAGAGGTCAACATATGTATTAATCTTGCTGTAATCATTCCCGAACCATCAAAATACCGTCTTTTTTAACGTAGAGTGGAATTTTTTTGGTTACTATACAATTAAGACGATAGTAAATAATTATGATTGCCGTATTTGGTGGTCAATATGACAACGTAAGAAAAGATGTCGGCCTATTAGAATTAGTTGTTTACTACCTTTATGTTCAGTTGTTACCCTGAGGGTATCCCAAAAGTCATTAAATACGTTTTTTTTTTGTCGCGTTGAGTGGGGAGAAGCTTTAGCTTCGCAGCGTTTTCAAGTTGGGTCTGCTTTGAACATGTGGAGCATCAGCATCGATAATTAGTGCACCTCTGTTTTGAAACTCGTCACGACGCGCAGTGGCTGATTCAAACAAACAACGTTGGGCGCCAAATTTTGTTCAAAGCTCAGCAAAACTGCTACCGCAACGCACTCACTGTTTAAGGAAGCATGCGGAGATACAGCTTTGAGTTATGTGAAAGTTGCCCGCCCGAGAGATTTGAATTTTTTTATTTCCGCCAAACGAGACTCAGACTCAAGACTGCAACTGGATTTATAATCAGCACCTTCAAATTATCCGAAATACGAGGTTTCACCTTGATAGAAGGTCAAATAAAGAACTTCGATTTTTTTGGGTGCACTGGCCCGCCCGAGAGATCTGAAATTTTTTATTTTCGCCAAACGAGCGTCAGACTTAAGACTGCAACTGGATTTATAATCAGCACATTCAAATTATTCGCAATACAAGGTTTCATTTTGATAGAAGGTCAAATAAAGAACTTCGATTTTTTGGTTGCACCCGCCCGCCCGAGAGATCTGAAATTTTTGATTTTCGTCAAACGAGACTCAGACTCAAGACTGCAACTGGATTTATAATCAGCACCTTCAAATTATTCGAAATTCAAGGTTTCATCTTGATAGAAGGTCAAATAAAGAACTTCGATTTTTTTGGGTGCACTGGCCCGCCCGAGAGATCTGAAATTTTTTATTTTCGTCAAACGAGACTCAGACACAAGACTGCAACTGGATTTATAATCAGCACCTTCAAATTATTCGAAATACAAGGTTTCATCTTGATAGAAGGTCAAATAAAGAACTTTGATTTTCTTGGGTGCACCCGCCCGCCCGAGAGATCTGAAATTTTTTATTTTCACCAAACGAGACTCAGACTCAAGACTACAACTAGATTTATAATCAGCACCTTCAAATTATCCGAAATACGAGGTTTCGTCTTGATATAAGGTCAAATAAAGAACTTCGATTTTTTTAGGTGCACCCGCCCGCCCGAGAGTTCTGAAATTTTTGATTTTCGTCAAACGAGACTCAGAGTCAAGACTGCAACTGGATTTATAATCAGCACCTTCAAATTATTCGAAATACAAGGCTTCATCTTGATAGAAGGTCAAATACAGGACTTTGATTTTTTTGGGTGCACCCGCCCGCCCGAGAGATCTGAAATTTTTTATTTTCGCCAATCGAGACTCAGACTCAAGACTGCAACTGGATTTATAATCAGCACCTTCAAATTATCCGAAATACGGGGTTTCATCTTGATAGAAGGTCCAATAAAGAACTTTGATTTTTTTGAGTGCACCCGCCCGCCCGAGAGATCGGAAATTTTTTATTTTCGCCAAACGAGACTCAGACTCAAGACTACAAATAGATTTATAATCAGCACATTTAAATTATCCGAAATACGAGGTTTCGTCTTGATAGAAGGTCGAATAAAGAACTTTGATTTTTTTGGGTGCACCCGCCCGCCCGAGAGATCTGAAATTTTTTATTTTCGCCAAACGAGACTCAGACTCAAGACTACAACTAGATTTATAATCAGCACATTCAAATTATCCGAAATACGAGGTTTCGCCTTGATAGAAGGTCAAATAAAGAACTTCGATTTTTTTAGGTGCACCCGCCCGCCCGAGAGATCTGAAATTTTTTATTTTCGTCAAACGAGACTCAGACTCAAGACTGCAACTGGATTTATAATCAGCACCTTCAAATTATTCGAAATACAAGGTTTCATCTTGATAGAAGGTCAAATAAAGAACTTTGATTTTCTTGGGTGCACCCGCCCGCCCGAGAGATCTGAAATTTTTTATTTTCACCAAACGAGACTCAGACTCAAGACTACAACTAGATTTATAATCAGCACCTTCAAATTATCCGAAATACGAGGTTTCGTCTTGATAGAAGGTCAAATAAAGAACTTCGATTTTTTTAGGTGCACCCGCCCGCCCGAGAGTTCTGAAATTTTTGATTTTCGTCAAACGAGACTCAGAGTCAAGACTGCAACTGGATTTATAATCAGCACCTTCAAATTATTCGAAATACAAGGTTTCATCTTGATAGAAGGTCAAACACAGGACTTTGATTTTTTTGGGTGCACCCGCCCGCCCGAGAGATCTGAAATTTTTTATTTTCGCCAATCGAGACTCAGACTCAAGACTGTAACTGGATTTATAATCAGCACCTTCAAATTATCCGAAATACGGGGTTTCATCTTGATAGAAGGTCCAATAAAGAACTTGGATTTTTTTGGGTGCACCCGCCCGCCCGAGAGATCTGAAATTTTTTATTTTCGCCAAACGAGACTCAGACTCAAGACTACAACTAGATTTATAATCAGCACATTCAAATTATCCGAAATACGAGGTTTCGCCTTGATAGAAGGTCAAATAAAGAACTTCGATTTTTTTAGGTGCACCCGCCCGCCCGAGAGATCTGAAATTCTTTATTTTCGTCAAACGAGACTCAGAGTCAAGACTGCAACTGGATTTATAATCAGCACCTTCAAATTATTCGAAATACAAGGTTTCATCTTGATAGAAGGTCAAATAAAGAATTTTGATTTTTTTGGGTGCACCCGCCCGCCCGAGAGATCTGAAATTTTTTATTTTCGCCAAACGAGACTCAGACCCAAGACTACAACTAGATTTATAATCAGCACATTCAAATTATCCGAAATACGAGGTTTCGCCTTGATAGAAGGTCAAATAAAGAACTTCGATTTTTTTAGGTGCACCCGCCCGCCCGAGAGATCTGAATTTTTTATTTTCGCCAATCGAGACTCAGACTCAAGACTGTTACTGGATTTATAATCAGCACCTTCAAATTATCCGAAATACGAGGTTTCGTCTTGATAGAAGGTCAAATAAAGAACTTCGATTTTTTTGGGTGCACCCGCCCGCCCGAGAGATCTGAATTTTTTATTTTCGCCAATCGAGACTCAGACTCAAGACTGTTACTGGATTTATAATCAGCACCTTCAAATTATCCGAAATACGAGGTTTCGTCTTGATAGAAGGTCAAATAAAGAACTTCGATTTTTTTAGGTGCACCCGCCCGCCCGAGAGATCTGAAATTTTTTATTTTCGTCAAACGAGACTCAGAGTCAAGACTGCAACTGGATTTATAATCAGCACCTTCAAATTATTCGAAATACAAGGTTTCATCTTGATAGAAGGTCAAATAAAGAATTTTGATTTTTTTGGGTGCACCCGCCCGCCCGAGAGATCTGAAATTTTTTATTTTCGCCAAACGAGACTCAGACTCAAGACTACAACTAGATTTATAATCAGCACATTCAAATTATCCGAAATACGAGGTTTCGCCTTGATAGAAGGTCAAATAAAGAACTTCGATTTTTTTAGGTGCACCCGCCCGCCCGAGAGATCTGAAATTTTTTATTTTCGTCAAACGAGACTCAGAGTCAAGACTGCAACTGGATTTATAATCAGCACCTTCAAATTATTCGAAATACAAGGTTTCATCTTGATAGAAGGTCAAATAAAGAATTTTGATTTTTTTGGGTGCACCCGCCCGCCCGAGAGATCTGAAATTTTTTATTTTCGCCAAACGAGACTCAGACTCAAGACTACAACTAGATTTATAATCAGCACATTCAAATTATCCGAAATACGAGGTTTCGCCTTGATAGAAGGTCAAATAAAGAACTTCGATTTTTTTTGGGTACACCCGCCCGCCCGAGAGATCTGAAATTTTTTATTTTCGTCAAACGAGACTCAGAGTCAAGACTGCAACTGGATTTATAATCAGCACCTTCAAATTATTCGAAATACAAGGTGTCGTCTTGATAGAAGGTCAAATAAAGAACTTCGATTTTTTTGGGTGCACCCGCCCGCCCGAGAGATCTGAAATTTTTTATTTTCGCCAAACGAGACTCAGACTCAAGACTACAACTAGATTTATAATCAGCACATTCAAATTATCCGAAATACGAGGTTTCGTCTTGATAGAAGGTCAAATAAAGAACTTCGATTTTTTTTGGGTACACCCGCCCGCCCGAGAGATCTGAAATTTTTTATTTTTGTCAAACGAGACTCAGACTCAAGACTGTTACTGGATTTATAATCAGCACCTTCAAATTATCCGAAATACGAGGTTTCGTCTTGATAGAAGGTCAAATAAAGAACTTCGATTTTTTTTGGGTGCACCCGCCCGCCCGAGAGATCTGAAATTTTTTATTTTTGTCAAACGAGACTCAGACTCAAGACTGTTACTGGATTTATAATCAGCACCTTCAAATTATCCGAAATATGAGGTTTCGTCTTGATAGAAGGTCAAATAAAGAACTTCGATTTTTTTTGGGTACACCCGCCCGCCCGAGAGATCTGAAATTTTTTATTTTCGTCAAACGAGACTCCTCAAGACTGTAACTGGATTTATAATCAGCACCTTCAAATTATCCGAAATACGAGGTTTCGTCTTGATAGAAGGTCAAATAAAGAACTTCGATTTTTTTGGGTGCACCCGCCCGCCCGAGAGATCTGAAATTTTTTATTTTCGCCAAACGAGACTCAGACTCAAGACTACAACTAGATTTATAATCAGCACATTCAAATTATCCGAAATACGAGGTTTCGCCTTGATAGAAGGTCAAATAAAGAACTTCGATTTTTTTAGGTGCACCCGCCCGCCCGAGAGATCTGAAATTTTTGATTTTCGTCAAACGAGACTCAGAGTCAAGACTGCAACTGGATTTATAATCAGCACCTTCAAATTATTCGAAATACAAGGTGTCGTCTTGATAGAAGGTCAAATAAAGGACTTTGATTTTTTTGGGTGCACCCGCCCGCCCGAGAGATCTGAATTTTTTATTTTCGCCAATCGAGACTCAGACTCAAGACTGTTACTGGATTTATAATCAGCACCTTCAAATTATCCGAAATACGAGGTTTCGTCTTGATAGAAGGTCAAATAAAGAACTTCGATTTTTTTGGGTGCACCCGCCCGCCCGAGAGATCTGAAATTTTTTATTTTCGCCAAACGAGACTCAGACTCAAGACTACAACTAGATTTATAATCAGCACATTCAAATTATCCGAAATACGAGGTTTCGCCTTGATAGAAGGTCAAATAAAGAACTTCGATTTTTTTAGGTGCACCCGCCCGCCCGAGAGATCTGAAATTTTTGATTTTCGTCAAACGAGACTCAGAGTCAAGACTGCAACTGGATTTATAATCAGCACCTTCAAATTATTCGAAATACAAGGTGTCGTCTTGATAGAAGGTCAAATAAAGGACTTTGATTTTTTTGGGTGCACCCGCCCGCCCGAGAGATCTGAATTTTTTATTTTCGCCAATCGAGACTCAGACTCAAGACTGTTACTGGATTTATAATCAGCACCTTCAAATTATCCGAAATACGAGGTTTCGTCTTGATAGAAGGTCAAATAAAGAACTTCGATTTTTTTGGGTGCACCCGCCCGCCCGAGAGATCTGAAATTTTTTATTTTCGCCAAACGAGACTCAGACTCAAGACTACAACTAGATTTATAATCAGCACCTTCAAATTATCCGAAATACGAGGTTTCGTCTTGATAGAAGGTCAAATAAAGAACTTCGATTTTTTTGGGTGCACCCGCCCGCCCGAGAGATCTGAAATTTTTTATTTTCGCCAAACGAGACTCAGACTCAAGACTACAACTAGATTTATAATCAGCACATTCAAATTATCCGAAATACGAGGTTTCGCCTTGATAGAAGGTCAAATAAAGAACTTCGATTTTTTTAGGTGCACCCGCCCGCCCGAGAGATCTGAATTTTTTATTTTCGCCAATCGAGACTCAGACTCAAGACTGTTACTGGATTTATAATCAGCACCCTCAAATTATCCGAAATACGAGGTTTCGTCTTGATAGAAGGTCAAATAAAGAACTTCGATTTTTTTGGGTGCACCCGCCCGCCCGAGAGATCTGAATTTTTTATTTTCGCCAATCGAGACTCAGACTCAAGACTGTTACTGGATTTATAATCAGCACCTTCAAATTATCCGAAATACGAGGTTTCGTCTTGATAGAAGGTCAAATAAAGAACTTCGATTTTTTTAGGTGCACCCGCCCGCCCGAGAGATCTGAAATTTTTTATTTTCGTCAAACGAGACTCAGAGTCAAGACTGCAACTGGATTTATAATCAGCACCTTCAAATTATTCGAAATACAGGGTTTCATCTTGATAGAAGGTCAAATAAAGAATTTTGATTTTTTTGGGTGCACCCGCCCGCCCGAGAGATCTGAAATTTTTTATTTTCGTCAAACGAGACTCAGACTCAAGACTACAACTAGATTTATAATCAGCACATTCAAATTATCCGAAATACGAGGTTTCGCCTTGATAGAAGGTCAAATAAAGAACTTCGATTTTTTTAGGTGCACCCGCCCGCCCGAGAGATCTGAAATTTTTTATTTTCGTCAAACGAGACTCAGAGTCAAGACTGCAACTGGATTTATAATCAGCACCTTCAAATTATTCGAAATACAGGGTTTCATCTTGATAGAAGGTCAAATAAAGAATTTTGATTTTTTTGGGTGCACCCGCCCGCCCGAGAGATCTGAAATTTTTTATTTTCGCCAAACGAGACTCAGACTCAAGACTACAACTAGATTTATAATCAGCACATTCAAATTATCCGAAATACGAGGTTTCGCCTTGATAGAAGGTCAAATAAAGAACTTCGATTTTTTTAGGTGCACCCGCCCGCCCGAGAGATCTGAATTTTTTATTTTCGCCAATCGAGACTCAGACTCAAGACTGTTACTGGATTTATAATCAGCACCTTCAAATTATCCGAAATACGAGGTTTCGTCTTGATAGAAGGTCAAATAAAGAACTTCGATTTTTTTTGGGTACACCCGCCCGCCCGAGAGATCTGAAATTTTTTATTTTTGTCAAACGAGACTCAGACTCAAGACTGTTACTGGATTTATAATCAGCGCCTTCAAATTATCCGAAATACGAGGTTTCGTCTTGATAGAAGGTCAAATAAAGAACTTCGATTTTTTTGGGTGCACCCGCCCGCCCGAGAGATCTGAAATTTTTTATTTTTGTCAAACGAGACTCAGACTCAAGACTGTTACTGGATTTATAATCAGCACCTTCAAATTATCCGAAATACGAGGTTTCGTCTTGATAGAAGGTCAAATAAAGAACTTCGATTTTTTTTGGGTACACCCGCCCGCCCGAGAGATCTGAAATTTTTTATTTTCGTCAAACGAGACTCCTCAAGACTGTAACTGGATTTATAATCAGCACCTTCAAATTATCCGAAATACGAGGTTTCATCTTGATAGAAGGTCAAATAAAGAACTTCGATTTTTTTGGGTGCACCCGCCCGCCCGAGAGATCTGAATTTTTTATTTTCGCCAATCGAGACTCAGACTCAAGACTGTTACTGGATTTATAATCAGCACCTTCAAATTATCCGAAATACGAGGTTTCATCTTGATAGAAGGTCAAATAAAGAACTTTGATTTTTTTGGGTGCACCCGCCCGCCCGAGAGATCTGAATTTTTTATTTTCGCCAATCGAGACTCAGACTCAAGACTGTTACTGGATTTATAATCAGCACCTTCAAATTATCCGAAATACGAGGTTTCGTCTTGATAGAAGGTCAAATAAAGAACTTCGATTTTTTTGGGTGCACCCGCCCGCCCGAGAGATCTGAAATTTTTTATTTTCGCCAATCGAGACTCAGACTCAAGACTGTTACTGGATTTATAATCAGCACCTTCAAATTATCCGAAATACGAGGTTTCGTCTTGATAGAAGGTCAAATAAAGAACTTCGATTTTTTTGGGTGCACCCGCCCGCCCGAGAGATCTGAATTTTTTATTTTCGCCAATCGAGACTCAGACTCAAGACTGTTACTGGATTTATAATCAGCACCTTCAAATTATCCGAAATACGAGGTTTCGTCTTGATAGAAGGTCAAATAAAGAACTTTGATTTTTTTGGGTGCACCCGCCCGCCCGAGAGATCTGAATTTTTTATTTTCGCCAATCGAGACTCAGACTCAAGACTGTTACTGGATTTATAATCAGCACCTTCAAATTATCCGAAATACGAGGTTTCGTCTTGATAGAAGGTCAAATAAAGAACTTCGATTTTTTTTGGGTACACCCGCCCGCCCGAGAGATCTGAAATTTTTTATTTTTGTCAAACGAGACTCAGACTCAAGACTGTTACTGGATTTATAATCAGCACCTTCAAATTATCCGAAATACGAGGTTTCGTCTTGATAGAAGGTCAAATAAAGAACTTCGATTTTTTTGGGTGCACCCGCCCGCCCGAGAGATCTGAAATTTTTTATTTTTGTCAAACGAGACTCAGACTCAAGACTGTTACTGGATTTATAATCAGCACCTTCAAATTATCCGAAATACGAGGTTTCGTCTTGATAGAAGGTCAAATAAAGAACTTCGATTTTTTTTGGGTACACCCGCCCGCCCGAGAGATCTGAAATTTTTTATTTTCGTCAAACGAGACTCCTCAAGACTGTAACTGGATTTATAATCAGCACCTTCAAATTATCCGAAATACGAGGTTTCATCTTGATAGAAGGTCAAATAAAGAACTTCGATTTTTTTGGGTGCACCCGCCCGCCCGAGAGATCTGAATTTTTTATTTTCGCCAAACGAGACTCAGACTCAAGACTACAACTAGATTTATAATCAGCACATTCAAATTATCCGAAATACGAGGTTTCGCCTTGATAGAAGGTCAAATAAAGAACTTCGATTTTTTTTGGGTACACCCGCCCGCCCGAGAGATCTGAAATTTTTTATTTTCGTCAAACGAGACTCCTCAAGACTGTAACTGGATTTATAATCAGCACCTTCAAATTATCCGAAATACGAGGTTTCATCTTGATAGAAGGTCAAATAAAGAACTTCGATTTTTTTGGGTGCACCCGCCCGCCCGAGAGATCTGAATTTTTTATTTTCGCCAAACGAGACTCAGACTCAAGACTACAACTAGATTTATAATCAGCACATTCAAATTATCCGAAATACGAGGTTTCGCCTTGATAGAAGGTCAAATAAAGAACTTCGATTTTTTTTGGGTACACCCGCCCGCCCGAGAGATCTGAAATTTTTTATTTTCGTCAAACGAGACTCCTCAAGACTGTAACTGGATTTATAATCAGCACCTTCAAATTATCCGAAATACGAGGTTTCATCTTGATAGAAGGTCAAATAAAGAACTTCGATTTTTTTGGGTGCACCCGCCCGCCCGAGAGATCTGAATTTTTTATTTTCGCCAAACGAGACTCAGACTCAAGACTACAACTAGATTTATAATCAGCACATTCAAATTATCCGAAATACGAGGTTTCGCCTTGATAGAAGGTCAAATAAAGAACTTCGATTTTTTTAGGTGCACCCGCCCGCCCGAGAGATCTGAAATTTTTGATTTTCGTCAAACGAGACTCAGAGTCAAGGCTGCAACTGGATTTATAATCAGCACCTTCAAATTATTCGAAATACAAGGTGTCGTCTTGATAGAAGGTCAAATAAAGGACTTTGATTTTTTTGGGTGCACCCGCCCGCCCGAGAGATCTGAATTTTTTATTTTCGCCAATCGAGACTCAGACTCAAGACTGTTACTGGATTTATAATCAGCACCTTCAAATTATCCGAAATACGAGGTTTCGTCTTGATAGAAGGTCAAATAAAGAACTTCGATTTTTTTTGGGTACACCCGCCCGCCCGAGAGATCTGAAATTTTTTATTTTTGTCAAACGAGACTCAGACTCAAGACTGTTACTGGATTTATAATCAGCACCTTCAAATTATCCGAAATACGAGGTTTCGTCTTGATAGAAGGTCAAATAAAGAACTTCGATTTTTTTGGGTGCACCCGCCCGCCCGAGAGATCTGAAATTTTTTATTTTTGTCAAACGAGACTCAGACTCAAGACTGTTACTGGATTTATAATCAGCACCTTCAAATTATCCGAAATACGAGGTTTCGTCTTGATAGAAGGTCAAATAAAGAACTTCGATTTTTTTTGGGTACACCCGCCCGCCCGAGAGATCTGAAATTTTTTATTTTCGTCAAACGAGACTCCTCAAGACTGTAACTGGATTTATAATCAGCACCTTCAAATTATCCGAAATACGAGGTTTCATCTTGATAGAAGGTCAAATAAAGAACTTCGATTTTTTTGGGTGCACCCGCCCGCCCGAGAGATCTGAATTTTTTATTTTCGCCAATCGAGACTCAGACTCAAGACTGTTACTGGATTTATAATCAGCACCTTCAAATTATCCGAAATACGAGGTTTCGTCTTGATAGAAGGTCAAATAAAGAACTTCGATTTTTTTTGGGTACACCCGCCCGCCCGAGAGATCTGAAATTTTTTATTTTCGTCAAACGAGACTCCTCAAGACTGTAACTGGATTTATAATCAGCACCTTCAAATTATCCGAAATACGAGGTTTCATCTTGATAGAAGGTCAAATAAAGAACTTTGATTTTTTTGGGTGCACCCGCCCGCCCGAGAGATCTGAATTTTTTATTTTCGCCAATCGAGACTCAGACTCAAGACTGTTACTGGATTTATAATCAGCACCTTCAAATTATCCGAAATACGAGGTTTCGTCTTGATAGAAGGTCAAATAAAGAACTTCGATTTTTTTTGGGTACACCCGCCCGCCCGAGAGATCTGAAATTTTTTATTTTTGTCAAACGAGACTCAGACTCAAGACTGTTACTGGATTTATAATCAGCACCTTCAAATTATCCGAAATACGAGGTTTCGTCTTGATAGAAGGTCAAATAAAGAACTTCGATTTTTTTGGGTGCACCCGCCCGCCCGAGAGATCTGAAATTTTTTATTTTTGTCAAACGAGACTCAGACTCAAGACTGTTACTGGATTTATAATCAGCACCTTCAAATTATCCGAAATACGAGGTTTCGTCTTGATAGAAGGTCAAATAAAGAACTTCGATTTTTTTTGGGTACACCCGCCCGCCCGAGAGATCTGAAATTTTTTATTTTCGTCAAACGAGACTCCTCAAGACTGTAACTGGATTTATAATCAGCACCTTCAAATTATCCGAAATACGAGGTTTCATCTTGATAGAAGGTCAAATAAAGAACTTCGATTTTTTTGGGTGCACCCGCCCACCCGAGAGATCTGGAATTTTTTATTTTCGCCAAACGAGACTCACACTCAAGACCCCTACATCTCAAGGTATGCTGCTGGTCAAATTTTGACCTTGACATAATCATCCAAGAACAATTTTTTTCAAAAGGTCAAGCTCTTATCTGGACTTCATTTCCGGCATCAAAGGTAGGCTTTTGCATCCAAGAAAATTGATTGATTTGACCTTGAAGTATTTGTTTGTGCAACCCTTTTTTTATGGTCGGCCTCCCGCAAAGGCTGAAAGCCTATGACGCTGTAGAAGCGCTGCGAGAGGATAAGTGTCGGTTCACGTTAGATTTTGAAACGCTGTAGATTGTAGCCCTACTTCTTTAGTTTATCCATTTGGTCCGGTACTTTTTGAACACGGTGCAGTAATAAGAAATTCGACAAATCTACGACTTACATTTTCTTTATGAGGTGGCGCAACAGGCTTTTCCTCTTCTTTTTTCTTCTTGTCTTTGGTGAAAATTTTGCCAGTCAGAATCCGCCTAAAGCTACTGCTTTTTTTCTTCTCCTTAGGATGTTTATCCATGGTGAACAGATTCAGCTCCTTATTAACCTTATCCAGGCTTTCCTCTGATTCTGACCTCAGGATTATCGAGATGTACTCTTCAGAGCTCGAAGAACACTTTCTGACGAGGTCATTAGCGTTTTCATCTTTTCTGCTTGATGGTAAGCCGATTCTTGACTTGCTGTTTGAGTGTTTCGGCTTTAATAGTTGTAAGGATCTAGGTTTTGGAATCGGTATTCTCGTTTTGCTGTCTTGTTTCCTAGGACTGACCTATAGGAAATAATACTGGCTTTAGATCAAGGTTATTGCAAGGTCAAAGGGAGAAAAAGCCTTGTTATGGATTGCAATAAGATAAAATGTACTTTTTTGGGGTCGAGGTCATTACAAGGTCAACTTGAGAAATGCTGTTATGAATTATAATAATCACTTAGTTCTTGGGGGATCTGGTAATTCAAGGGGAAGCTAGAAAAACTGTGTTCCGTCTCTGGAGTGAGGGTAGCTGGACTTTTATGAATCCAGGCAAAGGAAATTCGACGATTCTAGCAGAGTAGCATGAGGATAGTCCTATTTTGTTGGCGAGGAGTGATATAGTTTCTCCTACGTATCGTTTCAATCGCAAATTTACGGTGGTGTTTCTGTCAAGGGAAGAGTGGGAGTCTAGGGAAAGACAGCACATCGAAGGAGGAGGACAGGTCTGGTACACAGACGGTTCACTCGCTAGAGAGGGCTCGGGCTCGGGAGTCTACGGACCCCATACAAGACTTTCACTCCCTCTTGGGGGGCACACCACAGTATTCCAGGCTGAAGTCTATGCGATACTTGCTTGTGTAAATTGTATTCGGGAAATTGACGGGTCTAGGAGGCGGATTACTATCTGCTCTGACAGTCAGGCAGCCATCAAAGCACTGAGTGCTTGGAAAATAACGTCGGGACTGGTCCTGGAGTGCAGGAGGGCTCTTGACGACATCTCAGCCAAGCACAAGGTGTCACTGATGTGGGTACCTGGGCACGCTGGGGTAAAGGGTTTTGTGGGCCCGGAACCAGCCTTAGGACTATCTGCAAACTTGATTAGGAAAACAACTGGAGAGTGTATCCAGAATCAACACTCTCTGAGATGGAACATCTCTGGTCATCTCCGTCAAGCTCGGGAACTATTAGCAGGGCCTGCAGAGAGAATAGGACGATTTTGTCTCTCTCTGGATATGAGTAACTTGAGATTGCTAGTAAGCCTATTAACGGGTCACAACATCTTCAGGCGTCACCTGTTCGTAATGAGGGTGGTCAACGACCCAACGTGCACGTGGTGTGGTAAAGAGGAAGAATCCTCGGCACACATCTTGTGTTGCTGTGAAACCCTGGGTTATCACAAGTAGACTATACTGGGCTAAAGAACCTTGGAACCAATAGAGATAAAATGGATAGGACCTAAGAATGTACTTGCCTTTGCTAAAAGGGCAGGTCTTAGGAACTAGCGCGGATAGAGGCGCAAAAGGGTCCATCGTGTGGCTTATGCACCAGTCACATTCTGTGCTGGATAGCCTCTGGTCCTTAGTCATTCAGTTCCTGGGGACGGTGTGTCTGAATTTGGGGTCCACATATACAATATTGGCAAAATTGGATTTGGAGTGTGGCAGTTTTCATCTAGGGAGGGGGCACCTGCCCCTACCTGCCCCCCCTTGGCTACGCCTTGGTTCCTATGAATTTTGGAGGTCAAGCAATTAAACAAATTTGCGAAAACTAGAACCAACTCAAACCTGTTGTTTTTCATCAGACGTCTGCCCTTCGTACTTTTTCTTCAAATTGTTGGTTAGTTTGTTGCTGTGAGCACGATGTAGTTCTATGTAAGCTGCCCTGGAGATACCTCTGTTGCGTTCCTCTATAGCATCGTCTATGTTCACTTCGTTGTAAGTACCAGTTGCCGGTTTGTGTCGAGTAGGGTCACTCTCGGATGTAGGTACGTCCATGTCTTGGAGAAATCAAGATGGTGGGGCAGGGTGCGAAGTGCGGCAGATCCTAGAAAAAAAATGGGTTCATGCAAAAAGTAGAAGAAAATATTTACAGTGAAGATATGTATGTTTGTATGTATGTATGGGGGTTTGTAACCGACCCCTTTGGACTCGCTTTTGACCCACCTTAAATGCACAGATTTAATTTAAACTTTGCACACTTATCAAGAACAAGTGACGATACAGTAATTTAATAAGTTTGTCTCATTATTCTGATCAGATTCACCAGAATTAAATAATATAGGGGTGAACTTTAGTTGAAGATTTGTTATAATGGTGAAGCTGCCAGATAAAGGAAAGCTGAAACCCAACCGTGTTCAAGGGTGTCGATATTTTTCTTCTTCGTGGGGATGATTTTTGTTCTTGGGGGGGCATTTTTGTGGATTAGATTTTTACCGCATTATACGGGGCGTCCAGTTAGTGTGTAATTCTTCGATATCTCGCAAGGTATACCTGATAGAAGAAAATGTCAAATACAAAAGTTATTTGGTTACTTAAGACGCATATTCTAAAAATATATTGAAATATACAGGGTGTTGCGGGAAAGTAGGATAGTGATCAACTTGATTTTTTTATATGGAACTATACATTTTTCTTAAATTCTTCTAGTTTCCATCATTGATCTCTATTCAACCCTAAAATATTTTTGGGATCGGTTGCGACGTTGCCAAGTTATAATTTATTTTCTATTAATTTCCGGATTTGCAAGGTCGCAAGTAATACGTCCAAATTGATATATTCCTTAAACTTTTCTTAATAATATTACACACCGAGTTACTTGAATATTAAGTGGATCTTATTTTGTATGTTACCAGCAATTTGTATCTACGGGGTGTTTCTGGCAGAATTTTAAATTACGGCAATTTGAAGGTCATTTTACTTTGATTTTTTAAATGTAACACTACTAATACCTTATCTCGCCTTGTAATATTTTTTTTTCGCGTTCGGGGCGTTGCCAAGTTATGAATTATTTTTCGAAATTTTTAAACAAATATCCCCGATTTTAATTTGTTTATAGAATCCTCTACTTATTTTTATTGCAATGAATTGCGCATGTCGAATTTAGTAAGATCTCACAATTTCAAAATTTTGTTTCTATTAATTACTGAGATACGGCAACACCGCTTTTTCAGTAAACGGTACCGGAACGCTTAAATGTTTCCAAAACTGCCACAGCTAGAGGGGTGAAATTCAATACTTGGGGGTTTTAACATACAGAATTCAAAAATCGTAACATCAGTATTGATGATAATTTTTGTTTTTGGGGGGGGGATACTTTTTTGTGGGTTAGATTTTTACCGCATTATAAAACGTTTAGTCAAGAACTATGCGTTACTGTTTATTATTCTTGGGGGGGGGGCTATTACCCCCATTACCCCCCTTATCGATGCTTTGGACCGTTGTTTAGGATGATGATGATGATAATAATAAATCACCACCCGGTCGATATTGTCTTCTAAACAGTCTGAAGAGCCTCACAATGATTTGGGCGTGGACTTTATTAGTTTAGGCTGTTAGTCACATTGAAAATAACGTCCAAAATGACATATGGTCGGTACCTATATTGCAAAAAGTGACCAAGTATAAAAATTTAGTTCCTCGCAAATGGCTGTTGAAAGTAATTAAACTGGCAGAAGTATTTGTAGTTGCTTGGTGCCAAAAACGTCAAATCGTCGATATATAATGTGTTTTATACCAGCTCAACCTCACGTCAGGTCTCAGTACCTTTTTTGTCCAAATATCACTCTAATTAGTGCCAAATTGTATCACGTACAGTGAAGAGTGATTTGTTTTGAGGTTGTTACAATTTGCAATAGCGTAGGTGTGTTTATCTCACAGAGTACCTAATTCTACTGATCCCATCATTATTCATTGATATATGTTTATTTATTATGCTTTACACTTATTTGAAGATAGTTTCCTAAATTCATAACAAACTTTCATATACACATCTATACGAGTATCATTAACAGCTTGATGATTCAATTCTTTAATGTCTCAAATCTCTGCGATATACAAAACAGATAACATATTCTCGAAGTACGACCACTAATATCTCAATGCCTCACAGTTATCATCATAATTCTCCGCCTTAGTTGATTTGAGCTCGTGGCGAGGTATTTCGCGAGTTGACCCTCAATAGCGATGACCCAAGAGATGTTTGGGTTATTTTATATGTTGTTTTGATTTATTGGTTGTGTAAGCTAATCTAGGAATTATGTTTATGTGTTTAGTTATTACAACTAACCTACTTGATATGTCAATCAGGCAAGTATAAAATACCGTTATGTTCCTTAATTAAACATATGGTACTCTGTCATGATACTACGGTTTGAGTCGCAGTATCATGGTGCTCTATTATCCAAAACCTTTTTTAACGAATTGGCTACTCTTTTTATTTGGTTTCCAGATGTGTCTTGCTTGATTTATTTATTGATTGAATTATACTATTAAATGTTTATAAGAATATTTTTCTTACAATATTCTGTGACTGAATACTGCTGAAACCTATTTCAAACAGTAAAATTCTAGAAAAATCCTCCGACTATACGAACCAACTTCTACATAATCTGGGAAGAAACATAAAAACCAGCACTAAACTTTTCATTGTGTAAACGTTATCAGCACTGTTATTGTATACAAAACCTTCATAACTTCGGCTGTTAATAATACTCAACCACACGTTTTCAAAGAGAAACATGCCAGTCGAGGTTTCTGCATAAAATAGTTTATCCTAGACACACTCTATAAATTACGTGCGTAAATAGACGTGTTAAAACAATAAATATTTACAAATTCTCAGGCTGACAGGAAAATGTGTTCGACGTAACGTAAGCCAATGTGAGATCATTTGATGGAATGATTGATGACTAAATCGGGGAGAGCAATATATTTTCGGATGTAAGGTTTACTATCGGGACATTTTGAGAAACTTCTCAATTGAAATAAATATAGTTTAAAAAAAATCCATAAAACACGCTTATAAAGGACATCGGACTAAAAAGTTGAAAATAGTTTTTAAAAAAATACTAGTATGATTATGAAAAAATCAAGACAAGTTGATTGACTCAGTACTTCCCACACATTACGGTGATACCAGAATATTATTTTCCCATAGCATGAGGCTATAGTTTGAGATCTCCACTTGCAACTAAATCAACGCCCTGACCAAAAAAAAACTGTACTATGCCGCTAAATCTTTCTTTCACAGGTCAATGGATAGCCTATTATGAATACGACAAGATTTTCAGTTTTACAGCCTCCCACCCCCCCAACCACCTCAATTTTACCCCCACCCAAAAAAGTAGGAAAGGATCGATAACCACTAAAACGCCTAAAAACGAAGTTTGAGCTGTTTTTATATTTTTGCTTTTTTTATTATCGCTGCGCCGCCACTGACACGATTTCTAAAAACAATAAACGTTTTCCATCCTCGCAAAGGTAATAACACTATCTAAAATTTGCCCTAGAATCTAAAATCAATCGAATAGTTTCTACGTTATACAATACAGAACGATTAGAAGCAATAATCGTATGTATACATCAGAAAAGTCCCATGGTTTATTTTTTGCTAATTACTCCGCCGCCCATGCACCGATTTTCAAAATTATGGGAACATTACCTACTACGACACCATAGCATATCGCTACCAAAATTTCATCACAATCCATGCAGCGGTTACTGAGATTACGAGGCTAGAAAAACGCCAAAAGACAGACAGACACACCAATAAACGGACAAACAGACAGACCGACAGACAGACTCTCATTTGTAGACATCATAAAACGCCCAAAAAGTGCATTATCCAAAAATCGAAAATTCCCGCGATTACAACGCTTTTTTGGTTTTCAGCTTATTTTAAAAACTATTTTTAACATTTTAGTCGGATGCTCTTTAGAAGGGTGTTTTTTTAGTTTTTTTAAACAATATTTAGTATTCAGCACGATATGTATGTGTATCGTGGTATTCAGTATTCGACCCACGTCTGATTAATTTGAGGTTGACATAGTTCTTTAATTTTAATTTGAATTGGAACTATGAATTTGTAAAAGACAATAGGATTAATATTTGCTCCAAAATACATCTTCGTAATACCCCCAGCATGCCAGATAAACGAACCATCACAACAATTGTTCAAAATGTCTTCCTCCAACCTGAATACACCGATTTAAACGTCGCACATGATTTCGGCGGACTTGACTAAAAATTTGATACTCTTTTTGAATGATTTCAAATGCTGCTGTAATTCGTCCGATTAAGTCTTGCTCTGTTTCTACTGGAGTTTCGTAGACCAGACTTACATGTCCCCACAGGAAAAAATCTAGCGGCGTTAAATCAGGTGATCTAGGAGACCAAGAAACGGCTCCACCTCTAGCAATCCAACGGTGCCCAAACCGCTGAGCCAAATCCTCACGTACTGGTACAGCAAAGTGAGCCGGCACTCCATCGTGCTGAAACCACATTTGCTGTCGAACATTTGTATGTATGCATTCAGGTTGGAGGAAGACATTTTGAACAATTGTTGTGATGATATCATGTACAAAAGGCAAAAAGCGAATGCATTAAAGGCTATGTAGGCAATTCATCGTCTTTCTACATTTCAACGCTTCTTAGGGCCGTACTGTACGGACACTTTTCCGGACATGGGTCCCTATACTCAAAAGTTTTCTACTGTTGCACTGAATAACCCCTAGAAGTTTGATCCCATAGTTCTGAAACACCCTGTATATAGTCTTATTGAGCCAGATGCCCAATTTAACCAATGAGATGCTTTCTTTTGTGTTTTAATTGTCACCTATATTCAAGCTAAAATTTTGGAGTTTTATTGTATTTCTACTTGACCACTGTTGGAACAAAACATTGTTATCTATTAGTACATACACTCTAAATTTTTTTGGACTGAGTCAACAAAGCTGTGCTCGACGTTATCTGTATGTAATTTCCGAGGTATTTCCAGTAATTCAGATGTTAAGCCGGCGCCACATATGCGGGTACTTGCCGAGTATCAATACTCGCCGTTTTTCAACCTTACTCGCCGAGTAGCGAGCACGTATCGCCCTACATGTGCGTAGTTGGCTATGTTTAGTTTCGAGAAGAAAGGGAATGGGAAAGCCCGAATATTCGTAGCAAATTGAAACTTATTTATTATTAAAATTTATCGACAGTAGAATCAACGTCATCATCATATAGTCGTGGCAGCAAGTGCTGTTTTTGTTATGTGTAGTGCTTATATGTTAATAAGGAAAAGAAAAAATCAACCAAGAAGGAGGCGATGGTGGATGGTCTCATTAAATAGAAGCCGAGAGAGGTAATAAAATAATTAGCAATAACATGAAACCACAATGTTAAACACATTTTCAGGTATGGCGGACCACACCTAGTTGCCGATGTATTAAAAGAACCGTCTGGATTTTTTGAAAATTTTTGCAGAATGTCTTCCGAAGATTTTGAATATCTACTCAGCAAAACAGGACCACTGATATCAAAAAAAGACACAAAATCGAGAAAAGCTGTTCCTGCTAAAGAACGACTAGCTCTGACGCTTCGATTTCTAGCGACCGGCGACAGTTATCAAAGCCTTCAATATCTATTCAAAATATCACATAACTCATTTCTGACATCGTTCCCGAAGTTTGTGAAGGTCTCACCAAAGTTTTGCATATCCTAAAAATATTCTGAAATATACAGGGTGTTTCGGGAAAGTAGGATAGTGATCAACTTGATTTTTTTATATGGTACTATTACTTTTTTTAAATTCTTCTAGTTTCCATCATTGATCTCTATTAAACCCTAAAATATTATTGCGATCTTGCCGAGTTATAATTTATTTTCCATTAATTTCCGGATTTGCAAGGTCGCAAGTAATACCTCCAAATTGATATATTCCTTTAACTCTTCTCAAAAATATTATACAGCGAGTTACTTAAATATTAAATAAATATTATTCTGGATGACACCAGCAATGTGCAGGGTGTTATTAGTAGAATTTTAAATTACGGTCATTTTACCTTGTTTTTTCTAAATGTAACACCCTGTATGTTTTATTTTAAATCGAAATATCTACTAATACCCTATCTCGCCTTGTAATTTTTTTCGCGTTTGCGACATTGCCAAGTTATAAATTATTTTTCTAAATTTACAAACAAATATCCCCGATTTTTATTAATAGAACACACTGCATATTTTATTTAATATAGAAGTATTCCCTAATAATGGTTTACAGCATGAACAAGTTTCAACTGGTGTTCCTCACCGCCTTCTCAGTAAACAGTACCGGAAGGCTTAAATATTTCCAAAACTGCCACAGCTGGGGCGGTGAAATTCAATACTTGGGGGTTTTTGAACACACAGAATTCAAAAATGCTAACATGCTAACAAATAAACAATGCGAATAAAGTTTTTAATTCTCTAGTCCGGCCCTGTTCCTGTTTCTGTGTCAGTATTCGGGTACTTATTTGTGTTCGGCAAATTCCGACCATTCGCACAAACTGCTCCAGCCACACTAGTAGGCGTTTGCCGAATTGCGAATTTTCGCTGTTCGTTGTTCCCTAAATGCCGCATGTGTGGCGCCGGCTATGGCGCCGGTTGAATGCTCGGTGCTCGGCATACATGGCGAGTATTCGGGTAAAATCCTGCAGCCACATAGCCGAATAGCAATTAATCGGGGTTCCTTGCTCGCCGAGGACCGCATATATGGCGCCGGCTTTATACGAATCACTTGCGTCAAGTAGATTGACTTCATACTACCTCGTGCTTTTTCGAACTGCTTAAAAAATTTTGAACACCTTGAAAAGGTTTTGATATCCCTAAGAAAATATACTACTCGCAAGTGAAATCCGAACTCCTAGAAAAAAAGGGATATTTGCATTGAACATTTGTAGACAACTTGGCAGTACCATCTCTAGTACACATGTAACACTTTTTTTCATTTAAATGGCACCTCTAAAAAACTCTAGACGTGTAAAAACAAAACATGGCTTGTTGTCGATTCAAAAACGATGATATCTGTTGCAAATGTGGCGAGAGATTAGTTGGTTGTGTAAAGATGCCCCCTGGAAGACCACAGCCCCAATTTACGCAGTTAAGCCCACCTATAGAGGTAGTGTAAACATTAAAATGCACAGGTCGCTGACCAGCCAACATGTAACGGAAATTTTGACAGCTTGAGGGCATTACCAGTGGCGTGCGACTTAAAACTTAAACTTAACAACTTAAAATTGGATGTTCATTAATAGATTCAATTATTATTGTGATGTTACAAACTGATACCAATAAGTTGTATTATTATTTAGCTATACTTAGAGAGTTACACTTATTATAATTTCATTGTAACAGTCGATAATTTATTATTACCATGAAGTGTTTTTCAAAACATATCTAACAGTGTTTTGAAAGGTAGCCTGTTGGAATGGCTCCATCGTGTTTTTACTTCATCAATAAAATATAATAACTGCATTAGGTAATATCCAGTTCTATAAAATTCTCATAGATAGATTTTCTGCAAGTAAATGTGGCATACAATTTGCATTTCACGTCCTCAAATAGTTTAAAATGTTGATTGACATGAATGTAATGCGTGCACAAAATATACCTACATTAAACAACCATTATTATTCCTCAAACTGGAGTGAAGTTACTTTTGTTCCCAGTTATCTCCATATATTACGCTACTGAAAACTAAAACAAAACCTATACTCACCTATGATAAGAAGTGTTCACCGATTCGTCGCTATTGCAGCAAACTATGCACTTTTTATGTTGTCTCAGCATACAATTATGACAATATTGTTCATAAATAATTTAATTCACACCACAAATAGTCACAAAGTCAGTCAAATATACATTAAAATCACAAAAATCTCGCCACACGCAATAACCACAACTACAATGACAGCCACATGACAGCTTAAGGGCATGCCGGTTGTAGGTAAATCAATACAAATTATCTTCACGTAAATCAGTTACATTGCAACAATATTGGAATTCAATGGTATAGTTAAATACCCAGTTAAATACTTTGTGTTCAAACTGCGGAAACTGCCAGATATTGAAGAAACTGGAAGCGGACGAAGAAGAGTGGCAATAGCGCTATAGATGTTGGCAGGCCAATATTCAAATTAGGCTCCCTCTAGGGATGTTAGCTCTGTGGTTAAGCCCCTTTGAACGGAGTTGGATTCTAGGCCAACGAGAACGTGGTGCTTCTTTCAGAGCAATTGTGGTAATCATGGGGCGTAGCGTGGCTACAGTTGTAGCAGCATGGTGCGCATGAATCGCAGAAGGGCGAATGCAGTGAGCTAGAGGTGCTGGAGCAAGTAGAAGAACTACAGACCGGCAAGATCGTCATCTACGACTACTGGCCCTTCGAGACAGAATGCGATCCACTCGAGCTGTTGCTAATGCGTGGTATGCAGCTATATGGAGGCCCATTCGAATCCGCACGGTGTACCACAGATTTAGCGAATGAAAGTGCTGTTATTTTTTAGGCTATCTGATAAAATAACCATTGTTTTCTGTGTTAAATGATTTAAAATAGATAATGTTGATTTTGTTGCGATTTGAGTTAGAATACAAATATATTTTTCCACTTCCAGGACATTTTTTTTTATTTTAGCTACTTGTGACGTAGGACGTACCATTGACGGCCGATACAAGTCTTAATACCGAACGTCATAAATGTCACAAAATATGTACGGTCAAGTTATCCTTCTGACCTCGACTAGTAACATTTGATTGGTCAAGTGGTTCAGTTTTGGTTTGGTTTTGACCCATTTCCAACATTACATGCCAAAAATAAGCTCTCCTTTTGCCTTATCTCAATGAAAATATCAAAGTATAGGTTGTGTGTAAAAATCGTGTATTTTTGAAATCATGTCAAACTAAAGGCGTGTAATTTGAACAGTTCATCGTGTAATTCCACAAATTCAGATTGGCAGCACTGGCTTCTACTCACTGCAACTCATCGTCGCCAACGGTTAGATTGGTGCCAAGAACACCGACAATGGCATGCTAAGTGGCATCAGACGGCCTTCTCCGACGAGTCCAGGTTTTGTCTGGGAGCACATGACGGACGCCAACGTGTAAGGCGACGACGGGGTGAACGACATGATCTCCAGTTTGCTGTTGAGCGCCGTGTACATCGTTCTATTGGTTTGATGGTTTGGGGTGCCATTGCATTCAACAGCAAGTCACCTTTACTTGTGGTTCGGGGCACAATGACTGCGAAGCGTTATGTGAATGAGGTGTTAGAACCAATTGCCGTTCCATATGTCCGAGGCCTCGAAGAGGGTTTCTTCCAGCAAGATAATGCACGTCGTCATACTGCAAGGGTATCGATGAGGTTTCTACAGGAAGCTGAGGTCAGGGTACTGCCCTAGCCACCACAATCACCCGATTTATCGCCAATCGAAAAAGTATGGGATTGGATGGGTCGATACATAGGCGATTAACCCAATCCTCCGATCACGCTGGACGAACTGGAACAGGCTGTGAGGGCAACTTGGGAGGCTGTACCTCTAGAGTTTATCCACAACTAGATTGCGAGCATGCCGCGTAAACTAGAGGAGTGCATTCGTCAACATGGAGGGCCCACCCATTATTGATTTGTTGTATTTCTTTATAAACTAATTATGGCAAATTAGTTCGTTTATTATTGTATTTAGTTATGTTCACTAGGAGAAGGAAGATGGAAGGCCTCGTGAGGCCTACCTTTTTTAGAACGACACTTGAATTGTGTCAGTCAGTAAAGTATCTAGGAGTTATACTGGATCATAGGCTGACTTGGAGGCAGCACGTGGATTATAAGGTAAGCAAGGCTTGAAACTCATTATGGGCCTGCAGAAGAGTTGTGGGTAGTAGCTGGGGCCTGAGCGCAAAAGTGGTGCACTGGCTCTATACTACAATAGTCAGACCGTCATTAATATATGGCTCCATAGTGTGGTGGACCTGTATAAAGACGGAGGTAATAAGAGCCCAACTTAATAAGGTTCAACGTTTGGCATGTCTTAGTATAACCAGAGCAGTGCGCACAACACCTTTGACTGCCATTGAAACACTATTAAATCTTCCTCCTTTGGATCTGGTAATTCAAGGAGAAGCTAGAAAAACTGGGTTCCGTCTCTGGAGTCAGGGTAGCTGGACTCTTATGAATCCAGGCAAAGGACATTCGACGATTCTAGCAGAGTTGCATGAAGACTGTCCTATTTTGTTGGCGAGGAGCGATACAGTTTCTCCTACGCATCGCTTCAATCGCAAATTTACGGTGGTGTTTCCGTCAAGGGAAGAGTGGGAGTCTAGGGAAAGACAGCTCATCGAAGGAAGAGGACAGGTCTGGTACACAGACGGTTCACTCGCTAGAGAGGGCTCGGGCTCGGGAGTCTACGGACCCCATACAAGACTTTCACTCCCTCTTGGGGGGCACACCACAGTATTCCAGGCTGAGATCTATGCGATACTTGCTTGTGTAAATCGTATTCGGGAAATTGACGGGTCTAGGAGGCGGATTACTATCTTCTCTGACAGTCAGGCAGTCATCAAAGCACTGAGTGCTTGGAAAATAACGTCGGGACTGGTCCTGGAGTGCAGGAGGGCTCTTGACGACATCTCAGCTAAACACAAGGTATCACTGATGTGGGTACCTGGGCACGCTGGGGTAAAGGGTAACGAAATGGCGGATCATCTGGCCAGGATGGGATCCGGCAACAGTTTTGTGGGTCCGGAACCAGCCTTAGGACTATCTGCAAACCTGATTAGGAAAACAACTGGAGAGTGGATCCAGAATCAACACTCTCTGAGATGGAACAACATCTCTGGTCATCTCCGTCAAGCCCGAGAACTATTAGCAGCGCCTGCAGAGAGAAAATGACGATTTTGTCTCTCTCTGGATAGGAGTAAGTTGAGATTGCTAGTAGGCCTATTAACGGGTCACAACACCTTCAGGCGTCACTTGTTTGTGATGAGGGTGGTCAACGACCCAACGTGCACGTGGTGTGGTGAAGAGGAAGAATCCTCGGCACACATCTTGTGTCGCTGTGAAACCCTGGGTTATCACAGGCAGACTATGCGGGTCTCAAGAACCTTGGAACCAATAGAGATAAAACGTATAGGACCCAAGAATGTACTTGCCTTTGCCAAAAGGCCAGGTCTTAGGAACTAGCGCGGATAGAGGCGCAAAAGGGCCCATCGTGTGGCCTATGCACCAGCCACATTCCGTGCTGGATAGCCTCTGGTCCTTATTCATTCATTCATTGTATTTAGTCCTACGGCATTTCATCAACCGCAACCCCCTTTTTTCTCAGGGTTTGGATTTCACTTGCGAGGAGTAGGTATATATAGGTACTCAAAAATGAGTGCTTAGGTACTAAACTGATTTGATAGATAACAGCTGATCAGCCAGTACGTTTTGAGCGAAATTTTATACAAGCGTGTCTTTTTCGTAATTACTGAACAAAACTTGGGAGCTCACTAAAAGGTGTAACCGTTCACTTGAATGTTTGTCATTGTCAGTAGTATTTTAGGTCAAAATTAACTTAGAAGTGTTACTGAGTAATTACTAGTGTGTTTTAAACATAGACCACTGCTTAGAAGAAATGGCTGATGCAATGAATAGTTGATACTTGTCCCCATCAGTATTGTATAATTAAATATTAGTTTTAATCTCGGTTTTAATGAAGTCGTAGTCGTTAATAGACCAAGTATTTAACGATTGCTTAACCCATTGGAAGTTATAAAGAGTGAAATTGAAATCGATACCTGTTCTGGATACAATGTTGCCGCTTGAAACGAGTCCAACTTTTTTTTTTTTAAATAAAATGCACTACACATTAACAACCAACAAATGTATTTCCAACAGTTCAGACATTTCCGTCGCACCCATTTTCACACTTATCTTATCACAGCGATTAGTTGAATGGTATCTCTGTCATCAAGCAAACATTCGGCGACAATATTTTAACCTTGCAATGCGAAGTTTCAAGCAGAGCTGTCACAAGTACTAGTAAATAGTATTTCAAATACCAATTACCAATTACCAGAGTCGCATGCGTCAAAGTACAAATACCAAGTAATTTTATTTTTGAAAGTACTTCAAGTATCAAATGCTTTAATTTGGTACTTGATTTTTCAAATAAAGTAATTCAAATACGATACTAATATTTCAAGTACTTAAAAAAGTAATTCAAATACCATACTAATACTTGAATTACTTGATATAGTATTTCAAATACGGCGCTGGATATTTCAAGTATTTCATAATTATTGTTGAGTAATAAAAAGCATATCCACTTGTTTGATTCTTGCATACATTCATTCACAGAACTCGTGAAAAGTATAACAGAAATACCAAGCAATGACAACAATTCAAATTCATCCATCAAGGGAATCCAAATGTCAATCCGAATGTGTGAAAAAATATATAGGGTGTCATTGAAAATTCAGAGCCTAACCTCACTTCCGCCTAAACCAAAATAAGCATACATTTGTTTTCTCATGGCTATTGTGCATCTCCGTTAACCATATAATTCTCCAAAATTTCAAACCTCCATCTAGGATTGTAAAAGAATGGAGCTCTGTATAACGATTCCATTGCCACCCGGTATATGAATTTTTTCATAAAGAGATGCTTGAGAAAAATTACCTTTTTGCATCTGCAATTCGTAACCACCACGACAAAGTACAGAGTTTTGAAGATTGTTATTATAATTGCAGTAAATTTACAGCTCACATTCACAGATTATTTTAACCTCAATCAACATCAACAACGCATTTTGTTGAACGCAACAAGACGAACTGATATTTTGTGATTGTGTCGATTGTGATGAGACTGTCCTGTAGAGTCAGAGTGTCGCGTAGACTATCCTATGTGTACGACAGAGACAGAGCGCAAGGCGACGCGTTGCGTAATGTTGATTTGTCCATACTTGTCTAGACTTGAGCATTTAATGCTTGAAATGTGTATTTCAAGTATTTTTATATTTTCATCGAGCTATACTAATACGTATTTCCTACTCACTTTAGTATTTCGAGTATAAATGTATAAATTTGAATTATATTTTTTGTGTGGAAGTACCAAATACAAATACTTCTTATAGCATTTGGGAAATAAAATTAATTTGAAATACAGTACTTCAAATACCAGAAAGTAATTGAAATACATTTTTCAAGTACTTTACTTCTTTAGTATTTCAAATAAAAATGCCAGGTATTTGAAATATATTTTTTGTGCTACAAGTACCAAATACAAATACTTCTTAGAGAGTATTTGGGGAGTCAAGTACAAATATCACAAAAACAATGTATTTGAAGTACAGTACTTCAAATACCAGAAAGTAATTGAAAAACATTTTTCAAGTACTTTACTTGAAGTAATGACAGCTCTGGCTTCAAGTTTACTTAATTGTCATAATTCAGTTCGGTTCAGGATAGTTACGCTGTTACCATAATGACTATCGTTAATAGTTTCAAGGGTAATAAAAAGTGTCATATCCACGAAAAGATAATAATAGCAAACTCTCCACATCGTCATCATAGTCCTGTCTTAACACGTTGTTGGACACAACGGCTATAGCCGTCTGCGGGGAGTGATCGTGATACGCCACGACGGCTACATCAGTCAAAAAGTTATCTGCTTGTTACGGCAGAACGGCGACGACCGTCAGAATGTCGGTATACTTGCCCTGTTAAGCAATGTTAGTGCCGCAACGTGAAGCTCGTCATTTCTGAAATTGCCAAATTCTAACCTACTATACGCTATCCCAACTATTCATGTTTTAAGGTGCATGGGTAAAACGGCACGACGGCTATAACCGTCCATAACCTCCAATGTGATGCATTGACCGCGTGTATAGCTGCCATATTACAAGTGTGTTTTTGTTTGATTTTCATGTTTTCAGTACTGATGGGAGGTAGGTAACCAGATATTTTCATCCTAAACAGATATTCGTCGTCCACCTATTATACATATAGAATATATTGTTTCATATCAATACAAAACTCGAAGCACGTGTGAGACATTTTCCAGAGAAGCTGCCCCTACCAGAGGATCATAAAATAAAATCATATTTTCTTAGATGCAAACAATGTTTCAAGTCTGGAAAACGCAAAGAAACTAGCTATAGATGCAAGAGTTGTGAAAATAACCCTGCTTCGTGTCCAGACTGCTTTGAAGAGTGGCGTCAAACATAAATTTGTGCCTAAATTCTGTTTTGTTCGTGGATACCTCTGTTTGCTAATAAATTTGATTTTTTGTTTTTATACCGTCTATATTCTGAGAGATGGGTTTTTGTTTATAAATTTGATACAATAAAATGTTGTTTTTGTTTTAGCTTTTGTCTCGAAAATTGTCCTTTTCCTACCACAAGATGTGTTTTACGATTACACTGATCAGACGGCTATAGCCTAGGTTGTCACCAAAAACCTCAAAAATGAAAAAAAAGTCAAAAATGAATACCCCTAAAATATTTTGATAACGCAAATCATGTTACAAATGCAAAAAAATGGGAATGTTTTGAGGTGCCATATTACGAAGCCTCCCGGCCAGCAGAGTGTCCAAAAATGTGTTAACAGACATGTTGTGAACTCTTGAAATGCGTTAAGTCAGAGCTAGAGTATTGCCGACACGAATATTATCAATAGTTTTGAGAACTACAGCTCGCGATTTAATGTCAGTTCAGTGGCGCTCTTGATACTCATATCCAGCAACTGTTTCGTCGTATCCACCCAGCCGGTAGGGGAACGGCCACGGCGCCGCCCACTCGGGGCGTGACCCTGAACTACAAGTTTCTCCGCTTCTGTGAATATGTCCGAAGAAGCTAAGCATTCTCGTCGACACAATGGAGGATAGGCTCTTTGGATTCAGTACGGAAACATTAGATCGATGGGCGGTATAAGGAACTCTCCAGCATTCTCCTCCACGTCCACATTTCGATCTGCCTTTTTAACAGTCAAAGTTTCTGAGGCATACAAAAATATGGAAAACACAAGAGACTGAACCAGCGATATTTTGGTAGCTTTAGTGACGTTATCGTCACACCATATTTACAATTAAGGAAATTGACTAAGTTGGGGGGAACACACGCCTAAAACCCTCACAGCCCTACATAGGTACATCAATTATTATATGCTGGTGTACCTACTATGAAGCTGCACAAATCTATTTACCTTGCGACCCCTGTATACCTTGACAAAGGCATATTATTCCAATGATTTGCTCACAACACAGCGCGCATGTATGGCTTTAGAAAACATCGAACTGAGATTAACATCACTTAATACAATAAGGATAAGGAATATTATTTCGAATTCGAATGACTTACCATTCTATATACCGTCTTCTTCTTCTATACCACAAATACACAACTGCTAAATCTTCAACGAACACCTATTAACAAACACATCAAGTTCAAGGCGAGCTACCGAGTCTCCTCCCACAATTTACCAGTCAACAAACAAAACTAATCATACTAATTAACTAAAAATAGACTACGCCGGTACATATCACAGATAAGTGCGTAAAAACGCCAAACTTCACATTTTTTCTTGACGTTTGGACCGGGTACAACATGGTACGCAGCAGCGTACGTAGGCAGTACCGGCGGTACTAAAGAGAATCTCTCATTCTCATTCGCCAGATTTGCCTTTTTTTTTCTCTTCTCTGTCAGCCGCTTTTGTGGGTCTGGCGCTGTATGATTCTGCATCTCAGTTATGAAGGGGAAGGGATAAACCTCGAAGGTAGGAAGATGCAGTACTTGATGTGAGAGAGGGAGATGGAGATAGTCTTTAGCAGGCAGCTGAGATGCATTGTACGGGGTGCGTAAGAGATGTTCGTGGCGATACATTGAATTACGGGTGGCGCTCAGAAGTTATACCTAATTCAGACCATAGTGTAGTGCTCGCCAGCCGTACGAAATTGCGATCGCTCTGCGTCAGCAACGAGATTTTTCGCGCGGGGAATTATTAGACGTCGTAATGCCACGGCCCGTTTAATCGCGTTTTAAATAGAATCGCTAACGATTTTTGTTTAATTTACTTTGTATTCCTTATTTTGAGTTATGGAAGACTGGAATTTGTATAGATAATGCAAATTGTGCAGTTGTCGGTTGTAAAAACATAGTAAGATGAAAGAGCCAAATATTGAAATCTATAAGTTCCTGAAAAATTAAAATCTCGCAATGCAATGGAGTAATGCTTGCCGCCGAAAGGACGAAATTAATATGAAAAATGGTAACCATTTCACAAATTAGCATTAAACACTTATTAAAACTGAAATTTTTATGGTACCTACATCTTCGGAAAATATTCACCTGCCGTATTTTCAATGAATAAATATGCAGAAGAAAGCAATGAATCGTGCCTACTTGAACCATTACAAGTGAAAAACTTAGTTTCGAGTAATTCTAACATCGAAGCTGATGACGTGTGCTTTACTCAGGAGTTTTTCAAGAACGTTGTTCTTGACAGCGATATTGTTGGGACAGAGAATAATTCAAATGATATTCATTTTTCCAACTTTACCTTTCAGAGTCCAGATTATGACCTAGATAACTTTATTTATGAAGAACATGACCTTTTGTGTCAATTGGAAAAAAATAAAATGCCAGACACGATTTCCAACGAGGGACTGAAATTTATTGACGGATATGTGGCCTACAGATTCAAAAACGAACATCCTAATCTAGCTTTGGGGGCGCAAACCAAATTTCATTCTTTTAATCGGGCCCCAGACTGGATTGAGTTTCTATCTAGAGTCAGTCTTGTATATCCAAGTGAGGAGATGATTAAAGTAGCCCGTTTTGGTTGAGATAGAGTTCGATAAATTCCATGGACAGTCGTGTTCTCAACAATCAAACATATTTAAAAAATTATGAGTGATAGACCCCAGTGGAAACCATCAAACAATTTCCTGACAAAATAATATTATATCTAATACGAACGAGAATATACGTCAGGCTCAGACATTTAAACAAAAGGGTTAGTTTCGAAAATTGTAGGCGTAAACTTAGGGAAAAAATGACCAGATTTACCAATAAATAATACATTTTTGTAGAAAAAGTCGTTAAATTACCTATTTTACACTTCTCTATAACATAATTGTCAAATAATTGGCTATTGAACTACTTTAATCTATCACCTTGAAATTAAAATATAATCCATCATGTGGTATTCCCGCTAGTTCGCCGACAGAATCTCGTTGCTGACGTCACAGCGTGCTGGCGCTCGGACGGCTGCATGCGCGTGAGCACACCACACGGTTCAGACTGCACGTTAGAAATTAGTTTAGTAGAGAGTATTTTAAAATACTGTCTGCTGCACAAATGTCATTTGTTATTGATGATTATGTTTTTCAGGCATTTTTGAGTGAAAAAGGTATAACTGGTAAATGTCGCTCCGATAACTGTTTTTGGAGGTATCTGCATAGTAAAGCTTAATTCAGATGCACACGACATTCGACGATACGACGGTACGAAACTGTTCCTATTGGTTGAAATATTCAAAATGATGTCAAATCAACATATTTCAACCAATAGGAACAGTTTCGTACCGTCGTATCGTTGGATGTCGTGTGCATCGGAATTTAGCTTTAGTCGGTACACAGTCAAACTTCCAAATGTAATTTTTTTATCAAAGTATATATAACCATTGATTAAGGTATTAAGGGGATATAACTTTGTATTTGTCACTGTGAATTAATTTGAGGCCCAGCACAAGATTTTTCTTTTTGGGCATTTTTCAAATTTATTGTGAAACTTTTATCGATAATTGAAATGTATCCACATATATGTATTGATTCTTTCTCACAATAAACTACTACTACAAAGTAGGCCGAAATCAGATCAGATGTCTGTTGCAACAACAAACGTTTAGTTACTGTCAAAATTTGCTATAAAGCTTGATGACATTTTTCCTGTTACTCGTGCTTATTTTACATATTAAAACATCTTTCAAGAAAAAAAAAACGAAAAATATGCAAAACGTTCAAACTTTGGTTTGACCCAATGGTAACAGTCATTGAGGACTTGTTTTGCCTGGTTCGTGCAAGTGGGCATGCATATCACAAATAATTCGAAATCCTTAAAATAACGTAATTGAATGATCATATCTAAAATAAGTAAAATATTGTTCCTTTAAAATTGTAAAAAAATGTAACGTTAAATTAAATCCAGTAAAAAATTTCCTTAAATAAAATTATCTATTTCACATATGATGACATATTAAAAAAATGGCCATAAAAGGGGTAGAACCTGTAAGGTGCAGACTCGTCAATGAAATACTGCTACATACCTTGTATAAAATAATGTTATTGGAAACTTGATTATTAATAAGGTATTTTTTTGTTTCATACATAATTCCTATGCAACATCAATCAATATTTCAACTTTCAATACTTTGCTGCATAATTCTAATTTTTATGGTAATTCTGCGTTCGATGTGGATTAATAGTTTCTAGAGTCCTGCTTACAGAGTACTACTAAAAATCAAGCGACAGGCAACCAGTGAGACATCTTTGTGAATGTACTGTTGCCCATACGTTTTGTGTTATTCCCATTAATATTATATTATTAAATAAGAGCATTATAAGAGAAGAAAATTTTTCTTGTAGCAATAGCGGAAATCCAAATTATGAAGAAGGTTGGAAATTGGAAATATAAAAACTGGGTATTCGAAAGCAGCACCTTCTTGGTTGGATTCCAAGGAAACTGTGAATCCCTAATAAGTAATTGTTAAATTGTGATAATGTATCTCGTTGCAAATGTTCAAGATGTTTTATAAATTATGATTTCATGTTTCCTAATTCTCATACCTACCTATGAAAAAAAGCTTTTTTTTGGGTTCACACGTTTACGATAGGAAAACGTCAAACTAATCTTTTGACTACTGAACCACAATTCAGTATTCAATATTTAATTTGGCTTTCTATTAAGATGAAAGCTCTTGCTTTGGGTAGTTTGAGGGTGCTGATTACAAATCCGGTCGCAGTTTTGAGTTTCAGTCTCGTTTGACGAAAATCAAAAATTTTATCTTTCATCAGAACTTCAGAGGTTTGCCTAAAAAATTGAAAAACCTTTATTTGGTTTTCTATCAAGATGAAACCTCGTTTTTCGGATAATTTGAGGGAGCTGATTAAAAATACGGTCACAGTTTTTAGTTTCAGTCAGGTCTGACGAAAATAAAAAAAATTTAGTTCTTTCAGATTTTCAGGTTTGCATTAAAAATCGAAAATCTTTTGTCATTCTATTAAGATAGTACAACGTGTTTTTGAGAATTTCAGGGTGCTGAATAGAAATCTGGTCGCTGTTTTGAGTTTCAATCTTATTTGACGAAAATAAAAAATTTTAGATCTTTCAGATCTTCAGGTTTAACTAAAAAATCGAAAATCTTTATTTAGTTTGCTATTGAGACGAAAGCCGGTGTTTTGTATAATTTGAGGGTGCTGATTAAAAATACGGTCACAGTTTTTAGTTTCAGTCAAGTCTGACGAAAATAAAAAAATTCAGTTCTTTCAGATTTTCAGGTTTGCATTAAAAATCGAAAATCTTTATTTCTCATTCTATTAAGATGGTACATCGTGTTTTTGAGAATTTTAAGGTGCTGAATAGAAATCTGGTCGTTGTTTGAATCTTATCTGACGAAAATCAAAAATGTTAGATCATTCAGATCTTCAGATTTGCCTAAAAAATCGAAAATCCTTATTTAGCTTGCTATTGAGACGAAAGCCGGTGTTTTGTATAATTTGAGGGTGCTGATTAAAAACACGGTCGCAGTTTTGAGTTTTAGTTTTCTTTCATGAAAATCAAAAATTTCAGATCTTTCAGATTTTCCGGTTTGCAAAAAAATGCCTAAAATATTGAATATCGATATATTTAAAAACACAAGAATAGGTATAATAGTTAAGTAGTTACCCTGTCTACAAGTATGTACAATAACCTAAAAGCTCATAATGACCATATAATGACATTGTCAAAAAATTAGGTGAAAACTGCTGTAAACTTTTTTTGATGTTCCTCAAAATATGAATTACAACTTCATTGACGATGAATACTGTCTCTAAAATTGTGCAGTGAAGAATCTTATGGCTGCTAAATCCATAGTAAGTAGCAAACTGTCATTGCAATTCTTATAATGCTAAAAGAAGGCACCTTTACAAAACATTATTATTAGTGGTATTTTATACTTCACGGAACTATTTGAGCACTGCGTTTAACGATATAGAGGGAGTGTCCCAACGAACAAATATATTTTTTTTAAATTTATTGAATACAAAGTGTTGATATTCTTCAAAGTGATCACCTTCAGTATCTACACGACTTACACTATTTTTCCCATGTCTGGTAAGCCGCCTGGAAGCTTCAACGAGAACCTTGTTTAAAGTCATTGTCACAGCTTTTTGGATATCCTGATTGCTCTCAAAACGGTGTCCTGATATCTGTCTTACATCGACGATTTTGGGACACTCCCTGTATGTGTGGACTGTGTTTTAGGAACTAAGAGACGCCGAGTCATCTCACAGTAGCCTGATAAGCGATTCACTCATAGAACTACTCCAAGGAAAGAGCAACATCAATCATAACCAACTCCTAGCTACAGTAAAGGCCTCTAGATCAGATCACAATCAATGTAAGTATTCCGACATAAGAGAAATACAGATAAAAATAAAGTATCAAGTATATTGCTTTCACCTCCAAAGCTTTACAGAAAGAAGACACTCCAAACGATTCACCGGAAAAAGATACTTTGAAAGAGGTGGAATCGAAGACAAATAGAGTTGAATTTCAGATCTCTCAAGGAGCAGGTCAAGTCTCTAATCTTGGTGACTCTAACAAACAAGAAGAGCAACAGAAACGAGAAGAAATCGAAGTGCTCCAGGAACTGGATAAAGAAAAGCAACATACTGGTATATTGAGGGACGAAGACTCAAATAGCAACGAAAACGTTATTGAACCACCAGACACTCAGGAAACATCTGGTGAAGCAAAAGAGAATTCCAACATTTTGAACCAAGAAGATTCAAAGGCAAACCAAAGTATCAATCAAAATTCTAACCTCAACGCCACAGAACCAATGGATTCCACTCAAAGTAAGGCCTCTTATTCACATTTAGAGACAGATAACGATTTGCCTGTAAAAGAGGATAACAGAATGGGTTCCCATGCAAGACATGAAGGCTTGGGAGTGGATACAACAAGATCATCTTCTGCTAATCTTCGTGAAGAGATAGGAGATGGAAATTACCCAAACTCTTCGAGACAATCTTCAAGAAATGGTCAACACAATAATGAGAGTCTGGGTGCAGGTTCAACTAGAGGCTACTCTTCAGGTAGATTAGATTATATTAGATTAGATGTAGTTGCTCTGGATGGAGTCTGGAGTCTCTTTCTTTTCATGGTCAGCCTCCCGCAAAGGCTGAAAGCCTATGGCGCTGTAGAAGCGCTGCGAGAAGATAAGTGTCGGTTCACGTTAGATTTGAAACGCTGCAGGTTGTAGCCGTCGGGAAACAAATTCCCCGGCAGCTGATTCCACAGCGTCGAAGTTCTCCAAAAGAAGGAATGCTGGAGGAGACTGGTTCGGGGAGTAGGAACCTCGACCTGGTAAGGATGGGCTCGCAAAGCCTCTGTAGTGTTCCTCGTTCGGACATCCTTTGGTGTTATTATCTGGGAGAGCTCATTTGAACATCTTCCCTGATAGAATCTGTAAAACAGGGACAGCTCAGCCACCCTTCTTCGATGTTCCAGGCTGAGGAGGTCCTTTGTGAGGTTAGGCGTATCGATTAGTCTTATTGCTCTCTTTTGAATAGTGTCAGAAGCTTTAGAGAGTGCTTCGGAGCGCATCCCCACACGTGGGAGCAATAGTCCAACGATGGTCGGATCGTTGCCTTGGAGAGCAGCAGTAGTTGCTCTGGTGTATACAGATTCCTACAGCGGAACAAACCTCCAAGCTTGTGGGATGCCGTTTTAGCAATACTGATGACGTGGTTGTGTCAGGACATGTCATAGTTGATACTGATCCCCAAAAGCTTGACGGAAGGCTATTCACTAATCCCCACTCGACAATTGTTTTGGTATCTACGTTGATCTGTGAAGCATGTTGCTGTGTTTTTGTCGCCGACGTACCGTCTCCTGGGATGATAGTGGCTTGCCTTGTTCCATGCATGGTATTACTTTACTGTCGTCTACGAAGCTGTAGATTGGACTGGATGTTATTTTCAGCAGCTTGATGTACAGCAGAAACAGTGTAGGAGATAGGAAAAATCCCTGAGGAACACCGGCGTTCACTGAAAATACGTCTAATGAACAGCCTTCGACTACAACAAACAGAGATCGGTCCTTCAAGAAGCGATTCAGTCACTGGGCGCAGGCCTGGTGGTAGTGTATAAGCAGCAAGTTTGACCAGAAGTCCCTCATGCCACACTCTATCGAGGGCTTTCGATATGTCAAGTCCAACAACACGGGATTCGCCATTATTTTTGATTGCTCTGTTCTACAAGTGGGTGACGTAGGCCAGAAGGTCCCCTGTAGACCTATGCTTAAGGAAGCCAGACTGGTGATCGTTTTTGATGTTAGTGTTGTCCAGATATTTCAGGAGCTGTGTGTTAATGACAGTCTCCATAACATTAGACATGATGCTCAGAAGAGCTACAGGTCTATAATTAATGGGACCAGTTTTTTTTGTCTTTCTTTGAAATGGATTGTACGCAGCCAATCTTCCATAAAGCTGGAAACATGCCTGGCTGATACGATGGTTTGAAGAGCTTGCAAAGAATAGGTGCATGGCTGCTATGTTATTTTGCACAAATTTTTTATACTGGTATTTTAAATACTATTTTTATTGATAAAATAGTTTTTAGTCACTTTCCGTTTTTAGTCAATACTTCATTTCATTTATTCAAGGATAAAAGTGGATATATTTGTTCCTGCACTTCCTGCATCATGGGTTTTTTACTTTTTGAATCCTGACCGTCGGTACCAAATATTTAGTAAAACAATCTTGGGATACGGTCACTTATTATATTTCCAAAATATAAAATTTTACGACGTTTCGACGCTTCTATTAGGCGTCATCTTCAGGTATTAAAAATTATACCACAACAGTCATGTATTATGCCGGGTGGTGTTGGCAATTTGATTTTCAGTGAGAGACTTTGGGTTTGTCACATCGTTTCCCGAGTTTTGGAGGAGTGTGTGATAAATTATAGTGCCTCTATCTTCCCATACCCCATACAAAGCATTGCCTTCGAGGTGGAAATATTTATTTGTAGTTCATTGATACAAATAAATTGAACTGAATTGAAAAATTGAATTGCACTGAACATTAATGACCGGTTATAAATCTAATCACCTTTCGTAATTCCTTCCCGCTCAATCTGAGAACATAGAGGTAGTAAACAAACCATTTCAGCATGGCGTGCTCAAAGCCATCATCTTTGACACTTCAGCCTCCAAACATTGATCAGCTGTGACCTCGCAGTGACGGTTCAAATTGTAAACAATGCTGTGTAACGCCAACTATAACCTGAAAATTCTTCCAATGCAACTCATGTTACGAACACTGCACTTTTTGAGTTCCATCTCGAAAAACTGTTAAACTACACTCGAATATAGAACAGCAAGTCCGTAAAGCTTCACTACAGTTACCAACAAATAGCAAATTCGATTTTACTGACCAAGCATAAATGACGCACAAACAAAACAAACGTTTGACAGTCGAGCTTCTACCGTAAATAAGCCGCATGAAAATTATGTCGGCGTTGCCAGCTCCTCAAAATGTATGTAAACTTCAGAATTTGCGTTTATGATGAAGAAATATGCAGTAACGCAGTACAGGTCAACTATCTATTGATTTTGCTGTAATCTTTCCTGAACCATCAGAATACCGTCTTTTTTAACGTAAAATGGAATACTTCTGAATACTATACAATTAAGACGATAGTAAACAATTATGATTGCCGGATCTGTTGGTCAATATGACAACGTTAGAAAAGATGTCGGCCTATTAGAATTTGGTGTTTACTACCTCTATGTTCAGTTGTTACTCTGAGGAACACAAGAATTCCCTCAGCCTCTTCTTAGTTTAACAAGGCCGAGATGCCATACATTTTAGCTTGGAAGACTCTACAGTATTGTCTTCAGGTAACTTTGACGAATTTGGTGTAGAGATGGCTGACGGGAATAACGCAACTTCATCGAGAAGATCGTCGAGAAATAGCCAACATAGAAGCTCTATGGAAAACGTGATTGATAATGACAATGGCTATAGCACATATAGCAATCAAGAACGTCAAGAATGTTACGATGACTGCTGTGGAAATTGCAGAAACCAGAATATTCAAACGAGCCCAGCGTCCATTTTGAAGCATCATCCTTATTCGTCTGACAGATGTTTGGATTGTAACCAGGCGAATCATGGTGGGAGATATCGAGATATGGGGTGTAAGTATCAATTTGTATTTGAACAGAATGTAAGGTTAGTTAGTTAGCTTTACGTATAGTGTACTGAGTCAGTGCCTGTGTTCTTCAGGACCTATATTCCTGTAGGTACCAAGTACACAGCCAGACATAACTCTGCACCATCAAGCACTAGCCACAGCAAACGAACTAACAGAAAACACGGATCCATACTACAATAAATTACACTCCGAAATCAGTACTCGAAAATTATCGATACAAACTAAACTGGGACGTTGAAATACATACAGACACTATCCCAGCCAATAGACCAGATATAGTTTTTCAGTCAAAGGCCGACAAGATTACCTATTTGATAGATATTGCCATTCCCAACGATGTGAATATCCAAAACACTTACGCTGGGAAGATATCTAAATACACGGACCTTGCCATGGAAATAAAACGACTTTGGAATCAAAACAAAGTCACTATTGTCCCCCTCATTGTGTCGATGTCAGGCTTTACACCAAACACGTTTACAAAAGACCTTCAACAGTTAGGCCTGGACGGAAAGTTACACAAAGTATTCCAAAAATCTGTAATTCTGAAGACCTGTAATATTGTGCGATCCTTTCTAAATTCTGATCAATAATAGTCCGGGTGTTGACTTGGCACAGCCCGTCAACACTTCTTGCAATTATGCGAGAGGAACTTAGAAAGTCAGATAATAATAATAATAATGAAGATTTTATTGCCCAATAGTTTTTCACCATTTACAGAGCAATTAGTAAAATAAAGGTTAACACTAAATAACTTACTTACTATACTAACTAATAATTTACATGAAACTCATTATAGAAGAGAACGAAACTTCAATTTCAGTTCTTCTAAGCTACAAATGAATATATCGCACAGTTCTGATATCTGGTTGGCGTTTTCGCACATTTAGACATTAAGTTGGTCTGGGCTCTTTGGCAGCAAAAAGGAACATTATACCGTGCTGACAACCTTGGCACTAGAAAATGAATTTGCGAAAGAATCAATGAATCAGTAACATATAAACGACATATTTAGAGAAAACGAGATACTGACCATTAAAGAAATCGTCAATTCTAAGTCCATCCCTGGGCAATGGTTCACCATGTCATAATATCACAACAAACAAGGCAGCGCTAATGGTGCCGATACCGGTGGGAAAACACTAAAACAGGCAGTTCGTCATACGTCGAGTTGCTGTGGCATAGTGTACGAGAGTGCTTGACTTGATACATCTAACGATCGGACTTTAAAAACAACAACAATGGCGCACGCTTATAACGATAATGAACTGCTGGACATGATTTTAATGTACGTTGAGTGTGGTCAAAATACCGCTGCGGCTTCGCGAGTGTATGCCGATCGTTTCCCTAACCGTACTCACCCTGCACCTCGTCGATTTGTCTCGCTCGTGCAAAGAGCTAGAGACACATGATGTCTGAATCCACATCGTGGTGGACACAGGAAGACCTAGACAACCTCGTATGGTCCAAATTGAAGAAGACATCGTAAATCGTACTTTTACCTGTAAGACGCCTGCGACAGGACCGCACTTACAACTTCGTAGCCACTAAATAGTGAGTACTTGCTTGAAAATTTTTTTACTGTTTTGCTGCTGGTTCACCGTGCATTAGCTTTGCGGTTTCAAGGGCCGTTGCTTCTAAAGAGGAAAGTCCCAACTTTTAGAACACCCTGTATATTTCTGACTTCATCTATACCATTCTCTTGTACCGTTTTGCCTCCAATAGCTTCTTGGAATATGCGTCTTTTGACAGATCTTCCTTAGTATGACGTAGTTCTTCTTCCAGCCCCTATTGTGTATCATAACCGTTCTTGACTCGATCGACCAAGATCCTAATAGCCACTTTCTTCGTTGATGTTGGATGGCTTTAGTTACAATGCAGTTGCTTTCCTATCAGCGTTGGTTTCCTGTACACCTTAAGTATTCCTTCTCATTATCAAGACACCAAAAAAGTAAAGCTGTTGTTGCTCTCTTCTTTTTTTTTGAATTCTATAGATGCTTTCATGTTGACGCGAGATGGAAAAGAACGTCTCCAGTTGTTCGTCTTCACAGTTCCAGATTATGAACGTGCCATCCACATAGCGGAGCCATAACTTGGGTTTGACGTTTGAGCTTTCAATGGCTGTTGATTCGAATCACATACAAACATAGTTTTTTTTTATGGTCAGCCTCCCACAAAGGCTGAAAGCCTATGGCGCTATAGAAGCGCTGCGAGAGGATAAGTATCGGTACATGTTAGATTTGAAACGCTGCAGGTTGTAGCCGTCGGGAAACAAATTCCCCGGCAGCTCATTCCACAGCGTCGAAGTTTTCCAAAAGAAAGAGACCACGAAAAAGTCCCAATGATACGGCGAACTTCCTTCATAGTCTTCGGTGCTGGTATTTTTGCCATGGCTTCTACTTTTTCGGGATCGAGATGAAGTCCATTTCGGTCGACTACATACCCCAAATACTTCATTTCAGAACGACAAAATTTGCATTTTTCTGGACTCACGGTTAGGTTGGCATTTCTGATACGCTTGAATACTTCTTCCAATATTTCCATATGCTTTTCAAATGTCTGGGTTACTACGACTACGTCATCAAGATAGACAAAAACGTAGGGTTCAAGGTCAGGTCCTAGAACATTTTCTATGAGTCTCTGCCATGTCGCAGGACTATTAGTGAGGCCAAAAGGCATACGACAGAACTGAAACAGTCCTCTTCCTGGAGGAGACTGGTTCGGGCAATTGCGAATTCGACCTGATAAGGATGAGCTCGCAGATCTGTCTAGTGTTCCTCGTTCTGACGGCCTTCAGTGTTATTATCTGGGAGAGCTCAGTCGAACATCTTCTGTGATAGAATCTGTAAAACAGGGACAAATCAGCCACCTGTCTCCAATGTTCCAGACTGTGGAGGTCTTTTGTGAGGTTAGGCGTATCGATTAGTCCAATTGCTCTCTTCTGGATAGTGCCCAGAAGCTTTAGTGGGTGCTTCGGAACGCATCCCCACACATGGGAGCAATACTCCAACGATGGTCGGATCTGTGCCACGACAAGTTATTGTTGATGTTGATCCCCAAAAGCTTGACGGAAGGTGACTCGACTGTTGGGTGACCTTCCATTTCCACAGTTGGTAAGCCTACGTGAGACTTCTTTGCCTGAGCTTTCTGTATGTTGAACAGTTGGTCCAGAGGTCCTTTGTCTTTATATCATAACTCGTCAGCCAGTTTGCCATTCTGTCGACCTGGTCACCCAGAAACCAGATAATTTTTAAAGAGACAGAGAAAGAAAGAGAAAGTTTAAAATTACTTCAATGAATTAAGCTAGTGCCTTATATTTTTAGGTCCTTTTATGCGCGTGGTTTCAGACCAAACCACGAATGCAGCAACTTCAGGCTATTCGATTTACAACATACCTTGCGATTGTCAGAAGGTCATCATGACCAGTAACAAGAAACTCCAGACATCCGAAACGAATCTGACTGGAAACAACGTTCGCTATTACTGTTCAAATAGTCACCAGCAAAACAGCAGCCAAACAGTGGCTTTGCAAGACATCAGAGGGGAAACAAACATCAGGTTTGATATATTTTACAAAGTAATATCCTCTAGATTCAATACACATACGTGGCCAGGAGAAAGAGTCCTCAGCACGCATTCTATGTCGCTGTGAAGCCTTCAGGTATTACATTACAGGTAGACTATACAAGATTCAAGGCTTTGAACCAGCGCCAGGACTCTGTAACTTAATACGGGTTCTGACTGTTCAGTTTCGCTGAATCAGTTTGACTGATTCAGTGAAACTGAACATGTAATGAACGTGAGAACACCTTTTCAGTAAAACTGATCAGTGGGTTTGTGCTTTCAGTAAAACTGAAAGCCAGTCCTACTTTTCATTCATTTTGACTGAATCAGTATTGAAAGATGCATGCAAACGTCAAACTGACGTGCGAGAATCTTTTAAGTCATCATAAGAGTCATCAGTTTTAGCACTTCAAGGTTATGAAAACGTTGTTTTCATGAATACTGAATCAGTTAAAATGATTCATGAGAACTGAACAGTGAGAACCCGCCTTTAGAAACGTGTTTCTATGCACTATGTACTGTTACAAGCTTAGACAATGAAAGAGAGAGGACGGAACGCGCGACTGACATTTCTGTTACCAAATGGCACCAAAAATGTACCAAAGCGCTATTAAATTTACCTGTGATACGTGATTCCTGGCTCCTTCCTGCTGCTGTGGCTTTTACAACCGCAAGCTGCACACCCTACCATTATGCACACCACAATATTTTAAAATGATTGGTCTTAAAAAACGCTAAATATCATAAAAAAATATTTTGACAGCTGTCAAATAGCTATTCATTTTCGGTCACAGCTAATTCATATAGCATCAAACGGGCGTGCGATATCCCCTCTCTTTCCTGATCTAAGGTTACAAGTCTTTATTTCGATTGGGCAAGAAAACACTTGGTGCGAATCTAACTATTTATTTTCACTAACTATGTACACTACGCTTAGCCTAATACTTAACAGTCTAATTTATTTACAGTCACTGAGTCACTACACTATTTTATTTTTGTCCTTCACTTCGCTAATTTAGGTCACAGTTCATTTATTTCACGCGCGCCACTGGAATGTCGCGTATTACTCTGCACTGCACTCTCTTGACTGTTTGTGTAACTTTCATTGCCTGCCCGTCGGCGCCGTTTATGTAGATGCCTGCCGAGCGTCGAGATAACTTCTTGGTGTTACCTGTCTTCGTAAGAGTCAGGGCCGGACTGGCACAGCACTATAGCATCGGGTGGCTTCGTAAATATGTCAGCGTAGTAGGCACTTTGTGATAGGCACCCGAAACTGCCCGATTGTCATGGTTTTCACGGTCATAGAAACACGTTTCTATCTTTCAAATTACAGAGTAGCGGCGCTGAAGACATATAATGGACAGGACCCAACTATATCCTCACCTTTGAAGCATCGCCTATCTCTGCCTGCAGGGTTTTCCAGGCAAACCCTCTACCAAGGTTGGATAAATCTTTCATTCTGATCATTCCTAATATCGAAGAGTGGAAAAGAGGGGAGATTCAGTTTCCTGAAGAGTTTAGGTAACGGACAGGCCTCAGGAGCATAGCCGGATTAAGCTTTCATGGGGCCCGGGGCTTATAATTTTAAGGGGCCCTTTAAAAAATGAAATGCAAATTATTTATTTATGAAACTATATTCGCGATATAACAAAATAAACTACTATACGCTTTTTTATAAGTACGTCATGAGTCCCGCTTATAGTATCAGCACTGCTTCTCAATGTTTGTGTTTGCTTAGTAATTAGAACTATTTTCAGTGCAATCCTTTTCAAGCGGAGCGTTAGGGTTGCTTAAAAATCTTATGTTGGGCAATTTTTTCACTGCTTTTAATTTATCCTCAGCAGCCTTAAAATAGTTATTTAGAGTTATCTTGGTAAATTGTAGCCATGTAGCACATAGACATAACACTAGCAAACTATATGGATAACTTACTTTTCTTTTTTGAGCGTCGCCTTTGTATCGCTTCAACTTCGATTTATTCATTATGTTGGCACGGGCCACAGGTGCTGACAGTATCCAATGGGTAGATATAGGTATTTTTTATTTTCTTTTTATACAGGCTGAGTCAAGCGCAACGCCTCGGACTCTTGTGACCAAACCATAACACTTTTTAGAAAATTAACTTTGCGAATGTATGTAGGTCGAGTTGGACTACATTTTAAAAATAATGACTTTTATACAGGGTTTCTCATAAAAGCGTGCCATATCAAAGTTATGATATTTTGAGTGGAACACCCTGTATATATTATTGAATATTTAGATTACCGGGTCAATTCTAGTGTGACTTTATGTATCACACCTGAGACTTGAAGTGAGCCGTTTAGGTGCAATTCACAATTTTTGATATTACGCAGATATCAGAAAAAAATTGAATATCGCAGCGATTATAAAATTTAGACGGCTGTGAGTTTGCCGTGTGACTAAAACTGAAATTGGTCAACTTAGGTTTGACGTTCAAGTTTGAATTACATTTGTACTTGGAGAAATCGGTAGACTAATTAAGGAAACTTCAATCAGAATTAACTTGATTCTTTCAAATGGGAATGCCTAATTATTTTTATACAGTCGAATTTAAAATTTGGTATCAATCTCTGGTAGTTTTCATTTAATTTCCAATTTTCAACCAAACCGGTGTTTTTCAATTCTCCTACCTATAAGCCACTTAGCAGGCCATGAAATACAAACAAAAAACTATTTAGGTGGGAAGAAAACAACTAACTTAGCAGATACAGACGAACTAGAGTAAACGGTCAAAATTAGAAAAAGGACTTACAACAAATCAAGTCTAATCAGAAATAACAGAGGTAACACATCTAATCAAATCAAATTATAAAACATAATTTGCCTGGCAAAAAATTAAAATCTGATTTGTCAGTATTCCTTTTTTTGCGATCTTGCTAATAGATACTGAAAAACTATAAAGGCTACAGTGGGACAGTCAGAGGTTTTGATTTTGACTGAAATGACTATTGTTTTATATCATTAAATGCGAAATTTTGTGCTGAAGATATTAGACTGCTAGGAACTATCGCTGAAAGTTTAATGGTTTTGGAAATTTTTGATCTATAATACATTGCAGTAGCTAGTAAGCTGTAAAAATTATTCATTTCTGACATATTTCAGCTTCCCTTTGACCTTAGACATCTTAGCGGCGTTGTTTCTAGTTAGAGTTCATTGTTTGTAGGGAATTTTTATATCCTTGCCCCTTTACTTTAGTTTATCTGTATCTTTCTGCTCTGTTATTTGCTTCTATCTGAACACGTTTTTGTTTATATTTCATGGCATGCTGGTTTGCTTATAGGTAGGGAAATTGAAAAACACCGTTTTGATTGAAATCTCGAAATTAAGTTTTTAGTAGATCTACTGATTTTATTGTTCATCTAGTGACCTAATATTTGCTCTGTCACATTACATAAAAGTCGGGCCCCTGCGGGGCCCCTCTGAACCGCGAGGCCCGGGGCTCCAGCCCCTTTAGCCCCATGGTTAATCTAGGCATGGTCTGCTTGCAGGCCTATGCATTGGTGATTACCAGAAAGCTTCCCTTCTTCTTCTTCAATTCATTCATTATCTCCTGTTTCACTCCAGGGCAATAAATTAAAAGTTACTCAAATTGAATTATAGCCAATGTCAAGGACCACCGGTACAACCAGAATGTAGATGCTGCCCAGAAACCAGGAAGAAATCAACGAATGAGTATCAGTGTTCTCAAGCAGCCCTTACAGAATATAACCAATCATCGCCAAGATGCCTGGAAAATAAATGTGAAAGAGTGGAACCATATTTAAATGGAGGGGAGAGGTATGTGGTATGTGTATTGAGGTTATGTATGTGTTGACAAACTTCCCAATTCCTTTTTTGACAATGCAGAATAATTGTCTAGAATGACGGACACGCTGGAAATAATTTTTCAGGTTCTTTAGCCTTCAACTTATCTTGACCTTTTTATTATTGAATAAAAGACTTCTAGCTTCTAGCAAATCAGTATTTCAAGCAATTTGTATTTAAGCGATGGTCAAGTACAACCAACAGAATGTAGATGTTGTCCATCCAGTCGTTCTAAAGCAGCATACAAACATTCATATCAACAAGAAGAGTATCAACAGCCCCATATGGAACCTGGTGGAAGGAGATATTGTGTTCAAGGATCGTATTCAAACGAATCAGAAAGGTATTGTAACATTTAAAGCTTATACTCTAGTTACTTATCTGAATCATTGCGATGTAAAAATGTCTGCAGTTCTTTTAGGCTTAGCCAAAAAAGGATTTCGTCTTTATCTTTCAAGCTTCAACAACGATTTAGCCTTTGACTTCTCAATCTTCTGCATGAATGAATCAATGAATGGAAGAAGGAAGCTTTCTGGTAATCAGATGAACTTCCAGTGCCTAGGTCTACAAGTGGGCCCTTATACACCTCTCCTTACCTAGTTCCCAAGTCCAACCCTTATCGCAAAGGTGGGGATGACCTTGGGGCCTACCTATCTTATGTCTTCAGATTCAAGGACCTTTGAAGTTAGTGTAGTGATACCCAAGGGCTTCACAACGACATATAATGTATGCTTCTCTCCACAGCGTGCACACGTTGAGTCGCTTGCTACCCACATCACATACAAGTGATGTCTGAAGGTATTATGGCCAGATGGCAGGCCCACAAGTAACCTTAGACGGTTTCTGTCTAGTGGCCTTCTTGACCAGTGGTCCTGAAATAAGTTCTCCAGCTTGACGCAGATGTCCAGAGATGCCTCTCTATTTCAAGAGATGTTAATTTTGCAACCACACCTTTGTTTTTCTTGTAATGATACTTGCTTCTAGCCCCACAACTGGCTCAGGACCCAGGACCACAAACTACAGCATGATTCAGCACCCAGATAAGTGACACCCGGTGTCTTGCCGAAATTTCATCTAAGAGCTTTCTACATACGCTTCGGTATTTCAGTCAGAGGTGTACGCCATCCTGCATTGTGCAAGGATAAATAATGAGCGATCTTACAGAAACAAGAGGATCGCGATACTTACAGACAGTCAGACCACACTTAGGGCACTAGAAGGTCCCAAAGTTACGTCTGCTCTAGTCTGGGAATGTCTACAAGAACTGAGAAGGTAGAATAGAATACAGCAAAGTAACTTTGGATTGGTTGTCAGGACGCTCAGGCATAAGTAGTAATGAAAGGGCGGATGAGTTAGCTAGACTAGGCTCGTCTGTTGTATACATTGGAGCAGAACCCGCCCTGGGGAGGTCTAAAAGCACAATCAGACACCAGGTCGTAGAATGGATGAAACATCAGCACAAGGAGCACTGAAACTTGTTGCCGGGATGTGATCATGGAAAAACATTCATGAAAGCTACATGCAAGAAAACAGGCTCTCCTTGAGTAAGAACCAGCTCAGAATAACGACGGGTCTCCTCACGAACATTGTGGCCTGAAGGAACACCTGAATAAAATGGGACTCTACGATAGAGACCTCAACTGCAGACTGTGTGGTAGAGGGACTGAGTCAGTCCTACATGTGCCCTGTCAGTGCGAAGCGCTAGATTACAAGAGACAACGGCTCTTTGGGAAACCCAAGCTAGAACCAATGAAGTGCAGCTCAGCACTAGGACCAGTAGGAAAACTGCATAAACTTATGCAGGGATCTAGATTGCTGGCGTGGATACTGTAAATGAGAGGAGTTATAATACAATAGGCCTTTAGGCTTCAGTAGGGCAGTGCAAGCCAACGGTTTGAAGAACATGGACGGCGAATTGGGATGCCAACAGTTTATTGTCGAATAAAAAGTATCGGTATCTTTTCGTTTCGTCTTCAAAGAGTCTCTCGACAAAGTAGTTTGGTAATCGCTGTCTGAATAAGAGTTTATAAGCGTTATTTTTTGCCCGCCTGACTGAGACATCTTCCACAAATGTCAAACGCGTTAAAATCTTCCTTCGAATTACTCATAATCGCCTGCAGTAAACGTCAAAATGCACCTGGGAAACATAAAATAGATTAGGTTAAATTCAAAACGCTGCAGGTTGTAGCCGTCAGGAAACAAATTCCCCGGCAGCTCATTCCACAGCGTCGAAGTTCTCCAGAAGAAGGAGTCCTGGAGGAGACTGGTTCGGGGAGTAAAGACCTCGACCTCGCAAGGATGAGCTCGCACAGCCTCTTCAGTGTTCCTCGTTTGAACTACCTTCGTTGTTATTATCTGGGAGAGCACACTCGAACATCTTCCGTGACAGAATCTGTGGAACAGGGACAGGTCAGCCACCCTTCTTAGATGATCCAGGCTGCGGAGGTCCTGTGTGAGGTTAGGCGTATCGATTAGTCTAATTGCTCTCTTCTAGATAGTGTCCAGAAGCTTTAGAGAGTGCTTCGGAGCGCATCCCCACACATGTGAGCAATACTCCAACGATGGTCGTATCTGTGCCTTGTAGAGCAGCAGCAGTTGCTCTGGTGTATACAGCTTCCTACAGCGCAACAAAACTCCAAGCTTCTGGGTGCAGAGCGGGACTTTTGGGCATCCAATATAGATACAAGCTTCTCATGGTCTTCAACAATTTTTATGAAAGCGTGAAAGTGAGGCTCTTTTCTTGACGCTTCTTCAGATCAAATAGAAAACTTTGCAGATTTGCATATTGCCTTTTAGTCTGCTACGTCGCATTTTGCGATTCAAAGTCTTGAAAAATGATCCTTTTGTTTCCAGTCCTGAATGTTGTCAACCATGTCCTGGATATACTTCTAAGAGAAGAACGGGTAGGAGCATAACGTGCAATCCATCGTTGACGCCTAGGAGTTTTCTGTGTTCCTCAAGGTTCTCGCCGTCAGAATTTGGAGACTTTGACAGACGCGTACCACAATCTTCACCAAAAAGGAGAAACAAAAGGTGTCCCTATCTAGAACATAGAAGGATGACGTCGTTGGAGCCACCTCCTTGGAGTAGCCCAGAATATCGGTAAGGAGTGGTATACCAGGTTGCCGGAACGTTTAAATATTTCCAGAACTACCACAGCTGGAACGACAAAATTCAACACTTGGGTGTTTTTGAACATGCACAAAAGTACTAACAGCAATGTTGTCAGATTTACAACTTTTACGTTATACATCATGATTTTGTTTTTTTAAAGCCTGTTAAATATATAATATAAAGTGTGTCCCTCGAATAATATGAAAAAGGAAACAGTGAAACAAAACCACAATTTAGGGATAAAAGAATTGAAAATGTCTAAGACAAATATGGATTGCTCATCATTGAAAGTTTACTGTTTTTCGTCTTTTTGTTCTGAATAATTATACGGGATGAGTAAAAAGTACCGGAACTCTTGGTTTTGCTAGTAATTTAGTATGCTTTCAAAATGTTTTTCCTATTAATAACTGAGATTTGGCAACACCGCTTTTTTAGTAAAAAATTACTGGAACGTTTAAATATTTCCAGAACTGCCACAGCTGTAACGACAAAATTGCACAAGAATGCTAACAGCAATGTTTCCAGATCTACAACTTTTACGTTTCACGTTATAATTTTGTTATTTTAAATGGAATGCCTAGTGGCCTTATGCAAGGGTGTTGATGAGGTTCTTAATCCTCCGACCATGCTGGACGAACTGGAACATGTTGTGAGAATCTAGCGTCTCTGTGTCGCTTTATCAAAGTTTTGAAAATTTTTAGAGGTTTGAAAGTTTTGAAGTTCAGATAGATGTGAAACATTAAAAAATTTAAAAAAATTGGACAATTTTGAAACTCTTTAAAACTTTGGATATTTCGAAAATCTTTGCAGAAAAACAAAATGTAGTTGCAAATGTTGCTGTCGTGGAGACACCGCTCCACCACCCCCACCTCTGCCCGAATTTTTCTGTTGCCCCGATGAGGAAGATGAAGATGCCTTCAACCAGGCTTCAGATATGAGCGATGACGATGATTGTTTCTGTGACGATCTGGGTAGTCCAACAGGACTCAGTTATCAGGACAACGAAGAGTATCAGGAACTGCTTACAGGTGGGCAGCCAGGGCCGTATATAAGGGGGGTTAGGGGTCCAACCCCCCCCCATGAATATTCAAAATAAAAGTAATCAAGATGCTTGCTACAAGCTTAGTGATTCATTCTAGTATTGTTTAAACTTTTCTGTCTATGCACCCTCAGTTTCTGTAGTTTGAGCAGCGATACAACATGTACAGCTTTTAGGCAAATTAAAACATTACAAAATCAAGTCATTTCGTTTATATGGGGTATTTTCCGAACAAAATTTTATGACGGAATATTGATGTTACGTCCCCAAAAACCATGTAACCAACATTTTTACTTTTTATTTTTACTGTGAACGCGAAGTGGCTTAAAAGCACCTGCAAAGTTCAAACATAAAATTTCGCGCCAAAACTGTGACGTAATAAATCTAAGCGTGACGTAATCAGTCTTTCGTGGAGCTATCCTTAGAATGTGACTGTACCTTGTCGTCTGACCTCCTTTTCTCCATCTACAGACATAAACTCCGCTTCGTATTGATATTGACAGACGTTTGCTTACATGATTTCATGATCTATCTTGGTTAAATGAGATACCGTGACAGTCGTGATACCAGGGGAGGTTATGTATGCATTACACTAGTGACAGGCTTTTAAAGACGAGTGTTGCCGAATGACGAGTAAAATTGTGAAAAGTAACTATGAAACATTCTCAGAGTAAACTGCTAATTACATAACAACGCAAAAAATGGAATAGCTGTGCAATATAACATTTATAGTGTACAAAAAGAGGGAAACTAAATAAACATAAAATAAAGTTTACATCCTTTATAGAAAAACTATGCAAATGATTAACAACGTGGCAACCTTGCATCTACGCCCAATTCAAATTAAAATAGTCACATCCTATCTACATTCGGCATAAAAATCACTTTTGATTGGTTGATTTCTTAGGCGGGAAATTTAAGAGATTTAAATGAGCTCTTTTCAAAAGGATGATTTTCAAAGTCTATCTTTACTCCACGAGGGCAGAAAAAAATTGAGCAAACACTGCCATCATTACAAATTAGATACAAGCAATCTATTTCAGCCATTAAACAGGCAATATTAACAAGTTGGAAAATACCCCATTATCCATGAACCCCTCCCATGGTCAAAGCTTAGCTACGGCCCTGTGGGTCTTGTTCAAAGAGTTCTACACCTTCTCCAGCTGTAGTTTCTTAAGCGTCAAGTGATAATTCAAAACGGTCAAGTTAATTTTCCAACTCGTCAATTGTGAATTCAAACTGACAGGTATAAATTACACCGTTTTGGATTAAAACTTGACGCTTTAGAAACGATAGCTGGATAGGTGTATAGTAATGTTTTGCAATACAATACAGATTTGTTTATTTCATTTTTATAAAGTAATTTTGTCTACATTCAATACCATGCGATCCTCCGGAACCACCCTTTAAACTAGTTCTACCCTCAGTTTCTTGAAAGAGTTGGCCATTATTACCAAGTGGTTGTAGTGGTGGATTTTCTATATCGATCCCCAACTTTTGCAGTTGTATACTGAAAGTCCAAAGGCCAGTAAGTTATAAATCAAACCACCTTTTGTACTTCCTTCCTGCTTAATCTGAGAGCTTCTGCGGCATTAGAACACGAGGGTCCTGTGAGCATCCTTTTAGACTGAACATTCCCCACCACTCTGTCACAGAGCTTATGGTGCTCATTTGGCACTCAACTGGTGACAGCTGTCCGTACCATGTTGTATGATATACCCTCAGAGTAACAACTGAACAGAGAGGTAGTAAACAACTAAGGACCGGTTTCTCAATGTCCAGTTGATTATTTATCTACAAGATAACACCAACTGTTAGATAAATTGTTTAAACAATTGAAGGCTAAACTTACCAAGTCACGTAAATCTTATCTGACAGCTGTATCCATAGCAACGCTATCTGGCAGATACCCATCTGACACTTTAACTGGACATTGAGAAACCGGCCCTAATTCTAATAGGCTGACATCTTTTCTTACGTTGTCATATTGACCATCAGATACGGCAATCATAATGGACTAGTATCACGAGGTTAAGAACAATGATTTAATTGTTATAACCGCTTAGTTCATACAAAAATAAACGTACTGCTGCATTGCGTTACTTTCTGCATCTTTTTGTTTTTTAGTAATTCCATTCTAAAGTTTAAAGAAAGGAATTCAAATTCAGCCAATCAGTGCCAACCGCGCGAATCATCAGCAGTGCATTGTTGCCAAGAACAGCTCCGACTCGCAAAACATTTACATTTCATATAAACATGTTATTTGCTATCACAAGTGTTTTAAATATTTTGAAACTCACTTATAAGCTTTCACATTTCTCATCTCCGTATAGAAGAACTGCATATTATCCCCAGAAAAGTCGTTCACCATAGCCATATCAACTTTAGTCAGGTTATCTGAATCGGCTTTTGTCAATCCACTATCGATTTCACTCATACTTGTTGGTTATGTTATGATAAAATAACTTGAAACCTAGTAAAATGGAATAAAAGTATATCCTGTACAAATAAACGCAAACAAATAATAATAACTTTAAGATTATTGAAAATTACAGCCAAAGCCCAATGGAAATTGGAAATGACAATGGCCAGACAATGACCGAATGACGATTGACAGGATTGACGGATCAGGAACCTTAACCCAGCTTTCGGAATTTCGGATCACGGGATATTAAAACCACAAAACATATCAGACGGGTACAGAAGACAAGATGGATGAGCCAGCCCGCGTATAGCTCCGGCATTTCGCGCGCCACCAGAATGCGGCAACACAGCACACATATATGTCTTTTGATTGGCTGTTCGCCTTTAGGGCAGTGACGTCACTGCCCTAGGACAATTCAAATATTTTCCTTATTTTCACGGCTTTCCTGTGCCCAACAAAATCGGAGAAAAAGAAGAGATGCTTTTTATGACTTACTCTATCACATACAACCAAAAAAAAAATCATGACACTAGTCCATTGTTTACTATAGTCTTAATTGTATAGTAGCTGGCAACGGCGACATAATTTTCATGCGACTTATTTACGGTAGAACCTCGACTGTCAAACGTTTGTTTTGTTTGTGCGTCTCTTATGCTTGGTCAGTAAAATCGAATTTGCTATTTGTTGGTAACTGTAGTGAAGCTTTATGGACTTGCTGTGCTATATTCGAGTGTAGTTTACCAATTTTTCGAGATGGAACTCAAAAAGTGTTTGTAACATGGGTTACATTGGAAGAGTTTTCAGGTTAGTTGGCGCTACACAGCATTGTTTACAATTTGAACTGTCACTGCGGGGTCACAGCTGATCAACGTTTGGAGGCTGAAGTGTCCAAGATGATGGCTTTGAGCACGCCATGCTGAAGTAGCTTGTTTACTACCTCTATCTTCAGTTGTTGCTCTGAGGATATACCACATGTTGGTCCTGATGGTCTGATGAAAGGGAGTTCTGTACCTTCCTTGGTACACCTGTTGGCCCTCTCATTACCATCCACTCACAAGTGATTGGGCACTCAAGATAATGTTACCCTGTTGGCAGGGTTGTCAGATCGTTCGGCAGTAATTATCGTACAAGTGCGCAAAGAAATATCGTTGCGGGACGAAAATTATCGTACGCTATATATAATAAGCTTTGCTAGGGTTATTTAAAAAAAGGAATAAACTATACCACAAAAACAATATATTTAAAACACATAAAAAACAATATATACGTATCAAAATTACGTTAATATGCATAAAAACAACTGAACACCATTGATGAACACAAAGAACTGACCTGACATCGATTTCACCGAGCAGACCATAGGTCTTTATTAACTCGTAAGTCTAGATGATATAAGAGCCCTTACGGGAGCAGCGTAGACCTAACCTATGTGGACAAGATTTCTAAATACCAAACACTCCAAACAGTCCAAGCAGAAACTTTTTATGAAATGTTGAGCGACAAACGAAAATCCTCAGAACTCAAAGTTTTCAATCCTAGATGATGACGGGCTCAATCTGCCAGATATATGACAAAATAAACTCAGATAGTGGTTCAGTCTTAAGTATCTGATTCTGTGATCCAATGAGTAGAAATTTTTCAAAGACTGATGACTTTGCCCTGAAAAGTAACAAAAAACAAAGCAAGTCGGGCCTGCCAGAATTATCGAACAAAAGGCGTACGATAGCAGATCATTATCGTGTATCGTACAAAAGGCAAAATTATCGTACATGTACGATAATTATCGTACGTCTGGCAACTTTGCTTGTCGGTCTTCGCCAGTATTTCTGACTGGCATCACCGTACACCTATTTTGTGTGCGTCACATGGAAAAGCTTTCCTAGTACCCAACGTATCGTGACGTCGCCATTATTTTTCCAGAACTGGAAGAAGCATTGGCGTGTCGTAACCGCAATCGAGTCCGTCGGGCTATTCAAGAGTTTGAGCAGCGTAGCAGGCTCAATAAACCATTGGAAAGACCGATCATCGACTACGATGACACTAGCGGGAGTGAAGAACCGCTCATCGAGAAACTGTCCCAGCTGAGGAACACCAGGAAGGCTGGGCGACGTAGAGCTGACAGACCCCCTGCCTCCAGGAGAAGGAGCAAAACAAGGGAGGAGAACGAGTATTCGCATGAGGTACGGAATATACAGAGGGGGTTCATTTGAAAACTTACCACCTCGGACTTATTGACAACCACTGATTAAAAGAAAAAACGCCGAGGCAAGTCTAAAGATTAGTCAGGGGGGAACAATTTTTTCACCAAAAACTACTTCACCCCCTTGCACAGGGGGTTCTCCACAGGGTCCTCTGCTTGAAAATTTTAAATGGCAAGGGGTAATACCTAATAGCTTGTTTCAAAGGTAGGCCGAATTGCGTTTGATATTTTAAAATCCATCGACTCGTTTTGGAGAAATCCAGGAAAATCTTTATGTATCTCAATTTGTTCAAATAGAAAACAAAAACTTAAGAAAATATCACTCTTACTACCCACACCGATAGGTGAGGGGAATATTGTGATCGCGAAAATTTTAGATTTCGAGATAATACGCTTTTTGGGCGTTTTATGATCTCTACACATCGAAAGTTCACGTCACTCATTTCCGTTGGTCTGTCTGTCTGACTCTCTGTCTGTCTGTCGGTCTGTCTGTTCGCGTTCTTCTACCCTCGTAATCTCAGCAACCACTACATGGATTGTGATAAAATTTGGGTGACGATATGCTGTGAGGTCCTAGTAGGTAATTCTGTAATAATTTTGAAAATCGGTGTAGGGACGGCGGAGCAATAGCAAAAAACAAAAAAATTTAAACATTCCTTAAACTTCGTTTTTAGGCGTTTTAGGGGTTCCTGACAATTTTTTACTTTTTTTTTGGGGGGGGGGGGGGTGAAATTGGGGTGGCTAGGGGGTGTGGGGTTGTAAAACCCAAAATCTGTTATATTCACAATAGGCTGTCCATTGGCCTGTGGAAGAAAGAACTAGCGGCACAATACTCTTTTTTAGGTCCACTCGAACATTGTCTTGGCTATTACAGCAATCAAGCGACTTAGGATTTTCTGATGTATATGTTAGGAGCAAACACCGATTTCGGCCAATGGACGGAAAATATGATCAAAACGCGTTTTGGCTGCTATCGTTTTGCCAATGTCCGAATTATCGCTTTCCGGCTGTTCAATGCAGCCCAGAACGCGTTTTGGGTCAACTACGATTGCCAGAACACGTTCTATATTCTACTACGAATAAATAAATCTCCATTATTTGCCGTGTTGTGTTACAATATTTCCTCTTGAGCTTAGAATCCATAACTAAAATGAATAAAAGCCATTGTAGATCTTAGGTCCGTGAAAAAAAAACTGAAAGAAACATACCTCACAATCTCTTATGTCCAGCTCCCACATGAGCGGAATGAATAATATCAAATATTTCGTGGGTCATGCAAAAATAACGCAGTTCGGCTGTTTCGTGTTTCGTCTGTCCTTCTTTCAATTAGCTTTTCGATATAGCCGATTTTTAAAACATCATACCTTTTCAATCGTTGTCTTTGTTTCGAAGATATTGTACCACCGTTACTTTTACAAGCTTTTGCCGCCTTTACCTCTGTGAGTGTTTGGTCGTATCTTTCTCTTGTACAAATATTACTACGTCATTGCTACCACTTATGACATTTTGCAGTTCGTCATTAAAAAATAACCTTAGGTCTTCCATGGCACTCTCTAGCTACTGTCTAACCCGCACAAAGATCAAGTACTAAGTACTAAATCAACACACTAGCTCCAGAGGTATCGTTTACAAAGCTGAGACACTCACAAAATCCACGACGCATTATGGCAATCGCAGTAGAACAGGATGCGTTTTGGCAATCGTAGTTGAGCCAAAACACGTTCTGGGCTACATTAAACAGCCGAAAAGCGATAATTCGGACATTGGTAAAATGGTAGCAGCCAAAACGCGTTTTGGCCATATTTTTCGTCCATTGGCCGAAATCGGTGTTTGCTCTTAACATATACAATCGAGTTTTGCTTTAGATCGTTCTGAATATAGTAACCTGGAAATTATGAAATTGATTTTAATGAAATTTAGAGACGGTATTATTACCGTGACAAGGACGAAAAATGCGTATGGTTTTCAAAAATCGTGTCAGTGGCTGCGGAGCAATAATAAAAAAACTAAAATTATAAAAATAGCTCAAACTTCGTTTTTAAGCAATTTGTAGGTTCCTGATTGTCTCCTTCCAGTTAATTGAGCTCACAGAATAACACTTGTGTCGTTTTAGTTCCTACGGAGATGCAAGAAACTATTTACTAGTTTTTGTGTTGGATGTTTTTTGAGGACAGGCGGGCGATGATTTGGTTGCGAGGGATCTCAGACTATAGCTTCATACAAAGGGAAAATGATAGAATGATATCAATGTTATGTCTGGAAAGTACTGAATCAATCAGCTTGACTCCATTTTTTTGATAAACACTTAAACTAACAGCTCCCAGATTATTTATAAGTTAACGCTTCTCCTACAATCTGGAATAGTTTCTCCGGAAGATGCGGGGAGCTGAAAAGGAACCGACGATGGGCGTGATAAATAAACAGGTGCGCGCTACATTAGAAAGTAATGGAAACAGTCATGTTAGCGCGTCGCCCGAAATTTGTAAAATTGAAGAGGAAGGCGATTTGCAGATTTATCCCAATTCCTGACGCTTCATTTTCCAATATTTTTACATGAAATTTTCACATGATGCTTAGAAAGAAATTGCCCAGAGTGATATCGAAGCATTTTTTCATTTTTGCTTCTGGGCTTTTCTTAAAAAAATTACAAAGTTGACGAAGAAAATAGGCAACTTCCAGCGATCATATTTCATGTCCAATCAATGTTTTTCAAAAAGTGCATCGATAGCCCCCTGTGTAATTTCCTTTGAAACTTCATGTAAAAATTTCATGCAAAAATATTGAAAACTAGAGTGTCAGGAATTGGGATGAAATCACTTGAAAATGACCGTTTATGCTCTCCGTAGGAGCTGCCTTAACTTGACTTAACTGCGCATTGATAAGCTACCTTGATCCAAACCTTCTGAATTTCTGTGGGGTCAAATTCTTTATTTTACTTAGCTAATAATTCTTCCAGGAGCAGACCACGCCATGCTCAAGCGGAAGACAATTCCGAACAGGGTCCAAGAGAGAAGGATCGAGATTGCCTAAATGGAAGATGGATGAAGCAGGGGAATGGTACAAAAGTACTCTAAAACGAAGCTCAGGATCCTCATCACCAAGAAAAGACTACCATACTGAAATTTGCGGCTGCTGTGCCTGTAAGGCGTGTGATCGGATGAAATAAATGATGTTTCTGCTCACAAGAGTTTTTTTTTGCTTTGGATCTTCCAGTCAGCCACGACAGTTGGTACAAGAGTCACAAGTAGTAGTATAGCGTTTATTGTAAATATAAAATAAATAAAATGCAATAAACAAGTGGCCCAAAAAAGTTAAAAACTTGTGCTTGGGTACAAGGTAATTATTATAAAACAGAAACAACAAATAAGGGTTAATTCAGGAATATCTATATTTAAATATTATGTATTCTATATATATTAGTAATAATAGGTATTACATATGTCTACAAGTTGGTGAATTTTAATGCGATTTTTATTTACTATCCATTGTTTTAAACCATACTTGAATGAATTTAAAGACACTAGACATTTTATGCTTTCTGGTATCTCATTGTATCTTCTTGGAGCAAGAAATGTATGACATCGTAATAAAGTATTTTTTCTTGCTTTTGGTACAACATTACATGCATATCTTATGTCACATTTATGTTCGTGTTTTGTCAAGTTTGATTTATTTTTATATTGGTAAATACCTAATGACATGAAAAATGTTTGGCGGATATCTAGAATTTTTGTTTTAGAAAATAACAAGTCACTAGGATATGTAGATTTCACTTTATATAAAATTTTTATTAAACGTTTTTGTATAATTTCTATTGCTTTTATATTATTTTTACATGCTGCGCCCCACACCACAATACAATATCGTATATGACTATGAACAAGTGCTTCGTATACAATGATCATCTGTTCATAGGTAAGTATAGTGGAAAGGAGTCTAAATTTGCTTATAACGTAACGTATCTTTTTGACAACATATTCTGTATGCTCCTTCCATTTGATATGGCAATCTAGATATATTCCTAAGTACTTGATACTGGTGACCATTGATATAGGAGCTACTTGTCTACAAGTGATTTGTAAGTTGGTGTGTTTCGGTAAGCGGTTTGCGTACGATGCGAATGGAACAAAGTGAGTCTTGTTGAAATTGACTGTTAAAAGTCGACTACTGAACCAGTTGAACATTTTTTTAAAACCATTTTCAGTCTTGGATTTAAGTGTTTTGAATGATTGAAAAAAATGACCTAATATGGTACGCGCACATAAATCGGCATCGGACGGACGGCACGGATCGGAGAAAATTACTTTCTATTAAATTTAATGGACCATCGCACATACGTCGGGACGTTAGGCATAGAATTTTCAAAATCTGGCGAAAATATAGCAACTAGAAATAAAGCTGGCCGATGCGTGCCGTGCGTGCCGATACCGACGTATGTGCGATGCTGATCGGCGATTGCCGAGGCACCGTCGGCATTTTCCAAGCTTCTACCTGTACTGCCTGCAGACAGTGTTGCCATTCATAGCAACTTGTTGCGAAAATAGCGACATTTTGATTACGTTGAGACGTAGCGGCGATATAACAGAGTAAACCGATTTGTATAGCGACTTTTTGAAAAATTCTGTTACTATCCTTTTTTCGCCACTGATTACTGGTTGTCCATTCTTCTTTTCGGTTTTGCCCAGACTGTCTTGTATTGGTGTCGAGACCACAGCATAGTAAACAATCAGCACAATATCTCAGGTTGGCGGCAATTACACGCGCATCCCCCCTTTTGGATGATTATTTGTAGGGATGCTAACGATACTTCAATACTTGAAATGTATCAATACCTCTGCACTAATATCGAGTATTTTTGTCCTAGATACTTTTTGAGCGATTCCAAGCTGGTGTCACTACTTTTGTAGCGGTATCGGTATCGACAATAATTACGAACCAAACGCGCCTCCATTGGCGCGTGCAGCTCTATACTTGGCTAAAAAATATCGAATTGGTACCGGTATCGATATTTTTATTTTCGCACGCTGCTTTTGTGGCTGTAATTATTAGCGATCAGTCGATAAGCCCTCAGTAATCTGATGACGGTGACTAGATACATTGGTTCCTCAGGGACCTGTCCTATCCCCTACACTGTGTCTGCAGTACATCAACGAGCTGCTGGAAATAACATCCAATCCAATCTACAGCTTCGCAGGTGACAGTACCTACATCAACCCAGGAGACATTATGTCGGCGACAGCAGCGTGCCTCACAGATCAACATAGTTATCAAATCAATAATTATTGTCGAGTGGGGATTGAATGAATAAGGACCAGAGGCTGTCCAGCACGGAATGTGGCTGGTGCATAGGCCACACGATGGGCCCTTTTGCGCCTCTATCCGCGCTAGTTCCTAAGACTTGCCCTTTTAGCAAAGGCAAGTACATTCCCAGGGTTTCACAGCGACACAAGATGTGTGCCGAGGGTTCTTCCTCTTCACCACAACACGTGCACGTTGGGTCGTTGACCACCCTCATCACAAACAGGTGACGCCTGAAGGTATTGTGACCCGTTAATAGGCCTACTAGCAATCTCAAGTTACTCCTATCCAGAGAGAGACAAAATCGTCCTATTCTCTCTGCAGGCCCTGCTAATAGTTCCCGAGCCTGACGGAGATGAACAGAGATGTTGTTCCATCTCAGAGAGTGTTGATTCTGGATCCACTCTCCAGTTGTTTTCATAATCAAGTTTGCAGATAGTCCTGGTTCCGGGCCTACAAAACTGTTTCCGGATCCCATCCTAGCCAGATGATCCGCCATGTCGTTACCCTTTACCCCAGCGTGCCCAGGTACCCACATCAGTAATACCTTGTGTTTAGCTGAGATGTCGTCAAGAGCCCTCCTGCACTCCAGGACCAGTTCCGCCGTTATTCTCCAAGCACTCAGTGCTTTGATGGCTGCCTGACTGTCAGAGCAGATAGTAATCCGCCTCCTAGACCCGTTAATTTGCCGAATACGATTTACACAAGCAAGTATCGCATAGACCTCAGCCTGGAATACTGTGGTGTGCCTCCCAAGAGGGAGTGAAAGTCTTGTATGGGGTCCGTAGACTCCCGAGCCCGAGTCCTCTCTAGCGAGTGAACAGTCTGTGTACCAGACCTGTCCTCCTCCTTCGATGAGCTGTCTGTCCCTAGACTCCCACTCTTCCCTTGCCGGAAACACCACCGTCAATTTGCGATTGAAGCGATGCGTAGGAGAAACTATATCGCTCCTCGCCAACAAAATAGGACTATCCTCATGCAACTCTGCTAGAATCGTCGAATGTCCTTTGCCTGGATTCAAAAAAGTCTAGCTATCCTGATTCCAGAGACGGAACCCAGTTTTTCTAGCTTCCCCTTGAATTACCAGATCCAAAGGAGGAAGATTCAATAGTGTTTCAATGGCACTCAAAGGTGTTGTGCGCACTGCACTGGTTATACTAAGAGTGGGAATTAGTGAATAAAGTACAGTCCAACGTACAGAAAACTCAGGAGGAGGATCAACATCAACAATAACATGTCCTGGCACGACCACGTCGTCAGTATTGCTAAAACGGCATTTCAGAAGCTTGGAGTTTTGTTCCGCTGTAGGAAGCTGTATACAACAGAGCAACTACTGCTGCTCTACAAGGCACAGATCCAACCATCGTTGGAGTATTCCTCCCATGTGTGGAGATGCGCTCCGAAGAACTCTCTCAAGCTTCTGGACACTATCCAGAAGAGAGCAATCAGACTAATCGATATGCCTAACCTCACAAAGGACCTCCACAGCCTAGAACATCGAAGAAGGCTGACTCAACTCTCCCAGATCCGAATGAGGAACACTAGAGAGGCTCTGCGAGCTCATCCTTACCAGGTCGAGGTCCCTACTCCCCGAACCAGTCTCCTCCAGCATTCCTTCTTTTGGAGAACTTCGACGCTGTGAAATCAGCTGCCGGGGAATTTGTTTCCCGACGGCTACAACCTGCAGTGTTTCAAAATCAACGTGCACAGACACTTATCCTCTCGCGGGAGGCTGACCATAAAAAAAGGAAAAATAAAAAACCAATGTCTACTAAAAAATATGACTTTATTTATAACAACGTACTAAACAGTGAACATTTATATCATTTCAACATGGTCTCTCCACATAACCTCACCTACACTCTAGAATAAGTTACAAGCTACAGAATTCTATAAAGATCTGAATCAAGAGAGTACGAAAGAAGAGCAATTATAAAAGTAATACAACTACGATCAAAATAAACCTATAATATACACATATTGTATGAGCTAAATATCACCGTAAACTCAGCATACAGAAATTTTTGAGTTACTCTTGCCTAAGGGAAGTGTTGTCTTAGGTAAGCACCACTCAACTATCTGTCATGCGATCCTACTATAGTTGTCAAGTTTATTTATACCTGTTCGTCTTCATGGTATAAATAAACATTCGACGTTTTGTTGCCATATTATAAACTTTTACGAGAAACAACCCCTAAGCCCTGGACAGTAAGACGTTTGTGAGAGTCTTGTCATTCCATACGTCACTATCATCACATAAGGTTCAAAAATATGCCCTTATTTAGTTTCTTTTGCCTAATCTTACTTGAAAACTTGACAATGCAATTCGTTTAAACAACGTTTTAAGCAAATTGCAAACATTTGTTTTTTGGTCCAGGTTTTTTTTTGACATTTGACTTATTCTAAATGAAAAAGGTCTTCATTAGGGTCAAAAAACCCTAAAAATATTCAACCCTGACCCTGTTGTTTTGGATCCTGCAACAAGAAATTAATTAAAAGGGAGCTTTTTGAGTAAGATTATGCAAAAACATATTTTCTCCAACCTTGACAAAGTGATTTTCTTAAAAAAGTTGTATTATTGTTTCGTACTTATTTCAGAGGGTTGACAGATAGAAAACTGGAGTTGTTTTTCGTAAATTTCGTACGCATACTATCAGAGGCGTCACTAGAAGGGGTAAAAAGGGTAGATGCACTTGTGCACAAAACTATAACATATTCTTGGAAGCTACCCCTAGTACAAAAAGTAATAAAATGCTATATTGAAAATATTAGAACCTCTATTTTTGTGCAAAGTTGACAGGATATAGAAATGATACGTTTAAAAAAATAATGTTTTATATTTGACCCCTGATTTTTTTGAAACGTGTGACACCCATGTATATATGCATACTATCTTAAAACTACATGATGATGAGGCAACCCCAAATGATATTGACACAGAACTTCAAAAGTTTTCTGACCATATATTTAGAACAAATGGTTCTTGCTTTAAAAAACTTGTTCTTGACACTGTACCATTTGGAGTGGCCTGATCGTATAAAGGATAGATCTGTAAGTATATATTCACAGTTTGCACTATAACACATATTCCAAAATGTTGTTTCAAATGTACTGTCAAACGTTACACAAGGTGGTTCAAAAACAATTGATTAATCTCTTAAAATGACATATTTTCTTCCAATTTTGACGTTTTGAGTCATCTTGTGTAAGCACCCTGCTTTGTCCAAGCGCATTTCATACTCAAAGAAATAATTTGATTTTTAACATTATTTTTGTGTAGTTAAATGTCTGACTTGTATCTTAGCTAATAAAAAGTAATTTTTATGACGTTATTTCTCACCTTTGGCTGCAAGCAAATGACCAGTTTTTGAATGTTGGTCTGTCTCCAAGGTATACTTAAAGTATAGAAGCCTTAAAACATGACTATTACGTCAAAAATATTTTATAAATATTTTTATATATCATATTGTATAGCTACAGATATTTTCACAACCATTTGCGACAGTACATGAAATTTCTAAAGGAATATTTGAGTAAGCTTTATTGGTTCATAGTTTTGCCCTGAATGTTTACACCATTTTTTTTATTTTCAATTTCGAATGAAAGTAAGGATATGAATAAAAACGCAAGTACTATCAAACATTTTATCGTATGAAGTTTTCCAAAAAGGTGTAAGGAATATGAGACGAACATATAAAGGACAAACAATCAACTACCCAAGGTTAATAGATACAAACTGTTTATTTAAGCATAGTAACACGAAATAATCTATGCAGGGAGACGATAGACCAGAATGTGGGCTCAGTAGTGTATTTTTTGAGATTTATTTCTATGGAATTTAGGAACAAGGCATTGCACATAATTTAGGTTAGGTTATAGACATGTCATCGAATCACTGATGCATAGCATATCCATTTCTGATTTATTTTAGTGATTGGTTTAAACATTTCTGTAAATTACTGCTTTTGTAACATTTTTTCCTAAATTCCTAGATGAACTGCAAAAAATCTCTAGATCTAGGGAATTTTTCTTAGATCTGGCAACCTAGCAAGTAGAGCTCAGTCTCCCTGCATACAATAACCTACAGCCTAGCTATTTTTCAGAGGCCCAAAAAACGATAGAAGTAGGCAGGACAGTGGGTCAAGCCAAGGCTTGCGCCTTCCGTGAGGTGTGGTTGCATTATACAATTAGAATCTGGACAGCCATCATGAATTGACATATTGTACGGGTTCTGGGCCTCGGAGAAATAAACTGTACAAACATAGAATAAGTAAAGGAAGGTATCAGTCTCAGTACACACTATATATCTACAAAATAGGAAACGTGCGGATATTTCCTAATCTTCTGATGTCCCTGGAATAACTTAAATAGTGATTAAAGTTTTTTCCGTCATAAATTGCACTATTTTCTGCTAAATGCGAATGACTAAGCCGAAAGAAGTGTGTTCTATCAGGTTTCAGTAATTGCGTCCATTTGCTTTTTCGAGTTATTTAGCTTTCATGTATCCAAAGTTCTAACGGACATTCTGTTTGTCGTGTAAGTAAACTACTTCTAGAAGAAGTAAGGTATTGGTTAAATAGTTGCATTTTACAACGGACACGTGGTGTGTGTTATCTACAAAGTATACTATATGGCGGGTAACCATGTTCTTCCAACGGAGCTTCGTCTAGATCTACCATGCGTTTCTCGCAATGCGATACCTGTAATAATAGAAATAATAATAATAATAAATATGTAACGAACAGCACCGATCCCCTGATCCGCTTTGTGCGAGAGCACGAGAATGCGGGAAAAGGAGCCTTTCTTCTTAGAGCAGCAAACGAGCAGCCGAGGAACTCAGCCTCACACTCGACTTCAAGCGGAGGTGTCAGCAGTCCATTACGGAACTTGCTCCCGCAGAATTAAAATCCCACATTAAAACTGCCGAAGTCGACTTCCTCTTAAGACTTCATAAAGATAAGCCAATGCATGGAATCTTCTACAAACATCTAGAAGAGCATGGTTTGTCTGAGCAGTTGACCTTCTCTTTCCTAAGGTCTAGTGGGTTGAAGTCGGAGACTGAGGGCTTTATAATGGCTTGCCAAGACGGTGTCTTCAACACCCTGGTGTACCGTAAAAGGGTTATGGGGGTAGATGTAGCCGACACCTATTGTAGAGCTTGCCGACAGGCGCCAGAGACGCTTATGCATCTCTTGTCGGCGTGTAAGACGTACGCTGGGACGGCTTACATCCATCGGCACAACATGGCTCTACGAGTGCTCTACTACCATTTAAGGCACTCATACGGTATCGATGAGACACCGGTGCTGCCTTAAGCTCCAGGGGATATAGAGTCCGTTGTGGAGAACGAGAGATGCCGGATTTACTGGAACTACTCGTTCCCCACGCTCGAGCTTGTACAGGCAAACAAGGCCGACATAGTCCTTCTCGACCACCAACAGAAGACGATGTTCGTTATAGAGTTTTCGGCGCCTGCCGAGGTGAACATCGTCTCTAAGGAGGAGGAAAAGCGGACCAAATATCAGGAGTTGCTCGGACAACTTCGCAGGCTCTGGCCAGACTACACTGTAAGTCTGCTGGTTATGGTCATTGGATCCCTAGGTGGAATGAGGAATACGCTGCTCTCTGCACTGCGCAAAATACCGGTGTGCCGTGCGGCGGCGCACATCTTAGCCGCCAGAATGCAGAAGGCAGTCATCCTTGGGTCCCTTCGTCTACTTAGGGCGCACGATTCGCGGACCCAGTGATTGCTCACCTCACGGTGTGAGGAGTAGTCATTGGGTAATGGAACAGCAGCCCGGTGTGTCGGAGCCCGGGCTGCACTTTTTTGTTTTAAACATAATAATATACGCCTTTATTATCCAAAAGTACAGGGTTCAGGGCCGTCGCTAGGCGTTGCCCATGGAGGGGGTTCATGGTGACCTTAGGGGGGGGATCATGTATAAAAGAATATGTAATGTCTTAATTTGCTTAAAATCTGTATAGATTGTATCGCTGCTAATGTGTCATCATGAGCGCCGAGGGATTGGTTAGTAGTAGAATAAATCATTAAGCTTGGAGAAAGCATCTTGATTATTTTGATAGTTATTTCATTCATGGGAATACTATTAGGGGGGGGGGGGTTGAACCCCCTAAACCCCCCCCCCCCTTATATACGGCCCTGACAGGGTTGGGCACGTAAGATGACCCACTACCTCATCTCAGAAACTAACAAAGTTGATTCATGCGAGTTAGACCTCAATTTTATTATAACTTTGTATAATATATAGGTTTGGCTCATTGTGTCAATTAGTGTCAACTTTTTTAATTCAAATGGAACACCCTATACAGGGTGTCCAGTTAGTGTGTAATTCTTCGATATCTCGCAAGGTATACCTGATAAAAGAAAATATTAAATACAAAAGTTATTTGGTTACTTAAGACGCATATTCTAAAAATATTTAGAAATATACAGGGTGTTGCGGGAAAGTAGGATAGTGATCAACTTAATTTTTTTATATGGAACTATAACTTTTTCTCAATTTCTTCTAGTTTCCATCATTAATCTCTATTAAACCCTAAAATATTTTTGAGATCGGTTGAGACGTTGCCAAGTTATAATTTATTTTCTATTAATTTCCGGATTTGCGAGGTCGCAAGTAATACGTCCAAATTGATATAATCCTTCAACATTTCTCAATAATATTATACAGCAAGTTACTTAAATATTAAGTGGATATTATTTTGGATGTTACCAGCAATTTGTATCTACAGGGTTTTTTGGCATAATTTTAAATTACGGCAACTTGAAGGTCATTTTACTTTGTTTTTTTAAATGTAACACCCTGTATGTTTTATTTTAAATCGAAATATTGACTAATACCCTATCACGCCTTGTAATAATTTTCGCGTTTGCGGCGTTGCCAAGTTACAAATTATTTTTCCAAATTTTTAAACAAATACCCCCGATTTTAATTCATTTTAAATAGAAATCTCTACTTATTTTTATTGCAATGAATTGCACATGTCGAACTTAGTAAGATCTCACAATTTCAAAATTCTGTTTTTGTTAATTATTGAGATACGGCAACACCGCTTTTTCAGTAAACAGTACCGAAACGCTTAAATATTTCCAAAACTGCTCAGCTGGAGCGGTGAAATTCAATACTTGGGGGTTTTTGAACATACAGAATTCAAAAACACTAACACCAGTGTTGTCAGATTTACCACTTTTACGTTAGACTTCATAAATAGGGCATTCCATTCAAAATTATGACGTAAAATTGGTAAATCTGGCAACACTGATGTTAGCGTTTTTGAATTCTGTATGTTCAAAAACCCCCAAGTATTGAATTTCATCTCTCCAGCTGTGGCAGTTTTGGAAATATTTAAGCGTTTCAGTACTGTTTATTGAAAAAGCGGTGTTGCCGTATCGCAGTACATAATAGAAACAAATTTTTGAAATTGTGAGATCTTACTAAATTCGACATGCGCAAGTCATTGCAATAAAAATAAGTAGACGATTCTATTTAAAATAAATTAAAATCGGGGATATCATCTGTTTAATAATTTGGGAAAATAATTTATACTTGGCAGCGTCGCAAACGCGAAAAAAATATTACAAGACGAGATAGGGTATTAGTAGATATTTCGATTTAAAATAAAAAATACAGGGTGTTACATTTTAAAAATAAAGTAAGACGATCTTCAAGCTGCCGTAATTGAAAATCCTGCCAAACACACCCTGTAAATACAAATTGCTGGTAACATCCAAAATAATATCCACTTAATATTCATAGTAACTCGCTGTATAATATTATTGAGAAAAGTTAAAGGAGTATATCAATTTGGACGTATTACTTGCGACTTTGCAAATCCGGAAATTAACAGAAAATAAATTATACCTTGGCAACGTCGCAACCGTACTCAAAAATATTTCAGGGTTTAATAGAGATCAATGATGGAAATTAGAAGAATTTAAGAAAAAGTTATAGTTCCATATAAAAAAATCAAGTTGATCACTATCCTACTTTCCCGCAACACCCTGTGTATTTCAAAATATTTTTATAATATGCGGCTTAAGTAACCAAATAACTTTTGTATTTGACATTTTCTTCTATCAGGTATACCTTGCGAGATATCGAAGAATTTCACACTAACTGGACACCCTGTATATCTTTTGATCTCCAGATTACGCTCTTAAGTCCCAGTATTTCTGCTATTAAGTTTTTCAATTCTTTCTAGTTTCTGTGCAAATCGAAATAAACTTTTTTTTGCCAAAAAACAACCAGTTAACCGATAACCAGTTAACCGATAACCGGTTGACCGATAACCGGTTAACCGATAACCGGTTATTTTTGAATAACCGCCCATCCCGAAACCAAACTCACCATAACGTTCGCACAAACATCCAATCCACAATTCACTCCTCTTAGTCGTATCTCTTGTTCAGGACGACCGCCTCGTTGTAGTCCTCCTTAGGCTGGTCCTTGTCTCCCCAACCCCAGACCTCGTGAGACCCGTCCCCTGTTCTGAGCACCCGCTTCTTGATCATCTCCTCGGAGACGGTCTTCAGGTCGTAGGCCCAACCGATCTTGGCGAAGAAGTCGATGAAGGCTGCCGAGAAGTTGACGCTGTACTTGCCCAGCTCCGAGGTCTTGTAGTCCCAGGGGAAGGTGTGGTGGTAGTTGTGCCACCCCTCGCCCAAGGCTAGGATGGACACGGTGAGGTTCTCGGCGGGGTTGATGAATCTGGAATTCGATGTCCTTGATTGGTAAAACGTCTTAAGGGTCTAGGGTATAGCGCGCGAAATTGAGAATCCAAGAAAAGACGTATTTCCGTGTTAGCGAGGAGGCGTGGTCACCTGTTCTCTTTCTCCAGTGTGTGTGTCTAAGATGAGGGTAGATAAGTGCAAAAATCCAAAGGTAAGGTCCAAAGTGTTTGTCCCAGGGAAAAACACAGTATAAGTATAAGGAAAAAATATATTCAGAGAAATTGGGTGTGAAAGTTCCTTCCTTATAACGATCACAATAAAGTTCCCACATAGCACTGGATGATATGAGAATATTCTGTTCACATTCACTACAGATATTATGAATATTCTGAGAAAACTCCATGGATAATTAGAATATTTACATAATACTCTGTAAATGTTCGAAATGGGAAGAACACGCTATATTCCTAGAATATTCCGCCGAATATTCCACAAGGATATTACATGAACAATCGTGGTAGAATGTTTTTCAATATTCTAGGAACATTTTGTCTAAATTACCTCATATACGAAACATTTTTAGGGAATTATGGATACTGTTCCAAAAATAATGGCACCTACTAGTGGCAGATGGTCACAAAAGTTAAGTGGTTAGACATCTCAGTCTCGATGCCTAAATAAAGTGTAAAATTGTAAATTTGTTGCATTTAACCTCAAAATTCTACTCACGTTATATAATGAACCATACACCATATAGTAGGTGACCATAATTTGGAACACTGTCACACACTTTATAACAACCAGCAACTTTATTGTACAAAATGGGGTATAAATGCAGGCCTTTCCGGAATAAAACTCGTGAATTCGTGAATTGCTAAAATGCCGACATCCACATCACAATCCACATGTTGAAGCACAGAATGACAGAAAACTTGAAGCGAAGAATAGAGTGACAACCAGACAAGATTGACAACTGACGACACCATAGTCACCATACATCAGCATGTATGCTGTTACTTTATCGTCGGTGGATGTCGTATTGTTTTGCTGGCAATGGCTAGTGACTAATAAACTTTTGAAAATTGCACATAATACTTAGTAGGTATATTTAGGATGAACGCAAAACGAATTAAGATTTTTTAATTCACTGAGAAACGTGCGAATATAAATTAATAATACCTCATATTGAATATATGCCTACATACAGATATTTCTATTACAAATATTACTAAATGTTCGTCAGAAAATAGCTACATCTTGTTCTTAGTAGATTATTAAAATAATATCTTATGAAGGATATTACTGGTATATTCTGGAATAATTCAGACATTAAACGAATAATCACTGATTATCCTAAGTGGATAAAATAATAATATTCTATAAAGAATATTATTTTAATAATCCAGAATAATCAAGAGAAATAACGAATATTCTATGATTCTACTGAATATTCATGGAATACATAGGAGATTTAAAGAATATTCATAGAATATCCAGTGCTATGTGGGTTTATACTTATATTAATTTAAGTGAAATAAAAGAGTAATGCCTTGATTTAGATATAGTAGAGTACTAATATGAATGGGCTTCAAAGAGTGCTGAGAAATAAACAAGTTTTTAGGAAGAAATGCATATACTGTGTTTTGAACTTAGTAATGTTTTAGATAATATAATCAACGAAGACAGTAAGTACATACTGTGTTTTTACTATATCACATGTATGCATTCATGGAAAGTTAATAACAGCATTAACACAGTAAAATACCAAAATAATTATTTTAAATGAACATTTATTGCACAGGTAGTCTCACAAAACTTATAATCACCTTTATAATAATTTTAATAATGGTGCAGAAAATAAAAAATGCTGACGAAAGTAACAATATGTTAAAAAAAAGTTTTTGATAAAATACACATTATGAAACAATAAGTTCTAAGCTAAAAACTTACAAAAATTAAATTTCAACGCAGGCTAACCTGATTTCTATTCTAGCTGACTATTCAGATTACGCGACTGCTCACTTTGAAGAAGAATTAACCAAAACGTACGATGATTAATGTTTTTCATTTTAGGTGATTATAATAGATTTTTCTCTGCATCTATATCACGACAGGCACCTTTAATTATTGTTTATTTAGCCTCTCAAAAATGAAAAATAAGAATGGCACAACACTACCGCTTCAGCCGCTAAAACAAACTAAACCCTACTAAAACAAATGTCAAAACACAGCATCTACAATGGTCGTTACAAAATGATGATACCTGATTGGTTGGTGCATTTATTGTATTTTAACATCTAGCTGACACGCAGATACTGTGTTTTGGAATTTTGATAATTGTTGTTGTTCTGTAGATACTGGGTTTTATCAGTCAAAATCTCCGTTATTCCGGTATATATTGAAGTTTTGACTATTTAAATAGATAGATCATGGCCCAGTATGTACAAATTCGTCAAAAACTCAACATATGAAAAAAATGCATATACTGTGTTTTCCCTTGGGACAGCTGAAAGGTCGCCATAAAAATAAATTTCATATTTCTAAGCCCTTGACGTTACCTTTAAACTTACAGTAATGATTCAAAAAGCAAATTAAAGAAGAAAGCTTGCGCTATGTCACATAATTGGCCTTGTTTCGATATCGTGTTTGGTTGTTAAATTACAGACACTTGAAGAATGAATTATTTGACATTGCACACTAATAAACTTTTTTGAGAAAATCGCAAAAAGTTGTCATTCATTAAGGTCTTAACTATCGCCTTCTGAAATACTGTGTCTGTAGCTTAAAAAACAAGTGAGTTGTGTTCGAAATGGGAATCCGCGTTTCAACATGGCAAATACACATGTACAACTGTGTATACCCAGGCCCCTTAGCAGAAATTAAGCGTCTAAACTAGTATACAGGGTATCTCTGAATTTAAAAAAAAAATTCAAATGAAAATTGAGTGGAATTTTTGAAAGTACTATAGGGTCCATCATACCATGCTCTCAAAACATTTTTTTGTACTTCAACCCTTAAAATTCATCCCCAACTTTATTTTTTCAAATAGCCACCTAACAGTTTTTCCTACACAAATGAAGTCCTTATTTTATTTAAAATCTTGCAGTATATTTAATTTCATATAAAAACCTATTATTTTCGTAAAGTCATAAGCATAAAGTAAATAAAATAAATAGGGTTTGTTTACGACGTAATATTTTCGTAAGAAAAACAGATAAAAAAGAAAACTAAGTGGACCTTTCAAGGGTACCGAGTGACCTATCATACCATGCATACGAAAAATTTCTTAATTCAACCCCTAAAACTTACCCCCTACTTTTTCTGCCAAATAGTGCCCCACAGATTTTCCTACATTAATGAGGTCATTATTTCATTTAATATCTTGTAGTGCTTTTGAGTTCATACGCAAACCAATTTTTTTCGTAAAGTCATTAACATAAGATAAATAAAATGAGCATTCGTTTGAGGCATAATATTTTCGTAATAAGAGCTTAAAAAAAGAGATTTGTTTTCGAATGCATGTATTATAGGTCATTTAGTAGCCTTAAAAACCCAATTAGTCTTGTTTTTATCCGATTTTTGCGTCAGGCAAATAATTATTTTATTTATGTTATGCTTATGATTTTACGAAAAAAGTAAGTTTGAGTATAAAATCAAAGGTACTGCAAGATTTTGAATAATACAGGGTGGGGCATAAAAACCAAGTGTTTTTGGTCTGAGTAGTACTCATATATTAGAAAAGGGAGGAGCGCGCGGTTTATTACAATCTATTCCTTGACTCAAACCATTTCACTTTCTTACTTGCCACTTGCCATCATGGAGCGGTAGCCGCTAGAACAACGCGTGGCATATGGCGTGGCATCATTGACCTATATTTTTTTGGAGAAAATGGGGTCACCGCTACAGTAACATCTGAACGTTACATTCATATGGTGAATACCTTTTTCATACCTGAATTGCAAGGAAGAGGTGTGGATATCAAAGATTTGTGGTTCCAGCAAGATGGGGCCACGGCACACACCGCCAGAGCATCCATGGCTGTTCTTCGCCATCTGTTTCCAAGTTGTTCAATTTCAAGGTTTGGTGGCATTTCATGACCTCCTCGGTCTCCCGACTTATTAATTTGTGATTTTTTTCTATGGGGGTAACTCAAATCACGTGTTTAAAGGGCCAAGCCCCATACGTTAGACGCAGAGAAGGAAGCGATTCGCCATGGAATCTCTCAAAAATCAACAGAGACATGCTGGAAACAGTGGAGTGCAATTTTCGTGAACGGCTGCATCATATGCCAGATGTAATTTTTGCACTTAGATATTTCAAAATGGTTCATTATCAGCTATGTTCTACTACCAATAATTTTTTTTAGAGTAAAAACTAATAATTTTATGATTATTTCAAAAACACTTGGTTTTTATGCCCCACCCTGTATAAGGACTTGATTTGGTGCTATTTGAAAAACAAAAGTTGAGGATGAGTTTTGAGGGTTGAAGTACAAATAAAATGTGCTAAAAGCATGGTGTGATGGACCCAGTAGTACTTTCAAAAATTCCACACAGTTTTCTTTGGAACTTTTTTTTGTTACGAAAATATCACGTGCCAATGAAATTCAGGGACCCTGTATATTGAAAGTGATCACCATGGATGATGATTGATTGAAGTTTTTTTATGGTCTATGGCGCTGCGAGAGAATACGTGTCGGTGCACCTTAGATTTGAAACGCTGCAGGTTGTAGCCGTTGGGAAACAAATACTCTGGCAGCTCATTCCACAGCGTCAAAATTCTCCAAAAGAAGGAATGCTGGAGGAGACTGGTTCGGGGAGTACCTCTCGCCCGTTCTAATGTTCCTCGTTCGGGGAATTTGTTTCCCGACGGCTACAACCTGCAGCGTTTCAAATCAAACGTGCACAGACACTTATCCTCTCGCAGCGCTCCTATAGCGCCATAGATTTTTAGCCTTTGCGGGAGGCTGACCATAAAAAAAGTCAATCAACTTGACATCATTTTTATATACTTTGTGTACACCTGTTCCAAGAACTTATTAAGTCGGATATCTTGAAAATAGCGAATACTTTTGGGAAAACCTAATATTCTCCAGGATATTCGCAAAATGTTTGCAAAATAAATTATGGTAAACAAGCTCGTCATAAATAGCAACTTATCTCACGCTGTTTCCGAAAAAGCAACCTTCATTATATGGAAAGTTTCGATTGTTTTTTCGATTGATCAATAAATATGAGTGTATACAAAAGCGATAAAAAATTGAACTTTGACACGAACATTGGTGCATAAAACATCATCAGTCAAGTGTATTTCATAATAATTTGTTGAAATTATGTAATGAGGTTTATATTAAATCAAATACTAATTATCTGCACAATTTTGAATATTACAAATTAATGCAACATTTCGCTTACAATAATAGGGTACTTGCAGAGGTCGTGAAATCGTCTCGGGAGTGTACATAGCGTAAAGAAAACCATATCAAGAAGCAGTAGGAATCAAAAAACATGATTTTACTGACGGCCAAAAAAAGATATTTGCAAAATAAAATAAGGATATATTCAAATTTTTCCACGTGACTTAAAACAAGGGCTGACGTCACAGGTATCTTATCGACATCGATACTGCTACAGCGCAGGTCAGTGAGATTCAACTGCAAACTAGAGGTGATCAGAATTCTTTAACAATGCGACTCAATTTATTGATACTTAAACATATTTGAAACAGGCAATTAACCCACTAGCATTTTCGTTGCAATACATTTTTATATCTGGTAGGTTCATCCTGTTTGTGACCGAGATTCGCAACTAATCGAAGCCATCATGTTATTTCGGCGAATCCCATTATGAATGAATCCAAAGATAGAATCTAATTCAAGCCCATCCCTACAAAGTGAATTAGTAATCTAGCCTAACTTTTATTCTTTTGACTTTTGACTTTTGTACTTTTGTTTGTGACTGTGTTTTGTGGTTATAATGATCAATGTCAAAATGTTAGGTTAGCACTGGCTATCGATATCGATACTACGTTCCAAAATCCCATCTATCCAGTGAGCAGATGAATTTTTGAGAATAGTCACGTGATTCCAGATGTTAGGGATGTTGGAATATTTATGAAACGGCAAAGATCTTTTTTTGACAATTTTGCTGTTTTCTGGGAGTCAGAGTGTCAGAGTGGTCGTACCCGTTACAATGTCAATGCATACAAATAAAGCAGAATAGGTTATGTTAAGTTGTTAGCTGTCAAGTGAAAAATATCTCTTGACAGTCTTGACACAAAGGTCGCTAAAATCTCAATTTGATTTCCGAGCAAAACGATGACATCCATGGCCTCGAAAATGCAATAATGGAACACAGATTTTTGTTGACAGTTTGATGTTGAGTGAATACTGAAACGGTACAGAGCAAATCGAGGCCTTTGATGGGATTTTGGAACGTAGTACGAATATCAATATTTTAATCCCATCACTATAGGATATCACTGACGTCAGAGGTTGTTTGCGTGGCATTTTCCGGCATTTGAAATAATTTTTGGAATATCTCTCACAGACGATTCCAAAAAACCAAACAAGTGATTTTGTCATATTTACTAGGCCCTAGGGAACGCGTAAACGACATAATATTTTTTTCTGCCCTATTCCTACCTTATTCAAGTCATTGTTACCTTACCTTACCTTAGCTCTTGTGTCATAGTATCAGTTCATAAGTCTGTCAGGTCTGGAAATCCAAGAACCAGACAACGTCAAAGAAAGAAGAGAAGAGGAAAGTATCGAAGAAAAGTGGAGAGCAAAGAGAGGGAAGAAAATATTTTAGAACAGGAGACGCTTAGGCTTTTTTTAGCAATTTTTTAAAATATAATCGATGAGATATTAATGCTGCCACACTGCGATATAGAGTTCGTTGTGGAGAATGAGATATGTTTGATTCACTGAAACTACTCGTTCCTCATGCTCGAGCTTGTACAGGCAAACAAGCCTGACATAGTCCTTCTGGGCCACCAACAGAAGGTGATGTTCATTATAGTCTTCGGCACCTGCCGAGGTGAACATCGCCTCTAAGGAGAAGAAAAAGCAGACCAAATATATCAGGAGTTGCTCGGACAACTTCGCAGGCTCCGGCCAAACTACACTGTAAGTCTGCTGGTTATGGTCATTGGATCCCTAGGTGGAATGAGGAATACGCTACTCTCTGCACTGCGCAAAATGCCGGTGTGCCGTGCGGCGGCGCACATCCTAGCCGCCAGAATGCAAAAGGCAGTCATCCTTGGGTCCCTCCGTCTACTTAGGGCGCACGATTCGCGGACCCAGTAATTGCTCACCTTGTGGTGTGAGGAATAGCTACTGGGTAATGGAACAGCAGCTCGGTGTGTCGGAGTCCAAATTTTTGTTGAAAAAAAAAACCATTGGAGTGTAGTGATTGAGCGAAGTTTCATCCAGTGTAATATATCTATAGAAAAATTCTCCTTCATTGCCATATGAACTTCTACTACACAATGAGGCTGTATCTCGACACGAGCTTAAACTTTAAAGTTCACTGTGAGTACCTTAGTGCAAGGATAAACTCTCAGTCTTATGTTTTGAAAAATTTAAGAACAGTGCTTACGCATACTCAACTAATTTCGGTTTACTATGCCCAAGTTGAGTCAAGACTGAGGTACGCTTTCTGTTTCTGGGGCTCATCAGTTAATGCTCAGCACGTCTTTTTGAGTCAAAAAAGGGCCATCCGGTGCATGACTGGTATCAACAGTAGGCAGTCCTGCAAGGATAGTTTTAGACGTCTGGAAATTTTGACACTACCGTCTTTGTTTATTTATGAAATGGCGGTGTATACATTTATAAATAAAAAAAAGTTTTCGAATGAAAATTCATGCTCTGTTGTGACCAGGCAATTTGAAGATCTGCACGTGGCTTTCGCTAAATACAATGTGGGTAAGAAATCGCCCGATATACCTAGAATCTACAATAAACTGCCAAAAAATGTTAAAGACTGTTTAGATATCAACAAGTTTAGGATCAAGCTGAAAGACTTCCTTGTTTCTCAGTGTTACTACGCTGTCTCTGAATTTGTTTGTTTATGATTGTTATATACTTGTTTGTATTATATACCTATTTTCTCTGTATTTTGTATTTTTGTATTTATGTATCTTTTTTATGACGAATGCTATACATTCGTTTGAATGTCTAAAGGGCAATAGAGAATTTGAATTTGAATAAATTCTGAATGTGAAAACCTATTCTCACCTGTCGTACGGTTTAGACCCATAGAGATGAGCAGCAGAGTTGACCAACCAGGTGGCGTTCAATGTGAGGACGTATCTGAAGATGTTGACGGTGAAGGCGTTGACGAAGGTCTCGTTCCAGAGGTACATGGGGGCCATGGTGGGTAAGACGAAGCACACGATAGGCATCAGAATCATGTAGTACTTGTGCTGGAAAGCAAGGATGGGGTCTGCTTCCAGATCGGAGATTTCGATACCTGGAAAGAAATGAAACTTGTTATAACATCATCATCATAGTCACAATGTATTAACGGACATGTTGTAATTCGTAAAATGTATCCAGTCAGAGCTAGAGATTGCCGACAAGAATTTTATCAATAGTTTTGAAAACTTTAGCTCGCCATCGTTCGCGATTTACTGACAGTTCAGTGGCGCTCTTGATACTCGTATCCAGCAACTGTTTTGTCGTATCCACCCAGCGTGTAGGGGAACGGCCACGGCGCCGCCTACTCGGGGCCTGATCCTGAACTACAAGTTTCTCCATATTATCGCTTCTGTAAATATGTTCGAAGAATGTAAGCATTCTCGTCAACACAATGGAGGATAGTCTCTTTGGATTACCGAGCTCATCCAGTATGGAAACGTTAGTTCGATGGGCGGTATGAGGGACTCTCAGCATTCTCCTCCATGTCCACATTTCAAAAGCATCTATGCGAGCTCGATCTGCCTTTTTAACAGTCCAAGCTTCCGAGGCATACAAAAATATGCAGAACACAAGAGAGTGAACCAGAGACATTTTGGTAGCTTTAGTGGTGTTATCCAACTTAAGATTTGCTGACGCTACAACCCTTATTACTACTTCTCAGGAAGAACTCATCATCATCATAGTCACAATGTCTTAACAGACATGTTGTGAACTCGTAAAATGCATTAAGTCGGAGCTAGAGTATTGCCGACACGAATATTATCAATAGTTTTGAGCACTGTAGCTCGCCATCGTTCGCGATTTGTTGTCAGTTTAGTGGCGCTCTTGACACTCATATCCAGCAACTGATTGGTCGCATCCACCCAGCGTGTAGGGGGACGGCCACGGCGCCGCCCACTCGGGGCATGACCCTGAACTACAAGTTTCTCCATATTATCGCTTCTGTGTATATGTCCGAAGAATGTAAGCATTCTCGTCGACACAATGGAGGATAGTCTCTTTGGATTACCGACCTCATCCAGTATGGAGACGTTAGTTCGATGGGCGGTATAAGGAACTCTCAGCATTCTCCTCCATGTCCAAATTTCAAAAGCGTCTATGCGAGCTCGATCTGTCTTTTTAACAGTCCAAGTTTCCGAGGCATACAAAAATATGGAGAACACAAGAGACTGAACCAGCGACATTTTTGTAGCTTTAGTGATGTTATGGTCACGCCATATTTTAGTAAGCTTTGTCATGGCCACACGTGCCTGTTGAATGTGCCGTCGAATCTCAGTTTCACAGCTACCCGAATTATCGATCAAAGAACCGCTCTATTAAACATCTTCGAACAACACAGTGCAGCGTATGATCTTGGTATTAACTACAACAACACCACCAAGGTTATGATAGTAGATAGAGAACACGATAATCATCGAGAAGTCAGAAGAGAAGTCAGTAGGCCGTTGTGAAGTAGTTCAAAGTCTTGTGTACCTCGGTTCTTTGATCGACAATTCGGGGGGGGGGGGATTGAGGATGTTAATTGCAAACTTGACTGCTGGTATGAGTTTCAATCTCATTTGGCGAAGATCAAAATTTTCGTATCCCTTGTATCTTCACCCTCAACTCAAAAAACCTAAAATCTTTATTGGTATTTCTATCAAGACCAAACCTTGTGTCTTTTGATAATTTGAGGATGCTAATTGCAAAATTGACTGCTGGTTTGAGTTTCAGTCTCATTTGGCGAAGATCAAAATTTTCGTATCCCTTGTATCTTCACCCTCAACTCAAAAAACCTAAAATCTTTATTGGTATTTCTATCGAGACCAAACCTTGTGTCTTTTTGTACGAGTAAGACAGAAGACCCTCGTACTTGTGTCTTTTGATAATTTGAGGATGCTAATTGCAAATTTGACTGCTGGTTTGAGTTTCAATCTCATTTGGCGAAGATCAAAATTTTCGTATCGCTTGTATCTTCACCCTCAACTCAAAAAACCTAAAACCTTTATTGGTATTTCTATCAAGACCAAACCTTGTATCTTTTGATAATTTGAGGATGCTAATTGCAAATTTGACTGCTGGTTTGAGTTTCAATCTCATTTGGCGAAGATCAAAATTTTCGTATCGCTTGTATCTTCACCCTCAACTCAAAAAACCTAAAACCTTTATTGGTATTTCTATCAAGACCAAACCTTGTATCTTTTGATAATTTGAGGATGCTAATTGCAAATTTGACTGCTGGTTTGAGTTTCAGTCTCATTTAGCGAAGATCAAAACTTTCGTGTCCCTTGTATCTTCACCCTCAACTCAAAAAACCTAAAATCTTTATTGGTATTTCTATCAAGACCAAACCTTGTGTCTTTTGATAATTTGAGGATGCTAATTGCAAAATTGACTGCTGGTTTGAGTTTCAGTCTCATTTGGCGAAGATCAAAATTTTCGTATCCCTTCGTATCACCCTCAACTCATGTCTAGTCATCTCTTGAGTAATATTTAAGGTCTACATTAGTAATACTTAAGTGTGTCCTTCTGTGTGCATCAATTGTCATGTGTCATGTTGATATTTCATTACTTGAGTATTATTCAAGTGTAGGCCGTTATGAGGGACGCTCACGTAGCTGTTGAAACATAAACTATACTTAAGAGACACTCAAGTATTAAGAGACTCTTAAGTATCAACTATGGATACGACCCCATAAAGTTACAGAATGTCTTTCGTCAGAATCCCAGATAGGCGTATGTCATACAGTGACCTCTCATTGACGTATTTTAGACGAGTGACGTATTTCACTTGATTTTTGGATAGCGGATAACAATGATGTCCATCCAAAAAAAGAAAAGCCGGTCTCTCAGGTCATTAATTCCATATATAACACGTGAATGCGGTATACATGCGTAGTCACATGCTTGTATAATCATTGTTCCTATTAGTATACAAACAATGTTAGCTGCAGTATACAATTATTTTTTTCGTTAATGAATTCCTCGATTAGTGCAACGTAAAGAATAATTTAAACCACTTGCTATGCCATTGATTAGTATTTAATGCCGTGCTATTGATTTGTATTTAATGTTACCTAGTACGAACAATGTCAAACGGTTAATCCTTTCAAGGTTCAAGGTTAATCCCTAATACAGTGAGAAGTAAGGACGTTGATATGAAATTAGTTCTGAGGATTTTGCCAATGAGCGTTTTCTTCTTCTTCTCATTTCCGTCGGTCTGTTGTCTGTCGGTCTGTCTGTACGCGTTTTTCTAGCCATGCAATCTCAATAACCGTTGCATGGATTGTGATGAAATTTGGGCAGCGATATGCTGTGAGGCTGTAGTAGGTAATGTTCCTATATTTTTGAAAAACGATGCGTGGTCGACGGAGTAATTATTTAAATATTCCTCAAACTTTGTTTGTAGGCGCTTCAGGGGATCCTGATCATTTTCTACTTTTTTTTTGGGGGGGGGGGGGAGGGGTGAAATTAGAGTGATTGGGGGGGAGGGGGGTTCAAAACTGAAAAATTTGTTGTATTCACAATACGCTGTCCACTAACCTGTGAAAGAAAGGTCTATCGTCATAATACACTTCTTTAGGTCCATCCGAGCATTACCTTGCCAATTATAGAAACCAAGGGAATTTTCTGATGTATACATGCGAGTATTGCTTCCGATCGTTCTGTATTGTGTAACTAGGAAACTATTGGACTGATTTTAATGAAATTTTTCCACAGTATCATTACCGCGGCAATGAAAAACGTTTATGAATTTTAGAAATCGTGTCAGTGGCGGCGCAGCAATAATAAAAAACTAAAAATATAGAAACAGCTCAAACTTCGTTTAGGTGTTTTAGGGGTTTTGTGATCATTTCCTTCTTTTTGGGTGGGGGTGAAATTGGGTAGTTGGGGGTAGATCTAGCGGTATAACACACTTTTTCGGTCGGGCGGGCGATGATTTGGTTGCAAGGGATGTCAGACTGTAGTTTCAAGCTATGGGAAAACAATAAACTGGTATCACCGTAATGTGTGGGAAGGACCGAGTCAATCAACTTGACTTCATTTTTATTTTTTTGCTCAAATTGAGGTACGAAGCGACATCAAGAGACAAAAAAAGTTGTGTTTTCATCTGTCTCATCTGAAAAACAATATTTAATTTTTTAAGGTCATTAGTATATATCTAATTTCTTCCAAATTTCGCCACATTGTATTTTGAAAAAAAGACTCTTCAGCACTCATGTTTATATGAACTTTTCTACTTGAATTTGGGTACTTGGAAGTAACACCAAAGTTTACGGAATACATATAAGTTGGATCACTCCGCAAAACTATCAAAACGGCCTGCCCCTTGCCCCGTCCCCCGGTTACACCGGTAGCAGTGTACCGACGTCAGCCGGGAGATACGGGGCGGCGCAAAGTAGAGGTTGACCGTGTTTAACGCGAAGCCTGTACAGTGTCTCAAAGATATCCGATTTAGTTATCTCGGATTTGTTTGCAGGAAATGGATAATCTTTTTAGAAGTTTGAGAGTAATCAATTTCGCCAGAAAAGGTATTACCAATAAATTTGAATTTATTAACGGATGGAGAATGACAATCAGATCCACCCTTACTTTGTGGTAAACCTTGAAATGTAAGGGATATAAATACACGACGATTAAGACAAGAAATATGTCGGAACTTGGCAGTAGTAGAGAATTATAATTTTGGGCATGTAAATTAGAGCAGATGTTGTGTCTTTTTTTGTCATTATACTACCCAGGTATTTGTTTTTGGTCACGTAAAATTCGAATCAAAATTATTAATGGGGCACCCTGTATATTTGTGCCTGTATTCCTCCCGATAAAACAATTCCAACAAACTAGCACACTTGGGGTCTAAAGTGATTAGTTCAAGAGCTACAGGTACTTAAAGGATTGTATCACGCTGAAAGCGTATAGTAAGATAAAATATTCATTCGGTGGTCTTACCATACCACCCAGGGACATTGTAAATTATATTTTAGAGCTCGAAAATATTTTTATTGATAACTTTAACAATTTAGTTTCTGCAGTAGCAATTGGAATGACACTAAAAAGCAAAATGTCAAAAATAATTTATTCATATCGATGTAAAGCATTTCCATATGATTATCTTTTAAAATTGTACATACGAGTTCGTATATACTATACCATAAAATGTATAAACTGTGATCTCAAAAATAAGCCAAATAAACAAAACATCAAGGTAAAAATACTGCAGCACCTTTGAACCATCAGTTTTTACTACGAAATAGCTACAATATGTGAAATCATTTGAGATCCATTAGTAATAGTATTACTAGGCTTTATTTTTGATATCCATTTATGTAACTTAGTGCATTAGCAAAATAAACGTAATATTTGTATTTGTACGTCTAAATCGGCCGTCAATACATAGTTTTTCAATGACCCTCGTATATACGTACAACCCAGGCGTTAGCAAGTCCCCGCTAAAAGACCCTCGTACTTGAGCAAAAACCAACGCAAAAACTAACTGGCGCGTGTGGCCGCGGCATCGCTTTCATGTGAGTTCTTCAAAGTGCCGACGGAGAGTGATCCAACTTATATGTATTCCGTAAACTTTGGTAACACCATGTATACTAAAATCGAGACACCGGAAAGGTAAATAGGCGTACAAGTATAGGTTTAAGTGCGGCACTGATTACAGACATTTGTATAGCATTTTCTTCAATCAAAATATGCAGAAATGACAAATCACAAATCTATAAATAGCTGGTACCTACCCTTTCCTTTGCTTCTGACTTCGGGATGTTTTCGGCACAGAAGCCATCCCACATGCGAAAAGAAGAATCCCCTCTTTGCGTTGTGCGGATCTGCGTCTGTTTCGCTGAATTTGTGGTGCACCCTGTGGTCTCGGGACCATTCTATCACAGAATTCTACAAAGAAAATAAAAAAATCTCAATAAGTTCACAAACTCTGTCAAAAGGTTTCTAACTTCAACTATAGGATGACTGCCGGAGAGCCTTAAAAGATGAGGTTAAAAGTGTATCAGTCCATTATACAACCCCACTTTGACTATTGATCTGTACTATATCTTTTTAACTCAAATCAGCTGTCACAGTTACAAAAGATGCAAAATCGTGGGATGAGAATTATCTTAAGGACGAATCGATATACACCTATTCAATTGATGCTGTCAACCATTAATTGGTTATCTGTATCGCAAAGACTATATTATCTTACCATGGTATTTGTTTTTAAAATAGTGTCAGGTATGGCACCAACGTATTTGCAATGCTTCAGCTATAATAGTGATATACATGCGCATCAGACTAGAAAACAAACTATTTATATTTCTAAAACTAACGAGAAATGTAGCATGAATTCTTTATTTTTTAAAGGATTCAATGATTACAATAATCTTCCAAATATAATAAAACAAAGTTCTTCGCTTAGAACATTTAAACAACAATTATTAAAGTACAAAAGAGCCATCTGATAATCTTTAGACTCACAGTTAACTTCTCTCTATTATTGAGGTTTCTGATATTGGCATTGTATATTGACGTAGTATATATAGCATCAGCATTAATTTAATTATTTTTTAGTGTTAATTTTATTATTTTGGAATAACCAATTTGTATTTTTTTAGGTATCACTACTTTATTTTGTATTAGGGTAATCCTATTTTGAAATAAAGCTTCTTCTTCTTAACCCTCTCATTGTACGCCACCCGACGTTTCGATAATACAAGTGGGTGGCATCTTCAGAAGCGGTTACCTGTTCGGCGACTATCTTCTCGGTTTCTTGGGAAGCGCCCAAAAGGTAACAACTTCTGAAGTGACCATCCACTGAAACGTGTAAGTGCAGTTTGGCATTCTCTATGAAGCCTAGCTTTTTGTTTTTAGTTGAGAGGGGCCATTTCTGCTTTCACTTAAGACAGGATAGTTCTTCCTGCATAAAGGATTTGCCATATCGCCAACTTCAGCATCCTCTTACGTTGCGTTTTAGCCAGAGATGTGCTAGGATAATCTGCGCAGCGAGGATCTGTAGCGGAGCTGTGAAACGGTGTGGGTCATCAACAGCACACGTCTCATGCACATCCCTCGCAACGCATTTCTAGCGCACATCTCTCGAAACACATTAATAGCACACATTCCTCGCCAATATGCCTTGGTTTGTACGTACAGAAACTTCGCTGCGCTAAACAGTTTTCATCAGAGCTGTGCTGAACGAGGCGAGGTAATTCAAGCGATTCTATTGGTTCATTAAAAACACATTCCTCTTAAGACATCCTCGCACATCTGTGGAAACGCAACCTTAGAGCACTTAATAGTCCCACTACTATATGTGCAGGGTGTCCCATTTTGGGCAGTTTTACGGGGTGTCTCGGTTATTTTTGAAGATAGAGAGTTGCGGTTTTCGTGACAGTGTGCTACTTTTTTGTAAAACTAAAGATGCCGTCAACAAAATTATCATGGCCCTCTTAGTTTTTGACATACAGGGTGCAATCGAAAATTATCGATTTTGGGACCACCCTCGTATCTCGGTTGTCTTTTATTTTATTGAAAAGTTTAAAAAAGGGTATTATAGATTTTTTTCTGTAAAATCCAGTGGTGTAATTTGATTTTTTCTTACTCCAACCATTTTTCAGTTATGAAGCAAACATATATTTCTTGAAATGGAACACCCTGTATATTATTTTTCAAGTCAATCGGAAATAATTCAAGCTTTTTAAAAATATAATATTGGTATTAAGTTATTTTGAAAATTACGCTCAAAATTTGATTTTTACAATTTTTACTTTATTTGTAGCAGTAGGCCACGGTTAAGCAACTATAAATAATAAGCATCTAAGCAGTTATTACTCTACAAGAGAATTCCTACTCAAATTCGAAAAAACAGAATCAAAGTACATTTTTTCAAATAATAATCTCTCATTAAAATGATGAATATTGTGTTATTATAATATTGAGTAGATAGTGGGCTATGACTCATCTATTAAAAACAAAAAAGCAAATCTGTAAAAAACTTGCGAGACTGTCAGCTTTTAATCATATTTTTATCAAATAAAGCTTTGTTCTTTCTGTGTTTTCATTTTAATTATTGTCAATTTTCTATAATAATGGCAGCTTAGATACCCAGAGAGACAGCAACTGTTTTTAGATATATTTGCCCGTCTAAAAATAAATATAGTTAGGTAGGGATCCTTTATTTAGCCACGTCCTAAAACTTATTTCAAGGAGAATAGGGAGCAAAGAGAAACAAACGTATTAGGTTACATAGAAGCAACGCATTTATCATCTTGTTTGTAAGCACATAGAAGAAGCTCTAGGGGTACACAAATCAACTGCAGAAATAATTCTAAAAAAATACAATTACCATTCATACAAGTTTAAGGTACTTCAACATTTGCACAGGATCCAAGTTTGGGAATTTTTAATCGCCATAACACGTAGGAGACCAATAATTCTTTGAAAAGCCATTAAAAGAATAAGAAATTGTGCCAGATTTGCATTCGAGAAAATAGTCTTCAACTTGAACCAACATCTCTAAAAGCTCCTCGATGTTTTTAGTTTTTATTTAGATTCAAATTCAAATTTAATAGTGTGTTGATATTCTTCAGATATAATGTTTAGTTTTAAGTAATGTAATACGATAAGTAATATTTACTGAACATTATCACAAATAGTAGTTAATATCGTATAAAATACAATTAAATAATTGAGTTTAAAGGTATTGAGTATCTTGTATCTTGATAATTGTTTACTTGGTTATTGTTTTTAATAGATTCGTCATGGCCTACTGCTCAAATAAAGTAAAAAATAAAATTTTGAGCTTAGTTTTCAGAAAAGATTCGTACTAGTATATATTTTTGAAAAGTTTGAATTATTTACGATTGATTTAAAAAATAATATACCATTCCATTTAAAAAAATATATGTTTGTTTCATAACTGAAAAATGGTTAGAGTAAGAAAAAATCAAACTACACCACTCACTGGATTCTACAGAAAAAATTCTATTAGACCTTTTTTTAAACTTTTCAATAAGATAAGAGACAACCGAGACACAAGGGTAGTCTTAAAATCGATAGTTTTTGATTGCACCCTGTATCTCAAAAACCAAGAGGGCCATGATAATTTTGTTCATGGCATCCTCAGTTTCACAAAAAAGTAGCTCACTGTCGCAAAAACCGCAACTATCTATCTTCAAAAATAACCAAGATACCCCGTAAAAGTGCCCAAAATGGGACACCTTATACTTTGCTAAGCGAATACTCGACGAACCATCAAGGAGGTTAAACCCCAGGTATAGCCCAGATGGATGTCCAGTGGACAACAAAAAATAGTCCATATGTCCAAGTACTAAAAATGCATATCCATTGAACAGATCTTGGTCTCTGCAGCCCTAACCCCTAAAATATTGCCTTTAGACTACGAGTGTCGTATCCAGCAGTCGTGACTGTGACAGTATTATAGTATACATATCAATTTGACGATATAAATGGACTTTCGAAACAGCGCTCGTGGTGCAGTTGTGATCAATACATCATAAAAGAGAAGTCGTAGAAAACTGTTTCAAGGTTTCATCAATATTGGATGAAATTTTGAATATTTAATGCCATACTGTAGTTTAGCGAGCGTTTTACATAACTATCTATCGAAAACACTTTCATTACTATTTCCAATTAATCTATGAAGTTAGTATAATAATAATAATAATAATAACCGTCTTTTATTAAAAAAATGCCAATAATAATAATATGCTATAGTGGTGGCGAAGTCTAGCTCAGCGGCTACTCTACTCAACCACCAGGGGGTCACACACCCCAAGTTATAAATACACAAAAAAAAATTAAGTAATTGACGCTGGCACATACATTCATAAATTGATAACAGTTCAATCACAAAGCACTTTTATGCAACTCAATTTATTAAATTAAATTAAACTATACATTTTTCATTTCCAACGTAGGTATTTATCAGCTTCAGAACTTCGCAAAAATATGTTTTCCTTGACACGCGATACACGTGTAAGAAACTTACATTGTGATCGGAAGCTTTCAAATTTATTGAATTTATATGATTTTTGATCTTTTATGGTGTATCCTGGATTTCTTTTTTTTGTTTTTTATGGTCAGCTCCCCCAAAGGCTGAAAGCCTATGGTGCTGTAGAAGCGCTGCGAGAGGATACGTGTCGATGCATGTTAAATTTGAAACGCTACAGGTTGTAGCAGTCGGGAAACAAATTCCCCGGAAGCTCATGCCACAGCGTCGAAGTTCTGGGAAATAAGGAATGCTGGGGAGACTGTTTTGGGGGGGTAGGGACCTCGACCTGGTAAGGTCATCTCGTCTCTCTAGTGTTCCCCGTTCGGGCGGCCTTCTGTGTTATTATCTGGGAGAGTTCACTAGAACACCTTCCGTGATAGAATCTGTAGAACAGGGACAGGTCAGCTACCCTTCTCCGATGTTCCAGGCTGTGGAGGCACTTTGTGAGGTTAGACGTATCGATTAGTCTAATTGCTCTCTTCTGGATAGTGTCCAGAAGGGCGGATACAAATTGCAGCCGCGGTTAGGGTATAATCCTATAAATCTCAAAGGTGACCATAAAAGATGTTGTAAATTGCAGGGAGGGTCCCTTTTCGGCGTAGTCTACCTGTTTGGAGGTATTCTAAAAATTAATTTGGATTTGTATAGCAAAATATTATATAAAAATAATATTATGTGACAGGTCAAATTAATTTTTATCTAAAGGAACAATTTAGTGGCATTTACTTACCTACTTCTGTTAGTGATCTTGAAAACTATATGACATCACAATGCCTTTTTCAAATTACAAACCCAAAATTTTATTCGCACTTATTGTTATAGAGAATTCTCTACTTAACTAACTAGAAAAGTTAATTTCTTGATACATATTTCCATTATTTTAGGCAATTTCGACAATATCAACAATTATTGTGACAATTTTGATACATTTTTGCAATTTTCGGAAGGTGATAATATACCCAATGCGCGGTTTTGTTTAGACTGAAACTAATAAATCCTTTTGTTAGAGCAGTTAATAATAAAACAAAAACTATTGATATTGAAAGAAAATTATACTTTTCTAAATTTTTAATTGTTAATAATACATAACATTATGTACAAACATGTTCGTAAATCGTCTTAGATCAATATATACATAAAAAACCATAATTACTAACTAAGGTTCTCACCATAAAAATGACATACACTTTTTATATATTCTAATCCACTTATCCTATTTTCATTGAGTAATAAACCTATTCTAAGATTCAAAAAATCTTGCTTCTTTTAGTTGTTGCATTCGGAGCGTGCTTTATTCTGGCACTATTCATTTTAATGTATGTGTCTGTTTGAGTATTTATCAAAGACTCTCAAAAATAAACAGTGAGGGATGGCTGTTATAAAAACTCCTATCCCTAACAGAGGGTCGTCCGCTGCAATTTACATGTTTACCTGAAATGGAAAAATAACCAGCCGCTGCAATTTTCATATCCCGGATTAAGAATACTTGACCATCGCTGCAATTTACAATCGCCGATCCAGAAGCTTTAGAGAGTGCTTTGGAGCGCATCTCCACACATGAGAGCAATACTCCAACGATTGTCGGATCTGTGCCTTGTCGAGCAGCAGTACTTGCTCTGGTGTACACAGCTTCCTACAACGGAACAAAGCTCCTAGCTTCTGGGATGTCGTTTTAGCAATACTGACGACGTGGTCATGCCAGGATATGTGATGTTGATCCTCAAAACCTTGACAGAAGGTGACTCGAGTATTAAGCGACCCTCCATTTCCGCAGACGGTAAGCCAACGTGAGACTTGTTTGTAAGTGGATGCCCGAAAATAATGATCTCAAATTCCGAGGTATCATTTTGCATCTCTGTATATTACCTAAGCGCGCTATAGAGCCCAATGAACACAAAAAATAGATTCTTTTCATGTATTTTAAAAGCTGAAATGACTACTAATGAAATTGGTAAATATGCAGTTTTTTGGAAAAAAGTTTTTCGGTGCAGCGGTTAATGAGGTTACGCGGAGAGGCACATGGCCTTGTTTGGAGCATGTCCTGAATCGCGTCAGATACGATGTTCCTAGTTTAAGACAGCGCTGTTTCGATCTTTGGGATCTCATCAGGTCATCATCATAGTCACAATGTCTTAACAGACATGTTGTGAACTCGTAAAATGCATTTACACATTTTACGAGTTTCTCTTGGGATATCTTTAAGGTCTTTAATGCAGTAGTTTCCCATTTGCTTTCTGCATTCATGCCGTTGACCAGATGGTATCTACTGGTTCATCCGCCTTTAGGGGCAATTTCTCACCCCAAGGACAAGAAGGTGTCCTGACTCTTCTCAAGTCGTCAACCCGAAGCTGTTGGTTGAGAAGAGGTTACTGCGTATACCGACAGTAGTTCGGTGTTCCTTTTAGTCGCCTTTTACGACACGCAGGATATACGATGGGAGATCTGCTAACCCGCCCCCCCACAAGGGCGGGCATCAGGTGGACCTGGGTAAAACAAGGTTTGTGATATATCCATGAGCTAGCTCACTTTGGGTAAAGTGAAAATTATTTTCTGAACAGTTATCCTTGTATACGTCATATAATGTCAAAAAATCAAATCTAAAGCATTCACGCTTAGCAAAAAAGTTAAAAAAAAAGGAATGAATAATCGGAAAGTGATAAAACTTCAAGTCACCATAACTATAGTTTACTTTTCGCAATTAGTCTTCTTTAGATGATAAAATTGTACTTACTTCGAAAGCTAGAGTATTACAGAAGGTAAGTATCAGCCTGAGCGGCCATTTTGCTTTGTATGACCTATGTGCCCAAAGTCTGTGGGCTCCCGCTGTGACTCCTAATCCTCCTAGCTGGTACAATACGATGGCTGTAACAATGAGAATATATAAATGAATAAATATTGCATTGGACGATAATTTCAAATTATTTTTAAATAAAAATTTTCAGTTCTTTTGGATCTTCACGGTTGCCTAAGAAATTGAAAATTTCTATTTGGTTTTCTATTAAGATGAAACCTCGTGTTTTGGATAATTCGAAGGTGCTGATTTCAAACCTAGTCGCAGTTTTGAGTTTCAGTCTCGTTTGACTAAAATCAAAAATTTCAGCTCTTTCAGATCTTCAGATTCACCTCAAAATTCGAAAATCTTTATTTGCCTTTCTATTAAGTTGAAACTTCGTGTTTCGGACAACTTGAGGGTGCTGATTACAAATTCGGCCGCAGTTTTGAGTTTAGTCTTGTTTGACGAAAACAAAAAATTTCAGGTATTGAGTTTTGCCTAAGAAAATCGAAAATCTCTATTTGACTTTCTATTAAGATGAAACCTTATCTTTTGGACACTCTGAGAGTGCTGATTACAAATCCGGTTGCAGTTTGGAGTTTCAGTCTCGTTTGACGAACATCAAAAATTTCAGATCTTCAGGTTTGACTAAAAAATGGAACATCTATATTTGCCTAAGACAAAATCTCCTGTTTTGGATAACTCAAGGGTGCTGATTACAAATCCGGTTACAGTTTTGAGTTTCAGTCTCGTTTGCCGAAAATCAAAAGTGTCAGATCTTTCAGATTTTCAGGTTTGACTAAAAAATATATAAATATTTATTCGCCTTTCTATGAAGTTGAATCCTCGTGTTTTGGCTACATGGTTACAAATCCGGTTGCAGCTTTGAGTTGCAGTCTCGTTTGCAAAAATCTAAAAGTTTAGATATTTCAAATCCTTAGGTTTTTCTAAAAAAATCGAAAATGTCTATTTGGCATTCTATTAAGATGAAACCTCGTATTTTGTATAGTTCGAGAGTGCTGATTACAAATCTTGTCACAGTTTGGAGTTTCAGTCTCATTTGTAGAAAATCAATACTTTCAGATCTTTCAGGTATTCAGGTTTGACTTACAAATCAAAAATCTTTATTTGCCTTTCTATCGAGGAGGAACCTCGAATTTTGGTTAATTAGAGGGTGCTGATTAAAATTCAATCGCAGTTTTGAGTTTCAGACCTGTTTGATGAAAACTAAAAATTTCAGATGTTCAGGTTTGACTGAAAAATCGAAATTCTTTATTTCGCTTTCTACTAAGATAAAATCTCGTGTTTTGGATAACCTGAGGGTACTGAAAACATATTTCTGTCGATCGGAGAAAAAATGTGTGTAACATGTATATATATAAAAATTTTTTGGTACAAAAAAAAAAATATAAAAAAAGAGTTGCAAGGCCTGGGTTTCGAACCAACACCCGCCCGAACACAGATGGCCAGTCTAACACTCTAAAGCACTGATGCGTCACCAAACTGCGCGATTCTCATGGTCGTCATGGTGATAGAAACACGTTTCTATCTCTAAGTTACAGAGTACTGACGCAGGGCATTGCAGAAGAGCTTGCCTCAACGAAACATATTTGATTAGGTACTTTATTATTGGAATTTATAATCTAATTTCAAACATTCAAAAATATATTTATTTCGATCGTAGACTTCGTCTCAAGCTGCGAACTTCATTCATCGTCTATGTTGTAACAAATATACACTAGTTACAAGTAAGTATTTTCACGATTTGGTGGGAATCTAGAATCTACTATCGGAGTAGGACGTCGTTGGTCAAAGGAGCATCGTGACCACCCTTGTGACGTCACACGTGTTCGGGGGTCGTCGGCGTGTCTTCGGTATTGGATTCAAAAACCCATTTTTATTTTCATATAACTTTAAAGTTATTGCGAAAAAAAAAGAAAACAAAAATAGTTTTGTTATAAAAAATATGTATGATCTTTCCATTTATCAAAAAAAAAGTATATTTTTTTTATTCAAAACCCCAATTGCCTATATTTCTGTGAAGAAGGAACGTCAAAGGAAAGAACGGCAGGAATGATTGCTGGGGCTCGTTTCTGGAGCTAAGATCTCTATATCTCCTATAGGAAACAATGGCGGATTTTATCCAAAAATCTGTAATTGGTATTCTGGACCCATTTAAAGAGAAATGATTCTCTTAAAAAGCGTAAGAACAAATTCTCTTTCATTATTTCGCGAGAAAGGCATGGATGGGATTCCGTTTTAAAAATGATATCGAGTTTGATATCAAAAACGATAGTAGCGATTCCGTTTGCTACAATTCGACAATAAACTCGATACCTATACTCGACAGCTGCAGAGCAGTCGAATCGATGCTTAGGTTCTCAAGAGTGAGGTTATATGTATATCTGTTTACACCATTTCAGTTCTTTGAAACTAAAGGGAAATTGTGAGTATATTAGTGACAGCAGTAACTAGAAAATACACTTTTATTTCACTATGGATGTTCGACTCCAGCTGTAAATTCTTGTCCAATACATCGTTTGTATGAACGTGGCATAGAATCTCAAGGCAGCAAAGAACTTAGCCTCCAGAGTAATGCAACATTATTATGTCTATGAATATTATTATTACAAAGATGGAAAGAAGAAATAATGAGGCTAATGACCAGAGCAGTCGATGCCGATGACACAGCAGTAAAAAAAAAGAAGAAATAATTTTTCTGGGTATATTTGTTTGAGGTTAGGACCAAAAATAAAAAACAACGATTTAATGTCATAGGTAGTTCATATGCGTCATTTCAACTATCGAATTTCCGAAGATTTCCGAAGCCAAAACAGATCGAGTAACAGAATCCGGGTTTATAATTCTATCGAGTTGATCATCCATCGAGATCGAGTTACTCGATTCAGAACGGAATCCCACTCCATGTTTCTCCTAAAAGTATCTGTCATTGCTATCATTAGATATCAGTCATTAGGAAAGAGATACTGCGCGCCTGTATGATGCTATATGAATTAGCTTTGACAGAAAGCGAAAAGCTGTCAAAATGTTGGTGGAAAACAAATTATTTGGTACGGTAGTATTTTTTGTGATATTTAGCGTTTTTAAAACCAATTATTGTAAAATATTGTGGTGTGCATAATGGTAGAGTGTGCAGCTTACGGTTGTAAAAGCCACAGCAATAGGAAGGAGCCAGGAATCACTTTTCACAGGTAAATTTGTGCATTCGAAGTTTATGCAAATATCTCGATATCTAGTTCAGAGATATATATGTATCCAAAATATAATTTCAAATGTACCACTAACATTCGAATCATTGAATTTTTGAGCATGTAAAGTGTAAAAATTATATTTTTCAAGGCATGTTTTTGTTCAAATACAATCAGTTTTCCAGTGACGTATCTGTTATAGCTTACGTTTTGCAAGACAAGATATCGGTTACTGTTAATTACTTAAATTTGAACTATGGATGGTGAAATTGGTGATACAGAACTCGTGAATAACAATATTTTAATAAATTTTATTTGAACATAGATTATTTTTCCAAATAGCATAACCACAATGTTAATCCCATAAGCTACGGCACTGGAACTAGCGCTTTGGTACTTTTTGGTAACAGAGATGTCATCCGCGCGTTCTGTCCTCTCTCTTTCCTTGTCTAAGGACAGGGCCAAGGCAAGGACGTTAAAACAATAGGTTAGGACAGGGCCGATCCATTTTAGGTTATGATATCTATCATGACAATTATTGACAGCTAACTTAAAGGTCGACATAAATAACAGCCGACAGCTTAGCCAACCTTAAATGCCGTATTTTGATTGGTGTATCAGTCGATTAATCTCACGGTATTTCCCATGGCTGACACTAGGCCGGAGTCTTAGATGTGGCAACGTGGCTTAGCTGTCAAATAGTGGTCCGGTTACCGTAAATTGTTTTATAGTTTCAGAATAATAATTATTACATTTTATATGTATTAAGAGTTCATCTCCGTTAATAAATTAAGAAAAATACTTTTTAGAACTACTACTACTAATACCACTTACATCTGATGTCTGGTTCATCGTAGTCAAATACTACAGAATAAAAATAAACGCAACCTGTTTCCTGCTGCCACTTCCACTTCCACTCAAATGAACACTCAATTTACTTTGTAAATTTTCATTTGAGCTAGAAAAATTCACTATTAGGTCACTTTGAAGCCATTCTTGCTGGTCTTGATTCCCTTTCACTTCTTCTTCTTATAGTGCCTTATCCGTTGCGGACGTTGGCGATTAGCATGGCTATCTGTACTTTGTTCACTGCACTCCTGAATAGCTGTACAGAAGTGAGCCCATACCATTGACGTAGATTATGTAGCCATGAGTGTCTACGTCTCCCGGGTCCCCTTTTGCTGTCCGTTTTACCCTGTAGGATAAGTTGAAGAATTCGGTATTTTTCGTGACGCATTATATGCCCAAAGTATTCCATTTTCCGTTTTTTGATCGTAAAGGAAATCTCCCTCTGTTTACCAAGTCTACGGAGAACCTCTTCGTTAGTAATGCGATCTATCCACGATACACGCAAAATACGGCGGTAAACCCACATTTCGAATGCCTCCAGTTTCCTCATCAATGAGTCGGTCAGAGTCCATGCCTCCACTCCATACAGAAGAATTGAGAACACATAGCATTTCGCTAGTCTAATTTTTATTTTTAAAGATATATCTCTACTAGTAAAAAGCTGTTTCATGTTGCTAAACGCTGTTCTCGATTTCTCAATTCTCGATTTTATTTCTATAGACTGATTCCATTGTGAGTCAACCATCGATCCAAGGTAGCAATATTTCTCTACCCGTTCTACCGGTTCAGTACCAATTAAGAGTTGCCCTGCTTGTTGTTGTTTACTGATAATCATCCACTTGGTTTTTGAGGTATATCCCTTTCACTGTCAAATCTTTTCGTAGGTATGCCCAGATGCATGCCCAGATGAGTTCTGTTAACTGTATTTTTCTGTGATATTTGGGAGGTCCAGAAAACATTATAGGTACCACATTGTGCTTTAAAATAGGTCTTATCCTTTGGAATGTTTGTAAATTATTGTCTTTATTCTTATAAATATAACCAGCCCTTACGAGGAATACCTTTCACCCACTTCTGTTTATGTCCTTTATTGGAAGCACAATTGCTAGTGCAACCTGGTACTACACACTTTGCAGGCATCTTTTTATCTTTATAGTTTCGTTTGTGCAGGTAAATAATTAGAAACACATTGAAAATCACCTTCCACTCTTCGTTGTTACTCCGGAAGGTTATGTTGGTATGTCCTTGTTTGGAAGCCCCAATTGCTATTGCAACCTGGTACTCCACACTTTGCAGGCATCTTTTTATCTTTCCAGTTTCGTTTGTGCAGGTAAATAATTAGAAACACATTACAAATCACCTTCCAATCTTATTTCTTACTCTGGAAGAATTACACTAATGACACAAGCTCAGCCCCCTATTCAGTGTTGCCATATTTCAATGCTCCGGCCTAGTGAGTAGAGTCGGCCATGTATTTCCAGAAACGCGTTCCTGGTGAGAAACAAACAAATTTCGCGCGAGGTCGACCTGACCTCTAGAGGACACCATTGCGAATTTGATGGCAATTGTTTGGAGAGCCGACGTACGTAGTTGATGTTTCGCCACGTGAGCGTCATGCGGTTATCTTGAACTTGACCTAGAGGAAAGTTGACCACCGCCAATCATGCATCGCGGGGTCGGTCGACACGGACGGTTGCATGACCTCAGTAACAATCAGCGGTTACCGCTTATCTTTCCATCGTCACGGCGGTCGTGTCGTTGAGCTTATCACCACACGGTGTTGACTGTTGGGATGCGCGATTTGCGCAATCATCTGCTTAAGCTAGGCGCGCACTTGCACTTGCTAATAGTCTAAGATCCGAATATAAGACGACCTTCACCGAACTGGTTAATGGATGAAAAGCATTTTATATTAAACTCAATATGTTAAAAAACATATTGCGAGTGGGTTGGCTGAAAAATTTCAGTCCAGGATATGATTAATTAAATATTGAAAAATTAATTTTTTTAAACATTTCACTGGTTTGGTTAATAGACAAATCACATACCAATCGAAAGTATGAAGCCCATAGAATATGCAAACGTTAGGTTGGCTACGTTTTTCCCGTCCAGGTATAAACAGGTACATCAATAATAGTAATTTGAACCGGTGTGGTTAATGCATGAAACTCATATCAAAATAAAGATAATTTTGTTGCAAACACGTCGATATAGGGTTGTCTGCAAAAAATCAGTCTGGAATTCCGGTTGTCGAATTTTAAAGATCAAAATATTGCTGCCAGTGAATACGTGCGCCAGAGAGGTCCGAGCGAACTATCCCGTGTATTAACAAAGGACGCAGCATAGCAGCTGCGTGTAGCTCGGCCATTGAATGAAAGAGAGTGCGCATGTCATGTGTCCCTGAAATTGAAAAGGATAGCGATACACTACATAAAAGCTATGCAATATTTTGGAGCACTAATAATTTATTAATATTAAATTAAGTTATTAAGCTATTAAGTAATAAAAGATGTATGAAATGTGTAACATTCATAAAATCAAAATATATGAATGTTATAAATATTTTTTTCATTAATTAATAACTTGCATATGATATGTGTGTATATATTCCATGTGATATTAAAATATATTCATATTTTTTAAATCAAGAAGTGATAGTGATACATATATAATACTTATCTCAAAAATTGTGTTTGTTCTATCAGCTGCGTAAATAAAAACCAAAAAAGCAAAAGTTCAAAGTCATCAAAAAACTAAAACCAATAAAGCAATATTTTGATCTTTAAAAATCGACAACCGGAATTCCAGACTGATTTTTTGCAGACAACCCCATATCGACGTGTTTGCAGTGAAATTATATTTATTTTGATATAGGTTTCATGCATTAACCACACCGGTGCAAATTACTATTATTGATGTACCTGTTTATACCTGCCTACCCTATAGTTGGGACGGGAAAAACGTAGCCAACCTAACGTTTGCATATTCTATGGGCTTCATACTTTCGATTGGTATGTGATTTGTCTATTAACCAAACCAGTGAAATGTTTAAAAAAGTTAATTTTTCAGTATTTAATTAATCATATCCTGGACTGAAATTTTTCAGCCAACCCACTCGCGATATGTTTTTTAACATATTAAATTTAATATAAAATGCTTTTCATCCATTAACCAGTTCCGTGAAGGTCGTCTTATATTCGGATCTTCTACTATAAAAACTCCGCAAAATCAAAACATTGATTTGTTTTCAGGAGTGTCCTGGCGGCTGACAGTAACGCAGTTACCAGTCTACAATTGTAACAAATCTGTTACAATTTTCAAGTATCTGTTACGCTGTTATACCCTTGAACAATCTGTTACTTTTTTCACCATTCAGCAATAACGTGTCTCTATTAGTCTATTGTCTAATTTTTAAAATTCTGTACAATATTATGCTCTAATGCGGGTTACGTATACGCATCTTTACGAGTGTGAATCCACCCTTAGCCAGTCGGTTGTTTTTTCGTACATTAGGTACATAGCGCCAGATATAGGCCAGATGAATGGTGCACATCAATTTTTGTCCCACTTCATAAAAAGGGATCTCCAACAAATGCAGACAATTATTGCCTACTTTCGTTAATCTCTCATGCAAGTAAGGTATAGTATATTAGTATATTAGTAATTAAGTATATTTTACAATCTCGTTCGGAGGGTTTTATTGGCTGGCAAATCTCTCAGGCGCAGGCAGGTTTCGTGAAATGACGCGGTACGCGTGAACAGATCTTAAACTTAAGACAAATTATTGAAAAAGCCAGAGAGCATTATTTTCCAGTTTTTATCTGCTTTGTGGACTATTCTAAGGTGTTTGATAACGTAAAGTGGCCTAAACTGTGGGAAATCCTCATCTCTATGGGAGTTCCTTATCACCTAGTGTTTCTCATACAGCAACTCTACGAGTCTAATTCGGCTCATGTAAGAATTGATGGTAACCTGTCTAGTCAAACTGCAACCAGAAAAGGAGTTCGTCAGGGTTGTGTATTATCTCCGATGTTGTTTAACATTTACTCTGATTTTGTGATGAGACAGGTATTAGACAACTGGAATGGCGCTGTAACTATTGGCGGAAGCAAAATATCTAACTTAAGATTTGCTGACGATACAACCCTTATTGTAGCTTCTCAGGAAGAACTAGTAGCTATATTAAACATCTTAGTGCAGCGTATGGTCTTGGTATTAACTACAATAAGACCAAGGTTATGATCGTAGATAGAGAGCATGATAGTTATCGGGAAATAAAGTCAATAGGCCGTTGTGAAGTAGTTCAAAGTTTCGTATACCTCGGTTCTTTGATCGACAATTCGGGTAGCTGTGAAAATGAGATTCGACGGCGCATTCAACAGGCACGTGTGGCCATGACAAAGCTTACCAAAATATGGCGTGACCATAACATCACAAATGCTGCAAAAATGTCGCTGGTTCAGTCTCTTGTGTTCTCCATATTTTTGTATGCCTCGGAAACTTGGACTGTTAAAAAAGCAGATGGAGCTCGCATAGATGCTTTTGAAATGTGGACATGGAGGAGAATGCTGAGAGTTCCTTATACCGCCCATCGAACTAACGTTTCCATACTGGATGAGGTCGGTAATCCAAAGAGACTATCCTCCATTGTGTCGACGAAAATGCTTACATTCTTCGGACATATACACAGAAGCGATGATATGAAAAAACTTGTAGTTCAGGGTCATGCCTCTAGTGGGTGGCGCCGTGGCCGTTCCCCTACACGCTGGGTGGATACGGCGAAAAAGTTGCTGGATATGAGTATCAAGAGCGCCACTGAACTGACAGTAAATCGCGAACGATGGCGCGCTACAGTTCTCAAAGCTACTGATAATATTCGTGTCGGCAATACTCTAGCTCCGACTTAATGCATTTTACGAATTCGCAACATGTCTGTTAAGACATTGTGCTTTCTTTTTTGTAGGATATGCAAGATACCTATCTAGCTAGGAAGTTACATAGTTTTGTCCTAGGATGGGAAAGCCCTGTATATAATATCGCTATAAAGCCTTGTAAAACCAGCTTAACGATGGGTGTTAGTTTGTTGATTGCAATATTGGATAATTGGACGAGAATTGTTTGCTTTTATTGTTACGGTGAGGGTTACATCAGCTTACGCGAGATTATGGTACAGCAAACTGATGCAAAAATAAAGTTATGTCAAGTATATTGACTATAATCACTAGTGAAGCCCGTTCTCTGAAAATACGAGTATTCAAAACTACGTTATTGTTAAATGTGAGAATTTTATCAAGCTACTTCGATTTTGTAAATGTCAATGACCGAATTAGTAATCAGCAACCTCAAATCATCCAGAACTGAGGTTTTGTCTTGATAAAAAGCTAAATAAAGTTATTCGATTTTTTTCTGTGGACTTGAAAACGAGGGTGTTCCGAAATTTCTTATTTCCGTCAAACGAGACCGAAATTCAAAACAGCCACTGGATTTGTAATTAACGCCATCAAATTACCCAGAATTCGAGATTTTATCTTGATAAAAAACTAAACAAAGATTTTGGATTTTATCCGTCAAACGAGACCGAAACTTGAAACAGCGTTCGAATTTGTAATAAACGCTCTCAAATTATCCAGGACAAGAGGTTTCATAAAAAGCCAAATAAAGATTTTCGATTTTTTTAGGCCCACCCGCCGCCCCGAGAGATCTGAAATTTTTTATTTTCGTCAAACGAGAATGAGACTCTAAACTGCGAGTGGATTTGTAATCAGTACCTCAGAATTATCCGAAATACGAGATTTCATTTTGATAGAAGGTCAAATAAAGATTTTCGATTTTTTTAGGCCCACCCGCCGCCCGAGAGATCTGAAATTTTTTATTTTCGTCAAACGAGACTGAGACTCGAAACTGAGCCTGGATTTGTAATCAACACCTCGGAATTATTCGAAATACGAGGTTTCATCTTGACAGAAAGTCAAATAAAGATTTTCGATTTTTTTAGGCCCACCCGCCGCCCCGAGAGATCTGAAATTTTTTATTTTCGTCAAACGAGACTGAGACTCTAAACTGCGAGTGGAGTTGTAATCAGTACTTCGGAATTCTCAGTAATACGAGGTTTCATTTTGATAGACGGTCAAATAAAGATTTTCGATTTTTTTAGGCCCACCCGCCGCCCCGAGAGATCTGAAATTTTTTACTTTCGTGAAACGAGACTGAGACTCTAAACTGCGAGTGGAGTTGTAATCAGTACTTCGGAATTCTCCGAAATACGAGGTTTCATTTTGATAGACGGTCAAATAAAGATTTTCGATTTTTTTAGGCCCACCCGCCGCCCGAGAGACATGAAATTTTTTATTTTCGTCAAACGAGACTGAGACTCGAAACTGAGCCTGGATTTGTAATCAACACCTCGGAATTATCCGAAATACGAGGTTTCATTTTGATAGACGGTCAAATAAAGATTTTCGATTTTTTCAGGCCCACCCGCCGCCCCGAGAGATCTGAAATTTTTTATTTTCGTCAAACGAGACTGAGACTCGAAACTGAGCCTGGATTTGTAATCAGCACCTCGAATTTATCCGAAATACGAGGTTTCATTTTGATAGACGGTCAAATAAAGATTTTCGATTTTTTCAGGCCCAGCCGCCGCCCGAGAGACATGAAATTTTTTATTTTCGTCAAACGAGACTGAGACTCGAAACTGAGCCTGGATTTGTAATCAACACCTCGGAATTATCCGAAATACGAGGTTTCATCTTGATAGAAAGCCAAATAAAGATTTTCGATTTTTTTAGGCCCACCCGCCGCCCGAGAGATCTGAAATTTTTTATTTTCGTCAAACGAGACTGAGACTCGAAACTGAGCCTGGATTTGTAATCAACACCTCGGAATTATCCGAAATACGAGGTTTCATTTTGATAGACGGTCAAATAAAGATTTTCGATTTTTTCAGGCCCAGCCGCCGCCCCGAGAGATCTGAAATTTTTTATTTTCGTCAAACGAGACTGAGACTCGAAACTGAGCCTGGATTTGTAATCAGCACCTCGAATTTATCCGAAATACGAAGTTTCATCTTGATAGAAAGTCAAATAAAGATTTTCGATTTTTTTAGGCCCACCCGCCGCCCGAGAGACATGAAATTTTTTATTTTCGTCAAACGAGACTGAGACTCGAAACTGAGCCTGGATTTGTAATCAACACCTCGGAATTATCCGAAATACGAGGTTTCATCTTGATAGAAAGCCAAATAAAGATTTTCGATTTTTTCAGGCCCACCCGCCGCCCCGAGAGATCTGAAATTTTTTATTTTCATCAAACGAGACTGAGACTCGAAACTGAGCCTGGATTTGTAATCAGCACCTCGAAATTATCCGAAATACGAGGTTTCATCTTGATAGAAAGCCAAATAAAGATTTTCGATTTTTTTAGGCCCACATGCCGCCCCGAGAGATCTGAAATTTTTTATTTTCGTCAAACGAGAGTGAAGGTCAAAACTGTGACCGGATTTGTAATCAGCACCTCGAAATTATCCGAAATACGAGGTTTCACCTTGATAGAAAGCCAAACAAAGATTTTCGATTTTTTTAGGCCCACCCGCCGCCCCGAGAGATCTGAAATTTTTTATTTTCGTCAAACGAGACTGAGACTCGAAACTGAGTCTGGATTTGTAATCAGCACCTCAAAATTATCCGAAATACGAGGTTTCATCTTGATAGAAAGCCAAATAAAGATTTTCGATTTTTTCAGGCCCACCCGCCGCCCCGAGAGATCTGAAATTTTTTATTTTCGTCAAACGAGACTGAGACTCGAAACTGAGCCTGGATTTGTAATCAGCACCTCAAAATTATCCGAAATACGAGGTTTCATCTTGATAGAAAGCCAAATGAAGATTTTCGATTTTTTTAGGCCCACCCGCCGCCCCGAGAGATCTGAAATTTTTTGTTTTCGTCAAACGAGACTGAGACTCGCAACTGAGCCTGGATTTGTAATCAGCACCTCAAAATTATCCGAAATACGAGGTTTCATCTTGATAGAAAGCCAAATAAAGATTTTCGATTTTTTCAGGCCCACCCGCCGCCCCGAGAGATCTGAAATTTTTTATTTTCGTCAAACGAGACTGAGACTCGAAACTGAGCCTGGATTTGTAATCAGCACCTCAAAATTATCCGAAATACGAGGTTTCATCTTGATAGAAAGCCAAATAAAGATTTTCGATTTTTTCAGGCCCACCCGCCGCCCCGAGAGATCTGAAATTTTTTATTTTCGTCAAACGAGACTGAGACTCGCAACTGAGCCTGGATTTGTAATCAGCACCTCAAAATTATCCGAAATACGAGGTTTCATCTTGATAGAAAGCCAAATAAAGATTTTCGATTTTTTCAGGCCCACCCGCCGCCCCGAGAGATCTGAAATTTTTTATTTTCGTCAAACGAGACTGAGACTCGAAACTGAGCCTGGATTTGTAATCAGCACCTCAAAATTATCCGAAATACGAGGTTTCATCTTGATAGAAAGCCAAATAAAGATTTTCGATTTTTTCAGGCCCACCCGCCGCCCCGAGAGATCTGAAATTTTTTATTTTCGTCAAACGAGACTGAGACTCGAAACTGAGCCTGGATTTGTAATCAGCACCTCAAAATTATCCGAAATACGAGGTTTCATCTTGATAGAAAGCCAAATAAAGATTTTCGATTTTTTCAGACCCACCCGCCGCCCCGAGAGATCTGAAATTTTTTATTTTCGTCAAACGAGACTGAGACTCGAAACTGAGCCTGCATTTGTAATCAGCACCTCAAAATTATCCGAAATACGAGGTTTCATCTTGATAGAAAGCCAAATAAAAGTTTTCGATTTTTTTTAGATGAACCCGAAAATCAGGGTGATTCGAAATTTTTCATTTTCGTCAAAGGAGACCGAAACTCAAAACAGGGACCGGATTTGTAATTAACGTCCTCAAATTATCCAGAACTCGAGATTTCATCTTGATAAAAAACTAAATAAAGATTTTGGATTTTTTTCGATGGACTTGAAAACCAGGGTGATCCAAAATTTTTCATTTTCGTCAAACGAGACCGAAACACAAAACAGGGGCCGGATTTGTAATTAACGTCCTCAAATTATCCAGAACTCGAGATTTCATCTTGATAAAAAACCAAATAAGGGTTTTTGATTTTTTTCGATGGACTTGAAAAGCAGGGAGATCAACAATTTTTCATTTTGTCAAACGGGACTGAAACTCAAAAGAGCAGCCGGATTTGTAATTAACGTCCTCAAGAGAGAAGGGTCTATTGCTCATGATGCTTATGTGTAAACTATTGTCACCCGCAAAACTGAAAATTGGGTTTGTATTGCTGTGCTGTGTGTATTGATGTGAAGCAGAAACAATGTGGGGGCCAATACCGTTCCCTGTAGAACTCCAGCAGCAATATAACGGAACGAAAAGATAGACGATATAATTCAGAAGATAAAAAAAATTGTAAATCGAATAATGTGATGTAAATACATCATATACAGGGTGAGTTTTTAGTACCGGCTCGGTCGATAACTCCACTACTGTAGAAGATAGGGAAAAAAGTTGTATATAAAAGTTGTAGCCACGGATATGCTCCTTGCTCAGAAAATATTTTGATTTATACAGGGTGATCCGTAACTACGTGGTGATGCAAACATGCATTTTTTTAAATGAGACACCCTATATATTATTCCATATTTAAATTCTACTAATGATTTCCGTTCTTCCAATATAGGATATTGTTACATTATACAGGGTATTTCAAAAGTTATGACCATTTTTGTATCCAAATCGCTGTCAAATGAATGAAATGTATATAAAAAAGTGATTAATCAAAAATTATTTTTTTCACACGGATGGATGAAAAATATCATCCAGTCTTGAAATCGGCTATAAAAAAAGCCCGCGACGCATATTCGTATACAGGGTGATGCAGAATGCAAAATCTAGATTTTCTCTATTTTTTTAAATGTAACCCCCAATATTTTATTATACCAAAGGATTGCTTTTATTATGCTCTTTTATCTTTGTTTAGCACTTGCTATGGCTGCATTCATTAGTTTCTGAGATATTTCGATTTTTCTACAAATTTTAAATATACCTCCTATTTGGTTACTAAAATTTATTTATTTTGAGAAAATACTATCAAATTTTATTTTTGCTCAACAAACAACTAAAATATAAGGCTATAATAGTACTTGATCAAGTCAAAACACGGAATTAACGAGATATTATAGGTCAAGTGTGCTGAGGAAACAATTTTATAGGCGTCACGCGTAATTATCAAGCAGATCTATCAGGTAGGCTGTGAAATATTAAACGACACAGTCCAAATAAAACGATTCTCCAATCTTTCAAACGCATTAGTTTTAGAGTGCCTCCGTTCTGGATATTGCTGTTCATAGTTGATATATTCTAGAGGCAAGTAGGCAATTTCTCAAAGATTCTCCTAAATACCCCCAATGGAAAAACTAATTTTTAAAGCTGGCTTTTCACACAGTACAGAATTATTGAGCAGGTTATGAGAACTGTCAATTTTTCAAAGCCTACCTGATAAATCCGTTTGATAATTATGCATCACGCCTACAAAATTGTTTCTTCAGCATACTTGACTTCATTATCTCGTTAATTTAGGATTTTGACTGCATCAAATAGTATCATGACCTTATAATTTAGTTGTTCGTAAAACAAAAACAAATTCGATAGTACTTTGTCAAAATAAATAAATTTCAGTACACAAATAGAAGCTATATTTTAAATTTACCGAAAAATCGAAATATCTCGGAAAATGATGGATCTAGATACAACAAGTGCTATATAAAGATGAAAGAGCATATTAAGAGCAATTCTTTGGGATAATAAAATATTGGGGGTTACATTTAAAAAAAAAGAGAAAATCTGGATTTTGCATTCTATATCACCCTGTATACGAATATGCGTCGCGGGCTTTTTATATAGCTGATTTTAAGACTAGATGATATTTTTCGTCCATCCGTGTAAAAAAAATGATTTTTGATTTACCACTTTTTGATATACAGTATGTTCATTTGACAGCGATTTGGATACAAAAATGGTCATAACTTTTGAAATACCCCGTATAATGTAACAATACCCTATATCGGAAGAACGGAAATCATTAGTATAATTTAAATCTGGAATAATATATAGGGTGTCTCATTTAAAAAAATGCATGTTTGCATCACCACGTAGTTACGGATCACCCTGTATTAATCAAAATATTTTCTGAGCAAGGAGCATATCCGTAGCAACAACTTTTATATACAATTTTTTTCGCTATCTTCTACAGTAGTGGAGTTATCGACCGAGCCGGTACTAAAAACTCACCCTGTATGTACTGGGAAACAAAATCACTTACCCATAACAGAGGTGATTAGTTTTGCAGACGTGAACATCCTCCAAAGTCCATAGAGGGCGACAGCGTGCAGGTATGCGAACAGGATGATGTTCCTCCAGACTAGTTCCAGTTTCCTTTCGCTGGGTTTAACAATTTCCGGAGGTATCTGATTAGCCATGATTTCGTCATCCTGCTCGTGTAGAACACCAGTGGGCATGGAGGTTTTCGGGGCCATTTTTTCCTGAGAGTTTTTTGGCTGGAACAGAGAGGCTTCTATTAGCTGCATGTCTATAATAACTCAGTTTTATTAACACTTTGACTACTACGCCTTTTTTTAGGACGCCTTTATTAGCTTCACTTGTATGTTTGTTTGCTTGTGATGATGTTAGCGTTTTTTAATTCTTTATGTTCAAAAACCCCCAAGTATTGAATTTCACCTCTCCAGCTGTGGCAGTTTTGAAAATATTTAAGCGCTCCGGTACCGTTTACTGAAAAAGCGGTGTTGCCGTATCCCAGTAATTAATAGAAACAAAATTTGGAAATTGTGAGATTTTACTAAATTTGATATGCGCAATACACTGCAGTAAAAATAAGTAGAGGATTCTATTTAAAATAAATTAAAATCGGGGATATTTGTTTAAAAATTTGGAAAAATAATTTATAACTTGGCAACGTCGCAAACGCGAAAAAAAATATTACGAGATAGGGCATTAGTAGATATTTCTATTTACAATAAAAAATACAGGGTGTTACATTTAAAAAACAATGTAAAATGATCTTCAAGTTGCTGTAATTTAAAATTCTACCAAAAACACCCTGTATATACAAATTGCTGGTAACATCCAAAATAATATCCAGTTAATATTCAAGTAACTCGCTGTATGATATTATTGAGAAAAGTTAAAGGAATACAGGGTTGGGATAAAGTATGGAACCAAGCAAATAACTTTGGAACGGAAAAAGTGATATTGCTGAAAATTTGCAGGCAAGTGTAGTGATGTCTAATGCATCCGAAGACATTATGTTAGCTATTAATGTACTTCCGGTTTAAACGGAAGTACCGTCAACTTTTTTAATTTAAATAGGACACCCTGTATATTTTTGCAGATTTTAATTCATCTTTTTTTTCCGAATACGTCCATAGTGGGTTTAGTATTTGTTTCTTAAAAAATTTGTCTCACAAATTCGTCCGTGGCGGTCTGCGGTCTTCCCGTTTGAGACAATTTTTTTTGTATTTTTTATTTTAGTCACCGTCAAACGTGTTATAGGACCCCTGTCAGGACGTAAGTCATTAAAAGTTGACACACTTCTTTGTGGGTTCTCACGCGATCGCCAAAACCGACTTTGAATGACCGGCATTTTAAACACCTGAAATGATAAAGAAGCTTTATTTTTCCCGTTTTTACATCCTACCTCATTTGAACTACTCAAAATAAAATCCGTTTCTTTTTTTATTTAGGTTCAACGTACTAACACAATTTTCAAAAACCATAGGCTTTATTTTATTAATTTAGACACATTCATCATTTCTTAGAAGTAGATAGTTTAGTAGGCACCTTCACCATAAAGTTCATTTTTCCTGTTATACCTTTCTCAATCCTAGACTAAAAAAAACTTTTCAAGTACCCTTGTATGTTTTGGGCTAAAGGTTCCATAACAGTTTTGATGTTCGAAATTGAATATAGTGTATGTAGATTCAAGTATGTAATTTAAAATTAGTTGGTAGCTGTAGTGACTTTCTTTGTTTTTTTTTGTTTTTAATTAATCAAACAAAGTGTTAACAATTAAATATAAACCAAATACCATAAGCAATAGCTCGTCCAAAATACCAAAGAGTACCAGCAGAAAATCAAAAGGTACGAGACTAACCTAGAAGATACCTGAATCAGCTCTTTACCAGTATCGAGTGAGAAATAGAGAGGAAGAAAGCAAATTCTAGGGTTATAACAATTAAATATAAACCGAATACCATTAAAAACAGTTCATCCAAAATATATACTAAACAAAAGGTAAGAGACCAACCAGAAGGTACCTGTACCAGCCCTTAACCAGTATCAAGTGAGAAATAGAGAGGAAGAAAGCAAATTATAGTGTTATAACAATTAAATATAAACCAAATACTATTAAAAATAGTTCATCCAAAATATATACCAAACAAAAGGTAAGAGACCAACAAGAAGGTACCTGTACCAGCCCTTAACCAGTATCAAGTGAGAAATAGAGAGGAAGAAAGCAAATTATAGTGTTATAACAATTAAATATAAACCAAATACTATTAAAAACAGTTCATCCAAAATATATACCAAACGAAAGGTAAGAGACCAACCAGAAGGTACCTGTACCAGCCCTTAACCAGTATCAAGTGAGAAATAGAGAGGAAGAAAGCAAATTATAGTGTTATAACAATTAAATATAAACCAAATACTATTAAAAATAGTTCATCCAAAATATTTACCAAACAAAAGGTAAGAGACCAACTAGAAGGTGCCTAAACCAGCCCTTAACCAGTATCAAGTGAGAAATAGAAAGGAAGAAAGCAATTTATAGGGTTATAACAGTTAAATATAAACCAAATACCATTAAAAATAGTTCATCCAAAATATGTACCAAACAAAAGGTAAGAGATCAGCCTAGAAGAAATACGAATTAGCCCTTAACCAGTATCATGTGAGAAATAAAGAGGAAGAAAGCAAATTATAGGAGATGGCAGAAATGGGAAGCAGTCTACCTTGTGTCGTGTCACTCCGTTGGAAATCAGATGTTCTGCTAGTAAAATCTGCATTCCTGGCACTCCACCACTGTTGGCAAGGAAATTCATAGTTAGCAATAAAACGTCATTAATTGAGAAAAAAAGTCGATCAATTACTTTTTGATATACAGTAGATTCACAGTAGATTGACAGTGATTTGGATATAAAAATGGTCATAACTTTTAAAGTACCCTGCATAATGTTTCAACACATCACATTATAAGAACGGGGTTCACTGATGGAATCTAAATATGGGATAACGTATTTTTAATTTATTTATTTAAAAAAACCTGTTTGAATCACCACGTAGTTAGAAGTGAAATTCATTTTAAGTTCACCCTATATTCTTTGTATTTTCCGAGTATGTTTTGCCGTAGTGTCCGGCCGAACATTCGGTTTCGGTTTCGGCCAAAAAACGGGTTTCGGTTTAGTTTCGGTTTCGGCTGTCATCCAGCCGGAACTACGGCCGAAATCGAAGCTAAATTCGATGGATTTGGCGCTGCAATCGGACGCCCTCGGAGCACTAATCTTCAAGCGAAGAAGTATCATTTTGCTGGATAGATGACGATAATAACTTATCACAAGTTAAGAAGCCTACTTATCGGAGCCAAGCTTGCAAAGAAACGCAGATATTACTTCCACTAGAATTTCAGTCCATTTCTGTCTTTGAGAAAGGTTCCCCTAAAATTCACGTCTGCCTTACCGACGACTGTTTCCACTGAACAACTACTTAATGCTACAAGTCAAATTTATTCAGACTGAGGAAGCTATTTGCAAAGAAAGTTGATAAATTATTGTTTCTCGCTTACAATATTACAATATTAGATTTTTCAGTTATGAATACTGATAGTCAACAATAGCTGTACTCAATGAAGCTCACAACAGTTTCTTAAATTCAGAGAAAACTCCTTACCTTCAAAAATACTTAGTACTTGTACTTAGCACGTAGGTAGGTACTTCAGAAATTTAGTTTCAAGGCAGCTAGTTGATAACAGTGTCATAAAAATTGACCAAAGCTTGGAATGTTATTTAGTAGATACAAAATATAATATAAATATAAAATAGTTGATATATTTGGTTCAGATTAACTTCTTATTCCAAAAAGTATAAATAATGTATTGGAAATAAGGTGTGATACTGCTGATGAAAGGTTATTCATTTTTATATCCACGAAAACATTACTGACGTTATATTGATGTTTCGGTTTCGGTTTTGGCCGAAACTGAGACGCAGGCCGAAATTCGGTTTCGGTTTCGGCCGTAAAAAGTAGTTTCGGTCGGACACTATGTTTTGGGTTCCTACAATAAAAAACAACACAAATCTGGACACATTATTTTGGCTGAATCAAAGAGGTATTCAGAAATTCGCATCAGCATTTAGGCCTGTAAACCACAGCGATCGGACATCGTCCTTACACCGCTCTCTGGTTCGACCGCTGGACCAAAGAGAATACAAATCTAATAACGTGTTATAGCGGTCGTTTACGACCGCCACGGTAAATCAGAAAAAAAAGTCAGCGGTCGGCCACTACCGCCGTGGCAGTCAACCTGTTAACTGTTTTACTTTTTTTATGATTTTTTTTCATGTTTCCTCTTCTATCCATAGCATCAATGCCGGGGTTCCGCAGGGATCGGTATTGGCTCCGACATTGTTTCTGCTTCATATCAATGATCTACTCTCTAGCACTGCATGCAGGTATCATGAGCAATAGACCGATCTCTGTAGTCGAGCTGGAGCGCAGAAGACTGGCAGTGGCAGCTTCACTTTCAAAGGATCTCGATACCATTGCCGCTTGGGGGCTTAAGAATATGGTTAAATTTAATGCCTCCAAGACCCAGTATTGTACGCTATCAAACAAGAAGTGCCCAAGCCAACACCAGGTTCTAATGAACAACCAGGCTCTGCCAAGGAGTCACTCATTCAAGCTGTTAGCAGTCAACATTACGGAAAATCTGATCTGGCACGAACACGTCACGTCAATTGCAACAGCTGCTGGTAAAAAGCTTGGGCACCTATTTAGAGCCAGAAAGTATTTCTCATCATGTAACCTCCTCACGCTATATAAAGCCCAGATAAGACCTTGCCTGGAGTATTGCGCTCATGTCTGGGGAGCTGCTGCCCCCACTACCCTGTCTATACTAGATGCCGTCCAGAGAAGGGCAATTCGACTAATTGGCGATCCGGCCTTAACGCGCCACCTTCAGTCACTTTCTCACCGGCGTGTTGTTGGTGACCTCTCACTCTTCTACCGATATTCCAACGGAATCTGCTCCTCTGATCTATCCTCTATCGTTCCGCCACTCATTGCTCCTATCAGATGTACCCGTGCGACCGCTGCATCTCATCCTAAAACGGTCGTTCTTCATACATCAAGAACTGAGCGGTACAACCGCATATTTATTCCCAGGGTGTCCAAGGCTTGGAATGGACTGCCAGAAGATGTATTTATTGGGCCTGCGGGTATTGGTCCATTCAAATCTCGCGTTAACAAACTTCCCCTAACATAACCCTTTCACAGCAGCCGCGGTACTTTGGTATTTAGGCCCTGCCTGCGCTGTCTGCTCAGTTATAAAAAAAAAATGTGCACTACAACCATACGCTAAATGTTAAATTCACTCTGAATTTGTGATGAGACAGGTATTTTACAACTGGAATGGCGGTATAACTATTGGCGGAAGCAAAATATCCAACATAAGATTTGCTGAAGATACAACCCTTATTGCTGCTTCTCAGGAAGAACTAGTAGATCTATTGAACATCTTAGAACAACACAGTGCAGCCAATGGTCTTGGAATTAACTACAACAAGACAAGGTTATGATCGTAGATAGAGAGCACTATAATCATCGAGAAATAAAGTCAGTAGGCCGTTGTGAAGTAATTCGAAGTTTGGTGTACCTCGGTTCTTTGATCGACAATTCAGGTAGCTGTGAGAATGAGATTCGACGGCGCATTCAACAGACACGTGTGACCATGACAAAGCTTACTAAAATATGGCGTGACCATAACATCATTAAAGCTACCAAAATGTCGCTGGTTCAGTCTCTTGTGTTCTCCATATTTTTGTATGCCTCGGAAACTTGGATTGTTGAAAAGGCAGATCGAGCTCGGATAGATACTTTTGAAATGTGGACGTGGAGGAGAATGCTGAGAGTCCCTTATACCGCCCATCGAACTAACGTTTCCATACTGGATGAGCTCGGTAATCCAAAGAGACTATCCTCCATTGTGTCGTCGAGAAAGCTTACATTCTTCGGACATATTCATTCACAGAAGCGATAATATGGAGAAACTTGTAGTTTAGGGTCATGCCCCGAATGGGCCCTACACGCTGGGTAGATACGACGAAACAGTTGCTGGATATGAGTATCAAGAGCGCCACTGAACTGACAGTAAATCGCGAACAATGGCGAGCTACAGTTCTCAAAACTATCGATAATATTCATGTCGGCAATACTCTAGCTCCGACTTAATGCATTTGACGAGTTCATAACATGTCTGTTAAGACATTGTGACTATGATGATGACTACCATACGCTAGATGTAGTAAATACCGTAAAATGTGATTATTCAGCTTACCAGCTATTTTCTGGAACACAGAAATAATTCAGGCACATATAACGTAGTTTTTCGCTTTCAATTTAAAAATGAGTTGTATTGAAATACTCAATATAGCTTATCTTCACTTGGTCTTCGTGTTATCACTTAAAGTCGCTAATAGCACACTGCAAATTATACACTTTAGCAAGCCAATTAAAAAAGCGACCCGTCATTTATTTTTGTTTTTTAACATATAAATTATGATTAAAGAAGGTCGTCGTGTGTGGTAATAAACGCTTAAGGTTTAAAATAATTGAGCTACATGAAATATTTTTAGATTTTTTATATGTTTGTTTTGTTCAGCAATAAATTACAGAATCAGTACAGGAATATTTTCTCCATATTACACTAATCATACTAGCATTTTTCGTCTATTTATAGATTTAGTTTTTTATAAACTATATTTATTTTTAATTTTTTAGCTAACTTTGTCATTGATGAGTCTTTTTTAGTTTGTTTATACCGTAATTGTTATGGTCTATGTAATGAAGATGGACAATTGAGGTTTTGAATAAAAATTTTTTTTGTCATAAATGGAAAGATCATACATAAGTTTTATAACAAAACTGTTTTCGTTTTCTTTTTTTTCGCAATAATTCAAAAGTTATATCAAAATAAAAATGGGTTTTTGAATCGAGTACCGAAAACGCGCCGACGGCTCCCGAACCCGTGTGACGTCACCATGGCGGTAAGGATGCTCCTTTGACCAACGACGTCCTACTCCGATACCAGATTCTAGATTCCCAGCCAATCGCGAAAATACGTGCTGCTAAACTGGTAACTAGTGTATATTTGTTGCAACACAGTCCATGAATGAAGTATGCAGCTCGAGACGAAGTCTACCATCGAAATAAATATGTTTTTGAATGTTTGAAGTTGAAGTCAGATTACAGATTCCAATAAGTAAGTACCTAATGCAATATGTTTCGTTGAAAAGATCTCGTCAATCGAAGGATGGCCCAGTGGTTAGAGAGTCCGCTAGTGGATCTCAGGGTCTTTCGATCGAAACGCAGGCCTTCCAACTTTTTTTTAATTTTTTTTAACAAAAATTTTATTGATGTGCTTTTTGCACTTGTTACGCACATTTTTTCTACGATCAACATAAATATGTGTTTGAATTAAATTTTGTGAAACATATTACTTGCACCGCGTGATGCATAATTATCAAGCAGATTTATCAGGTAGGCTTTGAAGAATTGACGGTTTTCATAACCTGCTCAATAATTCCGTACTGTGTGAAAAACCAACTTTAAAAATTAATTTTTCCATTGAGGGTATTTAGGAGAATCTTTGAGAAATTGTCTACTTGTCTCTAGAATATATCAACTATGAACAGCAACATCCAGAACGGAGCCACTCTAAAACAAATGCGTTTGAAAGATTGAAGAATCATTTTGTTTGGACTGTCTCGTTTAATATAGCATAGCCTTCTTGATACATCTGTTTGATAATTATGCATGACGTCGATAAAATTGTTTCCTCAGCACACTTGACCTATATTATCTCGTTAATTCAGTGTTTTGACTTGATCAAGTACTATTGCGGCCTTATATTTTAGTTGTTTGTTAAGCAAAAATTAAATTTGATAGTATTTTCTCAAAATAAAACAATCTTAGTAAACAAATAGAAAGTATATTTAAAATTTGTTGAAAAATCGAAATATCTCAGAAACTAATCAATGCAGCCGTAACAAGTGTTATACAAAGATGGAAGAGCATATTAAAAGCAATTCTTTGGTATAACAAAATATTGGGGTTACATTTAAGAAAAAGAGAGAAAATCTAGATTTTGCATTCTACATCACCCTGTATACGAATATGCGTCACGGGCTTTTTTATAGCCGACTTTAAAACTAGAGCATATTTTTAATCTTTTCGTGTAAAAAAAGAATTTTTAATCCATTACTTTTTGATATACAGTACGTTCATTTGACCGCGATTTGGATATAAAAATTGTCATAAGTTTTGAAATACCCTGTATAATGTAGCAACACTCTGTATCAGAAGAACGGAAATCATTAGTAGAATTTGAATGTGGAATAATATATGGGGTGTCTCATTTAAAAAAATGCATGTTTGCATCACCCCGTAGTTACAGATCATCCTGTATAAATATGAATATTTTTTGAGTAAGGAGCATATCCGTGGCTACAACTTTTGTATACAACTTTTTTCGCTATCTTCTAGAGTAGTGGAGTTATCGACCGAGCCAGTACTAAAAACTCACTCTGTATATAGAACCTTTGAACTGATTTTCTCACAAACTTAGGCCTTTTTTCGCCCAAGCCACAGATATTTAGATTATACAATAGAATCAGTACGAATATCAATCTTGTATCGGTAATAGTGTGGATGTGAATTAAGCGTAATAGCCTCTCAGGGCACACAATAAGGTTCGGTTGACATTTCAGGACCAGAGTCCATCCCAAACAACTATCCATTCTAATCCAAGGCATTGTTTTAAGTATTTTGATTGAAAATGCAATTATTCTGCCAATCAAGCAAATCGCAAACACTTGTTCTTATTGTCTAAACTGTTTCTGAAAAAAAAAAACCATTTAGTACCTACTTTTGTACCGTTTAAATAACTGATAAAGGAATAACTCTCACTTGAAAACTACGATGTCAGTAAAACAATGATTATTATGCATTGTTTTATTTATTAAAGCGTAAAATCTGCTCTTTTTCATTTTTTGTTTCCGGTATAAGTAGATACTTTAACTCAGTCATGTACAGGAGTGTCATAAAGGTCATGAAATATATTTGTTTTTCCCGCTGCTACTAGTTGAGCGAAAGCCTTAACCACAGTATATCCAATAACACAGTAGCGCAACTCTCCAGAATTTTGGTGGTTCGCGCATAGCATCCCGCGCATCGTTCGCAGGATGTTTGGCACGGCGATCGCCTGAGTCGTGTTCAGTCTGTGAGAGTGAAGGTAGTGTCTTTGACAGAACCGGATTAAGGAATTTGGTGATACGCTGATATGGATATGGGGACCCGTGAAGTCAAATGTTGCGCCGCTGTAGGCTGTATTAACAATTCCAAAAACTGTTATTCTAGTTTTTTAAGCTTCCTGAAGATGCTGCCAGGTATGTGACTTCTCCATTTGTCTCTAACAAAGTCTGTTGGGTATTAGGGTAGCTGTGTGTTTTTTTTTTCAGTTTTTAGAAGAGTTAGACGTTACGGAAAGTCGCTCTTTAATTATGAGCCTAAAGTCAGAATAATAATTTTTCAGTGTTTCCTCACAGCACCACAACGTTCAAAAGATCTTTCACGACATATAACAAAATGAATGTGATTATGCATTCCAATATTATGGAATTTTAAGCAGGAAGTGAAGTCCATTTAAATGAATGCTCAAATAGAAAGTTCACAATAAAAAGAATCAACATGCTAGTTTCAAAAATATATCATTTTCCTCTATAAACATGGATTCTTTTGTTCAATATGCCTAGTCATATATATAATATACAAATGCAGAAGGAAAAACGGGAAAGATAAAGCTTCTTTATCATTTCAGGTGTTTAAAATGCCGGTCATTCAAAGTCGGTTTTGGCGATCGCGTGAGAACTCACAAAGAAGTGTGTCTACTTTTAATGATTTACGTCCCGACAGGGGTCCTATAACACGTTCGACGGCGACAAAAAAAAATACAAAAAAAAAATTATCTCAAACGGGAAGACCGCAGACCGCCACGGACGAATTTGTGAGACAAATTTTTTAAGAAACAAATACTAAACCCACTAAGTACGTATTCGGAAAAAAAGATGAATTAAAATCTGCAAAAATATACAGGGTGTCCCATTTAAATCAAAAAAGTTGACGGTACTTCCGGTTAAACCGGAAGTACATTAATAGCTAACATAATGTCTTCGGATGCATTAGACGTCACTACACTTGCCTGCAAATTTTCTGCAATATCACTCTTTCCGTTCCAAAGTTATTTGCTTGGCTCCATACTTTATCCCAACCCTGTATATCGCCTAAAAACAAAGTTTGACCTCTTTTTAGGTATTTTTAGTTTTTTGATTATTGCGACGCCGCCACACTATTTCTGATAAAAGCCATACGTGTTTTCTATCCTCGCCACGACGCCACGGTAGTGAAACTCTACACCAAATTTCAGTAAAATCAATTCAATAATTGCCGTTACAAAATACAGAATTGTCTAAAGCAGTACTCGTATGAACAATTAGAAAATTTTAAGACCCTTGGTTTCTGTAATAGGCAAAGCAATGTTCGGATGGACCTACAAAAAATGTATTATGCCGCTATAAGCCTCGCTTTCACAGGCCAATGGTTCACCCCCACCCAAAAGAAGGTAGAAAATAATCAGGAACTCTTGAAACGAATAAAAACGAAGTTTGAGGAGTATCTGACATTTTTTGTTTTTTTGCTAATTACTCCGCAGCATTACCTACTACTACCCACAGCATATCGCTGCCCAAATTTCATCACAATCCATGCAGCGGTTGCTGAGATTACGGGGCTAGAAAAAAGCGACAGACAGACAGACCGACAGATAGACCGACCGAAATGAGTGACGTGGATTTTCGTTATGTAGACATCATAAAACGCCCAAAAAGCCTATTATCTCAGAATCAAAAGATTTTGCGATCACAATACTCCTCTATACTGGTATGAGAAAAAAAAGAACAGGAAATCTTTCTGCAAATAAGCAGTAACCCTTCACCTACCAATTCAATTAAACTGTAGGTATTACGATGGCCTCTCTTTGAATACCTATCTCGGGAAAAAATGGAATCGCCTACACATATGTATGTATATTGTTCCATTAAAAACAGATGTTTAACATTTCATTATATAACCAATGCAGGCATAATATTGTAAATTGAAAGTAATTTGCTAGTAAGAGGTTAAACCACTAGAACTAATAACGTGTAATAAAAAAAATAGTCATTGTTTCTTGCTTGTTGCTACTCGATCTTATTGTAAGTAAGCCTTTGTTCATTCGCTCCATTAATATTTTATTTGTTCGCCGATTTTCAGATTAGTAAACATGATTACATGATTACGTCTTCGATTCAGCAGAAGTAGCAGAAAAAAGACACTTGTCTTATACAAGGTCAAGGTTGAAAATAATATTATATAAATATTTATATTATAAGTAGCATATAATGTATACAGGGTGTTTGGCAGAGGGTTAACCAAACTTGTGTGCGTATAGATAAGCGCATTACAAAAATATTTTATTAGATATGTGTCCTAAACGTCCCAGATTCTTTTACATCATTGTTTTTGTAATATCTATGAGAATTTACAAAGAAATGGAGATTTTTACTTTTGTATTTATTTTTTAATTGTTTGTGACTTATCTTTGAGCATTTTTGACCTGTAGAGTATCCTTTTACTTCCCACACCGATAGGTGAGGGGAGTATTGTGATCGCTAAAATTTTCGATTTTGAGATAATATGCTTTTTGGGCGTTTTATGATGTCTACATAACGAAAATCCGCGTCACTCATTTCCGTCGGTCTATCTGTCTGTCTGTCTGTCTGTCGGTCTGTCTGGCGGTCTGTCGGTCTGTCTGTCTGTCTGTCTGTCGCTTTTTTCTAACCTCGTAATCTCAGCAACCGCTGGATGGAGTGTGATGAAATTTGGGCAGCGATATGCTGTGGGGTCGTTGTAGGTAATGTTCCTATAATTTTAGGTGCATGGGCGGCGCAGTAATTAGCAAAAAACAAAAAAAAAAATTAAATATTGCTCAAAGTTCGTTTTTAGGCGTTTTAGGGGTTGCTGATCATTTTCTACTTTTGTAAAATTGGAAAATTTGTTGCTTTCACCATAGGCGTAGTTAAGTCCCTGAATCTGGAGGAGCTCAAGTCCCTGGATCTGGGGACTGCCCAAGATACAAAACTTAACAAAACGAATTGTTCTTGGATTTTTGGGGGGGGCTAATTTCATTCTTGAGGGGGCTTAGCCCCCCCCAAGCCCTCACCTAACTACGCCTATGGCTTTCACTATAGACTGTCCACTGACCTGTGAAGGAAGACCTAGCGACAGGAATAACCTTTCTAGGTCCATCCGAACATTGCCTTGCCTATTACAGAAGCCAAAGGAATTTTTTCTGGTGTAAACATACGAGAGTATTCTATAATGTGTAACGAGGAAACTGTTGAATTGATTTTAATGAAATTTACACAGAGTATTACTACCGTGGCGAGGATGGAAAACGCGTATGGTTTTTATAAATCGTGCCAGTGGCGGCGCAGAAGTAATAAAAAAAAGCTAAAAACATAAAAACAGCTCAAACTTCGTTTCTTAAGCGTTTTGGAGGTTCCTTATCATTTTCTGCGTTTTTTGTTTTTTTTGGGTGGGGGTGAAATTGGGGTGATTGGGGGGTGGGGGTTGAAAAACTGAAAAATGTCTTGTATTCATAATAGGCTGTCCACTAACCTGTGAAGGAAGACCTAGCGTCCTAGCAACATAAATCATGTTTTTAGATCCATCCGAACATTGCCTAGCCTATTACGGAAACTAAGGGACTTAGAGTTTTCTTTATACATACGAGTCTTTATTGCTTTATATCGTTTTGTATTTTGTAACGTGGACACTGTTAAATTGGTTCTAATGTAATTTTGACACATTATTATTACCGTGGTGAGGATGGAAAATGCGTATGTTTGTTAAAAATCGTGTCAGGGGCAGCGTAGCAATAATGAAAAAAACTAAAAGTATGGAAACAACTCAAACTTCGTTTTTAGATGTTTTAGGGGTTTCTGATCATCTTCTACCTTTTTTTGGGTGGGAGTGAAATTGGGATGGTTGGGGGGTTGTAGAACTGAAATGTTTGTAGTATTGCTAATAGGCTGTCCATTGACCTGTGAAGGAAAGACCTAGCGACATAAGACAATTTTGGGGGGGGGGGGCTGGCCATTATTTGGTTGCAAGGGATCTCAGACTAAAGCTTCATGCTATGGGAAAATAATAAACTGGTATCACCGTAATGTGTGGGAAGTACTGAGTCATTCAACTTGACTCCATTTTTTTAAGTGAAGCAATAATTAGCCAAAAATCGAGCCAAAAATGCTACCGAAATAACTAGTCGTGAGCTGATGTTGCTATCAAATTTGTAAAAAAAATTAGAGAGATTAATTTCAACTGGAATGTCAAAAAATAAATAAATGCGATAAAGTTGTTCAAGTCCTTTCAAAAACGCATCTCTTATTACTGTTTACAGTGACAATTATGGATAAGTATTTTGAACAGAATAGAGAGCACTTAAAAGAATAGTACCATAACTACCATAGCAGTATCGTTATTTTCTGATACCGTTCAGTACATTGTTCAAGTACTACCTGAGATGTTTTTAATTGAAACATAAGGACAGTTCATGAATCGTTTAGCATATCTGCTGCATCATCTAGTCTATATAATTTATAATAACTCTCATTTATATAGTGAATAATAAGGATGTGGGTGCAACGCATATATATGCATAGATTAACATTATGCACTATAGTTTATATAATGTGCAGATCCAGAGAGCAATTTATATTGAAGTTTTTTCTGGTTTTTATGTATGTATTTCTTGTCTAGTGTTATTATTACACGTTCTTTTGTTCCTACCAGTGGAGACACGTGTTCTGTGGTAGAAAGAACTTTAAAGAATTGAAAATGAAGATGAAAAATTTTGAGCATTTTTCATAGTTTTCGTTTCTTTGTATTTAATATTTTAATATTTCTCATGTCTATTGCGTTGTAATGAAACACATCAATGGTTAACTGACTAATCGAATCGATAGGTGAGAAATTTATTATTTAATCTCTCTATCTACTTAACCATCTTCAGATCTTCAGGTTTACCTAAGAAATCGAAAATCTTTATTTGGCTTTCTATTAAGATGGAACCTCGTGTTTTGGACAATTTGAGGGTGCTGATTAGAAATCCGATTGCTGTTTTGAGTTTCAGACTCGTTTGACGAAAATAAAAAAAATCAGAACGCCTTGATTTTCCAGCGTCCACCGAAAAAAATCAAAAATCTTTATTTGGCTTTCTGTTAAGATGAAACCTCATGTTTTGATTACAAATCCGGTTGTAGTTTTGAGTTTCAGTCTCATTTGACAATAATAAAAAAATCGGTTTATTTCAAGTCCACCAAAAAAATTAGAATCTTTAATTGGCTTTCTATTAAGATGAAACCTGGAGTTTTGGATAATTTGAGGATGCTGATTACAAATCCGGTTGCAGTTTTTAGTTTTTAATTATTTTGTTTTTGTTTTACTGAGATTACCTAAATAGGCAATTAAAAATCATGAAATATATTTAAAAAAGATAAAGTTAAAGTGCCAAATGTTTTTGTGAACGCTCCTTATTCTTGAATGTTCATCATTATAGTTTAGTCGCTGTAGAACTAAAGTTTGTCGGATAAACTTAAAAATCCAAAGTTAATATTATCCTAACCACTGTCCACTAGTGTTTTCAGAAAAGCTTGTAGTCCGAAGTCAAAATCATTTACAATGAGTTTGCAAATTCAATTAACGTTTTATTCTGGAGCAATTAATGTTTAAATTCATAACAACCTTTTTCTTAATCTAAAAAATATTTCGTCCGCTATTTGTGAACCGTGTATGCCTATTCTTCAAAAGCATGTCAAGAATGAACAGTTACAAGTTCAAAAAAAAATCCAAAGGTAATAAATATCCTATCCACTGTCCACTAGAGTTATCAGAAAAGATTGTAGTCCGAAGTCAAAATCATTTACAATGATACAAATTCAATAATTAACGTTTTGTTCTGGTGAAATTAATGTTTAAATCAGTAACAACTTTGTTCTTAACCTAAAAAATATTTCGTCCATTTTTGAACCCTGTATACATATTCTTACGAAATCCTTTCAGGAAAGCTGACAGTCCTAAGTCAAAAGCATGTCAAGTTTGAAGTTACGTTGTTCTGGCGCAAGAATGCTTAAATCAGTAACAAAACTTGGTTCTTAACCTAAAAATTATTTCGTCCACTATTATCGATTCCTTTCAGGAAAGCTTACTGGCCTGTGAAAAGCATGTCAAGTTTGAACTTACCAGTTATAAGTTCAGAAAAAGTCAAAAGCATGTCAAGTTTGAATTTGAATTTACCAGTTATAAGTTCAAAAAAGATCTAAAGGTAATATCATTGAAATGCAATTATCACATAATCAAGTCTTGAATGGTCAGCTGAACTTGCTATTTTAATATAAGTTCTATGTCTACTTATGATACTCATTAATTTTTTTGCATACTTTATAAAGTTACCATGTGTTGTGCCATACGCTAAATAAACTAATAAATTCAATCACCGTTTTGTTCTGGCGCAAGAATGTTTAAATCAGTAACAAAACCTAGTTCATAACCTAACAATCATTTCGTCCACTACTATTGAATCATTTCAGGAAAGCTTATAGGCCTGTGAAAAGCATGTCAAGTATGAACTTACCAATTATAAGTTCAGAAAAAGTCAAAAGCATGTCAAGTTTGAATCTACCAGTTATAAGTTCAGAAAAATCCAAAGGCAATGTGCTAACCACTGTCCACTAGTGTTTTCAGAAAAGCTTATAGTCCGAAGTCAAAATCATTTACAATGAGTTTATAAATTCAACAATTAACGTTTTATTCTAGAGCAACTAATGTTTAAATCAGTAACAACTTTGTTCTTAACCTAAAAAATATTTTGTCCGCTATTTTTGAATCCTGCGTAGGTACGTATTCTTACGAAACCCTTCCAGGAAAGCTTATACTCCTAAGTTAAGTCAAAAGCAAGTCCAGTTTGAACTACCCAGTTATAAGTATGTTTAAGTCAGTAAAAAAACTTGGTTCTTAACCTAAAAATTATTCCGTCCACTATTATTGAATCCTTTCAGGAAAGCTTATAGGCCTGTGAAAAGCATGCCAAGTATGAACTTACCAGTTATAAGTTCAGAAAAAGTCAAAAGCATGTCAAGTTTGAATTTACCAGTTATAAGTTCAGAAAAATCCAAGGTAATTGCCTAACCACTGTCTACTACTGTTCTCAGAAAAGCCTGTAGTCCGAAGTCAAAATCATTGACAATGAGTTTTCAAATTCAATAATAATTAACGTTTTGTTCTGACGCAGTTAATGTTTAAATCAGCAAGAACTTTGTTCCTAACCTAAAAAATTTACGTCCGCTAATTTCGCTATTATTACGAAATCCTTTCATGAAAGTTTACTGTCCTATGTTAAGTCAAAAGCATGTCAAGTTTGAACTTACCAGTTATAAGTTCAGAAACTGTTCACTAGTGTTTTCAGAAAAGCTTACAGTCCGAAGTCACAATCATTTACGCTTTGTTTTGGTACAACTAATATTTAAATCCGTAACAACTTTGTTCTTAACCTAAAAAATTTTACGTCCGCTATCATTGAACCCTGTATAGGTACCTATCCTTGTGAAACCCTTTCAGTAAAGAATATACTCCCAAGTTAGCTTTGAACTTACCTGTGATTAGTTCAGAAAAATCCAAAGGTAATATCCTGACCACTGTCCACTAGTAATCCACCTGGGTGATCCACTAAGAGCGCGGCCGTAATTTTTCACCCGCGACCAAGTTCGCAAAAGACTGGCCCAGCAATTTGGCAAAATTTGTTTATATAGCGAGCGCGGTGCCGACGCACTTTTGTTATCACAGCCGACCCTGCGAACGCGAAAAAAATGCGCTCCTGACAGCCGCGGCCGCCGTGTGTGCAGCGCCTGCTTGGATGTTACGTGGAGTTCAAAAGTTGACTTTGAACGGTCGGACGGCGGATCCGCGAATGAAAGGTGGTCGATCGCGCGGCGTTGCCACATAGGGTGCGGAAGCCGTCCATCTGCGACAAAGTTGGTAATACGCTGTATTCATGCGGGGATGGAATCAGTCTTTTCTTTTTACTTCTCATACCAATAGGTGGTATAGGTGAGTCACATATTTCTGTCAGTCAGCCTGTCTTTCTCGCACCAATTCACCAATAGGTAGGATTGATTTTGGGATAATACTCTTTTTGCGCGGTCTATGATATCTACATAACGAAAATCCACGTCAGTCATTTCTGTCAGTCAGCCTGTCTGTCTGTTTTTCTAGCCTCGTAATCTCAGCAACCGCTGGATGGATTGTGATGAAATTTGGGCAGCGATACGCTGTTGGGTCGTAGTAGGTAATGATCCTATGATTTTGAAAATTTTGAAAATCGGTGCATAGGTAATGATCCTATAATTTTGAAAATTTTGAAAATCGGTGCATGGGCGGCGGAGTTATTAGTAAAAAACAATAACATTAAGTATTGCTCAAACTTCGTTTTTAGCCATTTTAGGGGTTCCTGATCATTTTCTACTTACTACTTGCTTATAGGTAGGAAAACTGAAAATCACGGATTTGTTTGAAAATTTAAAATCAAATGAAAACTACTAGAGATTGACATTCACATATCATTAGAAAGGTTATCAAATTCTTCGTTTAACCGTATAAAAAAAATTAGGTGTTCCCATTAGAAAAAATCAAGTTATCGCTGATCGAAGTTTCCTTAATTAATCGACCGATTTCTCCAAGCAGAAACGTAATTTAAATATGACAGCCTCACCAAAGCTGACGCATTTTATGCCTTCTATATCTTATAATCTCTGCGATATTAAATTTTTTCCTGACGTCTACTTATACCGAAAATGGTGATTTACACCTAAACGGTTCGCTTTAGGTCCCATGTATGATACATAAAGTCACACTAGAATTCACCAAGGAATCTGAATGTGCAATAATATATGGGGTGTTCCATTTAAAAAAACATAACTTTGATACATTTCGTGTTTTTGGGACACCCTGTATAACATGAAAATATTTTTAAAATGTAGCCTTTATTATTTTCTTTTTTATCAAATACTTTAGTCATAATGCTCCGTGTCGTATAACGTGAATAACCCTGTATATAAACAGCTTAAACTTCGTTTAGAGGTTCCTGATCATTTTCTGCGTTTTTTTTGGGTGGGGGTGACGTTGGGGTGGGGGGTTGAAAAACTGAAAAATTGGCTGTCCACCGACCTGTGAAGGAAGGCCTAGCGACATAAATCACCTTTCCAGGTCCATCCTAACATTACCTTGCCTATTACCGAAACAAAGAATTTTCTGTATACGTACGAGTATTTATTGCTTTAAACCTTGTGTCCACTAGCAAATAAAATTGGTAGAGTTAGTCTCACAAGTCACTTGCGTAGCGTGTGCACGACGTTGAATTATTCTAACTATTGAATCTATTCTAATGAAAATTTAACACAGTATTATTACCGTGGTGAGGATGTTAGAAATCATGTTAATGGCAGCGTCGCAGTAATAAAAAAGCTAAAAATATGAATACAGTACTATATCTCCCTCGATACGGCCCTGACATGGACACGCAAATGTTGCTTCTGTCCTATGATATTTTTACCCGAAAAAAAAATCGCCCGAGAATCTTCAAAAACCTATTTTTGTAATATTATTTCAATATTCCAGAATAATCTAGACAAATAACTAATAATCTATTATTATGTTGAATATTCACGGAACATATAGGTGATTAAAAAAATTCAGTGCTATATGGGTTTAGTAATCAATGAAATAGGATATTATACGAGAATATTATTTAGTGGAATATGCCTATTATCACACCTACTTGGTACCAGGTAATATATAAGGTAGATAATTATTTCTATACGGCCCGATAAAGAGTTGCAATGTGTGGTTATTGCATTTTCGATATAATAAATTAGATATATCGCTTACACAAACTGCCTGACATGCACGGATCATTATCTTTATCGAATACGTCTGGAACATCCGTACCTTCTAGAACATTGTTGTAACTTTAGTAAATGATAATAACTCACGACAACTGAAAGTTGGGTCCTGAGAATACTTGTACTGGAGATATGATGGAAATAGCAGTACGTATCCTAAATTACCACCTATCGTTGTGGTAAGTAAAAACGTTAGCGTAAAATAAAAATTACACTGTGTTTTTATCCCTTAAAGTCCATGACCTTTTGATAGTCTAAGAGACAAACGCGCAACTACCACACTTTACTAAGCGAATACACACATTTTCACAGTGTGGTCATGAAGCTTTTTTTTAGGTCTGGGCCCAAGAACTACAACATAAATTAAAACTTGTATATCTAAGATGAGGCATGATATGATAGGCCACTCAGTACTCCTGAAAACCCACTTAGGGCCGGTTGTACAATGCAAGCTTAAGCTTTGGCTTAAGGTAAGCCGGTGTTAAACCACGTCAGTGGCAAAATGTCCGTTGTACAATGCTGGCTTAATCCCCCACTCCAAGCTTAACACGAGTTTACGTAAGCCTATGCTCAATGCGAGCTTAGCTGAGGTTAAATCTAATCTGATATAAAAATGACATGATTTGTCAAGGATGAACCTTCAAATTGCTTGTCACTTTATTAGGTCAAGTGTTTTGGAAGATTCGTGTATAATTTAACAGAGAGAGTGAATGAAAGAACAGAGACAAAAACGGTCGTTGCCAAAATTTGACACAAAATGTCAGAAGTGCCTAAGCCGACGATTGTACAACGGGTGTCGACTTTAAGCTTGAGCTTAGCTAAGCTTGGGCTTAACAAAGCTCGTGCTAAGCCCGCATTTGTACAACCGGCCCTTAGTTTTCGTTTTTAACTGTTTCTCTTACGAAAATATTACGCCTCAAACAAATCCTCATTTTATGACGAAAAAATAGGTTTATGTATAAAATCAAAGGTACTACAAGATTTTAAATAAAATAAACACTTAGTTTGTGTAGGAAAAACAAACTATAGGGTGCTATTAGAAAAAAAGTTGGGGCTGAGTTATAGGGGTTAAAGTACAAAAAAAGGTTTGATACCATCGTATGATGGACCCTATAGTAATTTGAAAAATTCCACTCAGTTTTTGTTTGAACATTTTTTTGTTACGAGAATATCACATGTCAAGGAAATTTGGGGACACTCTGTAGACAACTAAGTTGACATCGCTTATCGCTACGATACCTTCTAGACTTCTGTTCATAATATCAAAATAAAAATAATATATTTACATAAGTATATGTCTTGTCAGCACTGTCGGCAGTGGGTACAAAATGGGACTGATTTAAGAAGAGGATATCAAACTCGTCAAACGAAAGTAACAAAGACTTTTAACTCCATCAAATACTATTATAGCCTTATATTTTAGTTGTTTGTTAAATACAAATTGAATTCGATAGCACTTTCCCAAAATAAATAAATTTCAGTATAACAATAAAAACTATATTTGAAATTTGCAGCAAAATCGAAAAACCTATCTCAGAAATTAATAAATGTAGGTATATGAAATGTTATGCAAATGTGAAAGAGCATATTGAAATCATTTTTTTGATATAATAAAATATGGGGGGGGGTTACATTTAAAAAAAACCTAGTTTTTGCATCCTACCTCACCCTGTATATGAATATGCGTCGACGACTTTTTTAGAGTCTATGTTAAAACTAGAGGAAATTTTTCATCTTCTCATGTAAAAAAAATAATTTTTGATTAATTAGTTTCAATATACATTAGGCAGCGATTTGGATAAAAAATGGTCATAACTTTTGAAATACCCTGTATAATGTTACAATACCTTATATTTTAGAAACGGTAGTTATTAGCAGAATCTTAATATGGAATATATAGGATGTCTCATTTAGTAAAATAAATATTTGCATCACCACGTAGTTATGGATCACCCTGTATAAATAAAAATATGTTCTGAGCTAGGAGCATATCCTTGGCTACAACTTTTATATACATATTTTTTCGCTATCTTCTGCAGTAGTGAAGGTATCGACCGATACGGTACTAAAAACTCACCCTGTAGATAGTTTAGGCAAAGTTTACGGAATACATATAAGTTGGATCACTCTCCGTCGGCACCTTGAAGATCTCACATGAAAGCGATGCCGCGGCCGCACGCGCCGTTAGTTTTTGCGTTGGTTTTTGCCCAAGTACTAGGGTCTTTTAGCGGGGACTTCCTAACGCCTGGGTTTTACGTATATACGAGGGTCATTGAAAGACTAGGTATTAACAGCCGATTTAGACATACAAATACAAATATAACGTTTATTTTTGCTAATGAACTAAGTTACATAAATGGATATCAAAAATAAAACCCAGTAAAACTCTTACTAATGAATCTCAAATGATTTCACATATTGTAGCTATTTCGTAGATAAGTAAAAATTGGTTGAAAGGTGCTGTAGTATTTTTACCATAATGTTTTGTTTGTTTGGCTTATTTTTGAGACCATAGCTTATAAAATTTATGGTATAGTATATACGAACTCGTATGTACAGTTTTAAAAGATAATCATGTGGAAATACTTTACTTGGATGTGAGTAAATTATTTTTGACATTTTGCTTTTCAGTGTCATTCCAATTGCTACTGTAGAAACTAAATTTTTAAAGTTATCAATAAAAATATTTCCGAGCTCTAAAGTATAATTTAGAATATTCCTGGGTGGTATTGGTAAGACCACCGAATGAATATTTTGTCTCACTATACGCTTTTAGCGTGATACAATCCTTTAAGTACCTGTAGGTCTTGAATAATTCACTATAGACCCCAAGTGTGCAGTTTGTTGGAATTGTTTTATCGGGTGGAACACAGAAAGGCACAAATGTACAGGGTGTCCCATTAATAATTTTGAATCGAATGTCACGTGACCAAAAACAAATACCTCATTGGGTAATACAATGACAAAAAAAGACACAACATCTGCTCTAATTTACATCCCCAAAATTATAATTCTCTACTACTGCCCAGTTCTGACATATTGCTTGTCTTAATCGTCGTGAAACATCCTGTATTTATATCCTTTCGTTTCAAGGTTTACTACAAAATAAGGATGGATCTGATTGTCATATTCCATTCGTTAATAAATTTAATTGATAAAATCAAACTTCTAAAAAGATTATCCATTTCGTGCAAACAAATCCGCGATATTTTTGAGACACTGTATAGACTTCGCGTTAAACACGTTCAACCTCTACTTTGCGCCGCCCCGTATCTCCCGGCTGACGTCGGTACACTGCTACCGGTGTACCAGGGAGACGGGGCAAGGGTCAGGCCGTTTTGGTATTTTATCGGAGCGATCCAACTTATATGTATTCCGTAAACTTTGGTTTAGGAAAACCAACAACCATAAAAAAATAGGTCGTTGAGGAAAACCTATAGCGTTTGGTTATACGGCATATAGGTATTTTCGACTATCATCGAAGGCGGTATAATAATTTCAGGAGCGAAGATGCGGCAACGTGGCGTGGCGCTCCTGAAGCCGTCGCTGGGCGTCGCGGCGCGCGTACATCAGGCCACACGGCGTCTCCTATCGTCATTCGGTGTTTCGCGAGTGGCGTGATCCACCGCGGATCCAAGCTGCCATGCCGCTGGCCCGCTGGCCTGCCTGGCTGGCTGGGAGAGACACGGCCGGCCCCACGATTCACGATTCGCGGGTCGTCACTCGATTTCGCGTGTACTGGGTCGCCCAGAAAGTTCACACACAGATCTCGGGTCAGGACCGCAATTCTCGTAATTCACCTTCTAAACGACACATTTCGAATGTGCTAAGCGAAACGTATCGCATGGCACGGGCGCTTTAAGGCGCGTTCTCACGAGTGAACTTTACAGGCACGTATTCAGGATTTGGTTTTGGGGGTCCAGATTATGGGTGTCACTTGGTCGATCTTTCGGGGGGGGGGTCCAGATTAAAGTTGGCACCTTAAATCCTTAAATTTGCGGGGGGGGGGGGGGAGGTGGGGTGCAAATTTGTGGATTCCATTGACCCTCCCCCCAAATACGTGCCTGGAACTTTAGTTGACCGACTGTAGTTGATCAACAAAAGTGGAATACGATTTGAATGAGTTTATAGTTCTCACATTTCAACAGAAACTGACAGATTGTTTCACATGAGTAATAGTAAGGTCAGAGATATCCATTTCCTTGATAGTTCATCATCATAGTCACAATGTCTTAACAGACATGTTGTGAACTCGTAAAATTCATTAAGTCGGAGCTAGAGTATTGCCGACACGAATATTATCAATAGTTTTGAGCACTGTAGCTCGCCATCGTTCGCGATTTGTTGTCAGTTTAGTGGCGCTCTTGACAATCGTATCCAGCAACTGTTTCGTCGTATCCACCCAGCGTGTAGGGGGACAGCCACGGCACCGCCCACGCGGAGTATGACCCTGAACTACAAGTTTCTCCATATTATCGCTTCTATGTATATGTCCGAAGAATGTAAGCATTCTCGTCGACACAATGGAGGATAGTCTCTTTGGATTACCGACTTCATCCAGTATGAAGACGTTAGTTCGATGGGCGGTATAAGGAACTCTCAGCATTCTCCTCCATGTCCACATTTCAAAAGCGTCTATGCGAGCTCGATCTGCCTTTTTAACAGTCCAAGTTTCCGAGGCATACAAAAATATGGAGAACACAAGAGACTGAACCAGCGACATTTTTGTAGCTTTAGTGATGTTATGGTCACGCCATATTTTAGTAAGCTTTGTCATGGCCACACGTGCCTGTTGAATGCGCCGTCGAATCTCATTTTCACAGCTACCCGAATTATCGATCAAAGAACCGAGGTATAACTACTTCACAACGGCCTACTGACTTTATTTCTCGATAATTATTATGCTCTCTATCTACGATAATAACCTTGGTCTTATTGTAGTTAATACCAAGACCATACTCTGCACTACGTTGTTCTAAGATAGTTGGGCCTAGAGAATTTTCTCGAGCATCTTTTTTTTTAATTATCCGTTCGCTGATTCCAAAGGCAATTATGCTTATAATATAGTTTTAAAAATTTCCTCATAATACCTTCCGACCATTTGACGCTCATTATTTTATTTAACTATCTGACTTTTCAATCTTCTACAGGAAAATACACATGAGTACATGTGCCGCGGAATGTATTAAGCGTTCTACACTGCATACAAACGTTGAACGTCAGTTCACACGTTTCAAGACAAGTGTCAACTTGAAAGCGATTGGTGATGATTCGCCAGCTGATCAGCAAAAGTTTGACAGGGTCAGCAAAATTGTTGATCAACTCTATTGAAAAGAAGGTTCTCACAACAGTTTTCATTCAACTTTTGTTGATCAATTACAGTTGGTCAACACAGATGACTCGTGAGAACGCGCCTGGTTTTGGTACTCTTGTTGCCGTGTGTTACAATTTTATCCAATACGTGTGGCTCATGTTGGCAACACAGGGCTTTACTATAAAGTTTTTCGTCTTGTGTCATCAAAATCATGTATTTGTGATTTTGCGTAGCAGTGTGTGCTATTTTGCGCTTCTTTGAAATGTCAAATGTTTAATTTGTTTTTAAACCCCAAGCCCTTTTGTGACCACCTTTGTGGCCTTTGGGATCCGTGCGTGATCCCAAGTTAACCTAGTTGTAGGAGTTGGAGTAGCAATTTCTTTTTCCAATAATATGAACTGCCGCTGACCGGTAGGACTTATTAAGTTGATTGACTCAGTACACGTTACGGTGATACCAGTTTATTATTATTTTCCCATAGCATGAAAACCCCTTGCAAGCAAATCGTCACCAGTCCGAGCAAAAAAAGTGTGTTATGCGGCTAGGTTTTCCTTTTACAGGTCGATGGATAGCCTATCATGAATACAACAAATTTTTGAGTTTTACGACCCCCCCCCCCAACCACCCCAATTTCATCCCCATCAAAAAAAAAGTAGAACATGATCAGGAACCCCTAAAATGCCTAAAAACGAAGTTTGAGTTGTTTTTATATTTTTAGTTCTGTTATTACCGCTGCGCCGCCACTGACACGATTTCTAAAAATGATAAACTTTTCCATCCTCGCCACGGTAACAATACTGTGTAAAAATTTCATCAAAATCAATCCAATACTTTCCTTGCTACACAATACAGAACGATCAGAAGCAATACTCGCATATATACATCAGAAAACTCCCTTAGTTTCTGTAATAGGCAAGGTAATGCTCGGATGGACATAAAGAAGTTTATTATGACGCTAGGTCTTTCTTTCTCAAGTTAGTGGACAGCCAATTATGAATACAACAACTTTTCAGTTTTTCAACCTCCCACCCCCAACCACTCCAATTTGACCTCCACCCAAAGAAAAGTAGAAAATGATCAGGAACCCCTATAAAACGCCTAAAAACAAAGTTTGAGGAATATTTAGAATGCTTCGTTTTTTGCTAATTAATCCGCCGCCCATGCACCGATTTTCAAACTTATAGGAACATTACATACTGTGATACCATAGCATATTAAATTTCATCACAATCCATGCAGCGGTTACTGAGATTACGTGGCTAGAAAAACGCGTACAGACAGACCGAGAGACAAACAGACCGACGGAGATGAGTGACGGAGACTTTCGTTATGTAGACGTCATGAAACGCCCAAAAAGTGGATTATCTCAAAATCGAAAATTTCCGCGATCACAGTACTCCCCTCACTTATCAGTGTGGGAAGTAAAATTACAAAAAAAAAATAAAATAATACTATTATGGCATCTGCTGTAAATCCTCAAGATATAGGAAATACCATCTATAATGCTTATTATCTGAGTATGTGACTAGTTGCATGAACCAAATTTGTTGAAAATGAGTCCACTTATGCAACATTATAATAATAACCTTCATCATAATGGGCGATTGCAAAAACGAATGATTTAAAATTGTACATTTAGTGTCATTGCATACAAAATTGCTTTCTCGAGAACATACATGTTTGAGAGAAAAAATAATAACTATCCTACTAGATATTTGAGAAATACTAACTACATCACAGGTTTTTAGTTACGTCTTTGTTCCAGATTTTTACGCATAATTCTGCCCCTTTTTGTTAAAAATATTGTTATATCGACTCTAAGTTCAAGTCCCATGACCTTAACCTGTTTTTGCAACATTTAAAAATTTAAATTTTCGGAAGTGCGTGGATACGATTATTTTTGCAGCACGTGGCAAATTTTGTTATTGTTTCATTTCTATGTTTATATTCTATTACGTAACTTCGCGTAAAGCTACAGGCATTGATGCTATATCTGCCGAAACGTTAAAATGCTTGAGTGATGACGGCATCTCTCTTTCACATAATATTTGTAAGAGTGTCTGGTCCTCCGGTGTTTGGCCAGATGAATGGTGCACATCCATTTTTGTTCCACTTCATAAAAATGGAGCCAAGTTGATTGACTCAGTACTTCCCACACATAACGATGATACCATTTTATTATTTCACATTGCATGAAGGCCATGGAGCTATAGTCTGAAATCTCCTTGCAACTAAATCATCGCCCATCCGCCCGCAAAAAAAACATCCAACACAGCAACCCTCGTAAATAGTTTCTTACGTCTCCCTCTTCAGGAAATATGCATTAAAAATCAATTGAGCAATTTTCACGTTACGCAATCTAGAACGATCTAAAACAATACTTGTATGTATACATCACAAATACTCGTGGTCCTGTGGGTTCTATAATAAGCATGCAACGTTCGGATGGACCTAAAAAGTGTATCACGCCGCTAGGTTTTTCATTCGCATATCAATGAACAGCCCATTACGAATACAACAAAATTTCCCGTTTTACAACCCCCCAACCACCCTAAATTCACCCCCACCCAAAAAAGTATAAAGTGATCAGGACCCCTAAAACGTCTAAAAACGAAGTTTGAGCTGTTTTCATATTTTTAGTTTTTTTAATATTGTTGCGCCGCCACTGAGACGATTTCTAAAAATCATACGCGTTTTTCATCCTTGCCAAAGTAGTAATACTGTGACGAAATTTCATTAACATCAATTCAGTGGTTTCTACATTATAAAATACAGAACGATCTAAAGCAATACTCGTATGTATACATCACAAATACTAAGTCCCGTGGTTTCTATAATAAGCATGCAGCGTTCGGATGGACCTAAAAAGTGTATCATGCCGCTAGGTTTTCTATTTGCATATCAATGGACACCCCATTACGAATACAACAAATTTTCCAGTTTTACAACCCCCCACCCCCAACCACCCTAAATTTACCCCCACCCAAAAAACAGTATAAAATGATCAGGAACACCTAAAACGTCTAAAAACGAAGTTTGAGCAGTTTTCGTATTTTTAGTTTTTTTAATATTGCTGCGCCGCCACTGAGACGATTTCTAAAAATCATACGCGTTTTCCATCCTTGCCAAAGTAGTAATACTGTACCGAAATTTCATTAGCACCAATTCAGTAGTTTCTACATTATAAAATACAGAACGATCTAAAGCAATACTCTATGTCATAGATCGGAAAAGATTCTAAGTTCTTTGTTTTCTGTAATAGGCGTAAGGCAATGTTCAGATAGACCTAAAAAAGTTATTTATGTCGCTAGGTCTTCCTTCGTAGGTCAGTGGGCGGTCTATTATGAATACAACAAATTTTTTAATTTTACAACCCCCCAACCCCCAACCACCCCAATTTCCACCCCCACCCAAAAAAAGGTATAAAATGATCAGGAACCCCTAAAACGTCTAAAAACGAAGTTTGAGCTGTTTTCATATTTTTAGTTTTTTTAATATTGCTGCGCCGCCACTGAGACGATTTCCAAAAATCAGACGCGTTTTCCATCCTCGCCAAACTAGTAATACTGTGCCGAAATTTCATTAAAATCAATTCAGTTATTTCAACATTATAAAATACAGAACGATCTAAAGCAATACTCGTATGTACCTATACATCGGAAAATTCCCAAGTCCCTTGGTTCCTGTAATACAAAAGGCAATGTTCGGATGGACCTAAAAAAGTGTATTATACCGCTAGGTCTTTCTCTCTCAGGTCAGTAGACAGCCCATTATAAGTACAACAATTTTTTTAGATTCACAACCCCCCACCCCCCCAACCACCCCAATTTCACCCCCACCCAAAAAAAAGTAGAAAATGATCAGGAAACCCTAAAACACCTAAAAACGAAGTTTGAGGCATATTTGAAATTTTTCGTTTTTTGCTAATTACTCCGCCGCCTATGCACCGATTTTCAAAATTGTAGCAACATTACCTACTACGACCCTACACCATATCACTACCTAAATTTCATCAAAATCTATGCAGCGGTTACTGAGATTAGGAGGCTAGAAAAACGCCAACAGGCAGACAGACCGACAGACAGACAGACCGACAGACAGACAGACCGACAGACAGACAGACCGACAGACAGACAGACCGACAGACAGACAGACCGACAGACAGACCGACAGACAGACCGACGGAAATGAGTGACGTGGATTTTCGTTATGTAGGCATCATAAAACGCCCAAAAAGCGTGTTATCTCAAAATCGAAAATTTTCGCGATCACAATACTCCCCTCACCTATCGGTGTGGGAAGTAAAAAGGGATCTCCAACAAATCCAGACAATTATTGCCTACTTTCGTTAATCTCTCATGCAAGTAAGGTTCTACTATATTTTGCCCACAACCCCAAGATTTTCCCATCTATATTAGGTTTTTTGGCCATAAGCTCCCTTGGTATTAGAAAAATTACTCAAAAGTTCAAAATTGTACATTTTATGTTAACATAAGCATATGTATTTTCATATTTGAAATGCATGCAATAAGGTGTCAATTTAAATTTGAAAATGATATTGTGCAACTTTACGTACTTGTTGTTGTGGCCTACGTGATGCATGACTGGTTTAAACAATTATTATTAAGAAAATGTAATACAATATTAAGATAGCGTGATGATAGCAAGCAATAATAATAAATTCCAGAAAAACATAAACAATCAGATTATTTTCGGCAAACACTTATAAATAACCTGAAGATACGTTGAAGGTTATGGGGGATACGTGTAGGTTGTTCTTGAAGATTCGGGAAATGACGATCGTCTCTTATTTATCATGAAAATGAATGAATGAAAGACAGAAGTCACCACCAGTGCATAGGCTCGAACGAATGAATGAATAAGGACCAGAGGCTCTCCAGCACGGAATGTGGCTGGTGCATAGGCCACACGATGGGCCCGTTTGCGCCTCTATCCGCGCTAGTTACTAAGACCTGCCCTTTTGGCAAAGGCAAGTACATTCTTAGGTCCTATCCCTTTTATCTCTATTGGTTCCAAGGTTCTTGAGCACAGCATAGTCTGTCTGTGATGACCCAGGGTTTCACAGCGACACAAGATGTGTGCCCAGGATTCTTCCTCTTCACCACACCACGTGCACGTTGGGTCGTTGACCACCCTCATCACAAACAAGTGACGCCTGAAGGTGTTGTGACCCGTTAATAAGCCTACTAGCAATCTCAAGTTACTCCTATTCAGAGAGAGACAAAATCGTCCTATTCTCTCTGCAGGCCCTGCTAATAGTTCCCGAGCCTGACGGAGATGACCAGAGATGTTGTTCCATTTCAGAGAGTGTTGATTCTGGATCCACTCTCCAGTTGTTTTCCTAATCAAGTTTGCAGATAGTCCTAAGGCTGGTTCCGGGCCCACAAAACTGTTGCCGGATCTCATCCAGCCAGATGATCCGCCATTTCGTTACCCTTTACCCCAGCGTGCCCACGTACCCACATCAGCGATACCTTGTAGATTACGAGCATGCCGTGTAGGCTGGAGGAGTGCATTCGTCAACATGGAGGGCCCACCCACTATTGATCTGTTGTATATTTTATAAACTAATTATGGCAGATGAGTTCGTTCGTTATTGTATTTAGTCCTACCGCATTTCATGAACCGCAACCCTTTTCTTCTCAGTCTTCGGATTTCACTTGCGAGTAGTACTTAATCCAATTTCCGTAGCTAAACTTTCAGGCAATATTCCAGCAAGTTGTGCAAAATCTTGTAACGTGCCCGATAAATTTGCATGTTAACGTATGATTCATACGAAAATATTGATTAATGTTATTTGATAGTTTGGCAGTACTTCTTACTCACCGCTGATGCACCGATCATGAAAACCACTCTTGATCAAAGTTCAATTATTTAATACGTCTCGTGTATACGTACTCGTACTATATTTTTCCATACACGTTATGAATAAATGATGGTACTTGTGAAAAACATAAATCAGGCGATCGATACTATAGCCAGGGGCCAGGGGGTGACCCTGTAGCGGGCACATTGGCAAAGTTTACGGAATACTCCGTAAACTTTGACATTGGTCATTGGTGTACCTGGCAATGAAAGGGCGGACCGTCTATGTACGTCTAGCTATAATAGGGGCCTACTGCCCCTACATCGGTCCCGAATCTATGCTTGGAATTCGTATATGGCCGACTCTACTCACTAGGCCGGAGCATTGAAATATGGCAACACTGAATAGCGGGCCGAGCTGGGCCGAGCTTTTATTTGTTTTTAAGTCATTAGTGTAATCTTCCAGAGTAAAAAAGAAGATTGGAAGGTGATTTTTAATGTGTTTCTAATTATTTACCTGCACAAACGAAACTATAAAGATAAAAAGATGCCTGCAAAGTCTGTAGTACCAGGTTGCACTAGCAATTGTGCTTCCAATAAAGGACAAACAGAAGTGGGTGAAAGGTATTCCTCGTAAGGGCTGGTTATATTTATAAGAATAAAGACAATAATTTACAAATATTTCCAAGGATAAGACCTATTTTAAAGCACAATTTGGTACCTACAATGTTTTGTGGACCTCTGAAGTATCACAGAAAAATACCGTTCTAATAGAACACATCTGGGCACACCTAACAGCTACGAAAAGATTTGATAGTGAAGGGGAATTAAGACCAGCAAGAATGGCTTCAAAGTGACCTAATAGTGAATTTTTCTAGCTCAAGTGAAAATTTACAAAGTAAATTGAGTATTCGTTTAAGTGGAAGTGGAAGTGGCAGCAGGAAACAGGTTGCGTTTATTTTTATTTTGTAGGTTTAACTACGCTGAACCAGACATCAGATGTAGGTGGTATTAGTATCAATGAATATAGACATTCCTTTAAATCAATAAATAATAATTTGTCGGTGATTTGAGTTAGATTTTACCACTGTCAATAATAATATCCTGTTGTTCTCAAATAGAAAATCTTTTGGCACACTATTTTCAAATAGGTTTTCTGTTGATTTAATGTTAAAACCTCTTCTATGTTCAGCCAAAGAAAGTTTACAATTTTGTGAAAAAGAATAAGTTGCCAATTTTACCACCATCCTAAATATTCCTCAAAACTTTGCAGTTCTTTAAAAATTGCACCTCACAGAAAATATGCCTTACATTAAAACTGTTGCAGAGGGTTTATTATTCTCAGACAAGTACATTGTTTATCAAATTGATGAAATATCAGCCTGTATAAATAACTAAATATAAAGAACATGGATAAAATTACTTGATAGGTATATTAAATACATACAGGAATCTATTAATGAACATCCAATTTCAATATAAAATCGTACGCCACTGGTAATGCCCTCAAGCTATCAAAACTTCCGTTACATGTTGGCTGGTCAGCGACCTGTGCATTTTGTTGTTTACATTCCCTCTAGAGATGTTAACTCTGTGGTCTGAGGCATTAGATCACAGGTAGTAACCAATTTGGGTAAGGCGAAAATAATTTTCTTCAATAAATTAACAGTATATTGCCATAGATATAACTTTATTGATATAAATGGAAGTAGGTAATTAAACTATTAAATATATTCTACACTTACACATAAATGTGGAGGTACCTACTTAAAATTTATGCATCCAAATATAGTAAATGCGGATTGTATTATATTTTTCCAGCTTTACAAATATTGGAATGCAGAAGAAGAATAGTCCTTCAAAGATCAGGATTTCTCATAAAAAGTAAAAAGGTTCTGGCGATATCAGAATATGCTCACACGCTACATAAATGAGAGTTCATACTACAATTATTTAAATTATGTCTTAAACAGTATACTTATCCCTCAGAAAAATAATTTTAATGTTCAACCTTACGTGTATAAAGTGTGATGCCTATGGCAGGTTGTCCTTTGATGTGAGGTCCGCATGTGTTGTTTTATGCGGCTTCAATAATGATCAGAAATACTATACCATTGATACTGGTAGCTGAAATTTGCCAAGAGAAGCAGCACTAAGGACGGAGCTTAGAATAACCCTTCTTGTTGTGTTCTAGAGCTTTTGAGTCCCTCAACTCTGTCCACTCCCCCAAAAATAAGAAATATGTACATTTTTAGTATCAGGGCCAACCCCTACCGCCCCTTCATGCGTATTCGCTCTTTCTTCCCGTTTTCCAGCCCTTTCTTCCAGGAGCCATCTCCGTGTTTGGTCGCCGTGCTAGCTGTCAACTCGGGAGAGGCCGTCTTCATGTCATACGCCCAGCCAATCAAGTAGAAGAAATTCAACCAGGCCGTGGAGGCGTTGAGCCAATGCCCTACCTCTGCGGTCCTGTAGTCCCATGGGAAGGTGTGATGGTAGTTGTGCCAACCTTCTCCCATGGCCATGAAGGACACTAGCCAGTTCTCTGCCGGGTAGATGGCCCTGCACAAAAACGTAAATGGCATTACAAAGGATACTAGGGAAGTTTGTGACACAGCTTTATTTATTCCATTTTTGTCAAAATAATTTTCTCAACAACTACATTCAAAACCTACTACATTCAGGGCCGCCACATCGCAAGGTTGGGCCCAGGACCAGATTCTGGCCACGGGCCCCCAATACCATAGCCGTCTCAAGTGATGAGGCCTTCGAACTGGCAACGAGATGGTTATGCCAATATCATGTTGAAAAACTACTGATTTCCTCTCTCCACACAAAACGTCATTTGTACTTGCTTTCAAGTTTCAGTGATTGAAATGTCTAAATTTCTACTGAACTATGTTTTTTATCCTTCATTTTCTCAAATAAATTTAAGAAACTGTAACTGAAAATTGGACACACTAGTATTCACGTACATTAAGTAGTTATTAGTTATGGGTTTTTGTTACTTTTTCGTCTTGGAATAGTACGAATTGCAAATAGAAGCCTTATTCAGAGAAATTCATAATCACTCATTTATTAAGAGTAGCTGACAGAAAGTAATCATTGACTAAATTTTATAATCAACACATTCAATCAGCTATGTTAAATTGAAACTTTGTGGACTTATTGGAAAAGAGAGTCTATGTGTACAACACAGCTGAAGGGTTTGATTGAAACAGCACTTGAGAGAATATAGAATATGTATTGAGTGATAAACCGGAACAAAAAATAATTGCCACAAAAATGAAGTTGCTTCATTACAGTTTATTCACAATTCATTGTAGTTGTTTGTAATAAAATTACCCAGAAAAGAATTAGATAATTAAAAAAACAAATCAATCAGTAAAATATGATCTTCGTTTTGTTGAATAACATAGCATACACTGTTAAAAAACAGTTGCCTGCGCGACAGCGTTTACTAAGATTCAGGCCCCTACGGGGCCCGGGGGGCAACAGTGCCCAGTTGCCCCCCCATGTGGCGGCCCTGACTACATTACCCGTGTGGGGGCGGGTTAGAATATCTCCCATCGTATATCCTGCGTGTCGTAAAAGGTGACTAAAAGGAACCGAACTACTGTCGGTATAAATAGTAATCTCTTCTCAACCAACAGCTTTGGGTGGACGAGTTGAGAAGAGTCAGGACACCTTCTTGTCCTTGGGGTGAGAAACTGCCCCTAAAGGCGGATGAACCAGTAGATACCATCTGGTCAACGGCATGAGGATGCAGAAAGCAAATGGGAAACTGCTGCATTAAAAATCTTAGAGATATCCCAAGAGAAACTCGTAAAATGAGTAAATGAATTTTACGAGTTCGCAACATGTCTGTTATGACATTGTGACTATGATGATGACATTCAAAACATACATTCTACCCTCCGAAAAACCTTTATGATCCAGCTGTGCCAAGTTTTACTGGTAGAGTAAAAGCCCGTAAAGGCCAGAGCTAATTTCATACACATGGTGAAGGATTATTTCCAAAGCACTATAGGTGGGCCAATGTTGAGCCCAAAATGAATTACCTTCGGCTGTTGGTGACCGAATGAATCCCAGCTCACAGGTCAGGGTTCACTTCCGTTCAGTTTTGAAAACTGCAGCTCGCCATCGTTCGCGATTTACTGTCAGTTCAGTGGCGCTCTTGATACTCATATCCAGCAACTGTTCCGTCGTATCCACCCAGCGTGTAGGGAAACGACCACGGCGCCGCCCACTCGGGGCATGACCCTGAACTACAATTTTCTCCATATTATCGCTTCTGTGAATATGTCCGAAGAATGTAAGCATTCTCGTCGACACAATGGAGGATAGTCTTTTTGGATTACCGAGCTTATCCAATATGAAAACGTTAGTTTGATGGGCAATATAAAGGACCCTCAGCATTCTTCTCCAAGCCCACGTTTCAAAAGCATCTATGCGAGCTCGATCTGCCTTTTTAATAGTCCAAGTTTCCGAGGCATACAAAAATATGGAGAACACAAGAGACTGAACCAGCGGAATTTTGGTAGCTTTAGTGATGTTATGATCACACCATATTTTACTAAGCTTTATCATGGCCACACGTGCCTGTTGAATGCGCCGTCGAATCTCATTTTCACATCTACCCGAATTGTCGATCAAAGAACCGATGTACACAAAACTTTGAACAACTTCATTTCTCAGGACATTTGTCCAATACCTGTCTCATCACAAATTTAGAGTAAATGTTAAATAACTTCAGAGATAATACACATCCCTGAGGAACTCCTTTTCTGGTTGCTGTTTGACCAGGTTACCATCAATTCTTACACGAGCCGAGCTTGACACATAGACCTGCTGTATGAGAAATACTAAGTGGTAAGGAACTCCCATAGAGATGAGGATTTCCCACAGTTTAGACTACTTTAGGTTATTAAACGTACAAAATAGTCCACAAAGCAGAAAAAAACGGGAAAATAATACCTCGAGCTCCATCAGTTATTAATCAATGACACAAAGTATGGATTCCGACTTCAAAAATCAACTGTGGCATACAGCTCTCCTAAACAAGCTTTCGTCCTACACCCTCCCTGTTAAGCTTTGCGGTATAGGCTCGCAGACTTCCTCTCAAGTCGCAAAATCTCTGTCGTGGTACACACATCAACGCTGGGGATCCGCAGAGATCGGTATTGGTTCCAACAGTGTTTCTGCTTCACATCAATTATTTACTCTCTAGCACTACAAATCCAATCCACAGTTTTTCGGATGATAGTACTTTGCATCATGCATCATGAGCAATAGACCAATCTCTGTGGTCGAGCTGGAACGCAGAAGACTGGCAGCAGCTGATGCTTCACTTTCAAACGATCTCGATGCCATTACCACTTGGGGGCTCAAGAATATGGTAAAATTTAATGCTTCCAAGACCCAATTTGGTACGCTATCAAACAAGAAGTACCGAAGCCAACACCCTGTTCTAACGAACAACCAGGCTCTGCCAGGGAGTCACTCATTCAAGCTGTTAGTTAGGAGTCAAAATTACAGAAAATCTGATCTGGGTACCTATTTAAAGCCAGAAAGTGCTTCTCGCCATGTAACCTTTTCACGCTATATAAAGCCCAGATAAGACCTGGCCTGGAGAACTGCTCTCATGTATGGGGAGCTGCTGCCCCTATTACCCTGTCTACACTAGATGCCATCCAGAGAAGGGCAATTCGGCCAATTGGCGACTCAGCCCTAACGGCCACCTCCAGCCACTTTCTCACCTACGTGCGATTGGTGACCTCCCACTCTTCTACCGATATTCAAACAAAATCTGCTCTACTGAGCCATCATCTATAGGTACAAGTCTTCGAATACTTACTTGTCATATGGCCTCCATCCACTGAAATGCGCCAGGCTGTTGACACACCACGTGACATTTGCTGTCAGCATGTATCTGCAGAAGAAGTTAGCCACGATGCTTCTGTACCAGCTTTCACCCCAACAAAGGGGTGGGATGGCGCTTGGTACTATTATGCAGAACAGCAGCTTGAACCAGTTGAAGTGCCTGAAAGAGACAATCACCACGTGTTAAAAGGATGAAGCTGAAGATATACTACTCGCAAGTGAAATTTGAAAATGTGTACATAGCTTGGCAGTATCATCGCTAGTACGCATTCAACACTTTTCTTTCATTCAGACGCTATTTCCCTACAAGGCACCTCTAAAAAACTCGAGACGTGTAAAAACAAAGCATGGCTTTTGTCGATCCAAAAACGATGATATCTGTTGCAAATGTGACGAGAGACTAGTTGGTTGTGTGAAATAGATGAATTGGTTGTGTAAGATGTCCCTTAGAAGACGACAACCCCAGTTTACGCAGTAAAGCCCTTTTGAATAGGGTCGGATTGTAAGCCAACGAGAACGTGGTGCTTCTTTCAGAGCAATTGCTGTAACCACGGGGCGTAGCGTGGCTACAGTTGTAGCAGCATGGTGCGCATGGATCGCAGAAGGGCGAATGCAGCGAGCTAGAGGCTCTGGAGCACGTAGAAGAAATACAGACCGGCAAGATCGTCATCTACGACTACTGGCCCTTCGAGACAGACTGCGATCTACTCGAGTTGTTGCTGACGCCACAGGGAGGCCCATTTGAATCCGCATGGTGTACCACAGATTAAGTGAAATGGGTTTAGGTTCATATCGTCCGCATCTAGTGCTTCCACTCACTGCAACTCATCGTCGCCAACTGTTAGATTGGTGCCAAGAACACCGACACGGTATGCTGAGTGGCATCAGAGGACTTTCTCCGACAACTCCAGGCTTTGCCTGGGGGCACATGACGGACGCCAACGCGTAAGACGATGACTGGGTGACCGACGTGATCTCCAGTTTGCTGTTGAGCGCCATGTACACCGTCCTATTGGTCTGATGGTTCGGGGTGCCATAGCATTCAACAGCAAGTCACCTTTACTTGTGATTCGTGGCACAATGACTGTGCACGTTATGTGAATGAGGTGTTAGAACTAATTGTCGTTACATATGTCCGAGACCTCGAAAAGGGTTTCTTTTAGCAAGATAATGCACGTCCTCATATTGCAAGGGTATCAATGAGATTCCTTCAGGAAGCTGAGGTCAGAGTACTTCCCTGGCCTCCACGATCACACGATTTATCACCAACTGAAGAAGTATGGGATTGGATGGGTCGACACATAGGCAATTTACCCAATCCTCCGACCACGCTGGACGAACTGAAATGTTGCTGTGAGGGCAGCTTGCGAGGCTGTACCTCTAGAGTTTATCAACAACCAGATTACGAGCATGCCGCGCAGGCTAGAGGAGTGTATTCGCCAACATGGAGTGCCCACCCATTGTTGATCTGTTGTATTTTTTTTAAACTAATTATGGCAAATGAGTTCGTTTATTATTGTATTTAGTCCTACCGCATTTCATCAACCGCAACCCATTTTTCTCAGTGTTCGGATTTAACTTGCGAGTACTACAGCAAGACTAGTTATACAAATAACAACAATAAGATATTTCTATAACATGAGGTACATTTATCTTATATAAAAAAGAACTAAGATTCATAGTGTATCTGAAATTTTTTATTTTTGTCAAACGAGACTTAGACTTGAAACGGCGACTGGATTTGTAATCAGCACCTTGAAATTATCGGAAATGCGAGGTTTCATCTCAATAGAAAGGCACATACAGATTTTCGATTTTTTTAGGTACACCCGCTGCCCCGAGAGATCTGAATTTTTTTATTTTTGTCAAACGCAACTTAAACTCGAAACTGCGACTGGATTTGTAATCAGCACCTCGAAATTATCCGAAATGCAAGGTTTCATCTCAATAGAAAGCCAAATACAGATTTTCGATTTTTTCAGGTACACCCGCCGCCCCGAGAGATCTGAAATTTTTTATTTTCTTCAAACGAGACTTAGACTCGAAACTGCGACTGGATTTGTAATCAGCACCTCGAAATTATCCGAAATGCGAGGTTTCATCTCAATAGAAAGCCAAATACAGATTTTCGATTTTTTTAAGTACACCAGCCGCCCCGAGAGATCTGAAATTTTTTATTTTCTTCAAACGAGACTTAGACTCGAAACTGCGACTAGATTTGTAATCAGCACCTCGAAATTATCCGAAATGCGAGGTTTCATCTTCAGAGAAAGGCAAATAAAGATTTTCGATTTTTTTAGGTACACCCGCCGCCCCGAGAGATCTGAAATTTTTTATTTTCGTCAAACGAAGCTAAGACTCAAAACTGCGACTGTATTTGTAATCAGCACCTCGAAATTTTCCGAAATGCGACGTTTCATCTCAATAGAAAGCCAAATACAGATTTTCGATTTTTTTAGGTACACCCGCCGCCCCGAAAGATCTGAAATTCTTTATTTTCGTCAAACGAGACTGAGACTTGAAACTGCGACTGGATTTGTAGTCAGCGCCTCGAAATTATCCGAAATGCGAGGTTTCATCTCAATAGAAAGTCAAATACAGATTTTCGATTTTTTTAGGTACACCCGCCGCCCCGAAAGATCTGAAATTCTTTATTTTCGTCAAACGAGACTGAGACTTGAAACTGCGACTGGATTTGTAGTCAGCGCCTCGAAATTATCCGAAATGCGAGGTTTCATCTCAATAGAAAGTCAAATACAGATTTTCGATTTTTTTAGGTACACCCGCCGCCCCGAAAGATCTGAAATTCTTTATTTTCGTCAAACGAGACTGAGACTTGAAACTGCGACTGGATTTGTAGTCAGCGCCTCGAAATTATCCGAAATGCGAGGTTTCATCTCAATAAAAAGCCAAATAAGGATTTTCGATTTTTTTAGGTACACCCGCCGGCCCGCGAGATCTGAAATTTTTTATTTTTGTCAAACGCGACTTAGACTCGAAACTGCAACTGGATTTGTAATCAGCACCTCGAAATTATCCGAAATGCGAGGTTTCATCTCAATAGAAAGTCAAATACAGATTTTCGATTTTTTTAGGTACACCCGCCGCCCCGAGAGATCTGAAATTTTTTATTTTTGTCAAACGCGACTTAGACTCGAAACTGCAACTGGATTTGTAATCAGCACCTCGAAATTATCCGAAATGCGAGGTTTCATCTCAATAGAAAGCCAAATACAGATTTTCGATTTTTTTAGGTACACCAGCCGCCCCGAGAGATCTGAAATTTTTTATTTTCTTCAAACGAGACTTAGACTCGAAACTGCGACTAGATTTGTAATCAGCACCTCGAAATTATCCGAAATGCGAGGTTTCATCTTCAGAGAAAGGCAAATAAAGATTTTCGATTTTTTTAGGTACACCCGCCGCCCCGAGAGATCTGAAATTTTTTATTTTCGTCAAACGAAGCTAAGACTCAAAACTGCGACTGTATTTGTAATCAGCACCTCGAAATTTTCCGAAATGCGACGTTTCATCTCAATAGAAAGCCAAATACAGATTTTCGATTTTTTTAGGTACACCCGCCGCCCCGAGAGATCTGAAATTTTTTATTTTTGTCAAACGCGACTTAGACTCGAAACTGCAACTGGATTTGTAATCAGCACCTCGAAATTATCCGAAATGCGAGGTTTCATCTCAATAGAAAGTCAAATACAGATTTTCGATTTTTTTAGGTACACCCGCCGCCCCGAGAGATCTGAAATTTTTTATTTTTGTCAAACGCGACTTAGACTCGAAACTGCAACTGGATTTGTAATCAGCACCTCGAAATTATCCGAAATGCGAGGTTTCATCTCAATAGAAAGCCAAATACAGATTTTCGATTTTTTTAGGTACACCCGCCGCCCCGAGAGATCTGAAATTTTTTATTTTCGTCAAACGAAGCTAAGACTCAAAACTGCGACTGTATTTGTAATCAGCACCTCGAAATTTTCCGAAATGCGACGTTTCATCTCAATAGAAAGCCAAATACAGATTTTCGATTTTTTTAGGTACACCCGCCGCCCCGAGAGATCTGAAATTTTTTATTTTTGTCAAACGCGACTTAGACTCGAAACTGCAACTGGATTTGTAATCAGCACCTCGAAATTATCCGAAATGCGAGGTTTCATCTCAATAGAAAGCCAAATACAGATTTTCGATTTTTTTAGGTACACCAGCCGCCCCGAGAGATCTGAAATTTTTTATTTTCTTCAAACGAGACTTAGACTCGAAACTGCGACTAGATTTGTAATCAGCACCTCGAAATTATCCGAAATGCGAGGTTTCATCTTCAGAGAAAGGCAAATAAAGATTTTCGATTTTTTTAGGTACACCCGCCGCCCCGAGAGATCTGAAATTTTTTATTTTCGTCAAACGAAGCTAAGACTCAAAACTGCGACTGTATTTGTAATCAGCACCTCGAAATTTTCCGAAATGCGACGTTTCATCTCAATAGAAAGCCAAATACAGATTTTCGATTTTTTTAGGTACACCCGCCGCCCCGAGAGATCTGAAATTTTTTATTTTTGTCAAACGCGACTTAGACTCGAAACTGCAACTGGATTTGTAATCAGCACCTCGAAATTATCCGAAATGCGAGGTTTCATCTCAATAGAAAGTCAAATACAGATTTTCGATTTTTTTAGGTACACCCGCCGCCCCGAAAGATCTGAAATTCTTTATTTTCGTCAAACGAGACTGAGACTTGAAACTGCGACTGGATTTGTAGTCAGCGCCTCGAAATTATCCGAAATGCGAGGTTTCATCTCAATAAAAAGCCAAATAAGGATTTTCGATTTTTTTAGGTACACCCGCCGGCCCGCGAGATCTGAAATTTTTTATTTTTATCAAACGAAGCTTAGACTCAAAAATGTGCCTGGATTTGTAATTAGCACCTCGAAGTTATCCGAAATGCGACGTTTCATCTCAATAGAGAGCCAAATAAAGATTTTCGATTTTTTTAGGTACACCCGCCGCCCCGAGAGATTTGAATTTTTTATTTTTGTCAAACGAAGCTTAGACTCAAAACTTCGACTGGATTTGTAATCAGCACCTCGAAGTTATCCGAAATGCGACGTTTCATCTCAATAGAAAGCCAAATAAAGGTTTTCGATTTTTTAGGTACACCCGCCGCCCCGAGAGATCTGAAATTTTTTATTTTTGTCAAACGAAGCTTAGACTCAAAACTGCGACTGGATTTGTAATCAGCACCTCGAAGTTATCCGAAGTGCGACGTTTCATCTCAATAGAAAGCCAAATACAGATTTTCGATTTTTTTAGGTACACCCGCCGCCCCGAGAGATCTGAAATTTTTTATTTTTGTCAAACGAAGCTTAGACTCAAAACTTCGACTGGATTTGTAATCAGCACCTCGAAGTTATCCGAAATGCGACGTTTCATCTCAATAGAAAGCCAAATAAAGGTTTTCGATTTTTTAGGTACACCCGCCGCCCCGAGAGATCTGAAATTTTTTATTTTTGTCAAACGAAGCTTAGACTCAAAACTGCGACTGGATTTGTAATCAGCACCTCGAAGTTATCCGAAATGCGACGTTTCATCTCAATAGAAAGCCAAATACAGATTTTCGATTTTTTTAGGTACACCCGCCGCCCCGAGAGATCTGAAATTTTTTATTTTTGTCAAACGAGACTGAGGTTCGAAACTTCGACTGGATTTGTAATCAGCACCTCGAAGTTATCCGAAATGCGACGTTTCATCTCAATAGAAAGCCAAATAAAGGTTTTCGATTTTTTAGGTACACCCGCCGCCCCGAGAGATCTGAAATTTTTTATTTTTGTCAAACGAAGCTTAGACTCAAAACTGCGACTGGATTTGTAATCAGCACCTCGAAGTTATCCGAAATGCGACGTTTCATTTCAATAGAAAGCCAAATACAGATTTTCGATTTTTTTAGGTACACCCGCCGCACCGAGAGATCTGAAATTTTTTATTTTTGTCAAACGAAGCTTAGACTCAAAACTTCGACTGGATTTGTAATCAGCACCTCGAAGTTATCCGAAATGCGACGTTTCATCTCAATAGAAAGCCAAATAAAGGTTTTCGATTTTTTAGGTACACCCGCCGCCCCGAGAGATCTGAAATTTTTTATTTTTGTCAAACGAAGCTTAGACTCAAAACTGCGACTGGATTTGTAATCAGCACCTCGAATTTATCCGAAATGCGACGTTTCATCTCAATAGAAAGCCAAATAAAGGTTTTCGATTTTTTTAGGTAAGTAACAAATTTTAAGATACTAGACGCATATGAAACCTTGGAAATTACACAGAAGTCAGATAAATTGACGAATAGAACAGTCTAGCGTGGCGGAACACTTCTAATCATTTCTAAAGGCCCAGTCAAACAGAGGGCGTTTTAGAACGCGGCGTTAAGGCGTTCTCTAACAATACAACGGAACGCTGTAACTCGCCGTTCCAGAACGCCGGAACACCGCGTTCTTGAATATTCTCTGTTTGACCGAGCCTTGATTTCATCTATGTTTGAATCACTAGACATCTTGACAAAAAATGGCGTAACGCTTTTGCTTAATCCTCAACCCGTCAAACAGGCCTGTTTGGTACAAACAACGGAATGTTGTAACGCGGCGTTAGAGAACGCTGTAACGCCGTGTTCTAGAACGCCCTCTGTTTGATCGGGCCTCAAAGCTTCGGTTTGTGTCTTATCCAGTGGCGGCTGGTGAGGTAGTGCCACAGTGCTATGGGACTACCTTAATTTTCGACAAAAACATATTTATCTATCTCTAAATTTTTTCTTATTCTATGTTAGTTTCCAACGACTTTTCCTGTTTTATATGAAATGGCAATAGTGGCTCAGCGCATAAATGCTTGCACCAGGCAACACGTGGCATCGTCGCAACTCACATGATGAGAGCTGACGACGCGACGAAACGGCGAGATGGCAACAGCCTACCGTGTCGTTTATTACAAGGCACAAACGAAGTGAGAGAAGTCTTATCACAAACGCTTACGAGTGACAGAGAGAACGCTATGCTGGACGTTTGGATAGATTTTAAATACGAAAATCCGAAGTAAATCGTGCCAGGCACATTACCCATATTTTCATTAATGGTTCACTATTTTTGTTTTGTTTCAGCAGTTTCGATTTGTTTATGTTTGATGCTGATGTCGGCTTTTCTCGTTAAAGGTTTGAAATTTAGATCTTATTAGTTTGAGTGAGTTGTGCGCTGTTTTCGGATCGGTATCTGTTTTGTGTTCAATTGAAATATATCATTGGAGCAAAAATGAGCACTAGTAAACTCATTTAGTAATATTCCCTTGGAAGAAAAATTGAAAAACGTACTGGTAGTGGACAGAAATCGCGTTGTTGTAAATTTAATAAAACTATTTATGACTAAAACAAATTGGATAAGTGACTGTGTAGAAGTTAACAAACTGTTTTGCTTTGTGTGTGTTCTATTTGGAAGCGATGACACTTGGGCGAAAAACGGCACAGATGATCTTATTCATATATGGGAGAAAATGAAGACCCATGAAAAATCTAAAGTGCATATGAATAATGTTTTTAGTTTATTGACGCTTGGTAAGTCGAACATAAAGACTCGGTTAAATTCGGTTTATCGTCTAGTTATAAGTACTTTTTTTCAATTTAAATGAAATGAAATGTCGGCTGTCATTCTGGCACTACCTCTCTAAGTTGGCACGAGCCGCCACTGGTCTTACCCACCTACCTTTGATAGAATGCCACCATAGGTTCTTGCAAAATATCGGAGCAGTCAATCTTCCTTCCCTGCCTTATCACTTCAGGGTGTTTCTTCATCATAAGCCACCCCACATGGGAGAAAAAGAACCCTCTCTTCGCGTTGTGCGGGTCAGCGTCAGTTTCACTGAATTTGTGATGCACTCTGTGGTCACGAACCCACTCAAGTAAGGAATTCTGAAAAAAAAGAAAATGGTACCTCATCCAATAACCGGTACTTTTGATGTCATTTTTAAATTTTTTTATCATTATCATTGTTATTTTCTAATACTATCCTAAGTACTACGTACTACAAGTAAAACAAATAAATATCTTGAAATATACAAAAAAAACTAGTGTGACATAGGCAGTATTTTTTGCTCATTACTGTTTTAGGCTTATTTTAAAAATCAACTTTAACTGTTTAGTCCAATGCTCCTTAAAAGCGATTTTTTTTGTTTTTTCATACTGTATTTACTTTCCTGATGCTTCTAATTTAATCATAAAGTTTGATGGTCAAAATGGTGCCTTTGTTTTTTTTAATATCTTGTTCTCCTGAATCTCGTTGATTTTGATTATTACAAATAATAGTAGTAAATACTTAAAAGCTTAAAACCATAACAAAAGGCTTGTACTTTGCCTAAGATCGATTATTTTTGAGATGATGATTCTTAAAACTATTGGAATTTGGTGTGTCGTATTCAAATCAAGTGGGAACATAGTCCAATCCTCCATAATGTACGTACTTTATTCTAACTATAGGTACAATCATTTCTGAAGTACTGATACTGTCAGGTACGATCTATTTAATTACCGTGGATTAAAAGAAATCATGTAAATCTGTATTATTTTGGACAGCGTAAAGTGAACAATTGATATTTTAACGATCCTGAGAATTTGACTACTAGCTACTGTATTGTATGATGGATGTAGTACTTTTTTTATTTATCGTATGGCTCAAAAACATGACAATAGTAAACATAGATTAAAAAAACTATTATAACCTATACTAAAATAAAATATACACAGCTACAAACTAAGATACATAGTCTTTGGTATTTACAGGTTGATGTCCAGTTCTTTTAACCACTTCAGCGCCAACGGTGTGGCTGTGAAGAACTCTTCTCGCGATCCCTGAAACGCACGCAGTTCACAGTCGCTCGTAATATGGTTTATAGTTTGGCGGGGCGCGCCACAGTCACATAAGGGAGATTGCACATAGCCCCACTTGTAAAGGGAGTCGGCACATCTGCCGTGGCCTGTTCGGACTCTATTGAGTTTTACCCACTCTTTCCGGGGTAGTTCTGATCCTGAAAGTAAGGCTGCCCCATAAATGCGCATCGTGAGTGGTGTTCTGCAAAAGCTTTCCACTGGGAGCGCCATTGGTTTAAGGAGTCGAAGTTATTGGTTTTAAGCCCTTCTGCATCCCTTATTACTGGTTGTCTGTTTATCTGCAACAAGGGTATTGCTCGGTGGATGGGCAGATTGTTGTTGCTCGTAATCTTGTTATACTCCCTTAGAAGGGCGTCAGTCCTTCGGAGCTGCGGTGGGGCTATTCCAGAGAGTACAGGCAGCCACTGAGTTGGGGTTGTCTTAACTGCGCCTGTAGTCTGGTATGATGACTGTTAATCCAGACAGGCGCACAGTACTCAGCACATGGATAGACAAGAGCTAGCGCACTGATTCGTTGAGTTGGAACCGTGGCACCCCACGTCGTTCCACACAGCTTTTGGGTAATGTTGTTGCGTGTTTTCAGTTTTCCTGCAGTGTTTGCGAGGTGTTTCTTGTAGCAGAGGGTGCGATCTAACGTTACTCCAAGATATTTTGGGAAATGGTTATGATTCAGGGGTTCGCCTGCATGGATATAGTACTAACAATACTTGAGCATCAGCGAGTATTTTGAGGGACATTTTCGGTATGTGAACACTTTCAGTGTGCTGACCAAGGCTCAAATCAAGGTTTGGACCCTTGAACCCTTGATGATGAAAATACACTCGTAACTATCAGAAAATTCTGCTCTGTATAGCAGCAACGATCGCTCTGACCACCTCCATAAACGTGAACTCGAGAATGGCAGAGTTCAAATTTCAACATCGAGATGTAAAAAGCATCCTCCAAAAACTAAACACGAAGTAAGCTACTGGTCCTGACCAAATTCCAAACATTGTCCTTGAACGCTGTGCCGCTGAGCCTGCACCTATTCTTTGCAAGCTCTTCAAGCTATCGTGGTAAAAAAGCGATTCCACCAACTATAGACCTGTGGCCCTCCTCAGCATCACGTCTAAGGTTGTGGAGACTGTCATTAACACACAGCTCCTGAAATACCTGGACAACAATAGCATCATAAACGATCGCCAGTATGGCTTCCGTAAGCATAGATCTACGGGTGACCTCCTGGCCTACATCACTCACTTTTGGAACAGAGCAATTGAAAATGATGGCAAATCCCGTGTTGTTGCATTTGACATAACGAAAACATTCGATGGGGTGTGGCATGAAGGACTTCTGGCCAAGCTTGCTGCTTATGGACTACCACCTGGCCTGCGTCAGTGGCTAAACAGCTCATCAGATGTATTTTCAATAAACGCCTGTGTTCCTCAGGGATTTGACTTATCCCCTATACTGTTTCTGCTGTACATCAAATCCGAATTGGACGTCAGGAATCACGTTATGATCCGACGAAAAATTCTCAAGGTGACGGAGAATCACTTTCTCGGCGAGCTTTGAAGGTGCTGACAGCAAACTAATGGGACGATAATCCTGGGGAAATATCGAACCCGATTTCTTTGGGATCATAATGACCTCGGCAACCTTCCAAGCCTTGGGGAAGTATTGAGTCCTGAGCATAGCGTTAATTACTGCCACCAGATATGTCACGGCTTTTGGCGAGAGTAGCTTCAACGCCTTGTTAGTGATTTGATCCTTTCCAGGTGCTTTCCGTACCTTGAGGTAAAGATTAATATGGCTGAAAAGTTCTGCTGGTGTGCAGTGAGGAATCATTGGTGATTCCTCTGTTGTGTTATGCAGAGCTTCTGTGGAGGAATCTTCCGAAGAAGTATCTTCGAAAGAGGATCCACCAACAGAAGCATTGTCACCGTCTCCACCATTGGCCCTGGAGTACCTCCTGACAGATCTTACAATTTGTCGCTCCTCATCGAGGTCATTATCAAGATCATAATTGGGTGAGAACTGATTTTCCATAGCATCAGCAAAAACCTCCACCTTATCACCAGTCGTAAAGGCCATGCCTCTAGGACCATGAATATGACTTTCCATAGGGGGGCACTTGAGTCAAGCACTCCCATCAGAAACTCATTCCATTGCTCGTTGCGCAAATCGTGGAGTGCGTTTCTCACTTCATGGACAAGATTCATCGCTCTACGGATGTCATCAGGATGAGTCCTGGCACGACTACGTCGTCAGTGTTGCTGAAACGACATCCCAGAAGCTTGGAGTTTTGTTCCGCTGTAGGAAGCTATATACACCAGAGCAACTACTACTGACATTAACCAGAACAGAGCAATTACACTAACCTCACAAAGGACCTTCACAGCCTGGGACATCGACCTGTCCTTGTTTTGAAGATTCTATCACGAGTGGGCTCTCCCAGATAATAACACCAAAAGCCGTCCGAACGAGGAACACTAGAGAGGCTCTGCGAGCTCATCCTTACCAGGTCGAGGTCCCTACTTCCCGAACCAGTCTCCTCCAGCATTTCTTTCTTTGGAGAACTTCGACGCTGTGGAATGAGCTGCCGGGGATTGTTTACCGACGGCTACAACCTGCAGCATTTCAAATCTAACGTGCACCGACACTTATCCGCTCGCAGCGCTTCTACAGCGCCATAGGCTTTCAGCCTCTGCGGGAGGCTGATCATAAAAAAACATAGTATTTTTCAAATCGAGAGTATCTTTTTGTATATACAGACATCAGTCACAACTAAGTGGTGTACTAAACAATGCCTTCTTAAAGTCATTGGGTCTATGAAAAAAATATCTGCGACCAAAGTCAAGAATGAATACTTGGTTCATCCATCACAACACCGAATTGCTTTTTGCTTTATAAACAGTTATAAACCCAAGAAAAGAAAGATAAAAGGAAATACATAATATGTGCGTATATATATCAGTAATGTAAATTTATTTCTTATAAGATTAGTTGTGTAGATGTATAATTAGGAAAAGTAAATGTTGTCAATGTTGAGTTTCAGTTCCATAGTTCGTTGGAAATGATCTGGCCAGTTGGTCTCCGACCAAAGTCATTAACAGAACAAAAAAAAAGTTATAAAAAAATAAAAATCGAATTGAACTGTCAAAAATAAACGAGTGGCACCTCCATAATGATAACGAGTTATTTTTTGCTTTATAAACAGTTATAAAACAATAAAAATCGAATTGAACTGGAATTACATACCTGTCCTGCAACGCTGTAGCATACAAGAAGTATAGCTTGAAGAGGAAGTTTAGCCTTGTAGGCCCTGTGCGTCCATAACCTGTGTGCACCGGCTGTTATTCCAAAACCTGAGACTCCACCCATCCAAACAGCTTAAAAATATATTCAAAGTCTTACAAACTCCAGTTGACAGCAGAATCTCAACAAGCATTTTTTTAATATAAAAATTTGTTCAGTCTACTTTTACTTCTCACACCGATAGGTGAGGGGAGTAATGTGATCGCGAAAATTTTCGATTTTGAGATAATACGCTTTTTGGGCGTTTTATGATGTCTACATAACGAAAATCCACGTCACTTATTTCCGTCAATCTGTCTGTCTGTCTGTCTGTCTGCCTGTCGGTCTGTCTGTCTGTATGTCCGTCGCTTCTTTCTAGTCTCGTAATCTCAGCAACCGCTGCATGGATAGTGATGAAATTTGGGCAGCGATATGCTGTGGGGTCGTAGTAGGTAATGCTCCTATAATTTTGAAAATCGGTGCATGGGCGGGGAGTGATTAGCAAAAAACCAAAAAAATTAAATGTTGCTTAAACTTCGTTTATAGGAATTATTATGTGATCATTGTAACATTGTACAAAAATGAATGTAAGAGTAAGTGGCCCCACAAAATTAACCTGCTATAGTTAAAATACCACAGTTAAGCGTTGAAACTATGGTTCGACCGGGCAGAGAATGCGAGAGACGGATGAGGCGGAAAGAGAGGGGGGGCTAACAGTCGGGCAAGCGACTGACTCCAGCCATCCAGCTCACGACAGCCTACGGCGTTGCCGGAGGTAGCAGAATATCTCAAATACTTTACAATCCTTTTCTTGTTCCGAAATATTTATACTGTTCTTGGATGGGATTCTGTTCGGTCCTTCTTACTGGAGATGCACAATAAGCCGATAACTATTAGGGAAACTGAAACTAACCTCCTCACTATCAAAAAAAAGACATTGACAAGAGGAAAAAATGCTTTTAAGTACTACATTTATTTTACTAATTTATTTATTGATTTTTGTTTGATCAATAACGTTCATGCTTTAACTACTGAATGAGTTGCTCTGACGTACATAGTCGACTTACTTGACGGTATTTTCTAAATGACGGGTTTCCAGCATGTGCTTAACACGTTTAATGTAGTTTCTATACCTCTATTTTATTTATTAGTTGATAAAACTACTTGCGTAAGCCATGTTAAATTGGTAGTTATAAAAAACGGAGTCATGTAAATTGACTGTGGACTTCCAATGCGTTTCCAAAACACTAACAATGTATTCCTCATCCTCATCCAAAAACAGTCTTAAGATTGCATCAAAAACATCTGCAAGCTCAGGGGTTTTTTAAAAATGAAGTCAAGTTGATTGACTCAGTACTACCGACTAAGAGAATCTGGGAGAAACTGGGAAAATCTAGGAGAATCCAAAGAAATCCGAGAGAATTCGAGACAATTCGAGAGAATCCAAGAGAATCTAAGAGAGTCTAAGAGAGTCTAAGAGAATCTAAGAGAATCTAAGAGAATCCAAGAGAAACAGAATCTAATAGAATCTAAGAGAATCTAAGAGAGTCTAAGAGAATCTAGGAGAATATAAGAGAATCGAAGGGAATTTAAGAGAATCTAAGAGAATCTAAGATAGTCCAAGAGAATCTAAGAGAATCCAAGAGAGTCAAAGAGAATCTAAGAGAATCCAAGAGAAACAGAACCTAATAGGGTCTAAGAGAATCTAAGGGCGTCTAAGAGAACCTAGGAGAATATAAAAGAATCTAAGAGAATTTAAGAGAATCTAAGAGAATCCAAGAGAAACAGAATCTAATAGGGTCTAAGAGAATCTAAGAGAATTTTGGAGAATCCAAGAGAATCTAAGAGAATCTCGGAGAATCCAAGAGAATCGGAGAGAATTTGAGAGATTCCGAGATAATTCGAGAAAATTCGAGAGAATCCAAGAAAATCCGAGAGAATCCAAGAGAATCCAAGAGAATCCAAGAGAATCCAACAGTATCTAAGAGAATCTAACAATGTATTCCTCAACCAAAAGCAGCCTCAAGATTGCACCAAAAATATTAGCAAGGTCAGGGGGTAGGAAAAAATGAAGTCAAGTTGATTGACTCAGTACTTCCCACACGTTACGGTGATGCCATTTTATGATTCTCCACAACACAAAAGTTCTCGCAAATAATAAGTAGTAGTAGTAAGTAGGATGGGGTCTCAGATAGGGTGGTTGGGGAACACCAGGACACTTTTCATAGCCCTTTAAAGATTGATACTACTGATAATATAACTTGTTTCTAAATATCGGAAAATCGGCATATGATTAGGACATCAGTAGAAGATTGCAGAATACAAACTGTGTCGTCCTAGTTCATACGCAAGAAACTAGTTACGGAGAGACTTTGTGTTGGATGTTTTTTTGCACGGGGACCTCTGACTATAGCTTCATGCTATGGGCAAGTAATAAACTGGTAATGTGTGGGAAGTACTCAGTCAATCAACTTGACTCCATATTTTTGATTACTAATCCACTGGACGAAGATAGGTTATATGGTTAAATTTTTTTGCGATTACAATACTTACTTCTGCTATTGATAGCTTCATCTTCAATACTTACTGTAAATAAATATAGCTGGAGTGCGTATATACAAGAAGTACTGTATCAGAGCATACACCCCCACCACATGCCATACGAAAATAAAAATGATATTCGTCCATATCAATTGAGTTTCAAACTCCCAAATCAAAAATTTATACTTTGTCCTACCGACTAATAAATCGTCACCCTTTTCTTTGGGCTTTTTGATCTTTTTGACAGTTCTAGTTTCGGTGATAGTAGCACTACTCATCGCGCTGAGATTTGAGCTTTAGCTGAGGTTCTGAAATAATTTATAAAAAACAATATTCGAGAAAAACTCACGCGAAGTCGATTTAGCCTCGTTTATTTGTGCAGATAAAATGGGAAATGATTGGCAGTTGACCGTTTTAGCATGACTATAGTTTCTACTTGAATAGTCCAGGTGTTGTGTCTGAACGTGATATCATGAATCCACGAGCTTATGGTTGTTTTCTTACAATCATGGCAGCAAAATTGCTTAGTGTGAATTCTGCCATAGAAAAAACTACTAAGAGAATCTGAGGCAATCTAAGAGAAACTAAGAGAATCTAAGGAAATCTAAGAGAATCTGAGTAGGTAAATCTAATAAAATCCAAGACAGTCTAAGAGCATGTAAGAAAATATAAGAGAAACTAAGAGAGTAAGAGAATCTAAGAGAATCTAAGAAAATCTAAAAGAATTTCAGAGAATCTAAGAGAGTCTAAGAGAATGTAAGCAAATCTAAGAGAATCTAAGAGAGTCTAAGAGAATCTAACAGAGTCTAAGAGAATCTAAGAGACTCTAAGAAAGTCTAAGAGAATCTAAGAGTCTAAGAGAGTCTAAGAGAATCTAAGACACTCTAAGAGAGTAAGAGACTCTGAGAGAATCTAAGGGAGTCTGAGGGAATCTAAGGGAAGAATCTAAGAGAATCTAAGAGAGTCTGAGAGAATCCAAGGGAAATTAACAGAATCTAAGAGAATTTAAGAGAATCTAAGAGAATCTAAGAGGATCTTAGAGTATCTAACAGAATCTAAGAGAGTCTAAGAGAATCTAAGAAAGTCTAAGAGAATCTAAGAGAGTCTAAGAGAATCTAAGAGAGTCTAAGAGAATCTAAGATAATCTAAGAGAATCCAAGAGAATCTAAGAGAATCTAAGAGAATCTAAGAGAATCTGAGAGAATCTAAGGGAATCTAAGAGGATCTGAGAGAATCTAAGGGAATCTAAGAGGATCTAAGAGACTCTAAGAGAAAGAGAATCTAACAGTGTTTAAGAGGATCTAAAAGGATCTGGAAGAATCTAACAGAATCTAAGAGAATCCAAGAGAATCCAAGAGAATCTAAGAGAATCTGAGAGAATCTAAGAGAATCTAAGAGGATCTAAGAGACTCTAAGAGAAAGAGAATCTAAGAGAATTTAAGAGGATCTAAAAGAATCTGGAAAATCCAAGAGAATCTAGGAGAATCCAAGGGAATCCGAGAGAAATCGAGAGAATCCAAGATAATCCGAGAGAATCCAAGAGTAGCTAAGAGAATCTAAGGGGATCTAAGAGAATCCAAGAGAATATAAGTAAAGGGAAGAGAATCCAATAGAATCTAAAAGAATCTGAGAGGATCCAAGAGAATCTAAGAGAATCAAGCTACGAGAATATAAGAGAATACAAGAGAATTCAAGAAAATCTCAGAAGAACCAAGAGAATCCAGAATAGTTCAAGAGAATACATGAGACTCCAAGTGATTCCGAGAGAATCTAAGAGATAAAAGATTCCAAGAGAATCTAAAGGAATAAAAGAAACTCTCAAGAAAATTTAGGAATTGCTATAGGTGTTATTTTGCCTCAAACATTTTTAAATTTGGAAAGTACAAAGGTAGCTTTAGTAAACTGTTCGGTTCAACTAATGTTGTTTTATTTTGAGCTACGACTCAAAAAAGCAACTATAGGTTAGGTTTGAGAAATCATATTGGGCCTAGCTTAGTTTCAAAATTGGCACTACTTCTCTTGTACTGAATTAAATAGAAAATCTACTTGTTTACAAGCTGATTACCCTCTGAGTCACCACTTTGCTTTCAGACAATGATAACCCGTCAGCCCATAATGTCATAATGACACGTTTACCACCAGTACTAAGAACTAACACTCATGGGGCGATCCAGTACATTAGCACGAACCCTGAAAGATACCTTAACATGCACGTTTCCAATCAGACAGTTGACAATTTCTGAAAATGCTAATTTGTCATGGCGTTCCACCCAAAAGATGTGATTACCGAAGAAGAAAAGTGAATCACGTGAGCTGTGGAAAACTACATTTTAGAAGGCTGGTAAAGTGATGCACCTGATTTTTTTTTTCACGCTTTCATTTGTCTGTTAGGTTTTAACATGCTTTTATTAGCTTTAAAACATTTCGGAGCACCTTAGTTCTCATAACAGACCGGAAAAATCAAAAAACCTTATTTGGCTTTCTATTTCGGAACACCCTAGCTTTCCAGCGAAAAAATCGAAAATTCTTTTTTTTTTGCTTTTCTAATGAGACGAAACCCCGTTTTCCTGGATCATTTGAGGACGCTAATCACAGATCTGGCAGATGTTTTGAGTTTCAGTCTCGTTTGGCAAAAATGAAAAATTTCGGAGCACCCTGGTTTTCAGGTCCAGCGAAAAAAATCGAAAATCCTTATTTGGCTTTCTAATAAGGCGAAACCCCGTATTTCTGGATACTATGAGGACGCTAATCACAAATCCGGCAGATGTTTTGAGTTTCAGTTTCGTTTGGCAAAAATGAAAGTTTCGGAGCGCCCTGGTTTCAAAATCCAGCGAAAAAAATCGAAAATCCTTATTTGGCTTTCTAATAAGGCGAAACCTCGTTTTTCTGGATACTTTGAGGACGCTAATTACAAATCCGGCAGATGTTTTGAGTTTCAGTCTCGTTTGGCAAAAATGAAAAATTTCGGAGCACCCTGGTTTCAAAGTCCAGCGAAAAAAATCGAAAATCCTTATTTGGCTTTCTAATAAGGCGAAACCTCGTTTTTCTGGATAATTTGAGGACGCTAATCACAAATCCGGCAGATGTTTTGAGCTTCAGTCTCGTTTGGCAAAAATGAAAAATTTCGGAGCACCCTGGTTTCAAAGTCCAGCGAAAAAAATCGAAAATCCTTATTTGGCTTTCTAATAAGGCGAAACCTCGTTTTTCTGGATAATTTGAGGACGCTAATCACAAATCCGGCAGATGTTTTGAGTTTCAGTCTCGTTTGGCAAAAATGAAAAATTTCGGAGCACCCTGGTTTCAAAGTCCAGCGAAAAAAATCGAAAATCCTTATTTGGCTTTCTAATAAGGCGAAACCTCGTTTTTCTGGATACTTTGAGGACGCTAATTACAAATCCGGCAGATGTTTTGAGTTTCAGTCTCGTTTGGCAAAAATGAAAAATTTCGGAGCACCCTGGTTTCAAAGTCCAGCGAAAAAAATCGAAAATCCTTATTTGGCTTTCTAATAAGGCGAAACCTCGTTTTTCTGGATAATTTGAGGACGCTAATCACAAATCCGGCAGATGTTTTGAGCTTCAGTCTCGTTTGGCAAAAATGAAAAATTTCGGAGCACCCTGGTTTCAAAGTCCAGCGAAAAAAATCGAAAATCCTTATTTGGCTTTCTAATAAGGCGAAACCTCGTTTTTCTGGATAATTTGAGGACGCTAATCACAAATCCGGCAGACGTTTTGAGTTTCAGTCTCGTTTGGCAAAAATGAAAAATTTCGGAGCACCCTGGTTTTCAGGTCCAGCGAAAAAAATCGAAAATCCTTATTTGGCTTTCTAATAAGGCGAAACCTCGTTTTTCTGGATAATTTGAGGACGCTAATCACAAATCCGGCAGATGTTTTGAGTTTCAGTCTCGTTTGGCAAAAATGAAAAATTTCGGAGCACCCTGGTTTTCAAGTCCAGTGAAAAAAATCGAAAATCCTTATCTGGCTTTCTAATAAGGCGAAACCTCGTTTTTCTGGATACTTTGAGGACGCTAATCACAAATCCGGCAGATGTTTTGAGTTTCAGTCTCGTTTGGCAAAAATGAAAAATTTCGGAGCACCCTGGTTTTCAGGTCCAGCGAAAAAAATCGAAAATCCTTATTTGGCTTTCTAATAAGGCGAAACCTCGTTTTTCTGGATAATTTGAGGACGCTAATCACAAATCCGGCAGATGTTTTGAGTTTCAGTCTCGTTTGGCAAAAATGAAAAATTTCGGAGCACCCTGGTTTTCAAGTCCAGTGAAAAAAATCGAAAATCCTTATCTGGCTTTCTAATAAGGCGAAACCTCGTTTTTCTGGATACTTTGAGGACGCTAATCACAAATCCGGCAGATGTTTTGAGTTTCAGTCTCGTTTGGCAAAAATGAAAAATTTCGGAGCACCCTGGTTTTCAGGTCCAGCGAAAAAAATCGAAAATCCTTATTTGGCTTTCTAATAAGGCGAAACCCCGTATTTCTGGATACTATGAGGACGCTAATCACAAATCCGGCAGATGTTTTGAGTTTCAGTTTCGTTTGGCAAAAATGAAAGTTTCGGAGCACCCTGGTTTTCAAGTCCAGTGAAAAAAATCGAAAATCCTTATTTGGCTTTCTAATAAGGCGAAACCTCGTTTTTCTGGATACTTTGAGGACGCTAATTACAAATCCGGCAGATGTTTTGAGTTTCAGTCTCGTTTGGCAAAAATGAAAAATTTCGGAGCACCCTGGTTTCAAAGTCCAGCGAAAAAAGTCGAAAATCCTTATTTGGCTTTCTAATAAGGCGAAACCTCGTTTTTCTGGATAATTTGAGGACGCTAATCACAAATCCGGCAGATGTTTTGAGCTTCAGTCTCGTTTGGCAAAAATGAAAAATTTCGGAGCACCCTGGTTTCAAAGTCCAGCGAAAAAAATCGAAAATCCTTATTTGGCTTTCTAATAAGGCGAAACCTCGTTTTTCTGGATAATTTGAGGACGCTAATCACAAATCCGGCAGATGTTTTGAGTTTCAGTCTCGTTTGGCAAAAATGAAAAATTTCGGAGCACCCTGGTTTTCAAGTCCAGTGAAAAAAATCGAAAATCCTTATCTGGCTTTCTAATAAGGCGAAACCTCGTTTTTCTGGATACTTTGAGGACGCTAATCACAAAGCCGGCAGATGTTTTGAGTTTCAGTCTCGTTTGGCAAAAATGAAAAATTTCGGAGCACCCTGGTTTCAAAATCCAGCGAAAAAAATCGAAAATCCTTATTTGGCTTTCTAATAAGGCGAAACCTCGTTTTTCTGGATAATTTGAGGACGCTAATCACAAATCCGGCAGATGTTTTGAGCTTCAGTCTCGTTTGGCAAAAATGAAAAATTTCGGAGCACCCTGGTTTCAAAGTCCAGCGAAGAAAATCGAAAATCCTTATTTGGCTTTCTAATAAGGCGAAACCTCGTTTTTCTGGATAATTTGAGGACGCTAATCACAAATCCGGCAGATGTTTTGAGCTTCAGTCTCGTTTGGCAAAAATGAAAAATTTCGGAGCACCCTGGTTTTCAGGTCCAGCGAAAAAAATCGAAAATCCTTATTTGGCTTTCTAATAAGGCGAAACCTCGTTTTTCTGGATAATTTGAGGACGCTAATCACAAATCCGGCAGATGTTTTGAGTTTCAGTCTCGTTTGGCAAAAATGAAAAATTTCGGAGCACCCTGGTTTTCAGGTCCAGCGAAAAAAATCGAAAATCCTTATCTGGCTTTCTAATAAGGCGAAACCTCGTTTTTCTGGATAATTTGAGGACGCTAATCACAAATCCGGCAGATGTTTTGAGCTTCAGTCTCGTTTGGCAAAAATGAAAAATTTCGGAGCACCCTGGTTTCAAAGTCCAGCGAAGAAAATCGAAAATCCTTATTTGGCTTTCTAATAAGGCGAAACCTCGTTTTTCTGGATAATTTGAGGACGCTAATCACAAATCCGGCAGATGTTTTGAGCTTCAGTCTCGTTTGGCAAAAATGAAAAATTTCGGAGCACCCTGGTTTCAAAGTCCAGCGAAGAAAATCGAAAATCCTTATTTGGCTTTCTAATAAGGCGAAACCTCGTTTTTCTGGATAATTTGAGGACGCTAATCACAAATCCGGCAGATGTTTTGAGCTTCAGTCTCGTTTGGCAAAAATGAAAAATTTCGGAGCACCCTGGTTTTCAGGTCCAGCGAAAAAAATCGAAAATCCTTATTTGGCTTTCTAATAAGGCGAAACCTCGTTTTTCTGGATAATTTGAGGACGCTAATCACAAATCCGGCAGATGTTTTGAGTTTCAGTCTCGTTTGGCAAAAATGAAAAATTTCGGAGCACCCTGGTTTTCAGGTCCAGCGAAAAAAATCGAAAATCCTTATCTGGCTTTCTAATAAGGCGAAACCTCGTTTTTTCTGGATAATTTGAGGACGCTAATCACAAATCCGGCAGATGTTTTGAGCTTCAGTCTCGTTTGGCAAAAATGAAAAATTTCGGAGCACCCTGGTTTCAAAGTCCAGCGAAGAAAATCGAAAATCCTTATTTGGCTTTCTAATAAGGCGAAACCTCGTTTTTCTGGATAATTTGAGGACGCTAATCACAAATCCGGCAGATGTTTTGAGCTTCAGTCTCGTTTGGCAAAAATGAAAAATTTCGGAGCACCCTGGTTTTCAGGTCCAGCGAAAAAAATCGAAAATCCTTATTTGGCTTTCTAATAAGGCGAAACCTCGTTTTTCTGGATAATTTGAGGACGCTAATCACAAATCCGGCAGATGTTTTGAGCTTCAGTCTCGTTTGGAAAAAATGAAAAATTTCGGAGCACCCTGGTTTCAAAGTCCAGCGAAGAAAATCGAAAATCCTTATTTGGCTTTCTAATAAGGCGAAACCTCGTTTTTCTGGATAATTTGAGGACGCTAATCACAAATCCGGCAGATGTTTTGAGCTTCAGTCTCGTTTGGCAAAAATGAAAAATTTCGGAGCACCCTGGTTTTCAGGTCCAGCGAAAAAAATCGAAAATCCTTATTTGGCTTTCTAATAAGGCGAAACCTCGTTTTTCTGGATAATTTGAGGACGCTGATCACAAATCCGGCAGATGTTTTGAGCTTCAGTCTCGTTTGGCAAAAATGAAAAATTTCGGAGCACCCTGGTTTCAAAGTCCAGCGAAGAAAATCGAAAATCCTTATTTGGCTTTCTAATAAGGCGAAACCTCGTTTTTCTGGATAATTTGAGGACGCTAATCACAAATCCGGCAGATGTTTTGAGCTTCAGTCTTGTTTGGCAAAAATGAAAAATTTCGGAGCACCCTGGTTTTCAGGTCCAGCGAAAAAAATCGAAAATCCTTATTTGGCTTTCTAATAAGACGAAACCCTGTTTTCCTGGATAATTTGAGGACGCTAAGCACAAATCCGGCAGATGTTTTGAGTTTCAGTCTCGTTTGGCAAAAATGAAAAATTTCGGAGCACCCTGGTTTTCAGGTTCAGCGAAAAAAATCGAAAATCCTTATTTTGCTTTCTAATAAGACGAAACCCCGTTTTTCTGGATAATTTGAGGATGCTAATCATAGATCTGGCAGATGTTTTGAGCTTCAGTCTCGTTTGGCAAAAATGAAAAATTTCGGAGCACCCTGGTTTTCAAGTCCAGCGAAAAAAATCGAAAATCCTTATTTGACTTTCTAATAAGACGAAACCCCGTTTTTCTGGATAATTTGAGGATGCTAATCATAGATCTGGCAGATGTTTTGAGCTTCAGTCTCGTTTGGCAAAAATGAAAAATTTCGGAGCACCCTGGTTTTCAGGTTCAGCGAAAAAAATCGAAAATCCTTATTTTGCTTTCTAATAAGACGAAACCCCGTTTTTCTGGATAATTTGAGGATGCTAATCATAGATCTGGCAGATGTTTTGAGCTTGAGTCTCGTTTGGCAAAAATGAAAAATTTCGGAGCACCCTGGGTTTCAGGTTCAGCGAAAAAAATCGAAAATCCTTATTTGACTTTCTAATAAGACGAAACCCCGTTTTTCTGGATAATTTGAGGATGCTAATCATAGATCTGGCAGATGTTTTGAGCTTCAGTCTCGTTTGGCAAAAATGAAAAATTTCGGAGCACCCTGGTTTTCAAGTCCAGCGAAAAAAATCGAAAATCCTTATTTGACTTTCTAATAAGACGAAACCCCGTTTCTCTGGATAATTTGAGGACGCTAATCACAGATCTGGCAAATGTTTTGAGCTTCAGTCTCGTTTGGCAAAAATGAAAAGTTTCGGAGCACCCTGGTTTTCAAGTCCAGCGAAAAAAATCGAAAATCCTTATTTGACTTTCTAATAAGACGAAACCCCGTTTTTCTGGATAATTTGAGGATGCTAATCATAGATCTGGCAGATGTTTTGAGCTTCAGTCTCGTTTGGCAAAAATGAAAAATTTCGGAGCACCCTGGTTTTCAGGTTCAGCGAAAAAAATCGAAAATCCTTATTTTGCTTTCTAATAAGACGAAACCCCGTTTTCCTGGATAACTTGAGGACGCTAATCACAGATCTGGCAGATGTTTTGAGTTTCAGTCTCGTTTGGCAAAAATGAAAAATTTCGGAGCACCCTGGTTTTCAAGTCCAGCGAAAAAAATCGAAAGTCCTTATTTGACTTTCTAATAAGACGAAACCCCATTTTTATGGATAATTTGAGGACGCTAATCACAGATCTGGCAGATGTTTTGAGCTTCAGTCTCGTTTGGCAAAAATGAAAAATTTCGGAGCTCCCTGGTTTTCAAGTCCAGCGAAAAAAATCGAAAGTCCTTATTTGACTTTCTAATAAGACGAAATCCCGTTTTTCTGGATAACTTGAGGACGCTAATCACAAATCCGGCAGATATCTTTGAGTTTTAGTCTCGTTTGGTAAAAATGAAAAATTTCGGAGCACCCTGGTTTTCAAGTCCAGCGAAAAAAATCGAAAATCCTTATTTGGATTTCTAATAAGACGAAATCCAGTTATCCTGGATAATTTGAGGACGCTAATCACAAATCCGGCCGTTGTTTTGAGCATTAGCCTCGTTTGGCAAAAATTAATAATTTCTGAGCACCCTGGTTTTCAAGTTCAGCGAAGAAAATCAAAAATCCTTACCTGACTTTCTAATACGACGAAACCCCGTTCTCCTGGATAATTTGAGGACGCTAATCACAAATCCGGCCGTTGTTTTGAGCATTAGCCTCGTTTGGCAAAAATGAAAAATTTCGGAGCAACCTGGTTTTCAAGTCCAGCGAAAAAAATCGAAAATCCTTATTTGGATTTCTAATAAGACGAAATCCAGTTCTCCTGGATAATTTGAGGACGCTAATCACAAATCCGGCCGTTGTTTTGAGCATTAGCCTCGTTTGGCAAGAATGAAAAATTTCTGAGCACCCTGGTTTTCAAGTCCAGCGAAGAAAATCAAAAATCCTTACCTGACTTTCTAATACGACGAAACCCCGTTCTCCTGGATAATTTGAGGACGCTAATCACAAATCCCGCCGTTGTTTTGAGCATTAGCCTCGTTTGGCAAAAATGAATAATTTCTGAGCACCCTGGTTTTCAAGTCCAGCGAAGAAAATCAAAAATCCTTACCTGACTTTCTAATACGACGAAACCCCGTTCTCCTGGATAATTTGAGGACGCTAATCACAAATCCGGCCGTTGTTTTGAGCATTAGCCTCGTTTGGCAAAAATGAATAATTTCTGAGCACCCTGGTTTTCAAGTCCAGCGAAGAAAATCAAAAATCCTTACTTGGCTTTCTAATACGACGAAACCCCGTTCTCCTGGATAATTTGAGGACGCTAATCACAAATCCGGCCGTTGTTTTGAGCATTAGCCTCGTTTGGCAAAAATGAAAAATTTCTGAGCACCCCGGTTTTCAAGTCCAGCGAAGAAAATCAAAAATCCTTACCTGACTTTCTAATACGACGAAACCCCGTTCTCCTGGATAATTTGAGGACGCTAATCACAAATCCCGCCGTTGTTTTGAGCATTAGCCTCGTTTGGCAAAAATGAATAATTTCTGAGCACCCTGGTTTTCAAGTCCAGCGAAGAAAATCAAAAATCCTTACTTGGCTTTCTAATACGACGAAACCCCGTTCTCCTGGATAATTTGAGGACGCTAATCACAAATCCGGCCGTTGTTTTGAGCATTAGCCTCGTTTGGCAAAAATGAATAATTTCTGAGCACCCTGGTTTTCAAGTCCAGCGAAGAAAATCAAAAATCCTTACTTGGCTTTCTAATACGACGAAACCCCGTTCTCCTGGATAATTTGAGGACGCTAATCACAAATCCCGCCGTTGTTTTGAGCATTAGCCTCGTTTGGCAAAAATGAATAATTTCTGAGCACCCTGGTTTTCAAGTCCAGCGAAGAAAATCAAAAATCCTTACCTGACTTTCTAATACGACGAAACCCCGTTCTCCTGGATAATTTGAGGACGCTAATCACAAATCCCGCCGTTGTTTTGAGCATTAGCCTCGTTTGGCAAAAATGAATAATTTCTGAGCACCCTGGTTTTCAAGTCCAGCGAAGAAAATCAAAAATCCTTACTTGGCTTTCTAATACGACGAAACCCCGTTCTCCTGGATAATTTGAGGACGCTAATCACAAATCCGGCCGTTGTTTTGAGCATTAGCCTCGTTTGGCAAGAATGAAAAATTTCTGAGCACCCTGGTTTTCAAGTCCAGCGAAGAAAATCAAAAATCCTTACCTGACTTTCTAATACGACGAAACCCCGTTCTCCTGGATAATTTGAGGACGCTAATCACAAATCCGGCCGTTGTTTTGAGCATTAGCCTCGTTTGGCAAAAATGAAAAATTTCGGAGCAACCTGGTTTTCAAGTCCAGCGAAAAAAATCGAAAATCCTTATTTGGATTTCTAATAAGACGAAATCCAGTTCTCCTGGGTAATTTGAGGACGCTAATCACAAATCCGGCCGTTGTTTTGAGCATTAGCCTCGTTTGGCAAGAATGAAAAATTTCTGAGCACCCTGGTTTTCAAGTCCAGCGAAGAAAATCAAAAATCCTTACCTGACTTTCTAATACGACGAAACCCCGTTCTCCTGGATAATTTGAGGACGCTAATCACAAATCCCGCCGTTGTTTTGAGCATTAGCCTCGTTTGGCAAAAATGAATAATTTCGGAGCACCCTGGTTTTCAAGTCCAGCGAAGAAAATCAAAAATCCTTACCTGACTTTCTAATACGACGAAACCCCGTTCTCCTGGATAATTTGAGGACGCTAATCACAAATCCCGCCGTTGTTTTGAGCATTAGCCTCGTTTGGCAAAAATGAATAATTTCTGAACACCCTGGTTTTCAAGTCCAGCGAAGAAAATCAAAAATCCTTACTTGGCTTTCTAATACGACGAAACCCCGTTCTCCTGGATAATTTGAGGACGCTAATCACAAATCCGGCCGTTGTTTTGAGCATTAGCCTCGTTTGGCAAAAATGAAAAATTTCTGAGCACCCTGGTTTTCAAGTCCAGCGAAGAAAATCAAAAATCCTTACCTGACTTTCTAATACGACGAAACCCCGTTCTCCTGGATAATTTGAGGACGCTAATCACAAATCCGGCAGATGTTTTGAGTTTCAGCCTCGTTTGGCAGAAATGAAAAATTTCGGAGCACCCTGGTTTTCAAGTCCAGCGAAAAAAATCGAAAATCCTTATTTGGCTTTCTAATAAGACGAAATCCCGTTCTCTTGGATAGTTTGAGGACGCTAATCACAAATCCGGCAGATGTTTTGAGTATTAGTCTCGTTTGGCAAAAATGAAAAATTTCGGAGCACCCTGGTTTTCAAGTCCAGCGAAAAAAATCGAAAATCCTTATTTGGCTTTCTAATAAGACGAAATCCCGTTCTCCTGGATAGTTTGAGGACGCTAATCACAAATCCGGCAGATGTTTTGAGTTTCAGCCTCGTTTGGCAGAAATGAAGAATTTCGGAGCACCCTGGTTTTCAAGTCCAGCGAAGAAAATCAAAAATCCTTACTTGGCTTTCTAATACGACGAAACCCCGTTCTCCTGGATAATTTGAGGACGCTAATCACAAATCCGGCCGTTGTTTTGAGCATTAGCCTCGTTTGGCAAAAATGAATAATTTCTGAGCACCCTGGTTTTCAAGTCCAGCGAAAAAAATCAAAAATCCTTACTTGGCTTTCTAATACGACGAAACCCCGTTCTCCTGGATAATTTGAGGACGCTAATCACAAATCCGGCCGTTGTTTTGAGCATTAGCCTCGTTTGGCAAAAATGAAAAATTTCTGAGCACCCTGGTTTTCAAGTCCAGCGAAGAAAATCAAAAATCCTTACCTGACTTTCTAATACGACGAAACCCCGTTCTCCTGGATAATTTGAGGACGCTAATCACAAATCCGGCAGATGTTTTGAGTTTCAGCCTCGTTTGGCAGAAATGAAAAATTTCGGAGCACCCTGGTTTTCAAGTCCAGCGAAAAAAATCGAAAATCCTTATTTGGCTTTCTAATAAGACGAAATCCCGTTCTCCTGGATAGTTTGAGGACGCTAATCACAAATCTGACAGATGTTTTGAGTTTCAGTCTCGTTTGTCAAATGAAAAATTTCGGAGCACCCTGGTTTTCAAGTCCAGCGAAAAAAATCGAAAATCCTTATTTGACTTTCTAATAAGACGAAACCCCGTTTCTCTGGATAATTTGAGGACGCTAATCACAGATCTGGCAGATGTTTTGAGCTTCAGTCTCGTTTGGCAAAAATGAAAAATTTCGGAGCACCCTGGTTTTCAGGTTCAGCGAAAAAAATCGAAAATCCTTATTTGACTTTCTAATAAGACGAAACCCCATTTTTATGGATAATTTGAGGACGCTAATCACAGATCTGGCAGATGTTTTGAGCTTCAGTCTCGTTTGGCAAAAATGAAAAATTTCGGAGCTCCCTGGTTTTCAAGTCCAGCGAAAAAAATCGAAAGTCCTTATTTGACTTTCTAATAAGACGAAATCCCGTTTTTCTGGATAATTTGAGGACGCTAATCACAAATCCGGCAGATATCTTTGAGTTTTAGTCTCGTTTGGTAAAAATGAAAAATTTCGGAGCACCCTGGTTTTCAAGTCCAGCGAAAAAAATCGAAAATCCTTATTTGGATTTCTAATAAGACGAAATCCAGTTATCCTGGATAATTTGAGGACGCTAATCACAAATCCGGCCGTTGTTTTGAGCATTAGCCTCGTTTGGCAAAAATGAATAATTTCTGAGCACCCTGGTTTTCAAGTTCAGCGAAGAAAATCAAAAATCCTTACCTGACTTTCTAATACGACGAAACCCCGTTCTCCTGGATAATTTGAGGACGCTAATCACAAATCCGGCCGTTGTTTTGAGCATTAGCCTCGTTTGGCAAAAATGAAAAATTTCGGAGCAACCTGGTTTTCAAGTCCAGCGAAAAAAATCGAAAATCCTTATTTGGATTTCTAATAAGACGAAATCCAGTTCTCCTGGATAATTTGAGGACGCTAATCACAAATCCGGCCGTTGTTTTGAGCATTAGCCTCGTTTGGCAAGAATGAAAAATTTCTGAGCACCCTGGTTTTCAAGTCCAGCGAAGAAAATCAAAAATCCTTACCTGACTTTCTAATACGACGAAACCCCGTTCTCCTGGATAATTTGAGGACGCTAATCACAAATCCGGCCGTTGTTTTGAGCATTAGCCTCGTTTGGCAAAAATGAATAATTTCTGAGCACCCTGGTTTTCAAGTCCAGCGAAGAAAATCAAAAATCCTTACTTGGCTTTCTAATACGACGAAACCCCGTTCTCCTGGATAATTTGAGGACGCTAATCACAAATCCGGCCGTTGTCTTGAGCATTAGCCTCGTTTGGCAAAAATGAAAAATTTCTGAGCACCCTGGTTTTCAAGTCCAGCGAAGAAAATCAAAAATCCTTACCTGACTTTCTAATACGACGAAACCCCGTTCTCCTGGATAATTTGAGGACGCTAATCACAAATCCGGCCGTTGTTTTGAGCATTAGCCTCGTTTGGCAAAAATGAATAATTTCTGAGCACCCTGGTTTTCAAGTCCAGCGAAGAAAATCAAAAATCCTTACTTGGCTTTCTAATACGACGAAACCCCGTTCTCCTGGATAATTTGAGGACGCTAATCACAAATCCGGCCGTTGTTTTGAGCATTAGCCTCGTTTGGCAAAAATGAAAAATTTCGGAGCAACCTGGTTTTCAAGTCCAGCGAAAAAAATCGAAAATCCTTATTTGGATTTCTAATAAGACGAAATCCAGTTCTCCTGGATAATTTGAGGACGCTAATCACAAATCCGGCCGTTGTTTTGAGCATTAGCCTCGTTTGGCAAGAATGAAAAATTTCTGAGCACCCTGGTTTTCAAGTCCAGCGAAGAAAATCAAAAATCCTTACTTGGCTTTCTAATACGACGAAACCCCGTTCTCCTGGATAATTTGAGGACGCTAATCAAAAATCCCGCCGTTGTTTTGAGCATTAGCCTCGTTTGGCAAAAATGAATAATTTCTGAGCACCCTGGTTTTCAAGTCCAGCGAAGAAAATCAAAAATCCTTACCTGACTTTCTAATACGACGAAACCCCGTTCTCCTGGATAATTTGAGGACGCTAATCACAAATCCCGCCGTTGTTTTGAGCATTAGCCTCGTTTGGCAAAAGTGAATAATTTCTGAGCACCCTGGTTTTCAAGTCCAGCGAAGAAAATCAAAAATCCTTACTTGGCTTTCTAATACGACGAAACCCCGTTCTCCTGGATAATTTGAGGACGCTAATCACAAATCCGGCCGTTGTTTTGAGCATTAGCCTCGTTTGGCAAAAATGAATAATTTCTGAGCACCCTGGTTTTCAAGTCCAGCGAAGAAAATCAAAAATCCTTACTTGGCTTTCTAATACGACGAAACCCCGTTCTCCTGGATAATTTGAGGACGCTAATCAAAAATCCCGCCGTTGTTTTGAGCATTAGCCTCGTTTGGCAAAAATGAATAATTTCTGAGCACCCTGGTTTTCAAGTCCAGCGAAGAAAATCAAAAATCCTTACCTGACTTTCTAATACGACGAAACCCCGTTCTCCTGGATAATTTGAGGACGCTAATCACAAATCCCGCCGTTGTTTTGAGCATTAGCCTCGTTTGGCAAAAGTGAATAATTTCTGAGCACCCTGGTTTTCAAGTCCAGCGAAGAAAATCAAAAATCCTTACTTGGCTTTCTAATACGACGAAACCCCGTTCTCCTGGATAATTTGAGGACGCTAATCACAAATCCGGCCGTTGTTTTGAGCATTAGCCTCGTTTGGCAAGAATGAAAAATTTCTGAGCACCCTGGTTTTCAAGTCCAGCGAAGAAAATCAAAAATCCTTACCTGACTTTCTAATACGACGAAACCCCGTTCTCCTGGATAATTTGAGGACGCTAATCACAAATCCGGCCGTTGTTTTGAGCATTAGCCTCGTTTGGCAAAAATGAAAAATTTCGGAGCAACCTGGTTTTCAAGTCCAGCGAAAAAAATCGAAAATCCTTATTTGGATTTCTAATAAGACGAAATCCAGTTCTCCTGGGTAATTTGAGGACGCTAATCACAAATCCGGCCGTTGTTTTGAGCATTAGCCTCGTTTGGCAAGAATGAAAAATTTCTGAGCACCCTGGTCTTCAAGTCCAGCGAAGAAAATCAAAAATCCTTACCTGATTTTCTAATACGACGAAACCCCGTTCTCCTGGATAATTTGAGGACGCTAATCACAAATCCCGCCGTTGTTTTGAGCATTAGCCTCGTTTGGCAAAAATGAATAATTTCTGAGCACCCTGGTTTTCAAGTCCAGCGAAGAAAATCAAAAATCCTTACCTGACTTTCTAATACGACGAAACCCCGTTCTCCTGGATAATTTGAGGACGCTAATCACAAATCCCGCCGTTGTTTTGAGCATTAGCCTCGTTTGGCAAAAATGAATAATTTCTGAACACCCTGGTTTTCAAGTCCAGCGAAGAAAATCAAAAATCCTTACTTGGCTTTCTAATACGACGAAACCCCGTTCTCCTGGATAATTTGAGGACGCTAATCACAAATCCGGCCGTTGTTTTGAGCATTAGCCTCGTTTGGCAAAAATGAAAAATTTCTGAGCACCCTGGTTTTCAAGTCCAGCGAAGAAAATCAAAAATCCTTACCTGACTTTCTAATACGACGAAACCCCGTTCTCCTGGATAATTTGAGGACGCTAATCACAAATCCGGCAGATGTTTTGAGTTTCAGCCTCGTTTGGCAGAAATGAAAAATTTCGGAGCACCCTGGTTTTCAAGTCCAGCGAAAAAAATCGAAAATCCTTATTTGGCTTTCTAATAAGACGAAATCCCGTTCTCCTGGGTAGTTTGAGGACGCTAATCACAAATCCGGCAGATGTTTTGAGTATTAGTCTCGTTTGGCAAAAATGAAAAATTTCGGAGCACCCTGGTTTTCAAGTCCAGCGAAAAAAATCGAAAATCCTTATTTGGCTTTCTAATAAGACGAAATCCCGTTCTCCTGGATAGTTTGAGGACGCTAATCACAAATCCGGCAGATGTTTTGAGTTTCAGCCTCGTTTGGCAGAAATGAAGAATTTCTGAGCACCCTGGTTTTCAAGTCCAGCGAAGAAAATCAAAAATCCTTACTTGGCTTTCTAATACGACGAAACCCCGTTCTCCTGGATAATTTGAGGACGCTAATCACAAATCCGGCCGTTGTTTTGAGCATTAGCCTCGTTTGGCAAAAATGAATAATTTCTGAGCACCCTGGTTTTCAAGTCCAGCGAAAAAAATCAAAAATCCTTACTTGGCTTTCTAATACGACGAAACCCCGTTCTCCTGGATAATTTGAGGACGCTAATCACAAATCCGGCCGTTGTTTTGAGCATTAGCCTCGTTTGGCAAAAATGAAAAATTTCTGAGCACCCTGGTTTTCAAGTCCAGCGAAGAAAATCAAAAATCCTTACCTGACTTTCTAATACGACGAAACCCCGTTCTCCTGGATAATTTGAGGACGCTAATCACAAATCCGGCAGATGTTTTGAGTTTCAGCCTCGTTTGGCAGAAATGAAAAATTTCGGAGCACCCTGGTTTTCAAGTCCAGCGAAAAAAATCGAAAATCCTTATTTGGCTTTCTAATAAGACGAAATCCCGTTCTCCTGGATAGTTTGAGGACGCTAATCACAAATCTGACAGATGTTTTGAGTTTCAGTCTCGTTTGTCAAATGAAAAATTTCGGAGCACCCTGGTTTTCAAGTCCAGCGAAAAAAATCGAAAATCCTTATTTGGCTTTCTAATAAGACGAAACCCCGTTTTTCTGGATAATTTGAGGACGCTAATCACAAATCCGGCAGATGTTTTGAGTTTCAGTCTCGTTTGGCAGAAATGAAAAATTTCGGAGCACCCTGGTATTCAAGTCCAGCGAAAAAAATCGAAAATCCTTATTTGGCTTTCTAATAAGACAAAACCTCGTTTTCCTGGATAATTTGAGGACGCTAATCACAAATCCGGCCGCTGTTTTGAGCATTAGTCTCGTTTGGCACAAATGAAAAATTTCGGAGCACCCTGGTTTTCAAGTCCAGCAAAAAAAATCGAAAATCCTTATTTGGCTTTCTAATAAGACAAAACCTCGTTTTCCTGGATAATTTGAGGACGCTAATCACAAATCCGGCCGCTGTTTTGAGCATTAGTCTCGTTTGGCAGAAATGAAAAATTTCGGAGCACCCTGGTTTTCAAGTCCAGCAAAAAAAATCAAAAATCCTTATTTGGATTTCTAATAAGACGAAACCCCGTTTTTCTGGATAATTTGAGGACGGCAGATGTTTTGAGTTTCAGTCTGGTTTGGCAAAAATGAAGAATTTCGGAGCACCCTGGTTTTCAAGTCCAGCGAAAAAAATCGAAAATCCTTATTTGACTTTCTAATAAGACGAAACCCCGTTTTCCTGGATAATTTGAGGACGCTAATCACAAATCCGGCAGATGTTTTGAGTATCAGCCTCGTTTGGCAGAAATGAAAAATTTCGGAGCACCCTGGTATTCAAGTCCAGCGAAAAAAATCGAAAATCCTTATTTGGCTTTCTAATAAGACAAAACCTCGTTTTCCTGGATAATTTGAGGACGCTAATCACAAATCCGGCCGCTGTTTTGAGCATTAGTCTCGTTTGGCACAAATGAAAAATTTCGGAGCACCCTGGTTTTCAAGTCCAGCAAAAAAAATCGAAAATCCTTATTTGGCTTTCTAATAAGACAAAACCTCGTTTTCCTGGATAATTTGAGGACGCTAATCACAAATCCGGCCGCTGTTTTGAGCATTAGTCTCGTTTGGCAGAAATGAAAAATTTCGGAGCACCCTGGTTTTCAAGTCCAGCAAAAAAAATCAAAAATCCTTATTTGGATTTCTAATAAGACGAAACCCCGTTTTTCTGGATAATTTGAGGACGGCAGATGTTTTGAGTTTCAGTCTGGTTTGGCAAAAATGAAAAATTTCGGAGCACCCTGGTTTTCAAGTCCAGCAAAAAAAATCAAAAATCCTTATTTGGATTTCTAATAAGACGAAACCCCGTTTTTCTGGATAATTTGAGGACGGCAGATGTTTTGAGTTTCAGTCTGGTTTGGCAAAAATGAAGAATTTCGGAGCACCCTGGTTTTCAAGTCCAGCGAAAAAAATCGAAAATCCTTACTTAGCTTTCTATCAAGATGAAAGCCCGTTTTCCTGGATGATTTGAGGACGCTTATCACAAATCCGGTCGCTGTTTTGAGTTTAAGTCTCGTTTGGCGAAAGTTAAAAATTTCGGTGTACCCTGCTTTTCAGGTTCAGCGAAAAAAATCGAAAACCTCTATTTGGTTTTCCGTCAAGACAAAACCTCGTGTCCTTGATAATTTGAAAGTCCTAATCACAAATCCGGCAGCTTTTTTGAGTTTCAGTTTCGTTTGGCGGAAATGAAAAATTTCGGAGCACCCTGGTTTTCAAGTCCAGCGAAAAAAATGGAAAACCTTTATTTAGCTTTCTGTGATGATTAAGCCTCGTGCCCAGGATAATTCAAGGGCGCTAATTGGTTTTTTAGATTTTGTTGGACATTATTTACATTTTTTTTAGATAGTCCTTTACATCCTACCTGATCTTTTAATTTCTTTAAAATTGATATCTACTAATTTCATGTCAAGAGAATAATTATCAAATCTCGAAGTAGTATAGGCAGACAAATAAAACACAATGTATATAGCAAAATTACATTTATTACTCCACATACTTTATTCCACTTTAGCGTCTTTAATTTTTCCATGGTAACTTCCATCTCCGTAATTCTTGATCATAGTCTTTTTCAGGTCTTCAGATCCAACTTTAAAGTCATACGCCCACCCTATTTTTCCAAATAAATCCAAAAACAGAGTAGTGATGTTCAATGACACTCCCAGTTCCGCTGCTCTGTAGTCCCATGGAAAGGTGTGGTGGTAATTGTGGTACCCTTCTCCCATGGCAAACAAGGAAACACCTGCGTTTTCCACTGGACGAATACGCCTGCAAAAATAAGTTGAAACTAAACATGAGAACAATGGACATGCAAACCAAATAACAGATGGAATATTGCTGAGAAATTTCAAAATTCCCTACAGTGACTCGAGCAATATGTTAAAAAAGATCCTGAAATAAAAACGGAGCGAACACTATCATAGAAATCCAATCCAAGCAACATACAGACAGATCCAGCAGAACATACTACAGGGTGTCCAGTTAGTGTGTAATTCTTCGATATCTCGCAAGGTATACCTGGTAGAAGAAAATGTCAAATACAGAAGTTATTTGGTTACTTAAGACGCATATTCTAAAAATATTTTGAAATACACAGGGTGTTGCGGGAGAGTAAGATAGTGATTAACTTGATTTTTTTATATGGAACTATATTTTTTTATTAAATTTTTCTAGTTTCCATCATCGATCTCTATTCAGCCCTAAAATATTTTTGGGATCGGTTGCGACGTTGCGACGAAGTTATAATTTATTTTATATTAATTCTCGGATTTGAAAGGTCGCAAGTAATACGTCTAAATTGATATACTCCTTTAACTTGTCTCAGTACTATTACACTGCGAGTTACTTGAATGTTAAGTGGATATTATTTTGGATGCTACTAGCAATTTGTATCTACAGGGTGTGTTTGGCAGAATGTTAAATTACGGCAACTTGAAGGTCATTTTACTTCGTTTTTTTAAATGTAACTCCCTGTATTTTTTATTTCAAATGGAAATATCTACTAATACCCTATTTCACCATGTAATATTTTTTTCGCGTTTGCGACGTTGCCAAGTTATGAATTATTTTTCCAAATTTTTAAACAAATATCCCCGATTTTAATTTATTTTAAATAGAATCCTCTGCTTATTTTTATTGCAATGAATTGCGCATGTTGAATTTAGTAGGATCTCACAATTTAAAAATTTTGTTTCTATGAATTACTGAGATACGGCAACACCGGTTTTTCTGTAAACGGTACTGGAACACATAAATATTTTCAAAACTGCCACACCTGGAGAGGTGAAATTGAATAGCTGGGGGTCTTTGACATACAGAATTCAAAAACGCTAACATCAGTGTTGTCAGACTTACCAATTTTACGTCATAATTTTGAATGTAATGCCCTATTTATGAAATCTAACGTAAAAGTGGTAAATCTGACAACACTGGTGTTAGTGTTTTTGTATTCTGTATGTCAAAAAACCCCCAAGTATTGAATTTTACCGTTCCAGCTGTGGCGGTTTTGGAAATATTTAAGCGTTCCGGTACTGTTTACTGAAAAAGCGGTGTTGCCGTATCTCAATAATTAACAGAAACAAAATTTTGAAATTGTGAGATCTTACTAAGTTCGACATGTGCAATTCACTGCAGTAAAAATAAGTGAGGATTCTATTTAAAATAAATTAAAATCGGGGACATTTGTTTAAAAATTTGGAAAAATAATTTATAAATTGGCAACGCCGCAAACGCGAAAAAAAATATATTACAGGGCGAGATAGGGTATTAGTAGATATTTCGATTTAAAATAAAACATACAGGGTGATACAATTAAAAAAACAAAGTAAAATGACCTTCAATTTGCCGTAATTTAAAATTCTGCCAAAAACACCCTGTAGATACATATTGCTGGTAACATTAAACATAATATCCACTTAATATTAAAGTAACTCGCTGTCTAATATTATTGAGAAAAGTTAAAGGAATATATCAATTTGGACGTATTACTTGCGAACTTGCAAATCCGGAAATTAATAGAAAATAAATTATAACTTGGCAACGTCGCAACCGATCCCAAAAATATTTTAGGGTTAAATAGAGATCAATGATGGAAACTAGAAAATTTTAAGAAAAAGTTATAGTTCCATATAAAAAAATCAAGTTGATCACTATCCTACTTTCCCGCAGCACCCTGTATATTTAAAAATATTTTTAGAATATGCGTCATAAGTAACCAAATAACTTTTGTATTTGAGATTTTCTCCTATCTGGTATACCTTGCGAGATATCGAGGAATTACACACTAACTGGACTGGTATATGTTGAAGGCAGATGCCGAATTCGGCCCGAGGCCGAAATAACTAGACATTTCGCGATCTGTCCAAACTAGATTTGTCAGATGACGAGGAGCGGTAGGGGTCGTAACTGGAAAATTTGTTATATTTGTCAGACTATAGCTTCATGCTATGAGAAAATAATTAATTGGTATCACCGTAATGTGTGGGAAGTACTGACTCAATCAACTTGACTTAATTTTTTTAAAGTACATATTTTGTTCTTAACAATGAAAAAACTATGATTCATACACATATTTAGACTTATTAGTAAGTAAGGAGGTCATGTACAACATACTGCCTCAGAGTAACAACTGAACATAGAGGTAGTAAACAACTAATTCTAATAGGCCGAGATCTTTTCTTACGTTGTCATATTGACCACCAGATACGGCAATCATAATAATTATTTACTCTCGTCTTAATTGTACAGTATCCAGAAATTATCCATTCTACGTTAAAAAAGACGGTATTTTGATGGTTCAGGACTGATTACATCAAAATCAATAGATATGTTGACCTCTACTGCGTTACTGCACAATTCTTCATCATAAACGCAAATTCTGAAGTCTTAAGCCCGTCATTCACTATTCGGACGCGGACCCGACTCCGAACCGCGACCCGACATGCAACCCATCCGTGCCCACGCACACATTACACGAATCTTGCAAGGGAGTTCACTTGTACATTGAATGTGGCGAGCCCTAGACAAACAGCTCCCGTATTGTCTAAACAGGCAAAAATTGCTTTGGTGGTTGGTGGCATTCTGGTAATAGATGAAGATAGAAAGAAAAAAAGGATGTGGGCGAAAAAATGGTTACAAAAAAGAGAAAAATTTACACATTTACATTTATCGAAATATATCCAATACTGCGAGCCCATCGATATTGTCAATTATCTCCGAATGGACTAGCGTGGCTTCTGGTATATCTTTTGCTCCTGTCCTACTTTTCTTTGCATTATTAAGTCGCCGTATTTGACGACGGAAAGACGCCCGTAGCGATGATATTTCTTTTATAACGAAGTCTTTGTTCGCACTTGGAAATACTTCTTTGCAACGGTCAACTAACATCCCATACCCTGCATTTCTTTTCTGTTTGTTACGGTAATCTTTACTCTTTGCATCCCAAAGGCATGGATTTTCCTTATATAAAAGAATAAATTCCTGCCAAAAGATTTTATTATCTTCAAACATTTTTAAAACACCACGCGTAACCTGGACAAATCCACAGACGCCCATACATCAGACTAAACTGCTGGACCGGTCGCGGTCGTGTCGTGGGTTCGGTTGTCGGACTGGCGAACTCACGACCCGAACCCGACCGATGAGTGCGTTGTTTTTCGTTACCATTCATTGACGGATCAGTCGGCGAACCAGTCAGGTCGGACCGATCCGGCAAACCGATCCGCCAATGAATGGCATGCTTTACATAAATTTTGAGGAGCTGGCAGCACCGATATAATTTTCATGCGACTTATTTGCGCTAGAAGTTCAACTGTCAAACGTTTGTTTTGTTTGTGCGTCTTTTATGCTTGGTCAGTAAAATCGAATTCGCTATTTGTTTGTAACTGTAGTGGAGCTTTGCGGACTTGCTGTGCTATATTCGAGTGCAGTTTGACAGTTTTTCGAGATGGAACTCAAAAAGTGCAGTGTTTGTAACATGGGTTGCATTGGAAGAATTTTCAGGTTAGTTGGCAATATTTGGAGGCTGAAGTGTCAAAAGATGATGGTTTTGAGCACGCCATGCTGATGTGGTTTGTTTACTACCTCTATGTTTAGTTGTTACTCTGTGGCATAGTGTAAATAAACATGGTGTGCTCACACGCATGCAGCCGTCCGAGCGCCGGCACGCTGTGACGTCAGCAACGAGATTTCTGTCGGCGAACTAGCGAGAATACCACATGATGGATTATATTTTAACTTCAAAGTGATAGATTAAAGGAGTTCAATAGCCAATTATTTGACAATTATGTTATAGAGAAGTGTAAAATAGGTAATTTAACGACTTTTGACGCCTATAATTTTCAAAACTAATCCTTTTGTTTAAATGTCTGAGCCTGACGTATATTCTCGTTCGTATTAGATATATTATTTTGTCAGGAAATTGTTTGATGGTTTCCACTGGGGTCTATCTCTAATCATTTTTTAAATATGTTTGATTGTTTAGCGCACGACTGTCCATGGAATTTATCGAACTCTATCTCAACCAAAACGGGCTACTTCAATCATCTCCTCACTTGTATATACAAGACTGACTCTAGATAAAAACTCAATCCAGTCTGGGGCCCGATTAGAAGAATGAAATTTGGTTTGCGGCCCCAAAGCTAGATTAGGGTATTCGTTTTTGAATCTGTAGGCCACATATCCGTCAATAAATTTCAGTCCCTCGTTGGAAATCGTGTCTGGCATTTTATTTTTTTTCCAATTGACACAAAAGGTCATGTTCTTCAGAAATAAAGTTATCTAGGTCATAATCTGGAATCTGAAAGGTAAAGTGGGAAAAATGAATATCATTTGAATCATTCTCTGTCCCAACAATATCGCTGTCAAGAAGAACGTTCTTGAAAAACTCCTGAGTAAAGCACACGTCATCAGCTTCGATGTTAGAATTACTCGAAACTAAGTTTTTCACTTGTGATGGTTCAAGTAGGCACGATTCATTGCTTTCTTCTGCATATTCATTCATTGAAAATACGGCAGGTGAATATTTTCCGAGGATGTACCATAAAACTTTCAGTTTTTATAAATCTCTAATGCTAATTTGTGAAATGATTACCATTTTTCATATTAATTTCGTCCTTTCGGCGGCAAGCATTACTCCATTGCATTGCGTGATTTTAATTTTTCGGGAACTTATAGAATTTAACATTTGGCTCTTTTATCTTACTATGGTTTTTACAACCGATAACTGCACAATTTGACATTATGTATACAAATTTCAGTCTTCTATAACTCAAAATAAGGAATACAAAGTAAATTAAACAAAAATCGTTAGCGACTCTATTTAAAACGCGATTAAACGGGCCGTGGTATCACGACGTCTAATAATTCCCCGGCGAAAAACCTCGTTGCTGACGCAATGCGCGAGTGATCGCAATTTCGTACGGCTGGCGAGCACACCATGTAGGTATACTCGCACCACGCTCTGTGGGTACTACTATCAGTACTCACCTATCGTAAGGTTTGTTTCCATAAAAATGTGCGACACTATTCACAGCCCAGGTGGAATTGAGTGACACTACGTATCTAACAAAGCATACTGCCATTATACTTGTGTACCACGTCTCTCCATACAAATAAGGTGGTATTATTGTAGGTAGTAAGAAGCAGAAGAAAATCTTGAACCACATGAAATGCCTGAAATGATAATGAGATAAATCCGGCAGTAAATTTTATGACATTTTAGTGTCTCAAAAGTTAATCCCCAAAACCACTGTCATACGTCGTTGTACACAACGAATTCGAATAGGTTAGAAGAAGTAAACAAGGTTTTGTTTGTGCACACAATCCTAACGCGACGGCTTCGTTAAACGAGATTGAAACTCAAAACTGCGACCGGATTTGTAAATAGCTTCTTCAAATCATCGAGAACATGAGGTTTAGTCCTCATAGAAGATCAAATAAAGATTTTAGATTTTTTGCGGGTGAACCTCAGGATCCGGGAGTCCGAAATTTTTCATTTTTGTTAAACGAGATTGGAACTCAAAACTGCCACCGAATTTGTGAATAGCGTCCTGAAATCATGGAGGACACGAGGTTTAGTGCTCATAGTAGATCAAATAAAGATAGAAGACGACAGCTCCAGTTTACGCAGTTGCCCCTTTGAACGGGGTCGGATTGTAGGCCAACTAGAACATGGTGCTTCTGTCAGAGTAATTACTGTAACAATCATGCGTAGCGTGGTGACAGTTGTAGCAGCATGGTGCGCATGGATCGCAGAAGGGCGAGTACAGCTAGCTAGAGGTTCTGGAACACGTAGAAGAACTACAGACCGGCAAGATCGTCATCTACGACTACTGGTCCTTCAAGACAGAATGCGATCCACTCGAACTGTAGTTGAAGGTTGGTTTGCAGCTCTAGGGAGACCCATCCGAATCCGCACGGTGTACCAAAGATTGAGTGAAATGGGCTTAGGATCATATCGTTCGCATCCAGTGCTTCCACCCACTGCAACTCATCGTCGCCAACGGTTAGATTGGTGCCAAGAACACCGACACTGGCATGTTGAGTGGCATCAGACGGTCTTCTCTGACGAGTCTAGGTTTCGTCTGGGGGCATATGACGGACGCCAATGCGTAAGACGATGACGGGGTGAACCACGTGATCTCCAGTTTGCTGTTCAAGCCATTTGTACACCGTCCTATTGGTTTGATGGTTTGGGGTGCTATTGTATTCAACATCAAGTCACCTTTACTTGTGATTTGTGGTACAATGACTGCGCAACGTTATGTGAATGAGGTGTTAGATCCAATTGTCGTTCCATATGTCCGAGACCTCGAAGAGGGTTTCTTTCAGCAAGATAATGCACGTCCTCATATTGCAAGAGTATCGATGAGGTTCCTACACGAAGCTGAGGTCAGGGTACTCCCCTGGCCTCCACGATCACCCGATTTATCGCCAATTGAAAAAGTATGGGATTGGATGGGTCGATTACTGCCCGGTGTATCTCGAACGTTTTTACTTATAATGAATTCCGAAATTTCAGGTGATGCGATGATTTTGAACAGGACTGTATTAACATAATGATAAATGGAACTACATTACTTTTGATGAAATGCGACAAGCGGATCCTTTAGCAGATCAGTGCAGTCAATCGTTTTCCCTTTTGCAAGCACCTCAGGATGCTTTTTCATCATCAGCCAGCCCACGTGAGAAAAGAAGAAGCCTCGGTTTGAGTTGTGAGGATCCGCATCCGTCTCGCTGAATTTGTGATGCACTCTGTGGTCACGAACCCACTCGACTATAGAGTTCTGGAACGGTAACATGGCGTAAAGGGTGTCCAGTTAGTGTGTAATTCTTTGATATCTCGCAAGGTATACATGACAGAAGAAAATCTCAAATAAAAAAGTTATTTGGTTACTTAAGGCGCATATTTTGAAAATATTTTGAAATATACAGGGTGTTGCGGGAAAGTAGGATAGTGATCAACTTGATTTTTTTATATGAAACTATAACTTTTTCTTAAATTCTTCTAGTTTCTGTCATTGATCTCTATTCAACCCTTAAATATTTTTGGGAGCGGATGTGACGTTGCCAAGTTATAATTTATTTTCTATTAATCTCCGGATTTACAAGGTCGCAAGTGATACGTCCAAATTGATATATTCCTTTAACTTTTCTCAATAATATTATACAGCGAGTTACTTGAATATTAAGTGGATATTATTTTGGATGCTAGCAGCAATTTGTATCTACGCGGTGTTTTTGGCAGAATTTTAAATTACGGCAATTTGAAGGTCATTTTACTTTGTTTTTTAAATGTAACACCCTGTATATTTTAATTTAAATCGAAATATCTACTAATACCCTATCTCGCCTTGTAATTTTTTTTTTCGCGTTTGCGGCGTTGCCAAGTTATAAGTTATTTTTCAAATTTTTTGAATAAATATCCCCGATTTTAATTTATTTTAAATAGAATCCTCTACTTATTTTCACTGCAATGAATTGCACATGTCGAACTTAGTAAGATCTCTGAATTTCAATATTTTGTTTCTGTTAATTATTGAGATACGGCAACACCGCTTTTTCAGTAAACAGTACAGGAACACATAAATATTTCCAAAACTGCCACAGCTGGAACGGTGAAATTCAGTACTTGGCGATTTTTGAACATACAGAATTCAAAAATCGTAACATCAGTGTTGTCAGATTTACCACTTTTACGTTAGAATTCATAAATTGGGCATTCCATTCAAAATTATGACGTAAAATTGGTAAATCTGACAACACTGGTGTTAGCATTTTTGAATTCTGTATGTTCAAAAACCGTCAAGTGCTGAATTTCACCATTCCAGCTGTGCCAGTTTTGGAAATATTTAAGCGTTCCTGTACTGTTTACTGAAAAAGCGGTGTTGCCGTATCTCAGTAATTAATAGAAACAAAATTTTGAAATTGTGAGATCTTACTAAACTCGATATGCGCAATTCATTGCAATAAAAATAAGTAGAGGATTCTATTTAAAATAAATTAAAATCGGGGATATTTGTTTGAAAATTTGGGAAGATAATTTATAACTTGGCAACGTCGCAAACGCAAAAAAAAATATTATAAGGCGAGATAGGGTATTAGTAGATATTTCGATTTAAAATAAAAAATACAGGGTGTTACATTTAAAAAAACAAAGTAAAGTGACCTTCAAGTTGCCGGAATTTAAAATTCTACCAAAAATACCCTGTAGTCATAAATTGCTGGTAACATCCAAAATAATATCCAATTAGTATTCAACTAACTCGTTGTATAAGATTATTGAGAAAAGTTAAAGGAATATATCAATTTGGACGTCTTACTTGCGACCTTGCAAATCCGGAAATTAATAGAAAATAAATTATAACTTGGCAACGTCACAATCGATCCCAGAAATATTTTAGGGTTGGATAGGGATCAATGATGGACACTAGAAAAATTTAAGAAAAAGTTATAGTTCCATATAAAAAAATCAATTTGATCACTATCCTACTTTCCCGCAACACCCTGTATATTTCAAAATATTCTGAAATATGCATCTCAAGTAACCAAATAACTTTTGTATTTGATATTTTCTTCTATCAGGTATAACTTGCGAGATATCGAAGAATTACACACTAACTGGACACCCTGTATAGATACGTCTTGATACACAAGACTGGATTTACGTTTTTTATTTTGTATCTCGCTTATTTTTCAGTTTTCTGAAAAAAAAGTGATTTGTAAAATTTGTATACAGGGTGTCCCAGAAATAACACGCCAGAGTGACATGGAAGGTAGATTGGCTTTAGACCGATCAGAAAACATCGACACGACCTTAGTAAAAGTCTTCTAGTTTTCGAGATATTGCCACTTTTAAGGTTTTTCAAAAAAATCTTACTTTTGCTCCTTTTGTTGCCTGTTATGGCTGTAAGGATTTGCGGACTTATGATCTTTTTTTTCTCGGGCTACTATTAATAGTTGTTTGTGACGACAAGGTATTGACTTCATTGAAAAATATCACGGTACCTATGTTAAAAAAACAACCGAATTCTTAGATTTTGTGTCAATGCGAAAACCTTAACCAAGGTTTAACTGATTACTGTGACAACGAATGAACCAGACTGAATCAGCAAATGCTCTTAAAAACCAACCTACTTAATGCTCTTTCAAAAATAGTATAACATTTATAGGTTCTTTTTACTGAAAATCGAATAGCTCCAAGTTTTGACATAGAAGTCGTAATACTTCTACGTCTAAAACGCCTAGATACATTGTCCTTTTTAATTCGTTGTAGGCATCAAAATAATAAATAGGACATAAAACTGGTTCTTTATTTCCATTTATTTTTAGTCACTATAACAGATTTTCAAAATGTTTACCACCCACTCTTATACACAACCTGCGTCTTCTTAAAAATTGTCCCTTAAAACTTCACAAATCTAGATCAGCAATTTCGCCTGCTGCTTGATGGATTCGTTGTCGCAATTCATCGGCTGATCGAATTGGTTTTCCATACACTTTATCTTTTAAGCATGCTCAGTAAAAAAAACCAGAGGGTTCAGGTCTGGAGAGCGTGAGGGCCAAAAAACTGGTCCTTGCCGTCCAATCAATCTGTTAGCGAAGGTTTCATCAAGATAAGCCCTTACTGCACGACCATAGTGCGCAGGGCACCCATCCTGCTGTAACCACATCCTTCTTCTTGACTCAAGAGGCACATCTTCCAAAAGAATGGTAGATGATGTTGCAAAAAATCCAGGTATATTTCTGCATTGAGGGTCTCAGGGAGTTCGAATGGGCCAATGATGCATCCGTTGTGGATCTCCGTCCAAAGATTTACCATAAACTAATGCTGTGAACGGTCCTCTCTTATTTCATGGGGATTTTCCAACTGCCAGCTGTGGATATTATGCAATTTAAGATACCCATCTCTTTTACAGGCCGACTCGTCGCTCCACAAAATCCTGTCGAAAAAATTAGGGTCTTCCTGATGCTTTTCAATGAAGTCAATACCTTGTCGTCACAAACAACTATTAATAGTAGCCCGAGAAAAAAAAGATCATAAGTCCGCAAATCCTTACAGCCATAACAGGCAACAAAAGGAGCAAAAGTAGGATTTTTTTGAAAAACCTTAAAAGTGGCAATATCTCGAAAACTAGAAGACTTTTACTAAGGTCATGTCGATGTTTTCTGATTGGTCTAAAGCCAATCTACCTTCCATGTCACTCTGGCGTGTTATTTCTGGGACACCCTGTATATCAACGACTCCTATACACAGTTAAAAAAAGTATCAACTTCGTACTCTCCCTGTATATTTGGCATCAAAATATCTAAAATATGAATGTCCTAAGAGTGAGGCCTACAATGTGCACGAGCCAATACATAATATGTATATTTTGTCTACAAATAATCAGGTTGGCATAGAAACAATAAAGTGTGCTATTACAGCATGTGTTATTCTCATTGTTTTATAATGTTACATTGTTTCATATTTCATTATTCAAATAGGTAGTCGCTACAAATGTATCGGGTTATTGACATAATACATTTTTAAATTTATCTTGTGCCTCGCTATGACGAATAAAAAAAAGTTGCGTGAATTTTTTTATGACTGAGCTGACCGGCATTATTTTGTATTTATGCAATATCATCATCACAGTCACAACAGACATGTTGTGAACTCGTAAAGTGCATCAAGTCGGAGCTAGACTATTGCCGACATGAATATTATCAATAGCTTTAAGAACTGTAGCTCGCCATCGTTCGCGACTTACTGTCAGTTCAGTGGCTTTGTTGATACTCATATCCAGCAATTGTTTCGTCGTATCCACCCAGCGTGTAGGGGAACGGCCACGGCACCGCCCACTCGGGGCGTGACCCTGAACTATAAGTTTCTCCATATTATCGCTTCTGTGAATATGTCCGAAAAATGTAAGCGTTCTCGTCGACACAATAGAGGATATTCTTTTTGGGTTACCGAGCTCGTCCAGTATGGAAACGTTAGTTCGATAGGCGGTATAAGGAATTCTCAGCATTCTCCTCCACGTCCACATTTCAAAAGCATCTATGCGAGCTCGATCTGCCTTTTTAACAGTCCAAGTTTTCGAGGCATACAAAAATATGGAGGACACAAGAGACTGAACCAGCGACATTTAGGTAGCTTTGGTGATGTTATAGTCACGCCATATTTGAGTAAGCTTTGTCATGGCCGCACGTGCCTGTTGAATGCGCCGTCGAATCTCATTTTCACAGCTACCCGAATTGTCGATCAAAGAACCGAGGTACACAAAACTTTGAACTAGGTGTTAGGAGTGAATTGATTTACCTGTCCAGCGCAGCTGTAGCATATCAGGAGTATTATTCTGAGCGGAAGTTTCGCCTTGTAACAGCGATGAGTCCAGTACCTATGAGCTCCTGCTGTGATGCCGAATCCAGATATACCGCCAAATATAAGACCTGAAACGTAATGGGGCCCTGCTAAATTTTATGACCTTTAGGTACAGCGTAGCAAACAATCAGCAGGTTGGCGGTAACCTTAACCCTAGAATACTAACCATCGTAAATTTTACGACGAGACTTAGTTTAATCTGCAATTTTATCGACGGCGACGCGGCTTAGCCCTTGACCTTGTACGCTCGCCTAATCTTCTATTAGATCGCTGTGAGTAAGTAAGTGACCCAAAGTGCATTTGATAGTAATTGGAATAGCTTTATTTGGACAACGGCGTCGTAAATTTTACGAAGGTTAGTATAAATGTTATATTTATGTTATTTTGATTATTTTTTGTCAATATCGTTAGTTTCTAAGTTTTTTCAGTATATAACATTATGGAAGCTAACAAATGGGATATGACAAAGATAATTACCATTAGAAGCGAAACAAGGTTTAGCAGGATTATTGCCCGGTGAAAATGAGGAGAATAGAGTGCGTTGGATAGTGGCTCCGAGAGCGAATATAGTGTTCAAAAAGCCTTTAGTCCATCTGAGTCTGAATTCATGGATTGTGTGTAATCACAACCAACAAAGAAAGAGCTAGGAACCATCTCGAGAAAAAAAAAACTATGTATTTATCATAAAACCAGCTAATAAAACCATGGTTGGTACAATGAAAAACTTGACCAACTTTAACCCGCTCGCTAAGATTAATTATCGAGAACATATTAAGCCAAGATGGATCAGAGGATAGAGCCACTCCTAGTCTAAACAAAAGTGCAAGGTGCCAACACTGTCCTTCAAAAAACTTGAATGAATTGAATGGCGACGGTCTAATGTGAGCACTGCCAAAGGTCCTTTTGCGGAGAACATCTGGTCTTTGCTGTGTGTCTTGCAGTTTAAAAATGGAATTTTTCTTGTTATTATTAATATTTATATTCAGAAATATTCTTATTATGAACAATTTTCAGTAAAAGTTAATAAACGATAAAAACGTTTTTTTTTAAATTGTGATCCTTTTTCAAGTAGTAAATTTTACGAAGGTTAGTAGTAATAGGTATAAAAATAAGGTTAGTATTCTAGGGTTAAAGGGGTGATACACGTACGAGCAAGTACGCGTACTTATGGCTCGACGACCTTTTTCGTCTGTGTGTCACCGTAAGTACACGTACTTTAAAGCGGCTCCTACGGAGAGCATAAACGGTCATTTTCAAGTGATTTAATCCCAATTCCTGACGCTCTAGTTCTCAATATTTTTGCATGAAATTTTTACATGAAGTTTAAAAGGAAATTACATAGGGGGCTATCGAAGCATTTTTGGAAAAAAATTGATTGGACATGAAATATGATTGCTTGAAGTTGCCTATTTTCTTCGTCAACTTTGTAATTTTTTTAAGAAAAGCCCAGAAGCAAAAATGAAAAAGTGCTTCGATATCACTCTGGGCAACTTCCTTCCAAACATCATGTGAAAATTTCATGTAAAAATATTGGAAAATGAAGCGTCAGGAATTGGGATAAAAACAACTGCAAATCGCCTTCCTCTTCAATTTTACAAATTTCGGGCGACGCGCTTACATGACTGTTTCCATTTCTTTCTAATGTAGCGCCAAAGTTTACGGAATACATATAAGTTGGATCACTCTCCGTCGGCACTTTGAAGATCTCACATCAAAGCGATGCCGTGGCCGCACGCGCCAGTTAGTTTTTTCGTTGGTTTTTGCCCAAGCACGAGGGTCTTTTAACGGGGACTTGCTAACGCCTGGGTTTTACGTATATACGAGGATCATTAAAAGGCTAGGTATTGACAGCCAATTTAGACATACAAATACGTAACGTTTATTTTGCTAATACACTAAGTTACATAAATGGATATCAAAAATAAAACCTAGTAAAACTATTGATAAAGAATCTCAAATGATTTCACATATTGTAGCAATTTTGTAGATAAGTATAAATTGGTTCAAAGGTCCTGTATAGTATTTTTGCCTTAATGCTTTGTTTACTTGGCTTATTTTTGAAACCACAGCTTATAAAATTTATGGTATAGTATATACGAACTCGTATGTACAATTTTAAAAGCTAATCATGTGGAAATGCTTTACTTGGATGTGAATAAATTATTTTTAACATTTTGCTTTTCAGTGTCATTCCAATTGCTACTGTAGAAACTAAATTGTTAAAGTTATCAATAAAAATATTTCCGAGCTCTAAAATATAATTTAGAATGTCCCTGGGTGGTATGGTAAGACCACCGAATGAATATGTTGTCTCACTATACGCTTTTAGCGTGATACAATCGTTTAAGTACCTGTAGGTCTTGAATTAAACACTTTAGACCCCAAGTGTGCAGTTCGTTGAAATTGTTTTATCGGGAGTAACACAGAAAGGCACAAATATACAGGGTGTCTCATTAATAATTTTGAATCGAATGTCACGTGACCAAAAACAAATACCTTATTGGGTAGTACAATGACAAAAAAAGACACAACATCTGCTCTAATTTACATCCTCAAAGTTATAATTCTCTACCACTGCCAGTCCCGACATATTGCTTGTCTTAATCGTCGTGAAATACCCTGTATTTGTATCCTTTACATTTCAAGGTTTACTAAAAAATAAGCATGGATCTGATTGTGATTTTCCATCCGTTAATACATTTAATTGATAAAATCAAACTTCTAAAAATATTATTCATTTCCTGCAAACAAATCCGAGATAACAAAATCCGACATTTTTGAGACACTGTATAGACTTCGCGTTAAACACGTTCAACCTCTACTTTGCGCCGCCCCGTATATCCTGGCTGACGTCGGTACACTGCTACCGGTGTACCGGGGTGACGGGGCAAGGGGCAGGCCGTTTTGATATTTTTGCGGAGTGATCCAACTTATATGTATTCCGTAAACTTTGGTAGCGCGCACCTGTTTATTTATCACGCCCATCGTCGGTTCCTTTTCAGCTTCCCGCATCTTCCGGAAAAACTATTCCGGATTGTAGGAGCAGCGTTAAAACCGTCGCGCAAACCGCCGGCAATCCAACTGGTTTGAAGTCTTGCTCGTAGCTGGTCTCAGCTCGTACTGCGAGCCACCACTTTGTTTCGGCAGGCCATCGATGCGCAACGCTTGTTGTGTTTGGCGTTTGTTAAAAGTATTGTTTATTTAGGAAAATTATTAAAATGAGTGATTTCAGCTTCACGTATGTCACCGACGTCGAGCCGAGTAAGTTCGCGAACTTAAAAACCGCGTACTTAAAGTTCGTACGTGTGTCACCCACTTAAGACAAGGATAGAGAGAGGACAGAACGGGTGGTTGACATCTCTGTTACCAAAAAGTACCAAAGCGCTAGTCCCAGTGCCGTAGCCAATGGGATTAACATTATTTATTTATTTATTTATTTATAGTTCACATTACAAACACCAAAAGGTAGTTACATGTAATGGTTAAAGAAAAAACACACAAACTTGAACAAGACAGCACTACTAAATTAAACCTATACTAAGAAAAATGAGCGGCAACATTTACTTCAGACTTATTTTAATTCGTTTAGAGTTGTGTTAAAGATATCTATTGATGTGGTTGAAGAAATTTGATTGCATATTCTTAACATTTTGTTTATTGGTGAGGTGCTGGATTTATCAATGTTAAACATTTCATAATTTAGATTCCTAAGGCTTATTTTAGGAACATTGATGTTTATAAATGTAACTAGATCACAGTCCTTATATTTAGTGCTATTAGTCAGATGGAAAATAAATATCACAGCCTGTTTGTCTCTTCTTGCTAATAGACTCTTGACGCCAAAGCTAGTAAGTTGGCTTTTATATGAGACCATATGGGGATAACAGTTATTTTTCCTAGCATAGAGATATCTTAGGAATTTCTTTTGTACTTTTTCAATATGGTCAATATGAGTAACTGCTGAGGGCATCCAAATTTCTGCAGCATCCTCTAGGTGTGGTCTCACTAGTGTACGGTAGAGCCTTATGAATGTTTCTAGTGCAAAAGATTTACTATTCCTAATCATAAAGCCCAAATATTTATAGGCATTGTTTACGATTTGGATGTAATGGGAATTGAATCTCATATCCCTCTGAAAGATAACTCCTAGGTCTTTGATTTCAATATTTCGTTCCAGAGCTACCTCATTGATGTTGTAGATGTGCTCAATTGCATTGGTTTTCCGTGTAAAGGTCATAACACTACGTTTTTTGACGTTTACTGGCATTTTGTTGTCTTTGATCCAGCAAATTGTGGTCTTTATTATGTCTTCCTGCAGCAAAAGACAGTCCTGGGGAGAAGTTATTGTTTTAAAAACCGCGTAATTAAAGTTCGTACGTGTGTCACCCACTTAAGACAAGAAAAGAGAGAGGACAGAACGCGCGGATGACATCTCTGTTACCAAAAAGTACCAAAGCGCTAGTCCCAGTGCCGTAGCTAATGGGATTAACATTATTGTTAAGCTATTTGGAAAAATAATCTATTTTCAAATAAAATTTATTAAAATATTGTTATTCACGGATTCTATATGCCCAAGTTCACTATCCACAGTTCAAATTTAAGTAATTAACATTAACTTAACCGTGAACTTCCATTTGACCAACATCTTGTCTTGCAAAATGTAAGCTATAACAGATACGTCACTGGAAAACTGATTGTATTTGAACCAGAACATGCCTTAAAAAATATAATTTTTACCTTTACATGCTCAAAAATATTATGATTCGCATGTTAGTGGTACATTTAAAGTTATATTTTCGATACATATACAGGATGGTCCAATAAGCGCGCGGTGCTCCTTAGCGGCCATACCGTTTAAATTAGACGAAAATGTTTAAATAGAAAACGTTTTTTTTTTCAAGTGCTCTACATTTAAAAAATATTTTCAAAGATGGCGGAATTCCGGATATACCGGAAGTAGGTATGAACTTCCTTATTTTGAATGAAATACCCTGTATATTATTACGTATTAACGGCCATGTAAACTGGCATAATTTACATTTTTATACCGACGTAAATCCAAATTTTGAGAGATTTGTTGTCAACCGCATATTAAAGTAATGTTTTCTAAAATTTTCTAAATGAATATTTGGAAAACCTGTTGGAAAATTTACCACTGGAGTTTTTAAGAATAATGTGGTTACAGGTAGATGGAGCGAAAGCACATTTTAGTATTAGAGACCGAAACATTTTGGATGAAAGGTTTCCTGCCAATTGTTTCGTCTGAGAGTCACGCCACCTACGATTTTTCCAATTCCTACGCCATAATTACAAAACCGTGAATATTTTGAAAACCATCAAAGATAGAATCACATGTGCCTAGATAGAAGTGACAGAGAATTTAATTTCGCATCCACCGATACCATCCCATTTGAAAAAAAGTTTTTAACGTTTTTAGCTTTTCAAATTTGAAAATTGCTAGTCTATTGATTTAATATTCTTTTAAAACAGTTTAATTTCCGAGATATTAAGGTTTCTTGTACTACAAACGTCAAATTTTGTAAAAATTGCTGAATAACTCCAAAAATCGCCTTCGTAGACATAAATAATGGTTATCAGTCTGGACCTAAAAATCGATGCTGAATTCAAAAACGTAATAATATACAGGGTGTTCTATTTAAAATAAGGAAGGTGATACCTACTTCCGGTATATCCGGAAGTCCACTACCTTTGAGGTTATTTTCTAAATGTAGAGCATTTGAAAAGAAACGTTTTTTATTTAAAGTATTTTCGTCTAATTTAAACGAATTTAAACGGTATGGCCGCTAGGGAGCACCGCGCGCCTATTGGACCACCCTGTATATCTCTGAACTAGATATCGAGATATTTGCATAAACCTCGAATGCACCAAAAAATATGAACCCAAATTTACCTGTAAAAAGTGATTCCTGGCTCCTTCCTACTGCTGTGGCTTTTACAAATAGTAGCCCTTGCAATTTCGGAAATTACGGAATCATTAAGAAAAACTATTGTGCCAGTCCGGCCCTGGACGGCCGGCCATATACGTGAATTCTAGAAAGTTTTCTTCTCGACCCGTATTTTACAGCCGCGGACTGTCTAGAAGGCAGAGAAAGTTCGCCGAGAACGTTCCAGAGATGGCGCGCTTAATATAAGGCGTCGGCGCATGAGTGACAGTCAATGCAGTGCAGCAGTCAGTGTTCGGTAGTATTGTAATGCGCGACCTTCCAGTGGCGCGCGCGAAATAAATCAACTGTGACATGAATTAGTGAGGTGTAGGAGCAATATAAATTAGTGTTGTGACTCCCAGACACCACAATATATACCTTGAATATTCTTATTTCATCCAAAATAGATTGAGAATATTCAGAACATTAACAGAATGTTCTATGGATGTTTTTTTACTGGTTTCATTCCCATGAGGATGTACGAGGAATGTTACGCCATGATTATTCCATGAACTTGTCGATCAAAATATTCTGATAATATTCATAAATTAATATTATCTAAAGGTTAATCTATGAATATGCCTTTTGGTATGATTCTTAATGTAGGCGTGGCCACGTCGCCGCGTGGCACCGTTACAGGTTAGGTTAGACTAGAGAACTTAGAGGTTAGCTTCATTCGTCACGGTGGCGGTGGTCGGTGGTGCCTGCTTGTGCTTGCGCATTTTTCTCCTGTGATAATTGGATAGTTATCTGTGTTCTGGAACTTGATTTTCACTTGTTATTTAATTTACAACTTCATCCAGGAGCAACTAGGGTGAGTGTAACTATTTTGTCTCTGTAAATTATCGACTTTATAGCACCATGTGGTAGGAACTCTCTTGTTCAGGGTCTAATCTCTATGTTCTAGTCTTACTTGTCGTAGGTACCCTAATTAATATATAATAACAACCACTAACAACACATTTGCTATATTTGTGACTATAAATCTCCAGTGTTCATTCTACTAAAATTTATTAAAATACAACGACAACATTTTGGTGAAAATCTAGCATTGTAGTTAATGAAGTGTATTTGAAATGATCGTATGCTTTAAAACAAAACGGTTTTTTTATTTTGCAGGATAATACAGGAGGACGATTTCGTGCAATGAAATGTGTGTTTTCTTAATGTGTACATTATTCTTATGCAATTATAAATACAGGTTCCGTGTACCGTTTTATATATATTTTTTTCACCGATCCCTATAATTAGTGTGTGCCTAAATTAATGCTGCCCAAAACACTGTATGAAACTTGGATACTAGGTTATATATGCATACTACTCGCGTTAAGTACCTAGGTAGACAACAAGACTTACAAATAAATGAAATGAAGTGATAAAAGGTATTAGTTTCTTTCAACATATATTCTTCAAAGATATACCAGAAATCTTCCTACAATATTTGATACATCTTAATAACAATCGTAGAATATTCTGAGGGAATAACCTATGTATGTTTCTTCAAAGATATACCAGGAATCTTCCTACAATATTCCATACATCATAATAATAATCGTAGAATATTCTGAGGGAATAACCTATGCACATGTTTTGGATTCCTATTTTCACATTCTTGGAATGTTCATCAGATAATCTATATATTCATGGACTTTTCATGGAATGATACAATGTTCCAAAATGGTGATTCTTAGAATGTTCCTAGAATATATTGTGCTGTCTGGGCTGTAGATAAATTAGACTGTTAAGTATTAGGCTAGGCGTAGTGTACATGGTTAGTGCAAATAAATAGTGAAATCCGTACCAAGTGTTTTCTTGCCCAATCGGACTAAAGACTTGTAACACTATACTTACTGTACTATACTTACTATAAATAACTATTCCTGGCGTCCTAACAACAATGAAATGTTCGAAAAAACCATATATGGCAATGACGTGAACTATCGTGATCAGTATCACATTCTCCCATTTCAACGGGGTTTCGAATTGCCAAAATAGGAATGTGTACTTTCCATTTTCAGATTGCACGTTTTTCTTCTTAACCTCAAAATCATCTGATCGTTCATGAGAAATTAATTCTAGGTACGATGGTGATGTGATAGTCTCTGACTCCTGAGTATTGGTTACAATCATCGCTTTTGGGCCTCAATACCTGAAACAAAACAATGAGGCGTTTATCGGAAAAATGGCATTAGTCCTAAATTAACATATTTGGGAAAATGAAAAAAACTTCCCAGCATATAAAACTTTGATTAGATTGATTTATTGCCATTATCTGGTAGAAGTAAAAGTGTATAAGGCACATTATCCACAAGCAGTAATTATTTTGTTGTGAAACACATATGAAAAAAATGGAGTCAAGTTGATTGACTCAGTACTTCCCACACATTACGCTGATACCAGTTTAATATTTTCCCATAGCATGAAGCTTTAGTCTGAGATCCCTTGCAACCAAATAATCGCCAGCCCCCCCCCCCCCCCCCCTAAAATTGTCTTATGCCGCTAGGTCTTTCCTTCACAGGTCAATGGACAGCCTATTATCGATAGTACAAACTTCTCAGTTTTACAACCCCCCACCCCCAACTTTTTTCACCCCCACGCAAAAAACTAGTAGGAAATGATCAGGAACCCCTAAAACATCTAAAAACCGAATTTGAGTTGTTTTCATACTTTTCGTTCTTTGATTGTTGCTACGCTGCCACTGACACGATTTTTAACAAACATACGCGTTTTCCATTCTCACCACGGTAACAATATACACCTAAAAAGGTGATTTGTGTCGCTAGATCTTCCTTCACAGGTTAGTGGACAGCCTATTATGAGTACAAGAATTTTTTTAATTTTTCAACCCCCAACCCCCCAACCACCCCAATTTCACCCCCATCCAAAAAACGCAGAAAATGATCAGGAACCTCTAAAACGCTTTTTTTATTATTTCTGCGCCGCCACTGGCACGATTTATTAAAACCATACGCGTTTTCCATCTTCGCCACGGTAGCCATACTGTGTCAAAATTTTATTAAAATCAATTCAACAGTTTCCCCGTTACACAATATAGAACGATCTAAAGCAATACTCTCGTATGTTTACATCAAAAAAATTCTAAGTCCTTTGCTTTCTGTAATAGGCACAACAATGTTCGGATGGACCTAAAAAGTTATTTATGTCGCCAGGTCTTCCTTCACAGGTCAGTGGACAGTCTATTATGAAAGCAACAATTTTTTCAATTTTACAACCCCCCACCCCTCAACCACCCCAATTTCACCCCAACCCAAAAAAAAGTAGCCTAAAAACGAAGTTTCAGCAATATTTAATTTTTTTTGTTTTTGGCTTATTACTCCACCGCCTATGCACCGATTTTCAAAATTATAGGAACATTACCTACTACGACCCCACAGCATACCGCTGCCCAAATTTCATCACAATCCATGCAGCGGTTGCTAAGATTACGAGGCTAGAAAAAAGCGACAGACAGACAGACAAACCGACAGACAGACAGACAGACAGACCGACGGAAATGAGTGACGTGGATTTTCGTTATGTAGACATCATAAAACGCCCAAAAAGCGTATTATCTCAAAATCGAAAATTTTCGCGATCACAATACTCCCCTCACCTATCGGTGTGGGAAGTAAAACACAAAAAAAACATGGACATATGAGGTCTTTGAGAGAAAAGATTAACAAATTAGTGTCCTTATTACAAACAGCATAAAAATAAAATAAATTCCGATACAAAAAACAAAGAAAGAGTGATAGTGAACAACTATACCTGACACAAAAACCGACTAACTGAAACAATCAACTCTGGCTAACCAAAAAAACCCGATATCTACCACTCAGTCTTCGCAACCACTACACTACTATATTATCATCGTTGTCCACCTCGTTGTCGATGACAAAGTTACCAGCAGTGTCAGGTGCTGTATTGTACTGTTTTGTTATCAAGCTTGCATGACAATTTATATGCACAAATGGCTTTCTTAGGTGAAAGAATACGGACTTAAGATGTTTTTAGAAGAACAAGTCAATTTTCCTCTGTAAATAGTACATTTTTTTGAGAAATAATTATTTCTATTCATGTATATGGATGTTAAAAATGTGATGATGCCATTATCTAAATTTTGACAAAAATTGACTTATGAGGTTTTTCCGAGAAACGCCTCAATTGAGTAGATGAGCTGGTGTAGACTTACTCAGAACGGAATGGCTTTATGGGCAGTATTCAAGTTTTAAGGAAATATATCCACTTCCATCCTTCGAAACGAAGTAATGACTAAAAGCCAAATGTAAATTTATTTGAAATTATGCTCGGAAACGCATTTTTTATCGTTATTTACATTGCATACATATGTCAATTAGTAGATACGCTACATCCAACGTAGGTATACACAACAATTAAAAATATTTTATCCACTCTCATTACGTTAATCAGCTATTACCAAACTACTTCTGAACAAGTTGTGCTAGGTACCTATAAACAAACAACGTGGGTGATATTCCATAACCCACGGTCCAGCTGTGGGTTATGAACACCGCCTACTGAATACTAGTACAGTGGGTAGATTCTGTAACTTTCGCTATAGTAACGAAAGCAGGCGAAAACGAAGCTAATCATTTACGAAAACGATTTTTGACGGCATTCCATAACCAAAGTTTAACGCTTCGTTACGCTTTCGGCATGGAGCTCGATGACTCGCGAACATTCACGAGTTGGCTTAAATATCTCTGGATGAGACTCTGCAAAATCCAGCAATCCAGCGAAGGATTAGTTTTTACTTCCCACACCGATAGGTGAGGGGAGTATTCTGATCGCGAACATTTTCAATTTGGATATAATACGCTTGTTGGGCATTTTATGATGTGTACATAACGAAAATCCATGTACTCATTTCCGTCGGTCTGTCTGTCGGCCTGTCTGTCTGTCTGTCTTTCGGTCTGTCTGTCGGTTTGTCTGTCGCGTTTTTCTACCCTCGTAATCTCAGTAACCGCTGCATGGATTGTGATGAAATTTGGGCAGCGATATGCTGCGGGGTCGTAGTAGGTAATGTTCCTATAATTTTGGAAATCGTTATACGTGGGCGGAGTAATTAGCAAAAAACAAAAAAATTAAAATATGCCTCAAACTTCGTTTTTAGGCGTTTTAGGGGTTCCTGATCATTTTCTACTTTTTCTTGGGTGGGGGTGAATTTGGAGTGGTTGGGGGGTGGGGGGTTGTAAAACTAAAAAATTTGTTGTATTCGTAAAGGGCTGTCCATTGATATGTGAATGAAAAACCTAGCGGCATGATACACTTTTTTAGGTCAATCCGAACGTTGCATGCTTATAGAAACCACGGGACTTAGATTTTGTGATGAACAGCCCAAACTCTGTTTTTAGGCATTTTACGGGTTCCTGATCATTTTCAATTTTTTCTTGGGTGGGGTGAAATAGGGGCGGTTGTGGGGTGGGAGGTTGTAAAACTGAAAAATTTGTTGTATTCATAATAGTCTGTCCATTGACCTATAGAAAAAATACTTAGCGGCATATTACACTTCTTTAGGTCCATCCGAACATTGGCTTGCCTATTAGAGAAACCAATTTTGTGATCTGTACATAAGAGTTTATTTCATTCTATGTATATTGCGTAAAGCGAAAATTATTGAATTGATTTTAATAAAATTTTGACACAGAATTTATTACCGCGGCGAGAATGGAAAACGACTGTTTTTGAAAAACCGTGTCAGTGGTGGCGCAGCAATAATCAAAAAACCAAAAATATAAAATCAGATCAAACTTCGTTTTTAGATGGGTTGGAGGCTCTTGATCGTTTCGCATCGCAAAAAACTATTTACGAGGGTTTTTGTGTTGGATGTTGTTTTTGTTGTAGTTTGTTTTTGCGGGCGGGTGGGCGATAATTTAGATGCAAGGTTATTTCAGACTATAGCTTCATGCAATGTGAAATATTAAAATGGTATCATCATTATGTGTGGGAAGTACTGAGTCAATCAACTTGACTCCATTTTTTTTTAACTGTAGAAGAATAGAAGACTCACCGTAAATAAACATGAAGAAGCCTCTTGTAGAGAGCTGTGTTCACTTGAAACACTTATGACATAAATAAGAATGCGTAGATGCATACCTTCAACAATAAAGATGTCCCTATTTTTCAGTAGGAAAGGATAATAGGCGGTGGTAATTTCTTAGGTGAAGGATTTTTGGCTTTTACGACAAGTACCTGCGTGACGACTATAAAATAAACAATACAAATTGTGCAAGGCAGTTTATGATAGTAATAAATAGTATTTGTTAATGCCTTTGCTAAATTCTGACAATATTATTATTAAGTAAGGTTATGCGCAGTTAATAACCAGTGGCGAATCCTGAATTTTTGATAGGGGAGCGCACGAAATTAAAAAAAAATACTCGAAAATCCTACCAGAGATTGTTGGGGCCCTGCACATAATAAATATTTTCAGTTTCCACAAATTTCAATTTCTATACCTACATAACAAATAGATGTTATTGTATAAAACATTATTATTGTATATGCATTGTGCCCCTATAATATTATTATGGTTAATTTAGTTTTTGTAATGTTTTTATCAAAATACGTAAATTCACTTATTTTTCTATATTAGACTGTTTAGATTATAATGTGCATTTTTTTGTATCAAACGTTTTAGTTAGCTTGTAGGTTTTTTAAAAAGTTATTCAACTTATCAATTATTTTCTTTGTCCCCCCTAAAAGACTTTCTATGGGCGCCCTTGAATGAGCGTTAAGTATATCAGTTTTTCAAGTATGTTTGGTCAAGATTTTATGTTTGAAAGTGTACAACAATGGGTCTTGGAAGCATTGAATTTTACCATACTTCTGAGTCTTCAAGTAGTAATATCAAAAAAGTAAGCTAAAAAATGTAGTCAAGTTGATTGGCTCAGTACTTCCCACACATTCCGATGATACCAGTTTTATTATTTTCCCACAGCATGAAGCTATAGTCTAGATGCCCCCGCAATTAAATGATCGCTCGCCCGACCGCAAAAAAACTGTCTTATTCTACTAGGTGCTTCTTTCACAGGTCAATGGACAATATATCATGAATACAAAAAATTTTTGAGTTTTACAAACCCCCACCCCCGAACCACCCCAATTTCACCCCCAACCAAAAAAATTTTTAAAACCATCAGCAACCCCTAAAACGTCTAAAACGAAGTTTGAGGTGTTTTTTATATTTTTAGTTTTTTTTATTATTGCCGCGCCGCCACTGAAATGATTTCTAAAAACCATACGCGCTTTCCATGCTTGTCGCAGTAATAAATCTGTGTCAAAATGCCATTAAAGTCAATTCAGAAGTTTCCACGTAACACAATACAAAACGATTATGTGTTTTGTATGCATCAGAAAGTTCAAGTCCCTTGGTTCCTGTAATACACAAGGCAATGTTCGGATGGACCTAAAAAAGTGTATCATACCGCTAGGTCTTTCTCTCTCAGGTCAGAAGACAGCCTATTATGAGTACAACAAATGTTTCAGCTTTACAACCCCCCACCCCCTAACCACCCTAATTTCACCACCACCCAAAAAAAATTAGAAAATTATCAGGAACCCCTAAAACACTTAAAAACGAAGTTTGAGGCATATTTGAAATTTTTCGTTTTTTGCTAATTACTCCGCCGCCCATCCACCGATTTTCAAAATTGTAATAACATTACCTACTACGACACTACACCACATCACTACCCAAATTTCATCAAAATCTATGCAGCGGTTACTGAGATTAGGAAGCTAGAAGAACGCCAACAGACAGGCAGACCGACAGACCGACAGACAGACCGACGGAAATGAGCGACGTGGATTTTCGTTATGTAGGCATCATAAAACGCCCAAAAAATATATTATCTCAAAATCGAAAATTTTCGCGATCACAACACTCCCCTTACCTATCGGTGTGGGAAGTAAAACTAAGACTGTACCTACCTTCACTAAGTTGAGGATGAATTTCAGTCACTATAACGCTGAGAACTATTTCACTGATATTTTGAACACAGGGAGTCACTCACATTTTTGACCCGTTTTTAGTGGAAACGTTTTTCATCGGTAGACACGTTCAAGTACAAAAACTTACGATTCTGATTGCGAAGAAACTATAACAATGTTTTGAATCGCATAAAAAATATTTAGTATTTATTGTTGGTATTTACAACATTGCGAAATTCTTTTCAGAAATACATTACAGACATGTAGAGGTTTGTTGACGTTTTGCTAAAATAGGAGTGAATATGAGTAGGTATTTTCTGAATGTCAATCTTCTACTAGAATTTTTGATATGACCTCTCTTAGGTAGATGAACTCTTGCATTGCGTTTAGCTTCAATCATGCCTGGATTAACCATGGGGCTGAAGGGGCTGGAGCCCCGGGCCCCGCGGTTCAGAGGGGCCCCGCAGGGGCCCTACTTTTATTTAATGTGACAGAGAGCAAATATTAGGTCATTAGATGAACAATAAAATCAGTAGATCTACTAAAAACTTAATTTCGAGATTTCAATCAAAACGGTGTTTTTCAATTTCCCTACCTATAAGCAAACCAGCAGGCCATGAAATATAAACAAAAACGTGTTCAGATAGAAGCAATATAGATAAACTAAAGTAAAGGGGCAAGGTTATAAAAATTCCCTACCACCAATGAACTCTAACTAGAAACAACGCCGGTAAGATGTCTAAGGTCAAAGAGAAGCTGAAATACGACAGAAATGAATAATTTTTACAGCTTACTAGCTACTGCAATGTATTATAGATTGAAAATTTCCAAAACCATTAAACTTTCAGCGATAGCTACCGGCAGTCTAATATCTTCAGCACGAAATTTCACATTTAATGATATAAAACAATAGCCATTTCAGTCAAAGTCAAAAGTAATGATACCTCTGACTGTCCCACTGTAGCCCTTCTAATTTTTCAGTATCTATTAGCAAGATCGTAAAGAAAAGAATACTGACAAATCAGATTTTAATTTTTTGCCAGGCAAATTATATCTGATTAGACTTGATTTATTGTAAGTCTTTTTTATAGTTTTAACTGTTTACTCTAGTTCGTCTGTATCTTTCTGCTAAGTTAGTTGTTTTCTTCTACCTTAATATTTTTTTGTTTGTATTTCATGGCCTGCTAAGTGGCTTATAGGTAGGAAAATTGAAAAACACCGGTTTGGTTTGAAATTTTCTAAAAAGTGTTATGGTTTGGTCGCAAGAGTCCGAGGCGTTGAGCTTGACTCAGCCTGTATAAAAATAAAATAGAAAATACCTATACCTACCCATTGGATACTGTCGGCACCTGTGGCCCGTGCCAACATAATGAATAAATGAACCTTATATCATTAGAAAGGCTATAAAATTCTACTGTTAACCGTATAAAAAAAAATAGGCATTCCCATTTGAAAAAATCAAGTTATCGCTGATCGAAGTTTCCTTAATTCATCGACCGATTTCTCCAAGCATAAACGTAATTTAAATTTGACAGTCTCATCAAAGCTGACGCATTTTATGCTTAGTAATACGGCAAAGTCACAGCCTTCCAAATTTTATAATCTCTGCGATATTCAATCTTTTCCTGATATCTACTTATACCGAAAATGGTGATTTACACCTAAACGGTTCGCTTTAAGTCCCATGTATGATACATAAAGTCACAATAGAATTCATCAAGGAATCTGATTATGCAATAATATACGGGGTGTCCCATTAAAAAAACATAACTTTGATACATTTCGTGCTTTTGGGACACCCTGTATAACATGAAAATATTTTTAAAATGTAGCCTTTATGGGTCTCTATCCATCCGAAATTATTATTTTCTTTTTTATCAAATACTTATACCTATAATGCTCCGTGTCGAATAACGTGGATCACCCTGTATACCATATATACCTGCTATAGTATAAATAATACTTCAACAATTATTATAACGACATATGGTTGTTGAATCACTTTAAATATTTCAGCGGAACGAACAGCTATTCTGAGGGCCAACACTTTTAGATGAACTGGAAAGCATGACCAACTCCTTACTTCAACAGCTCTGTCTTTGGACCTATGAAAGTAAATTAGTCATTAACATCCAAAAATCTAATCTTATGTTAAAATCAAATAGAAAGGTAGAAAGATATATCTCAGTGAGGTTGCATAATCAGCCTCTCGAACAGGTGTTAGAATACAAGTTTTTAGGTTCACATGTAACACTTTTTGTTAATTCAGATACTATTTATCTACATGGCACTTCTAAAAAACTCTAGACGTGTAAAAACAAAGCATGGTTTTTTGTTGATTCAAAAACGATGATATCTGTTGCAAATGTGGCGAGACACGAGTTGGTTGTGTAAAAGAGATGAATTGGATGTGTGAAGATGCCCCCTAGAAGACGACAGCCCCAGTTTACGCAGTGAAGCCCCTTTGAACGGGGTCGGATTGTAGGCCAATGAGAACGTGGTGCTTCTTACAGAGCATTTGCTCTAACCATGGGGCGTACCGTGGCTACAGTTGTAGCAGCATGGATCGCAGAAGGACGAATGCAGCGAGCTAGAGGTTCTGGAGCACGTAGAAGAACTGCAGACCGGCAAGATCGTCATCTGCGACTACTACGCCCTTCAAAACAGAAGACGATCCACTCGAGCTGTTGCTGATGCTTGGTATGCAGCTATGAGGAGGCCCATTCGAATCCGCACGGTGTACTACAGATTGAGTGCTGGAGGTGAAAGGGTTGATAACAGAATGATGACGAATTCGGGGGAAAGTGTCCTCTCGAAATACAAAGCGACGTATCACGGCGATTTTCAGTTTTTCTGATAATTTCAGAAATAACATGGTTGGGAAATTTCAGCTAGGGCAGCCTGTATATTATGGTATTAGTAATCACCATCTGATATAACAAACGCATTTTTCAACTCAACTACTGATGTTTATGGTCTTAACGTATTTTACTTACTGCATCACGGAAACGGTGTGACTGAGACTTCTTAAATTTTTAACTGAATTATGTAGGGGAGGCGCAAGAGACGTGCCAATTTTTTTGTTAACTGTACCTAATATAAACAGAATTCAGTGGAACTCGTTTTTCTCTTTCTCATTGGAAGGTGGTTAACTGTTCTTGGAAAAAGGCAAATAAAATTTACATTTTTTCAAATAAAAACCATTTATTTTTCAACTTGAAATATGTAACAAACAAGACCAAAATATAATGTAAAAATGCTACCAACATTTGCTTCTTCTAGAGTGGATCTCATCAACACCTAGTTTGTTCTATGTAGATTGGATACTGAAACAAAAAAAAGTGAATTTTCACCCAACATTCGAATGTCGTATAAAAACTATGACCTCCGAACGTGAAAGAAACTTCTAGCGGGTATAGGTACAACTAACAGCGATCCCGAACGCCGTGCCGGAGAAAGAGATTGGCGCGTGATGCGAAAAATTCCACAGGTACATATCGTCATCAATAATGCTTCTCCGTTCACTGGTTAGGTTCTCATCCTTCTTCCTCAATTAAGGACAAGCAAGGTATATGTATTGGCGAATCCATGCAATAACGATTCGTGCCAGTATGGAATAGCAGAACAGTTCGGGATCAATGTTGGGGTACCCGCTAGAAGATAGTGAGCGCGATGTAAACGTAATGTAATGTTGGAGGAAGGAAAAAACTCACCTTTTAGTAGCTTATCCCACCATAGAAACAGCAAGAAGCACAGTATTTCTTTATTAAATATTATTCCTAAAGGACGCTAGACTCCCAACAGAACAGCTACACTTTTTTTCACAGTCCACCAGCCATCAATACAAACACAAACTACGTGTACATGTAAGCACAGACGCTTCCACTGATTCGGTATGTTCAACGCCAAGAGGCCTAGTGGCGCTACTTTCAAAACAGCCTTTCATTGAACGGTTTCATGATATTCACGACAGCGTTTATTGATCTTACAAATGCGTTTTACTTATAAGCACTGGCGTTTGTGACTTACATAAAGATAGGTTTATAGTACCAATGAAAACTATTAATGGTGCCCACAATCACGGTTGTTGAAACAACAAATACTTTATTATGATAAACGGATGTTACTGTTCTAACAGGATATTTAATAAAATACAGTTTTCAAATTCATAAATACGGTTCTTGTTATTAACAAACGTTGTTAATTGTCAGCACAAATAAAGTGTTGTATATATTAATGCTTCGTCATAACGTACAACTCATATCGGATTTTATTTCCATAAACGTCGATTTATTGTATCAACAAATATGAACATGAGCCAATAAAGAGGTTTCGTGTGCACCATAAATAAAATTTTCGATACAATAAAAAATAACTAATAAAGAGCGTTTATGAATATTACGAACGGCATTTTTTTGAGTGTAAGGGTATCGATGAGGTTCCTACAGGAAGCTGAAGTCAGGGTACTCCCCTAGCCTCCACGATCACCCGATTTATCGCCAATCGAAAAAGTATGAGATTGAATGGGTTGATGCGTATAGGCGATTTACCCAATCCTCCGACCACGCTGGACGAACTGGAATATGCTGTGAAGGCAGTTTGGAAGCCTGTAACTTCAGAGTTTATCAACAACCAGATTACACGTAGGCTAGAGTAGTGCATTCGTCACCATGGAGGGCCCACCTATCGTTGATCTCTTGTATCTTTTTTATAAACTGATTATGGCAAATGAGCAAATGTAAGGAACTTTCATATTCTTGCCTCGTTACTCTAGTTAGTTTGCATCTTTCTACTAAGTTAGTTGGTTTCTTCCATATTAACGGGCTTTTGTTTATTTTTCATGGCATGCTAGGTTGCTTGCACGCAGGAAAGTTGAAAAACACCGATTTGACTGAAAATTTGAAATAAAATGAAAACCAAAAAAGATTGATATCGAGAATGCTATATCGTTAGAAAGGTAATCAAATTTTACATTTGATTCTTTAAACCAAAATCGGCATTCCCATTTGAAAAAATCAAGTTATCTGTGATTGAACTTTCCTTAATTAATCTACTGATTTCTCTAGGGACAAAAAGAATTCAAATTTAGCCGTCTGACCTAACGTGACGCATTTCATGCGTAGTCGTACCGCAAAGTCGCGCCCTAAGTTTTATAATCGCTGCGATATTCAATTTTTTTCTGATATATACCTACTTATACCAAAAATGGTGATTTGCGCCTAAACGGTCCGTTTAAAGTTCCATATGTGATACATAAAGTCATACTAGAATTGACCAAGGAATCCAAATATGCAATAATATATAGTGGGTTCCATTCTAAAAATTGTAAGTTTGATATGAATCACCCTGTATAAACGTCAAAATTTAAGTGAAATTATTTTTATATTATAGCCCTCAAGGTTCCCTACCATCATCAGGTGACAGATTTCTAAAATATATTTTAGTAAGCCCACAATCTTCCGTTCACGCACTACTGGCCCACCCTGTATATTGTTCTGTTCATTCCTGAGTCGAATTTAAGACACCTTGTAGCAGCACTAATAACTCCATACCAATATTATTAGCTGCATGAACTTAAGATTGAAAAAAATATAATTCACTTTGATTTACACCAGCATTAATCACATAAAGAATCATAGAAGCCTTGTAACTAGTTTGAGAGTGTTATAATTAATTTCACATCATTAATTACCCTTTTGCGTGTCCAAATTGAATTAGTACTTCAATGAAATCACAGTATTGAGACATTCTGGAATATAGAAAGTTACACAGCCCTCACACATCAACATGTCGCCCACGTTAAGATGGATTTCTTTCTTGATTCTTACAATATTTTGGTTAAATAAAGCATTTTGTGAAAATCAGGAGAAAAAGATGCGCCTCAGTCAGAGAAAACTGTCTTTTGCAGCAGAATACGCAAACTGGAGGGCAATACCCAGAATTATACTTTTTGATAAAGACATAGCATCAGGTAATATAAAAAGAATATCAGGTCTATTACTTCCCACACCGATAGGTGAGAGGAGTATTGTAATCGCGAAAATTTTCGATTTTGAGATAACATGCTTTTTGGGCGTTTTGTGATGTCTGCATAACGAAAATCCACGTCACTCATTTCCGTCGGTCTGTCTGTCTGTCTGTCTGTCTGTCGGTCTGTCGGTCTGTCGGTCTGTCGGTCTGTCGGTCTGTCGGTCTGTCGGTCTGTCGGTCTGTCGGTCTGTCTGTCTGTGCGCGTTTTTCTAGCCTCGTAATCTCAGTAACCGCTGCATGGATTTTGATGAAATTTGGGCAGCGATATGCTGTGGGTGCCTAGTAGGTAATGCTACTAAAATTTTGAAAATCAGTGCATTGGCGGCGCAGTAATTAGCAGAAAACAAAAAAAAATAGATATTCCTCAAACTTCGTTTTTAAACGTTTCAGGAGTTCCTGATCATTTTCTACTTTTTTTTTGGGTGGGGGTGAATTTGGGGTGGTTGGGGGGTGGGGGGTTGTAAAACTGAAAAATTTGTTGTATTCATAATGGGCTGTCCGATGACCTGTGAATGAAAGACCTAGTGGCATAATTCACCTTTTTAGGTGCATCCAAACATTGCCTCGCTTATAATAGAAACCAAGGGACTTAGAATTTGTGATGGATTCATACGAGTATTGTTTTAGATCGTTCTATATTGCTTAACGCGAAAATGATTGGATGGATTTTAATGAAACGTTGACACAGTATTACTACCGCGGCGAGGATGGAAATCGCGTATGTTTTGGAAAAATCGTGTCAGTGGCGGCGCAGCAATAATAAAAAAACCAAAAATATAAAAACAGCTCAAACTTTGTTTTTAGGCGTTTTAGGGGCTTCTGATCATTTTCTACTTTTTTTTGGGGTGGGTGCATTTGGGGTGGTTGGGGGGTGGGGGGTTGTAAAACTGAAAAATTTGTTGTATTCATAATAGTGTGTCCATTGACCTATGGAAAAAATACCTAGCGGCACATTCTTTTTTTAAGTTCATCTGAACATTGGCTTGTCTATTACAGAAACCATGGGACTTAGAATTTTGTGATGTTTACATATACAAGTGTTGCTTAATTTCGTTCTATGTATATTGCGTAAAGCGAAAATGATTGAATTGATTTTAATGAAATTTTGACACAGGAATTACTATCGCGGAGAGAATGGTAAACACGTCAGTCTCTAGAAAATCGTGTCAGTGGCGGCGCAACAATAATCAAAAAACTAAAAATATAGAAACAGCTCATACTTCGTTTTTTGACGGTTTGTAGGCTCCTGAGCATTTCGCATCGCATGCAGAATCAAAACTGTGGCGTCCTAGTTCCTAAGGAGGGAGACGCAAGAAACTATTTACCAGAGTTTTTGTGTTGGGTGTTTTTTTTGCGGGCAAATGGGCGATGATTTGGTTGCAAGGGATTTCAGACTATAGCTTCATGCTATGGGAAAATAATGAACTGGTATCATCGTAATGTGTGGGAAGTACTGAGTCAATCAACTTGACTCCATTTTTTCCTAAGGTAGTTCTCAATATCTCAAAAACGGTTTGGAGGATTTTCATGAATTTTTGAATATGGGTTTTCCAATATGGCTGATCTTTATGGCAGTATTTACATTGTTGTCATATCTTCTGTTTTTCTCAAAAATTGATGAACTTTGTTATTTCAGAAGGATCACCCTGTATATTCTTTTATTTTTGAAATCCTTGAAAAATACTCATTATTTTTTATCCAATATTCTAAATACCCATAATTCTCCATATTTTATTTTAGGCCATAATTTCCGAATGATCAGAGCCAACATTGATCTGTTTAGTGAAAAAAATATTTATTTCTCAATGCAAACAACTTTGGAGGGTGTTGAGAAGGTTATGAACAAAACTCGATCCAAATTGATAGTGGTTTCATTTTTGGACCAAGATGCGGAGACAACACTTTTGAGAACGGTATAGGTATAGGTATAGGTATAGGTATAGGTATAGGTATAGGTATAGGTATAGGTATAGGTATAGATATAGGCATAGGTATGAAACAGTCTTTAGTACTACTTCTTTAATATCAATATGTTATCATATATGGATATATATTTTGAGACTTGTTTAAATTGTAATTTATATCGTTTATGAAAATATGTTTGTTGTTTTTATTTCAGGCCAATAAAGTAGCAAAGCTTGCTTATAAAATATGTTGGTTGATTATAGCTGACTACCAATTCAGGAATACAGCTAATCAATTAAAAACATCTAATATTTCAATAGATGCTGATATTATTCTAGCTATTGACTTAGCAACACAGAAAATAGGCGAGGTAATAATTAATAATTTATTTTATATCCTTGTATAACAAACTAGCTACTGTTTTTCAGGACAAACATGAACCTTATAAAGATTCTGATGACACAAATGTGACAAGTCTTAAGAAATTGGAAACCAATACAAAACCAGTGTTGCCATTTTTCGAGGAGGATGATAAGAACTTTGACGTCATGTCATTATGCGATCATAAAAACATTGCTATACAAGAGGATTCGGGTTTCTGTTTGCTGCAAATATACAAAATTCGAATGGAATTGAACAGTTCGTTTGTTGTACATAGCATGGGTTAGGAAAAAAGTTTTTTTTTTACAGAAAGAAGCAGTGTTTGTGACTACGCCTCACACTGTGAGGTGAGCAATCACTGGGTCCGCGGATCGTGCGCTCTAAGGATGACTGCCTTCTGCATTCTGGCGGCTAAGATGTGCGCCGCCGCACGGCATACCGGTATTGCGTGCTTTGTAGAGAGCAGCGTATTTCTAAGTGCACCTAGGGATCCAATGACCATAACCAGCAGATTTACAGTGTAGTCCGGCCAGAGCCTTCGAAGTGTTGTCCGAGCAACTCCTGATATTTGGTCCGCTTTTCCTCCTCCTTAGGGACGATGTTCACCTCGGCAGGTGCCGAAAACTCTATAACTAACATCGTCTTCTGTTGGTGGTCCAGGAGGACTATGTCGGGCTTGTTTGCCTGTACGAGCTCGAGCGTAGAGAACGAGTAGTTCCAGTAAATCTAGTACCTCCCGTATTAAGATACTATTAGGACATCTCTTAGTACGTTGTAATGTTTCCAACCCTTATTGCTGCTGCTCAGGAAGAACTAGTAGCTCTGTTAAACATCTTAGAACAACACCGTGCAGCATATGGTCTTGGTATTAACTACAACAAAACCAAGGTTATGGTTGTAGATAGAGAGCACGATAATCATCGAGAAATAGAGTCAGTAGGCCTTTGTGAAGTAGCTCAAAGTTTTTTGTACTTCGGTTTTTTGATCGACAATTCAGGTAGCTGTCAAAACAAGATTCGACGGCGCATGCAACAGGACATGACAAAGCTTACTAAAATATGGCGTGACCATAACATCACTAAAGCTACCAAAATGTCGCTGGTTCAGTCTGTTGTGTTCTCCATATTTTTGTATGCCTCGGAAACTTGGACAGTTAAAAAGGCAGTTCAAGCTCGCATAGATGCTTTTGAAATGTGAGAGTTCCTTATACCGCCCATCGAACTAACGTTTCCATATTGGATGAACTCGGTAATCCAAAGAGACTATCCTCCATTGTATCGACGATAATGCTTACATTCTTCGGACATATTCACAGAAGCGATAATATGGCGAAACCTGTAGTTCTGGGTCGTGCTCCGAGTGGGCGGCGCCGTGGCCGTTCCCCTACACGCTGGGTGGATACGACGAAACAGTTGCTGGATATGAGTATCAGGAGCGCCACTGAACTGACAGTAAATCGCGAACGATGGCGAGCTACAGTTCTCAAAACGTGTCGGCAATACTCTAGCTCCGACTTGCATTTTACGAGTTCCCAATATGTCTGTTAAGACATTGTGACTATGATGATGATGATGATGATGATGATGAATATTTCCAGGAAAGTGGGATGACATCAAATCTGTCTGCGTGACAAAAGGTTTGACCAGTATTGAGCAAAGGACAAACTTCCACCGTTTTCCTTTGAAAATTGGACACAGAAATTCATCAACAAAGGAAGCTGTTACTGAGATGCCATTTTTGGCATATGACACTTTCGATGAAAACTTATTGGAGTTCTACACGTACATTACTGGATTTTTGAATAGCAGGTATTTTTTGTAGTAACAGTTTTGTGTTTTATATGTAATACAGGGTCCAGTTAGTGTGTAATTCTTCGATATCTCGCAAGATGTACCTGATATAAGAAAATGTCAAATACAAAAGTTATTTGGTTACTTAAGACGCATATTCCAAAAGTATTTTAAAATATACAGGGTGTTGCGGGAAAGTAGAATAGTGATCAACTTGATTTTTTATATGGAACTATAACCTTTTCTTAAATTGTTCTAGTTTCCATCATTGATCCCTATTGAACCCTAAAATATTTTTGGGATCAGTTGCGACGTTGCCAAGTTATAATTTATTTTCTATGAATTTCCGGATTTGCAAGGTCGCAAGTAATACGTCCAAATTGATATATTCCTTTAACTTTTCTCAAGAATATTATACAGCGGGTTATTTGAATATTAAGTGGATATTATTTTGGATGTTACCAGCAATTTGTATCTACAGGGTGTTTTGGGCAGAATTTTAAACTACGGCAATTTCAAGGTCATTTTACTTTGTTTTTTTAATGTAACACCCTGTATGTTTTATTTTAAATCAAAATATCTACTAATACCCTATCTCGCCCTGTAATTTTTTTTTCGCGTTTGCGGTGTTGCCAAGTTATAAATTATTTTTCCAAAATTTTAAACAAATATCCCCGATGTTGTTAGCGTTTTTGAATTCTGTATGTTCAAAAACCCCCAAGTATTGAAATTCACCTCTTCAGCTGTGGCAGTTTTGGAAATATTTAAGCGTTCCTGTACCGTTTACTGAAAAAGCGGTGTTGCCGTATCTCAGTAATTAATAGAAACAACATTTTGAAATTGTGAGATCTTATTAAATTCGAAATGCGAAATTCATTGCAATAAATATAAGTAAAGGATTCTATTTAAAATCAATTAAAATCGGGGATATTTGTTCAAAAATTCGGAAAAATAATGTATAACTTGGCAACGTCGCAAACGTGAAAAATAATATTACAAGGCGAGATAGGATATTAGTAGATATTTCGATTTAAAATAATCAATGCAGGGTGTTACATTAAAAAAAAATGAAGTCAAGTTGATTGACTCAGTACTTCCCACACATTACGCTGATACTAGTTTATTATTTTCCGATACTACAAGCTTCTCAGTTTCATTAGAATCAATTTAATAGTGTCCACGTTACAAAATACAAAACGATTTAGACCAATAAATTCTCGTATAGTATACAGAAAATTCTAAGTCCCTTAGTTTCTGTGATAGGCTAGGCAATGTTCGAATGCACCTAAAAAGGTGATTTGTGTCGCTAGATCTTCCTTCACAGGTTAGTGGACAGCCTATTATGAGTAGAAGTTTTTTTTAATGTTTCAACCCCCAACCCCCCAACCACCCCAATTTCACCCCCACCCAAAAAAAACGCAGAAAATGATCAGGAACCTCTAAAACGCTTAAAAATGAAGTTTGAGCTGTTTTTATATTTTTAGTTTTTTTATTATTTCTGCACTGCCACTGGCACGATTTATCAAAACCATACGCGTTTTCCATCTTCGCCATGGTAGTAATGCCGTTTCAAAATTTCATTAAAATCCATTCAACAGTTTCCTCGTTACAAAGATCTGACGCAATACTCTCGTATGTTTACATCAAAAAAAATTCCTTTGCTTTCTGTAATAGGCAAAGGCAATGTTCGGATGGACCTAAAAAAGTTATTTATGTCGCCAGGTCTTCCTTCACAGGTCAGTGGACAGTCTATTATGAAAGCAACAAATTTTTCAATTTTACAACCCCCCACCCCTCAACCACCCCAATTTCACCCCCACCCAAAAAAAAGTAGAAAATGATCAGGGACCCCTAAAACGCCTAAAAACGAAGTTTCAGCAATATTTAATTTTTTTTGTTTTTTGCTAATTACTCCGCCGCCTATGCACCGATTTTCAAAATTATAGGAACATTACCTACTACGACCCCACAGCATACCGCTGCCCAAATTTCATCACAATCCATGCAGCGGTTACTGAGATTACGAGGGTAGAAAAACGCGACAGACAGACAGACAGACAGACAGACCGACAGACAGACCGACAGACAGACCGACGGAAATGAGTGACGTGGATTTTCGTTATGTACACATCATAAAACGCCCAAAAAACGTATTATCTCAAAATCGAAAATTTTCGCGATCACAATACTCCCCTCACCTATCGGTGTGGGAAGTAAAACAAAATAAAATGACCTTCAAGTTGCAGTAATTTAAAATTCTGCCAAAAACACCCTGTAGATACAAATTGCTGGTATTATCCAAACTAATATCCGCTTAATATTCAAGTAACTCGCTGTATAATATTATTAAGAAAAGTTAAAGGAATATATCAATTTGGATGTATTACTTGCGACCTTGCAAATCCGAAAATTAATAGAAAATAAATTATAACTTGGCAACGTCGCAACCTCTTCCAAAAATATTGTAGGGCTAAATAGAAATCAATGATGGAAAGTAAAAGAATTTGAAAAAAGTTATTGTTCCGTATAAAAAAATTAAGTTGGTCACTATCATACTTTCTCGCAACATCCTGTATATTTCAAAATATTTTTGTAATATGCGGCTTAAGTAACCAAATAACTTTTGTAGTTGACATTTTCTTCTATCAGGTATACTTTGCGAGATATCTAAGGATTACCCACTAACTGGACACCCTGTAGTACTCGCCATAAGCAGTGATTTTTCCCTGTAACGTATAACCGAAATGCTTAGGGATATCAAGATATTAGAGATTTTGAGCCACTAAAAATTGGGACGACGTGATCCGTAAGACATTATTCAGAGCATGCGCAGTGTGTTTCGAATAACGCATAAGCGTGTGGCTTGTGTACAGTTTTTGTAACCGAAATCTGTGACGTGTATCGTTGCGTTATTTGACAATTGACATCAACAATTATTGGATCTATTTGATTTTAACTTAACCTCACATTATGATCGATTTGGTCGAAAATGTCCAAGAAATGATACGTGCAACAAGTAAACACCACAAGCAGAAAATAGATCACATCACAAGTAAATTAAAAAATAGGTTATGCAGGATCCCCGAAGCATGACATTTCAGATTTCACTACCATGGTTCAGTCCTGTGATGATCACATGCTGTTGCCGGAGACGCCTAACTTTGTAGCTTTTATTGGATGATACCGTCAAATAAAATTGACGGAAGAAAACCTGATCCTTTCGTACAATGATAAACCACAAAATAAGTATTATTGCTATCAAAATCATCACGGTCCTTTTCTTATTGCCACATAGTGGTTTAGACCTGGCAATACCGCACGTAATCATATCGTACCGTAGACTTCCGTAGCTAACGTACAACTTTATCGGTTATTCGCCGATTCGGTTATTTCGGGAGAACTGCGCATGCCACAAATAACCGATAACGTGCAATAACGTCAGGAAACGGACGTCCAAAATCTCTCTATTGACCGATAATTAAATCCTCACCTCTAATTCCGTCCTGTGAGATTAGATCAAAACAGAGGCAAAAAACGAAAAAACCCAGTGTACTACGGAGCGTAGATTTATGTAGCAGGGAACGTTTGACGTCTCTTTAATTGGACAACAAAAATATATCAACGACAGACAATATGGACTCCAACACCAAAGATCAACTGGACATCTCCTGGTTTACATCACACATGTGTGGAGCAAACTCATCCAGTCATTTGGCGAAGCTCCCGTCTTATGGGCTCCCTGTTAAGCTCTGCGGTTGGCTCACAGACTTCCTCTCAGGTCGGAAAATCTCTGTCGTGATAGACGGTTTTTCCTCTTCTTTCCATAGCATCAATGCCGGGGTTCCGCAGGGATCGGTATTGGCTCCGACATTGTTTCTGCTTCATATTAATGATCTACTCTCTAGCACTACAAACTCAATCCACAGTTTTGCGGATGACAGTACGTTGCATGCAGGCATCATGAGCAATAGACCGATCTCTGTGGTCGAGCTGGAATGCAGAAGACTGGCAGTGGCAGCTTCACTTTCAAAGGATCTCAATACCATTACCGCTTGGGGGCTTAAGAATATGGTTAAATTTAATGCTTCCAAGACCCAGTGTTGTACACTATCAAACAAGAAGTGCCCAAGTCAACACCAGGTTCTAATGAACAACCAGGCTCTGCCAAGGAGTCACTCATTCAAGCTGTTAGGAGTCAACAGAAAATCTGATCTGGCACGAATACGTCGCGCCAATTGCAACAGCTGCTGGTAAAAAGCTTGGGCACCTATTTAGAGCCAGAAAGTATTTCTCACAATGTAATCTCCTCACGCTATATAAAGCTCAGATAAGACATTGCCTGGAGTATTGCTCTCATGTCTGGGGAGCTGCTGCCCCTACTACCCTGTCTATATTAGAGGCCGTCCAGTGAAGAGCAATTCGACTAATTGGCGATCCGGCTTTAACGCGCCATTTTCAGTCACTTTATCGTCGGCGTGTTTTTGGTGACCTCTCACTCTTCTACCGTTATTCCAACGGAATCTGCTCCTCTGAGCTATCCTCTATCGTTCCGCCGCTCACTGCTCCTATCAGATGTACCCGTGCGACCGCTGCATCTCATCCTAAGACGGTCGTTCTTCATACATCAAGAACTGAGCGGTACAACCGCACATTTATTCCCAGGGTGTCCAAGGCTTGGAATGGACTGCCAGAAGATGTATTTATTGGGCCTGCGGGTATTGGCCCATTCAAATCTCGCGTTAACAAACTTCCCCTAACAGAACCCTTTCACAGCAGCCGCGGTACTCTGGTATTTAGACTCTTCCTGCGCGGTCTGATGAGTTATAAAAAAATATATAAATAGTGTTCCTTTCAATAGAAGTGTGACCAAGTACCCAACTCTATTTCCAGTGAATCCGAACTTATGTTCGCCAAAGTAGGTTCGAAAAACACAGAAGGGGACTGGACAGACCTTTTAGGAGCGTTGGTTGAAGGAGAAATTGACGTCGCATTCGAGTGTTTCCTCAAAATGCCTTATTACTCCAGTAATTTAGGTTTTACACAAGACATCTTGAAATCATGGTAAGTAACCGTGTGTAACTCAAGTCATCATATTTCCAACATATCAATTTTGGTAAGTCAAACAGAAAATGTCTGCAAACTAGCATAGTCAAGGCAGCCATTGATTTCAAGGACACTGAAAGCAAAAGTTCAATTTATGTCTAGTTTGACAGAATAATTTCAAGGTGAGAGTTCCTCCTGTAACCCCCAGAGTACGTGATAGATTCTAGATTGCCAAACTTTCTTAAGGGAATCAAATGATGCTCTTCTATACTAGATCCACCGAAGAAAAAGAGCGCAAAAAATTCATGGTGTTCACGTGCTCTCGATATTTGCGAGACCTGTTTACACAGTAACCACCGACGGTAACAGTCAGTGCTTCCTGGAATGACAAATGGACGGTGTCATACAAAAGTTGTTTTGAGAAAATTAGTTCTGTATTAAGCTGCCTTCTGGACCGTTCTAGTTAAAAAGCACTCTTATTATAATTTTTTATATCCAAATAAAATTAGGAAAAAATTAAAAAACCCGACATAAAATTTATTAGCAGGAATGGACCACCTATCAACCCAAATGAGCTGAAGTACGCTGAGTTTAACACTGTTGTTTAACAGTTGTTTTTCCTCAATCTCTGAGTCTGAATCACGACCACTTCTTCCAAGATGTTTTTAAAATCTTGACTTTGGAGATTATTTCAAATGAGAGATGATTATGCACAACATGAATGAGTTTGAAGACCAGCTTAATATTATGACCATCGTAGGATTCTGACCATATGAGTTTCTTAACAGAAGCACGTTTATTTGTATTTACATATTTACGTGAGTAGGAACCGACTTGCTTTTGCGTACTCATCCCAGCTTCATATTCTAATCAATATTTGAAAACACCCCTACCTGGTCTGCCAACGAATATACCTTCAAGGAATATGTTCAACCTGATTTTGTACAGTTTTGATATCATATTTCATCTAGCAATCTATACCAAAGTTTACGTCTATACTAACGACTTATAGTTTTTCAATTATTGTGTACATATCATATATTGTGGATTATAATACTGCTATATTGATGCAGCGGAGAAACAGGAAACAGGAAAAAATGTGATGTTTTTTTTTTTGTTCATGTGTTTTCGATGTCTGGCAAACCTGTTTAGGCCACAATACGTCCGCGGCCATATTATGAGGAGGCGTCGACAAACAGCTGTGTTTGATTCTTCAAAAAAGGCATCCTGTTCTCCAAATTGTCGGTGCCAGGCGTGCGCTTAGGCATTGGCACTTCCAAGTGGTGTAAGCTTGCCTCTGACCAAGCCACGAGAACTCACTCTTTGCTCACCTGTTTTCCCGTTTGTCCGCTGGATGGATATTAATGAATTTCTTCATTGGATTATTGCTTTGACAGTATGGAAAAGGAACTTGCCCACAGATGTCGCCAAAATGTAAACAGTGGTTCAGGACATTTATGCCAAATGTAGAATGGTTTTGGTATCAAATAAACGATTATAACCAAAATTATGTCAAATTCCTTATGGCACAACGCCATCCACATCGTGTTCGTTTCAAGAGGCGGTCTGCTGTTGTGTAAGCTTGCCTACGGCCAGGTGACAAGAATTAACTCATCTTGCGCGTGATCACTCTTTTTCTTCGCTGGACAGAGAGTAGTATTTAGTAGTTGCTGTTAATCTGTCCCTCAGATATTCTAAGTAGTCAACTCTTTCTATAAGTTCATAGTAAAGAAGAAAAGGTTCTTGGTTGGCTATATCAATTCGCACTTCTTTTGTCTTCGACAGGTTTACTCTTGGTCCGATTTTTGCTGCTTCGATTTTAAGGACCTCGATCTTCCTTTGTCCTGTCTTGGATAGTGTGGGATATTAGGCAGCTGTCATCAGCGTTGTCCAGATCTTGAAGGCTACCACCTTAAGCTTTCCTTGCGTATATACAGGGTGGTCCAATAAGCGCGCGGTGCTCCCTAGCGGCCATACCGTTTAAATTAGACGAAAATGTTTGAAACAAAAAACGATTCTTTTCAAATGCTCTACATTATAAATAATATATAATATATAATATAAATAATTTCAAAGATGGCGGACTTCCGGATATATCGGAAGCAGGTATCAAGTCCCTTATTCTAAATGGAACACTCTGTTCATTATTACATTTTTGAATTCAGCATCGATTTTTAGGTCCAGTTTGTTAACCATTGTTTATATCTACGAAGCCGATTTTTGGAATTATTCAGGAATTTTTACAACACTTGACGGTTGTAGTACTTTAGAAGAAACGTTAGTATCTCTGAAACTAAATGCGATAGAAAGATGCTGTTTTCGGTTTTGAAACAAGCAAGGAACGTGTTTGTGTTTCAGTAAGATCGTTGTTACAAAAGAACTTTAAATCAATGGACTAGCAATTTTCAAATTTGAAAAGTTAAAAACGTTAAAAACTTTTTTTTTCAAATGGGATGGTATGATAAGTTTCACATCAGTAGGTACGAAATTAAATTCTCTTTAACTTTTATCTAGATACATGTGGTACTATATTTGATAGTTTTTAAGATATTTACGGTTTTGTAATTATTGCGTAGGAATCGGAAAAATTGTAGGTGGCGTGGCTCGCAGATGAAACAATTGGCAGGAAACCTTTCATCCAAAGTGTTTCGGTCTCTAATACTAAAATGTGCTTTCGCTCCATCTACCTGTAACCACATTATTCTTAAAAACTCCAGTGGTGAATTTTCCAACAGGTTGTCCAAATTTTCATTTAGAAAATTTTAGAAAACATCAGTTTAATATGCGGTTTCCAATAACACCACCCCAAATGCTTAGACTCCATGCTGGTTGTCAACAAACCTCTCAAAATTTGGACTTACGTCGGTATAAAAATGTAAATTATGCCAGCTAATGATAACGCTGTAGCTACAATTTATAAAGAAGAAAATAATGAAAGAATTTCATAAGAAATGTAGCTTCATTCGTAAACAACAGACTATTGAAGAGGAGGGCATCTCCTTGGACTCGAGCACGACTCCAGTTACAGAAACTCATTCAGTTTTCAAAGTCTTGTCTTTCAATTGCTTGATTTAGCTACACGTGATAGGGATACTATATGTACTCCATCATTTTCACAGATGTTTGACCAATGCCCAAATAGCGACTAATTTCTGCTGTAATACTGCTATGCGAATCTTCAACTACAATTGCGAGAATGTCAAACTCACTATCTTCATGTATTACTACTACATGTTTTCTTCTTTCAAATTTTACGCCCACGTAAATCCAAATTTTGAGAAGTTTGTTGACAACCAGCATGGAGTCTAAGCATTTGGGGTGGTATTATTGGAAACCGCATAAAAACTAAGGTTTTCCAAAATTTTCTAAAAGAAAATTTGGAAAACCTGTTAAAAAATTCACCACTGGAGTTTTCAAGAATAATGTGGTTACAGTTAGATGGAGCGAAAGCACATTTTAGTATTAGACGTTGACACTTTGGACGAAAGGTTTCCTGCCAATTGTTTCGTCTGCGAGCCACGCCACCTACGATTTTTCCAACTCCTACGCAATAATTATAAAACCATCAAATATCTTAAAAACCATCAAAGATAGAACGACATGTGCCTGGACAAAAGTGAAAGAGAATTTAGTTTCGCATCCACCGATGTAAAATTTATCATACCATCTCATTAAAAAAAAAGTTTTTAACGTTTTTAACTGTTCAAATTTGAAAATTGCTAGTCTATTGACTTAATGTTCTTTTGAAAGAACGATCTCACAAAAACACAAATACGTTGCTCGCCTGTTTCAAAACCGAAAACCGCATCTTTCTATCGCGTTTAGTTTCCGAGATCTTAACGTTTCTTGAAAAGTACTACAAACGTCAAATTTTGTAAAAATTGCTAAATAACTCCGAAAATAGGTTTCATAGACATAAACAATGGTTCACAAACTGGACCTAAAAATCGATGCTAAATTCAAAAACGTAAGAATATACAGTGTGTTCCATTTAAAATAAGGAAGTTGATACCTACTTCCGGTATATCCGTAAGTCCGCCATCTTTGAAATTATTTTCTAAATGTAGAGCATTTGAAAAGAAATGTTTTTTATTTGAAACGTTTTCGTCTAATTTAAACGGTATGGCCGCTAGAAAGCACCACGCGCTTATTGGACCACCCTGTACATTAGGTTTCATGCTGTTCAAAGTACGCCTACATCTATTAATAAAAACCAGGAGTTTTTGCTCATTAACTTTTGCCTTTCCATGTTTCTCATCGATACACTAACACTGATTAGCTGATTACTCCACCTGAATTAATTTTTACAGCAAAAATATTTACGTGCAACCGGAAGCTTCCAATGCTTTTCGAAACATATATTTGGAGCCATTTGACGAAAGGCTCATCATGTGCGTTGTAATGACTGGTATAGCGCTATCCGTTGGCTTGGCCATTACTCACAGAGCTGCATCAAAATACCAAAGACGAGAAAAGTACCCTCCATACGGCATTATTGGCAGTTTGATATGGTGTGTTGGAGTTTTCTGCCAACAAGGTACGTGAATGATATTAGATACCTCTAGCACTGCTAAAGGCTCGGTCAAACACACGGCGTTCTAGACGCGGCGTTCTCTAACAATACAACGGAATGAATTTGTGGTTCTTCGGTTTTTAGGCCGGCGTCGTTTAGCGTTAAAGCTTGACGTTTGGCCACCACGAGTGGATGGCATCTTCAGAAGCTATTTCACTTCGGCGACTTCCAAAATACTGACAGCTGGTGGATCTGCAACTATATTTATACCTGCTAATGGTGACGTGGCCCAACCAGGTAGCGTTGGTAGCCCCGCCCCTTCGCGATATGGTAGTGTCTTCAGGTCCTTTGGGATGGGTACCCATTTCCGGTTGACTTTCTGTGTTTCTTCTTTCCTATTGTAACTATTATGATGTTTTTGTATTTCGATGGAATCTCTCTGAAGTCTGGCATGGTATGAAGACGTCGCGGCAAGAACCTAAGCTTCTTCAAACTAGATCCTGTGACTTCCCTCCTTAATCACATGTTCGGCTACCGCTGATTTGTCCGTATGGCCTAGTCGACAGCTAGCTTTATGTTTTGCAATTCTTGTGTTTTTAGATCGCTTCGTTGTTCCTATGTATACATTCCCACATGTGCATGGTATGCGATATACCCCGGGTGTTGTAAGTGGGTCTCTTTTATCCTTCACCGTTGTCAAATATTCCTGTATCTTTCTTGTGGGCTTGTAGATGGTCTTGACGTTTTCCTTTCGTAACATTTTTCCTATCCTGTCCGCTATTTCAGGCACATAGGGTAGAAAAGCTTTTGCTATTGATTTAGGTTCTGATTTTGCCCTATTTCTTCTCATTGTTCTTGTTATTTCCTTTTCTGTGTAACCATTTGCCTTAAGAGCATTCTTTAGATGTTCCAATTCGGTGTCGAGTTCTTCTGGTTGGCACACTTTTTTAGCCCGTTCTGTCAAAGTTCTAATAATTCCGTACTTCTGAGATGGGTAGTAGTTTGATTCTTTATGTAAGCACCGGTTAGTATGAGTTGGCTTTCTATATACCTTGTGTCCTAATGTAACTCCTTTTCTTGTTAAAACATCAAGGAAGGCGAGTTTTTTGTTTTCTTCTACCTTCATGGTGAACTTGATGTTTTCATGCACGCTGTTCAGGTGTTCTAGAAATTCTTCTAGCTTTTCTCTTCCGTGATCCCAAATGACGAACGTATCGTCCACGTATCTATATCTTGGGCTTGTATTGAGCGCTCTTCAAGGCCTGTTCAACCTTCTCCATTACAAAGTTCGCTACTACCGGGCTTAGAGGGCTTCCCATGGCTACACCTTCAATTTGTTCGTACATGTTGGCGTCCCAGACGAAGTAGGTTGTCGATAACACGTGCTTGAAAAGGTTTGTAACGTCTTCTGGAAATATGTTCTTGATGCGTTCGATTGCATCGTTTAATGGCACCTTTGTGAATAATGGCACCACGTCGAAGCTGACCACCATGTCGGATTCTTCCAGCTGTATGTCTTTGATTTTCGAAATGAAATGGGCTGAGTCCTTGATGTACGAGTCGGTTTTTCCAACGTATGGCTGTAATAATGTAACTCGGCATTCTAGAATGCCCTCTGTTCGTCAGAGCCTTGAGTTCATCTATGTTTGAAATACTTAAAATTGGCGTAACGCTTTTGCTCATCCCGTCAAACAGGCCTGTTTGGTACAAACAACAGAATGCTGTAACGCCACGTTATGAATAAGGACCAGATGCTATCCAGCACGGAATGTGGCTGGTGCATAGGCCACACGATGGGCCCTTTTGCGCCTCTATCCGCGCTAGTTCCTAAGACCTGCCCTTTTGGCAAAGGCAAGTACATTCTTAGGTCCTATCCGTTTTATATCTATTGGTTCCAAGGTTTTTGAGCCCAGCATAGTCTGCCTGTGATAACCCAGGGTTTCACAGCGACACAAGATGTGTGCCGAGGATTCTTCCTCTTCACCACACCACGTGCACGTTGGGTCGTTGACCACCCTCATCACAAACAAGTGACGCCTGAAGGTGTTGTGACCCGTTAATAAGCCTACTAGCAATCTCAAGTTACTCCTATCCAGAGAGAGACAAAATCGTCCTATTCTCTCTGCAGGCCCTGCTAATAGCTCCCGAGCCTGACGGAGATGACCAGAGATGTTGTTCCATCTCAGAGAGTGTTGATTCTGGATCCACTCTCCAGTTGTTTTCCTAATCAAGTTTGCAGACAGTCCTAAGGCTGGTTCCGGGCCCACAAAACTGTTTCCGGATCCCATCCTAGCCAGATGATCCGCCATTTCGTTACCTTTTACCCCAGCGTGCCCAGGTACACACATCAGTGATACCTTGTGTTTAGCTGAGATGTCGTCAAGAGCCCTCCTGCACTCCAGGACCAGTCCCGATGTCATTTTCCAAGAACTCAGTGCTTTGATGGCTGCCTGACTGTCAGAGCAGATAGTAATCCGCCTCCTAGACCCGTCAATTTCCCAAATACAATTTACACAGGCAAGTATCGCATAGACCTCAGCCTGGAATACTGTGGTGTGCCCCCCAAGAGGGAATGAAAGTCTTGTATGGGGTCCGTAGACTCCCGAGCCCGAGCCCTCTCTAGCGAGTGAACCGTCTGTGTACCAGGCCTGTCCTCCTCCTTCGATGAGCTGTCTTTCCCTAGACTCCCACTCTTCCCTTGACGGGAACACCGCCGTAAATTTGCGATTGAAGCGATGCGTAGGAGAAACTATATCGCTCCTCGCCAACAAAATAGGACTATCCTCTTGCAACTCTGCTAGAATCGTCGAATGCCTGGATTCATAGAAGTCCAGCTACCCTGACTCCAGAGACGGAACCCAGTTTTTCTAGCTTCCACTTGAACTACCAGATCCAAAGGAGGAAGATTCAATAGTGTCTCAGAATGCCACGTTATAGAACGTCCTCTGTTTGACCGGGTCTTTAAAGACGGTGCAACATTGTGATTGGATAGTCACTGCAGACAATATTTAATATCCTTGTTTTACTTATTTTATCTATCCCTTTGTAGACTTGACAATATAATGACGATCGCTACCTGAGGAAACCTCCCCTTCCTCTTACTTCATGCCGTGCTGGTCAACTGGACGAAGAAGTCTCACGTTGGCTTACCAACTGAAGAAATGCAGGGCCACCCGATAGTCGAGTCACCTTGCGTCAATGTCTTGGGGATCAACATCAACAATAACATATCCTGGCACGACCACGTCGTCAGTATTGCTGATACGGCATCCCAGAAGCTTGGAGTTTTGTTTCGCTGTGGGAAGCTGTATACACCTGAGCAACTACTGCTGCTCTATAAAGCATAGATCCGTCTATCGTTGGAGTATTGCTCCTATGTGTGGTGGTGCGCTTAGAAGCACTCTCTAAAGCTTCTGGATACTATTCAGTAAAGAGCAATTAGACTAATCGGTGCGCCTAACGGCACAAAGGACCTCCACAGCCTGGAGCACCAAAGAAGGGTGGCTGACCTGTCCCTGTCTTACAGATTCTATAAGGGAAAACGGTCGAGTGAGCTCTCCCAGATAATAACACCGAAGGCCGTCCGAACAAAGGACACTAGAGAGGCTCTGCGAGCTCATCCTTACCAGGTCGAGGTCCCTACTCCCCGAACCAGTCTCCTCCAGCATTCCTTCTTTTGGAGAACTTCGACGCTGTGGAATGAGCTGGCGGGAATTTGTTTTCTAACGGCTACAACCTGCAGCGTTTCAAATCTAACGTGCACAGACACTTATCATCTCGTAGCGCTTCTATAGCGCCATAGGTTTTCAGCTTTTTCGGGAGGCTGACCATAAAAAAAATTAGAATAGCCACTATGTTTTGGCCTTAAGATTCTCAAGTTTTTTTATTGTTATCTGATTTCACCGATGGCTGTCAAAATACTAAATGTTTGTCAATTGTAGGAAGTATCTGGGAGCCAACTCTATATGCAGATCAAATAATAGTACTGATATCTTTGCTGTTTACTTTACTCATCTACAACTCATACTCGGCCTTCATTACTTCAGTATTGTCAATTACTTTAGACGATATTAGAACCGTTCAAGATCTTTTGGAGAGTAATTATGACATCGGGTACGAGAAAAACAGCCAGGATGAGGTGTACTTGAGGGTAAGTATGAAGTTGACCCACCGTGTGGGGGCGGGTTAGAATATCTCCCATCGTATATCCTGCGTGTCGTAAAATGCGACTAAAAGGAACCGAACTACTTTCGGTATAAGCAGTAACCTCTTCTCAACCAACAGCTTTGGGTGGACGAGTTGAGAAGCGTCAGGACACCTTCTTGTGCTTGGGGTGAGAAATTGCCCCTAAAGGCGGATGAACCAGTAGATACCATCTCGTCAACGGCATGAGGACGCAGAAAGCAAATGGGAAACCACTGCATTAAAGATCTTTAAGATATCCCAAGATAAACTCGTAAAATGAGTAAATGCATTTTACGAGTTCACAACATGTCTGTTAAGACTTTATGACTATGATGATGATGATGATGATGATGATGATGATGATGATGATGATGATGATGATGATGATGATGATGATGAAGTTGAAACTACGATAACGTAATAATGCTGTGGATATACAGGGGGTTCCTAAACATCATGTACAAATGAAGAGAATAGACTCTTTGGTGTTTTTGAGGACTAAAACTCCAAGTAAACATAGGTCCGCAAACACTTCATTACCGATCCACAGGGTGTTGAAACTTCAATATTTTTTCAGTTTTTTTACTTCCCACACCGATAGGTGAGGGGAGTATTGTGATCGCGAAAATTTTCGATTTTCGGGCGTTTTATGATGTCTACATGTCTACATAATGAAAATCCACGTCACTCGGTTCCGTCGGTCTGTCTGTCTGCCTGTCTGTCTGTCGGTCTGTGCGCGTTTTTCTAGCCACGTAATCTCAGTAACCGCTGCATGGATTGTGATGAAATTTGGGCAGCGATATGCTGGGGGGTCGTAGTAGACAACGTTCTTATAATTTTCAAAATCGGTACAGGGGCGGCGGAGTAATTAGCAAAAAACGAAAAAAAAATAAATATTCCTCAAACTTCGTTTTTAGGTGTTTTAGGGGTTCCTGATCGTTTTCTACTTTTTTTTTGGGTGGTGGTGAAATTGGTGTGGTTGAGGGGTGGGGGGTTGTAAATCTTAAAAATGTGTTGTACTCATAATAGGCTATCCATTAACCTGTGAAAGAAACACCTAGCGGCATAATACCCTTTTTTTAGGCCCATTTGACCATTGCCTTGCTCAGTATAGAAATCAAGGGACTTAGAATTTGTGATAGACATACGAGTATTGTTTTAGATCGTTCTATATTGCGTAACGCAATTATTCAATTGATTTTAACGAAATGTTGACACAGTATTACTACCGCGGCGAGAATGGAAAACGTGTATGTTTTGGAAAAATCGTGTCAGTGGCGGCGCAGCAATAATAAAAAACTAAAAATGTAAAACAGCTCAAACCTTGTTTTTAGGCGTTTTAGGGGTTCCTGGCCATTTTCTACGTTTTTTTTGGGTGGGGGTGAAATTGGGGTGGTTGTGGGGTGGGGGGTTGTAAAACTGAAAGATTTGTTGTATTAATAATAGTTTTTTCATTGACCTATGGAAGAAATACGTACCGGCGTATTTTTTTTAAGTCCATGTGGACATTTCCTTGCCTATTACAGAAACCAAGGGACTTAGAGTTTTGTGATGTATACATATACGAGTATTGCTTAATTTCGTTCTATGTATGTGGCAAAAATTATTAAATTGATTTCAATGAAATTTCGACACAGAAGTGACTATCGCGGCGAGAGTGGAAAACGCGCCAGTCTCTGAAAAATCGTGTCAGTGGTTGCGCAACAATAATTAAAAAACTAAAAATATAAAAACAGCTCACACTTCGCTTTTAGATGGTTTAAAGGCTCCTGATCGGTTTGCATCGTTCAGTTGAAGCAGTTGTGGCGTCCTTGTTTCTAAGGAGGGAGACGCAAGAAACTATTTACGAGTGTTTTTGTGTTGGACGTTTTTTTGCAGGCGGGTGGGCGATGATTTGGTTGCAAGGGGATTTCAGACTATAGCTTCATGCAATGGCGAAACAATAGAACGAACTCATTATTATGTGTGGGAAGTACTGAGTCAATCAACTTGACACCATTTTTTCTTAATGATGATAATGATGGTACGGTTTGTGAAATACCCATATCTCTGTCAAATAATCTATGTAGTAACCAACATGATAAACTTTTCACGCAGACCACAAACAACAGCCAGCTGAACCAGATCTACCTTCGCGGGTATTTGGCGAACATCACAAACATCACCGAAGGACTACTTCGTGCAACCAAAGGCAACTATGGGTTCTTTGCTGCTGGTGAGGATGCAAGACGTGCTCTGCGCAACATCAGCCTCCACAAATGTCTTTATGACATCCAAGAAATCCCGATCAAGTACACCATGCACAGCGTGGCATTTGGGGTCGCCAAACATTCACCTTACAAACAGCTTATCAATCTAAGGTAAGCTTGAATGAAGGTACTTCATAATAATAATAATAGTCAAGTGGTCACACACTGATATAGAAAACATCCACATCCCCATACGGACAGAACTCACGAAACATCGAACGTCACATGCAAACGCATGCAAAGAATGGCTCACCATAGACAGGAAACAAGGAGGCAGAGGGATTATAGATATACAGTCGCTTCGCACAAAACAGATAAAGACACTCGCTGCTCTGTGTACTGCGCAAAATACCGGTGTGCCGTGCGGCGGCGCACATCTTAGCCGCCAGAATGCATCGTTGGGTTCCTTCGTCTACTTAGGGCGCACGATTCGCGGACCCAGTGATTGCTCGCCTCACAGTATGAGAAGTAGTCACTGAGGAATGGAACAGTACCTCGGTGTAACGGAGCTTCTGCTGCACCTTTTTTTTGTGATAGTATTAAGTCATTATAGAAGCATCAGTTTCCGACTTTATTATTTTTTCAATTAACTATAGTATGGACTAGGTCTAAGTTCTGTATTCTCTTCCAGCATAATTCGTATGTACGAAACAGGAATCCACAAGTACATAACAGGTCTCCTTTACCCACGGTTGATACAATGCGATACCAGAAAAACCTACAACAGTGCTAGATTCTCAGACATTTCTAGTGCTTTTCTACTGCTGTGCCTTGGATACATATTTGGTGTTATATTCCTGACACTAGAATGCGTTTGGAAGAAAAGAAGGTTCATATATAGATGTTGCAAACGTACCAGAAGGAGGCAGCCCAAGCTTGTTTTTAGAAGATACTTACCTTAAGCATAGCATAAACTATAGTCCTGTAGTTCGTAGTAGCAGTAGTAGTAGTAGTAGTAGTGTCAAGACAGGTAGATCCATGGACGACTCTACCCACATAACAAAAGTATATACAATGTACATACACTGGATATCGAATCAATGGATATGTATATCCACAAATGGAGCAAGAATGTCCAATGGATGTCAAATAGACATCAAAAAAATATACATTGCATGTACGTTTGTCGCGAACTTTCACATCCATGGCATATCCATAGAATGTACATATGGACGTCTAATGTACATGCATATTATATACACTGTACATACAATAGATATATACACATCCATGGTATATCCATTAGATGTACATTCATGTACTTTTAATGCACATGCATAGTGTATGAAAGTTCAATGTAGAGGCAGTAAGATAAACAAACTTCATGCTTTCATTATGTATTGTTATTAATTCAATTTCTAATTACAATAATAATACTTTGCAAAATCGATTACTGTGATTGTCATCTCTTTTCTGTTGAATGGCTTGTCTAAAATCACAAAGAAAACAAGGTTATAAAATTTTATAGGTGGTTTGTTCCGCTTATGACTTACCGCCAAACGCTGGATGTGCGTGTTATCAGTAGTAAGAAGATAAGTAACATTGCACAATATTTCACTCGATCAGGTAATCAGGCACAACCAGCACCAGCAAACACGCGAAGGACGCAAACGAGTCGTATGACGGAATGACTAGAAATCAGCAATGGCGGCACTAGTTGTACTTCGCGCAGGCGTAAACTACTAGATGTATATATGATACATAGACCAACATCTTATGTATATTCACATATGGATATACCTACGTGAACATACACACTAGTGTATATCATTTTTCATATGTACATTTAACGTCCTATGAATATTCAAAATATACATGTTCAAACTGGAATATCTAATGTACATATCCATATAGTGTTATGTGGGTACTCACTAGGCCGGAGCATTGAAATATGGCAACACTGAATAGCGGGCCGAGCTGGGCCGAGATTTTATTTGTTTTTAAGTCATTAGTGTAACCTTCCAGAGTAAAAAAGAAGATTGGAAGGTGATTTTTAGTGTGCTTTTAATTATTTAGCTGCACAAACGAAACTATAAAGATAAAAAGATGCCTGCAAAGTGTGTAGTACCAGGTTGCACTAGCAATTGCTTCCAGTAAAGGACAATTTTCCTCAAGACGAGCATTTCAAACAGAAGTGGGTGAAAGGTGAAAGGTATTCCTCGTAAGGGCTGGTTATATTTATAAGAATAAAGACAATAATTCCCAAATATTTTCAAGGATAATACCTATTTTAAAGCAAAATGTGGTACCTACAATATTTTCTCGACCTCCGAAAAAGATTTGATAGTGAAGGGGAATCAAGACCAGCAAGAATGGCTTCAAAGTGACCTAATAGTGAATTTTTCTAGCTTAAGTGAACATTTACAAAGTAAATTGAGTGTTCATTTAAGTGGAAGTGGAAGTGGCAGCAGGAAACAGGTTGTGTTTATTTTTATTTTGTAGTGTTTGACTATGATGAACGAGACATCAGATGTAGGTGGTATTAGTATCAATGAATTTAGGCATTCCTTTAAATCAACAAATCATAATTTGTTGGTGATTTGAGTTAGATTTTCCACTGTCATTAAGAATATCCTGTTGGTCTCAAATAGAAAATATTTTGGCACACTATTTTCAAATAGGTTTTCTGTTGATTTAATGTAAAAACCTTTTCTATGTCCAGCCAAAGAAAGTTTACAATTTTGTGAAAGAGAATAAGTTCCCAATTCTACCACCATCCTAAATATTCCTCAAAACTTTACAGTTCTTTAAAAATTGCACCTGACAGAAAATATGTCTTACATTAAAACTGTTGCAGAGGGTTTATTATTCTCGGAGAAGTACATTGTTTTACAAATTGATGAAATATCAGCCTGTATGAATGTTCTTGCCATTACAAAAATTATAGGCAGAACATGAAGGACAAAATTATTTGATAGGTATATTAAATACATACAGCTTATAGTTGGTAGGCGTAACCCTCCATCAGAGTATACAGCTCAAATTACAGTCCTTATTCACAATATGTATTGTTAAAATTTTGATTTCAGGCCAATACGTATAAAAGTAAGTTTTTGGGCAATTGCACAAAGCAGTTTTAATGAAAATTGCAAAAAAATACATCAATATACATATAGACGAGTTTGTTTTAGACACGTTTGTTCATGTAATTAACCCCAAACTGATGAAATTCTGCTTGAATTAATGTTGTTAATGTAGCAAATATTTTTATTAATAATTTCACTGAAACAGTTCAAGACAAAATACAGACTGACAAAACTAAAAAGAGGAAATCTAATGGAAATAAGAAATGTCCAACAAAAGGGAAAATCTCTAAATATAAATACATGTATATTTTTGTACTGATACTACCGGCATTTTTCACCATTCTTATTTTTCTTAATTTATCAACCAAGATGAACTTGAATACACATAAGATGTAATAATTATTCTGAAACTATAAAACAATTTAAATTTTCCGCGGAATGCCCGCCGTTCGGCCCACGGTAACCGGCTCACTATTTGACAGCTAAGCGACGTTGCCACATCTAAGGCTCCGGCCTAGTGCAGAGTCGCCCATGGTAGGTCAAAGACTGAGCAAGGAACATGAGCGAAAACCTTTGGAAGATGACAAAACTCTAACATAATTTTGTTATTTTAAATGGAATGCCATATTTTGACGTGTAACGTAAAAGTGGTAAATCTGGCAACACTGCTGATAGCATTTTTTAGTCTGTATGTTCAAAAACTCCCAGGCTTTAAATTTTATCGTTTCAGCTCTGGCAATTTTGGAGATATTTAAGCGTTCCCGTACTTTTTGCTGCAAAAGCGGTGTTGCCGTATCTCAGTAATTGATAGAACCAAAATTTTGAAATTATGAGACCTTACAAAATTTGATTGACATGTGCAATTCATTGCAACAAAGTAAGGCATATCATTTAAAATAACAAAATTATGAGGTATAACGTAAATGTGGTAAATCTGGCAACACTGCTATTAGCATTTTTGAATCCTGCATAGTCCAAAACTCATAGGTATCAAATTTTGCCGTTCCAGCTGTGAGATATCTAAGCATTCCAGTATATAGAAAAAAACAAAGCATACATTTCAAGGTTTTTGAAGAGTTTATTTAAGACAAATAATAGCACCACACAAAATATACTCTAAGAATGAGACACAATTTCCTACAAGTCATAGGTCAGTGTTTGAGACGATCAATTTATTAGCATAAAAATATTAATGAACTAGTGGTTCTTGGACGACTCGGCCTGCTTCGATACCTTGGTGTCAGTGAGCTCTCTGTCGCCTTTCTTTTCTCAGGAGTCTCCGAATAGGTGAGAGCTTCTGAGGTTGACTGTATCTACTTCTGCGAGCGAGACGTCAAGTAGCGATGAGCGGCCGAACAGCCCAAAATCGATAGTTCATCGTCCATGGCCTTACACAAATTTTGAAAATCTTCCAGAATGTTTATTCTGTAGTTTTCTGTGGTTGCGGCTTTAGTTTTCACAGAAACACCCGTCAGCTGCGTTTTGCTTGATCCAATCAAGATATTGCGTCACCCTCGTATAAACACCAGGGTAGCCTGGCCTAGCGCATCCGTTGCCCCATGATACGATACCTGGAAGTTATTCACGAATTAGAAAACTGTATCTTCTTATTGACTCCATGTTTATCAGATAAGCCACAACTCAAAACAGGTTTCACCTTAATAGAAAGCCAAATAAATATTTTCGATTTTTTAGGCAAACCCGAAGATCTGAGAGATCTGAAATGTTTGATCTTTGTCACACGAGACTGAAACTCAAAACTGCGACCAGATTTGTAACCATTAGTACCCTCAAATTATCCAAAACTCGATATTTCATTTTGATAGAAAGCCAAACAGAGATTTTGGATTTTCTAGGCAGACCTAAAGATCTAAAAGATCTTTTTATCTTCGTCACACGAGACTGAAACTGAAAACTCCGATTGGATTTGTAATCATCACCCCCAAACTATCCAAAACACGAGGTTTCATCTTAATAGAAAACCAAATACAAATTTTTCGATTTTTTAGACAAAGCCGAAGATCTAAAAGATCCGAAATTTTTGATCTTCGTCACACGAGACTGAAACTCAAAATTGTGACCGGATTAGTAATCAGCACTCTCAAGTTATCCAAAACCTGAGGTTTCATCTTAATAGAAAGCCATATAAAGATTTTAGATTTTTTAGGCAAACCTGAAGGTCTGAAAGATCAGAAATTTTTTTATTTTTTTCAGTTTTTACAAATTTTTCCTGATTATTTATTTTTATTCCCGATTTTTCCGGACTCCTACTAATTATTCCCGACCTTTCCTGATTTTTTCCCGGTTATTCAAAATTACTCTCTTTTTATTCTGAAACGCTTTTACGATCTTTCCCATACATTTTCTGATGTTTCCCTATCTTCCTGACTTTTATTGGTTATTTCCTGTTTTTTCTGTTTCCCTATTTATTCCAGTTTGTCCTCCTCGACTTTTGCATACATTTTTAACAGTTTATCTGATTATTCTCGATCTCAGAGATCTACATTGTACCAAAAACATAACCTCTCTAGATCAATGTACCTAATTGTAAATGTGAACAAACATGTCATTTATCTTACCTATAACTTCGTATCTACTAGAGTTGGGTTTTCTTGTCACCAGAGGTCCTCCACTGTCACCCTAAAAACATGTATTCTTTTATTAGAGTGATACATAAAATATCCTAGTGTCTAGATACCTATGCCTTATAATATAAGTGTCTTAGCTATTAAGGTTTCCCCAACTTGTCACTTTGAAATGCATAACTGTTGTGCTCTGTTTGAAATAAAGTATTAATTTATTCACTTGAAAAGCGTTTCATTCATAATCATTTCACTATTGAAAAACCACGAAAAGGTGACCCGAATATAATTCTGAAGGAGCAGGAGTAACTACAAAATTTCAAACCCATGCTTCATTTGTTAATGTATCTTTGGCAAGTCAAGGAAAAGAAAGTGGCAACCAAAAAGGTATCCCCATATGTTAATATTAATAACAGATTCTAGTATATAAGACAATAATTATAAAAGTAATGAAGAAGTAATTCTTCTCACTCGAAGTTCTTTGTGATTACAATACTTCCTTAGCTCATCCATAAAAATATTGTAACATCCTGTACATATTATTGCTTATTTGTATTATTGTTGACGTTTCTTTCAAATTGTTAGGTTAGATTTTTGATGTGTAAACGTCATCGAATCGTCTGGAATTTTCGGAACTGACAGATGGGCGTTCTAGAATGTCATCTGAAAGTCTCGAAATCTCTAGATGGTTCGATGAAGTATATAAAGGGTTTTTCAATAAGGACGGGTTGACGTTAAAATGAAATAAAACAAGCTGTGTGTGAGATATCAAATAATTTTTGTTTTTATTTGGAAGGCCCATGTATGCCGTTAGGTGTGGAATATCACATCATTCAAATGTCCTCCGCGGCTTCTCACGGTGGCACGGATCCGAGTGGTCCAATTTTCAATCACTCTGCTGCATAAATCCGGCTGAATTCGAGCCATGGACTGGATTATGTTCACCTTAAGGGCAGCGGTAGACTCCGGCTTATTGGCATAGACCTGTGACTTCAGAAAACCCCACAAGAAAAAGTCTAGTGGGGTTAAATCGCACGATCTTGGTGGCCAATTCACGTCACCTCTGCGAGAGATAACCATACCCCCAAATCGTTCGTGCAGAAGGGCCAACGTGGCGTCCGCTGTGTGGCAGGTAGCGCCATCCTGTTGGAACCACATGTCGTTCACCTCCATGTTGTATAACTTGGGATAAAAGAAATCCATTAGCATCCTTCTGTAGCCCTTGCCGGTAATGGTAATGGCTTCACCAACGCCGTTTTCAAAAAAGTACGCACGAATAACGCCGCCGGCCCAGAATCCGCACCAAACAGTAACTTTCTGTGGATGCATTTTTGCCTGGTGAATCTCGTGAGGATTAGCGTTGTCCCATATACGGCAATTCTGCTTGTTAACATAGCCATTCATCCAAAAATGCGCCTCGTCACTAAAGATGATTTTTCGGCCGAAATTGGGGTCTTCTTCCAAACGCTCCGAAGCCCAGTCAGCGAACACACAATGTTGTCTATGGTCATCATGTTTGACCTCCTGGGTAAGTTGGATCTTGTATGGATGTAGGCCCAAGTCCCGGCGCAAAATTCTCCAGGTTGAAGTCTGCGAAAAGCCGAGTTCTTGTGAACGGCGAGGAATTGACTTCCTTGGATTCTCTTGGACACTTTCACGGACAGCGGAAATGTTCTCGGCTGATCTGGAACTCCTTTGACGTAAGGGTGTTGGCTGATTGTTAACTGAACCAGTCGTCTCGAATTTCCACACCAAACGTTGCAAAGTCGACTTTGAAGGACCCCCGCGTCTTCCGTAAAATGGGCGTAACGCGCGCATGGTCTGCACTAGTGAACACTCATTTTGATAATAAAGTTTTATCATTTGTACTCGCGGCTCAATTGTGTAACCTGTCATGGTGATTTGGCATAAGTCACTAATCATAAATCACTAGATTAGACACACGCTGTCAAAACAACATGGCCGCCACAGCCTACCAAGGTCGACCCGTCCTAATTGAAAAACCTTTTATAAGGCGCCGCGAGTAGCGTGGCAGTAGTTGAGTTGAGCTGAGTTAAGATTAAGAGATATTGTATTGAGTTGTGAAGTAAAACAGTGAAAGTTACGTCCAGTTTGATTCCTTGGAGTACAGAAAAAGAGGCCGTCCTGACAATATAATCAATCAAATGTACCTGACACGAATCCTTTTTGCCTGTGTCTGGATATCCAGCACACAGCATATTGTCAGATATCATCTTCGACGAGTAATTTGTGTTTCTGCAGTCCTTATTACTCATCACAGGTACGTCCACTTTTTGCAATATACACGAAGGCTTTCCGTCCTCCTTCAAAGTCCCCCAACCTGACGCAGTTCCTTTCGCTCCAACATACTGATGATCTAAAAAAAAGAACATAACCAACAACAACAAAGAAATTCGTAACAATGGCAGAGGTAGAGAAGTAGTGCATTTATCCATTTGGCCACCAGAGAGAAAGAAATAGTGATAGAGAGATAGCGAGTTAGAGAGAAAATATATTGATGATAGAGCTACACAAAAATAAGAGAGACATGAATGGAGATATGATCAAGAGACGATGGGCAGATGATTGAGAGATATTGAGATACAGAGATTCTGAAACAATGGACAGGCGATACACATAAATTGAAGACATGATAAAAAACAGGATACACGAGCAGACAGAAGGAATTCTGCCGGTGCGCCATCTAGTACCCGAAGAGAAACGCTACTAGCAGCAGTAAACTCTTTGGTGGAACGACAAGGCTCGTTCGCTTTTGCCACTAGAGGCACGGATTTTGACGCAAGCAGCGGCAGAATTCCTTCTGTCTGCTCGCACATCTTTCACATGTTTATTAAACATGGAAAAATTGATGCTCTCTATTTCCGTCAATCGACCTATGGCGCACTGATGATCGCTAATAAGCGTGAAACAGCTGTCTGCGTACTGGTGGATTGACGGAGATATAGAGCAACCCTCGTATATCGGCTTTACGCTGCTTGCGTCAAAATCCGTGCCTCTAGTGGCAAAAGCGAACGAGCCTTGTCGTTCCACCAAAGAGTTTACTGCTGCTAGTAGCGTTTCTCTTTGGTTGCCGTTACCTTCGGGTACTAGATGGCGCACCGGCAGAATTCCTTCTGTCTGCTCGCACATCTTTCACAAGTTTATTAAACATGGAAAAATTGATGCTCTCTATTTCCGTCAATCGACCTATGGCGCACTGATGATCGCTAATAAGCGTGAAACAGCTGTCTGCGTACTGGTGGATTGACGGAGGTATAGAGCAACCCTCGTAAACAGGATACAGTAATGAAATATATTATTGATAGAGAGATACAGAAAGATGATAGAGGTATAATGTAGAGAGGAAGATGATGATAGAAGCATGATAGAGAGATGATAAAGACATGATACAAAGGCATTGAGATACAGAAATGTACAAGTAGAGAGATCAAAAGATAGTTATAGAGAGGCGACAGAAGGATGATAGAGAATCGATAGGGAAATGAAAGAGAGCATAGAGTGATATAGAAATAATTGATAGACAGATACAGAAAGATAATAGAGAGACGATAGAAGCATGAATATAGAGATAATATGAAGATGATAGAGAAATAGTAGAAACATGAGAGAATGATGATAGATACATGACAGAGAGATAATATGGATATGATACATATGTAATTGAGCGATAATTCAAGGAAGATACACAGAGGATAGAGAAATATTAAGAAACAGAGATTCTGAGACAGAGAGACAATAGAGAAACTATACAGATACGATGGAGAGATGATAAAAAGGCGATAGAGCGATGAGCGATATGATTGATAGAGATATACAGCAAAATGATAGAGATATGATAGAGAGAGATGTTAGAGCGATAATAGAGATAGAGAGATATCATGGAGATGATAGTTATATAATAGAGAGATAATACAAATAAGAAAAAAGATAGAGATATTGAGATGCAAATATATATATTAGAAATATAATAGAGCAATGATCGTTATGATTGGAAGATATACAGAAAGATGATAGAGAAATGATAGAGTGGTGATAGTGACATGACAGAGAGATAATATGGTGATGATTGATATGCATTAGAAAGATGATAGGTAAATGATAGAGAGGTCTTAAGGTGCAGAGATTCTGAGATAAAAAGGCAATAGAGAGACGCTATAGATATGAACAAGAGATATTAAAAAGAGGGCAGAGAAATGATATATATGATTGAAAGAGATATACATGAAGGTGACAGAAAATAATATAGAGATGATAGATATATAAATACGAGTATAATAGAGAAATAATATAGACTTTAGAGAGATAATAGAGATATGATAGAGCGATATTGAGATTCGGAGATAGAGAAATAGAAAGACACATAGAGGGATAGAGAAATAGAGAGAGATAGAGATAAATAAATTCGTCAAAACATACTTTTGTCACTGGGTAGACATATAGGCTTGATGAACTGCGTGATGGGCACTCTGTCGTTGAGCCTAAGAAGAGCGATATCGTGATCAAAACTGTGGAAACTGAAGGCCCCTAGGATCGCCCGAAGGACGAATCTGGACTCTGGTCGTTTTTTGTCATCGCAGCGATTGTGTTCACCGAATGTCACTTTTATCATGAACCACATGAAGCTAGAAAAAAGAAAAGAGAAGATGAATGTCATATGGTAGTGAAAAACTGCATCATTATACAGGGTGTCCCACGACGATTAAGACAAGCAATATATCAGAACTGGGCACTAGTAGCGAATTATAATTTTGGGGCTGTAAATTAGAGTAAATATAGTATCTTTTATTATTATTGTGCCACCCAATGGAGTATTTGTTTTTGGTCACGTCACGTCCGATTAAAAAAGTTTAATGGGACACCCTGTACATTTGTGACTTTTTGTGTTCTTCCCGATAAAGCAGTTCCAAAAAACTAGCACACTTGGGGTCTAAAGTGATTAATTCAAGAGCTACAGGTACTTAAAGGACTGTACCACTACCATTACGAAACACTACCAAAATAATTTAACTGTAGGGGTTCATGTTATAATCAATGTAGTGGTACCATCCTTTAAGTACCTGTAGCTCTTGAATTAATCACCTTAGACCCCAAGTATGCTAGTTTTTTGGAATTGTTTTATCGGGAGGAACACAAAAAATCACCAATATACCGGGTGTCCCACTAAAAATTTTGAATCGGACGTCACATGATCAAAAACAAATACCTCTTTGGGTGACACAATAATAAGAGAAGATACTATATTTGCTCTAATTTACACCCCCAAAATTATAATTCGCTACTAGTGCCCATTTCCGACATATTGCTTGTCTTAATCGTCGTGGGACACCCTGTATATTTTAAAGTATTAAAGTAATTATTAGGTTGTTTAAAAAATCTGAAAATATTTATGATGTTTTAGAATTTTAAAAAACTTGAGAATCTTGAGGATTTCGAGAATATAAAGTTCTTGAAACTTTTAGAAGTTTGATGATTTTGAGAATTTAATTTTTTTGAATATTTTGAGGATGTTCAATGATTTTGATAATTTCTGAAAAGAAGGTTTTGGAAAGTTTAAAACTTGTAGCCTTACCCTTTGACACAATGAGCTGCTGTAAGTACGTATCTGTCATTTATTAGCATGCCTCCGCAATAAAAACGGTTGAAGTACGACAATCTAGCCATCCATGGAAACTCGTTTTCCTCTGATGGCTTTCCTCCTACGATTCTTGTGTCGTCATTTTTTTCACCGCACCCTAAGGATACAAAACTAATTAATAAATTGCTCCGGTTACCACATTTAGATCAAAAAAATCGATCCACATGAGTCTATTGGATAATTTCAAGTACCCAAATATCGAATATTTCGAGAAATGAGTCTGTGTTTTCAAACTGTAATGTCATGAGACATGTTAAAAACATGTTAGAGAGAGAGGCTTTTAAAAAAGCTTGCAAGATTTCAACATATGTAAAGAGCAGTGTAAGAAAACGGCAATAGAGGTTTTGAATAATTTTTTTTTTGCCATAAATGGAAAGATCATACATAAGTTTTACAACAAAACTGTTTTTGTTTTCTTTTTTTTCGCAATCACTCAAAAGTTATATCAAAATAAAAATGAGTTTTTGAATCGAGTACCGAAAACACGCCGACGGCTCTCGAACCCATGTGACGTCATCATGGCGGTAAGGATGCTCCTTTGACTAGCGACGTCCTGCTCCGATACTAGATTCTAGATTCCCAGCCAATAGCGAAAATACGTACTGCTAAACTGGTAACTAGTGTATATTAATTTGTTGGAACGCAGTCGATGAATGAAGTTTGCAGCTCGAGACGAAGTCTACGATCGAAATAAATATGTTTTTGAATGTTTTGAAGTTGAGGTCAGATTACAGATTCCAGTAAGTACCTGATTAAATATGTTTCGTTGAAAAGATCTTCTCAATCGAAGGATGGCCCAGTGGCTAGAGAGTCCGCTAGTGGATCTCAATGTCTTTGGATCGAAACCCAGGCCTTCCAACCTTTTTTTATTTTTCTTTTAACAAAAATTTTATTGATGTGCTTTTTGCACTTGTTACGCACATTTTTTCTACAATCAACATAAATATGTGTTTGAGTCAAATTTTGTTAGACAGATTACTTGCACTGCACAGTGCTTGTTAAATTTTTGTGAAAATTTAATATTGTCAAGCTTCATTGCCCAAAGTTAAATAAATAATAATACCAAGTGATAACAGAATGTGAGTTTAAGTTACTTTTTTTACATTAAAAAACTTAAAAATGAATGAATTGAATGGATGAAGGGATTTTGTTTTATTAACCAACTATTACATTTAAAAAAAATTAATGGCGATTGATATTGACGGAAAAACCTCATTTCCACTGATTTTTTGAATTGTCCACCGCCTCCTGTACTTAGTTTTTGCACTGTGCAGTGCAAGTAACATGTCTAACAAAATTTGATTCAAACACATATTTATGTTGATCGTAAACACTTACTTACTGGAATCTGTAATCTGACTTCAACTTCAAACATTCAAAAACATATTTATTTCGATCGTAGACTTCGTCTCGAGCTGCAAACTCCATTCATCGACTGTGTTGCAACAAATATACACTAGTTACCAGTTTAGCACTACGTATTTTCGCGATTGGCTGGGAATCTTGAATCTAGTATCGGAGTAGGACGTCGTTGGTCAAAGGAGCATCCTTACCGCCATGGTGACGTCACACGAGTTCGGGAGCCGTCGGCGTGGTTTCGGTACTCGATTCAAAAGCCCATTTTTATTTTGATATGACTTTTGAATTATTGCGAAAAAAAGAAAACAGAAACAGTTTTGTTATAAAACTTATATATGATCTTTCCATTTATTACAAATAAGTACTTTTTTTCTTAATTCAAAACCTCAATTAGTGTAGTTCCAGAAAAATCTTGGTTTTGGATTGTGAGGTTGGTTTTCCACATCTACATCGAAGAAAATAGGAACATCTAAGGCCTAATATAGGATCTCTTGAATCTCACCTATTTTACGTCTTTGGTTAATAGTTAAGAAATAAATCAATAACAATATAAAGTTTTGAATCGTTTTACTCACGGCATCTGCAAGGAGAAGGTGGAGTATCGTGTCTAGGTGGTGGTTTATTGCTTGCATTCCAGTTGCCAAACTTGGGCCCAAAGTACTTTTTCAGAGCGCCTGCATCTATAAGCTGTCCATTCACCTGAAATTTGTTGAAACATTTAATTTTTTGAATCAGTTTCCACCTATACAGCTGCCGTCTATTGATAATAGGGCAGATGATGAGATGAGGTAACTAGGTATAGTATCATCATCATAGTCACAATGTCTTAACAGACATGTTGTGAACTCGTAAAATGCATTAAGTTGGAGCTAGAGTATTGCCGAAACGAATATTATCAATAGTTTTGAGAACTGTAGCTCGCCATCGTTCGCAATTTACTGTCTTGATACTCGTATCCAGCAACTGTTTCGTCATATCCACCCAGCGCGGAGGGGACCAGCCATGGCGCCGCCCACTTGGGGCATGACCCTGAACTACAAGTTTTTCCATATTATCGCTTCTGTGAATATGTCCGAAAAATGTAAGCGTTCTCGTCGACACAATGGATGATAGTCTCTTTGGATTACCGTGCTCATCCAGTATGAAAACGTTAGTTCGATGGGCGGTATAAGGAATTCTCAGCATTCTCCTCCACGTCCATATTTCAAAAGCATTTATGCGAGCTTGATCTGTCTTTTTAACAGTCCAAGTTTCCGAGGCACACAAAAATATGGAGAACGCAAGAGACTGGATCAGCGATATTTTGTTAGTTTTAGTGATACGCCATATGTTAGTAAGCTTTGTCATGGACACACGTGCCTGTTGCGTGATCTGTGAGGTTAGGCGTATTGACTAGTCTGATATCTCTCTTCTGGATAGTGTTCAGAAGCTTTAGAGAGTGCTCTGAATCGCATCCCTACACATGGGAGCAATACCTCAACGATGGTCGGATCTGTGCCTTGAAGAGCAGCAGTTGTCTGGTGTATACAGTTTCCTACAGCGGAACAAATCTCCAAGTTTCTGGGAGGTCCTTCCAGCAATACTGACGACGTGGTCGTGCCAGGATATGTTATTCTTTATGTTGATCCCCAAAAGCTTGATGAAATTGACGGGTCTATGAGGCGGATTACTATCTGCTCTGACAGTCAGGCAGCCATCAAAGCACTGAGTGCTTGGAAAATAACGTCGGGACTGGTCCTGGAGTGCAGGAGGGCTCTTGACGACATCTCAGCTAAACACAAGGTGTCACTGTTGTGGGTACCTGGGCACGCTGGGGTAAAGGGTAACGATATGGCGGATCATCTGGCTAGGATGGGATCCGGCAACAGTTTTGTGGGCTCGGAACCAGCCTTAGGACTATCTGCAAACTTGATTAGGAAAACAACTGGAGAGTGGATCCAGAATCAACACTCTCTGAGATGGGACAACATCTCTGGTCATCTCCGTCAAGCTCGGGAACTATTAGCAAGGCCTGCAGAGAGAATAGGACGATTTTGTCTCTCTCTGGATAGGAGTAACTTGAGATTGCTAGTAGGCCTATTAACGGGTCAGAACACCTTCAGGCGTCACCTGTTCGTGATGAGGGTGGTCAACGGCCCAACGTGCACGTGGTGTGGTGAAGAGGAAGAATCTTCGGCACATATCTTGTGTCGCTGTGAAACCCTGGGTTATCACAAGCAGACTATGCTGGGCTCAAGAACCTTGGAACCAATAGAGATAAAATGGATAGGACCTAAGAATGTACTTGCCTTTGCTAAAAGGGCAGCTCTTAGGAACTAGCGCGGATAGAGGCGTAAAAGGGCCCATCGTGTGGCCTATGCACCAGTCACATTCTGTGCTGGATAGCCTCCTTCATTCATGATCCCCAAAAGCTTGATGAAATGAGACTCGACTATTGGGTGACTCTCCATTTCCACAGTTGGTAAGCTAACGTGAGACTTCTTTGTCAGTGTTGTCACCTGACTTTTTTGTACGTTAAACTGTACTTTATTTACTAATCCCCACTCGTCAATTGTTTTGATATCTACGTTGATCTGTGAGGCATGTAGCTGTCGCCGACGTACTGTCTCCTGGGATGATAGTGACTTGCGTGGTTCCATAAACGATAATGTACTGTCGTCTGCGAAATTGTAGATTGGATTGAATGTGTCTATCTTCTCCAGTCTTAGGGTTACATTGTTTTACTGTACCTTTTGCCAAGCATTTTGGGCTCAGGGCATGAAAAAGTACCTACTTCATACCTTTTCTACTTCTGATAAGGTTCAGGTAGATAAAGGAATAAGCTCTGAACAAAATCTTGAACAGAGTGTGTCAAGGTATCACTCTCAGGAAAAATTCCTTAGGGACGTTTTCGTATGTGTAGCTTGGTAAACGCAAGAATGTTGAAATACCTATAAACGAAGTTGTAATTGATGACGAGTGTCACGTTCGGGGTACCGTTCTTTACTATATTGTTACACCTGGTTGAATGGATCGTAAAGTATTTATTTTATGTTCTAATATGCCATACTACATACATAAAAAAATTCTTGGACAAAGAATATATACTTTCAAGTTTCAAGTATATAACATCCTCCTAAATGCGCAAAGTTGTGAAGATCTTAAACCAAGAATCTGATATTTTTGATCATATATATTACGTTAAGTAGTTACTTTAACACCCGTGTGGGGGCGGGTTAGAATATCTCCCATCGTATATCCTGCGTGTCGTAAAAGGCGACAAAAAGGAACCGGACTACTGTCCAGTAACCTCTTCTCAACCAACAGCTTTGGGTGGGCGAGTTGAGAAGAGTCAGGACACCTTCTTGTTCTTGGGGTGAGAAATTGCCCCTAAAGGCGGATGAACCAGTAGATACCATCTGGTCAACGGCATGAGGATGCAGAAAGCAAATGAGTAAATGCATTTTACGAGTTCACAACATGTCTGTTAAGACATTATGACTATGATGATGATGAATTACTTTAGATATTCAAAACTCGTAAAGTCTTGTTCGTAAGAACACCGAAAACTTAAGTCAACTATATGACAGTGATAATGAATGTGTGGTCAGATCTACAATTTGGATTATTGATATATAAATACTTCGCAAATTGACTAATCTATAATAATTACTATGTCAATTCAAAGTACTAAATTTTTTATACGTGACATTAAACAAATACTATCCAACTTAAGATTTGCTGACGATACAACCCTTATTACTGCTTCTCAGGAAGAACTAGTAGCTCTACTAAACATCTTAGGACAACACAGTGCAGCGTATGGTCTTGGTATTAACTCCAAGACCAAGGTTATGATCGTAGATAGAGAGCACGATAAACATCGAGCAATAAAGTAAGTAGGCCGTTGTGAAGTAGCTCAAAGTTTTGTGTACCTCGGTTCTTTGATCGACAATTCGGGTAGCTGTGAAAATGGGATTCGGCGGCGCATTCAACAGGCACGTGTGGCCATGACAAAGCTTACTAAAATATGACGTGACCATAACATCACTAAAGCTACCAAAATGTCGCTGGTTCAGCCTCTTGTGTTCTCCATATTTTTGTATGCCTCGGAAACTTGGACTGTTAAAAAGGCAGATCGAGCTCGCATAAATGCTTTTGAAATGTGGACGTGGAGGAGAATGCTGAGAGTTCGTTATACCGCCCATCGAACTAAAGTTTCCATATTGGATGAGCTCGGTAGTACAAAGAAACTATCCTCCATTGTGTCGACGAGAATGCTTACCTTCTTCGGACATATACACAGAAGCGATAATATGGAGAAACCTGTAGTTCAGGGTGGGTGGCGTCGCGCTGGGTGGATATGACGAAACAGTTGCTGGATATGAGTATCAAGAGCGCCACTGAACTGACAGTAAATCGCGAACGATGGCGAACTACAGTTCTCAAAACTATTGATAATATTCGTGTCTGCAATACTCTAGACCTTGTGACTATGATGATGAAATAAATACTTACGTTAATGCCTAAGTGCCTGATGCTCACGAATATAAACACGAACAGTAGCAGTAACGTTTGTGTTGCTGGATTCTTCATAATAACAAATCAAACAGTTCAAATTCACTTGGTCTTTTTGTTATGTATTACAGAAAATATAAATTTTTCACAAAGAGCTGTAGATGCATTTCCATACATGCATTTTGTCTAAAATTGAATTAATCTCTACTGTACCCGGTAGCAACCTAAACGTCAGAAAACAGTCAAGGTTATTTCACCAAAATCCTCTAGATTAAACAAAAAAGGCAATGCAATATTTTTGAAAGTATGGTATGGGCATAGGACAATAGGTACAGTACAAGAGGACAAAAAGTTGATTGACTCAGTACTTTCGCTCCTTTGCAATGAACAGCCCAATACGAATACAACAAATTTTTCAGTTTGACAATCCCCCACCTCTAAACTACCTCAATGTTCCCCTTTTAATATGAAAAACGATCAGAAACGCGAAATTCCTCTGAAAAGAAAGTTTGAGCTGTTGTTACATTTTTAGTTTTTTGATTATTGCTGCGCCGCCCCAGACACAAATTTTAAAAACCATACGCGTTTTCTATCCTCACCACGGTAGTAGGTACTACTGCGTCAAAATTTCATTAAAATCAATTTGATAATTACCAGGTTTCAGAATACAGAATAATCTAAAGCAATACTCGTATCATAAAATACCCTTGGCTTCTACAATAGGCAAGGCAATGTTCGAATGGATTTTAAAAAGTGTATTATGCCGATGGGTTTTTCTTTCACAGATGAATAGACAGCACATTACGAATACAACAAATTTTTCAGTTTTACAACCCCCAACCACCACCTGAATTTCACCCCACCCAAAATGTAGAAAATGATCATCGGAACCTCTAAAACGCTTAAAAATGAAATTTGAAGAATACTTGAATTTTTTGTTTTCTACTGATTACTCCGCCGCCAATAGACCGATTTTCAAAATCATAGAAGCATTACCTACTACAACCTCACAGCATATGGCTACCCAAATTTCATCACAATCCATATAACGGTTACTGAGATTACGAGGTCAGAACGCTAAAACAGACAGACCGACAGATAGACCGACAGACAGATCGACAGATACACCTGCAGAAGTGAGGGAGGTGGATTTTCGATTTTTCGGTTACCTATTCGATTTTGCGATCTTTCGATTTTCAATTTTTGGTTTTTCAATTTTTGGTTTCTTCGATTACTCGATTTTTCGATTTTTCGATTTTTCGATTTTTCACTCTTTCTATTTTTCGATTTTTTGAGTTTTCAATTTATCGATTTTCCGATTTTGCGACTTTTCGATTTTTCGTTTTTGTGATTTTGCGACTTTTCGATTTTTCGTTTTTGCGAATTTTAGATTTTTCGATTTTTCTTTTTTGCGAATTTTCAATTTTTCGTTTTTGCGAATTTTTGATTTTTCAATTTCGCGAATTTTCGATTTTCGATATTGATATTATCATAAAACGATCAAAAAACCACACTTATCGGTGTGGGAAGTAAAAATCTGTCACAGCAGGGTCAAGCTCTCAGGTAATCCATTGATTAATACAATCTAGCAAACAAAAACAATGTCTTACTAAGACTAATTCTCTTCAAGAGTCAGTGAATCATGGAGTACATACAAAATAAACTTTTCAGTTTTACAACGCCCCACCCCCCAACCACCCCAATTTCACCCCCACCAAGAAAGAGAGTAGAAAACGATCAGGAACCCCTAAAACACCTAGAAACGAAGTTTGAGGAATATTTAATTTTTTTGTTTTTTGCTAATTACTCCGCCGCCCATGCACCGATTTTTAAAATTATAGGAGCATTACCTACAACAACCCCACAGCATACCGCCTCGCAAATTTCATCAAAATCCATGCAGTGCAGCGTTGCCAAATCTAGGGAAATTTCCCTATTCTAGGTAAATTTGATCAGCTTTAGGGAAATAGGGAAACTGGCTTGAATTCTAGGGGAATTACAGAAATTTTGAAAAGCAACATTTTTCTCAATTTAAAATTAGTGGTGGTAGTTACTAATCCAATAAAACAATCATTTCATAATATTCAAATCAATTATTCATTTTAAAATGATTTAATCGCTATTCGCCATCTGTACTCCCACTCACTAAGCTGGATTTTCGGAGAAAAGATAGTAGTAGAAGAATAATGATTCCAGAAAACATAAAAAATTAAGAGGCACGCTTCCATAATAGTACCGTTAGCTGTGGAGTTAAAATTAACATGAATTGAAGAAAACATGTAAAATGATTTAGACACAGAAGAAAGTGAACAATCTTGAGAAATTATGATTTCAATTTTGTGGAAAATGACTGAAAGTTTTTGGGATTATGTTACCAAAATAATAAACGGTGAAGGAAATTTGGCATTTCTTTTATTAAAAAAGTTAGTTGGACACATATTTACTTTACCGCACTCTAGTGCTAATGTACTTACTAAAACTAAGAATCGAAATAAACTCGAAACAAATGCATTAATTTGGTAATCACACACAAAAAGAATGTTTAATTTGAAAAAATACTGTTGCAATGTTGAAATTGATAACTCATTATTGGGTAAAATTATTAAAACGTTATGAATCAGATGATGAATTAGATTAAGTGAATTATATATTTTTTTTGTTTTAATATCGTTTGTTAAAATACCTAGGTATTTTATTTTTAATAATGTATGTTTTATAGAATGTTTTTTCCAACAATCGCGTTTATTTGTGTTTTTATCGTTTTATCCTAACTTTTTTCCAATAAATATAACTACCAACTAATTTTACCATTCCCAGGAATCTAATTTAGGGAAAAAAGTGCTAATCTAGGGAAATTTTAAAGAACACTCAAGGAATCTTTCTCAAAGTTTGTTGGCAACGCTGATGCAGCGGTTACTGAGAATACGAGGCTAGAAAAACGCCAACAGACAGACAGACAGACAGAGCGACAGACAGACAGAGAGAGCGACAGGCAGATAGACAGACCGACGGAAATGAGTTGTGTGGATTCTCGTTATGTAGACATCATAAAACGCCCAAATAGCGTATTATCTCCTGCCTACTTCCCACACCTATCGGTGTGGAAAGTAAAACAAAAAATGGAGTCAAGTTGATTGACTCAGTACTTCCCACACATAACAGTTCCAACCAAATCATCGCCCGCCTGTCGTCAAAAAACATCCAACACAAAAACTAGTAAATAGTTTCCTAAATCTCTCCGTAGGAACTAAAACGACACAATTCAGCTTCAACTGGACGAAACGAAACAATCAGCAACCCCCAAATTGCTTAAAAACGAAGTTTGAGCTGTTTTTATATTTTTGGATATTTATTATTGCTGCGCCGCCACTGACACGATTTTTGAAACCATACGCATTTTTCATCCTTGCCGCGGTAATAATACTGTGTCTAAATTTCATTAAAATTAATTCCATAATTTCCATGTTGCTAAATTCAGAACGACCTGAATCAATACCTACCCCTACCAATACCAAATCCCTTGATTTCTGTAATAGCCAAGGCAATGTTCGGATGGACCTAACAAACGTCTATTATGCCGCTAGGTCTTTCTTTCACAGGTCATTGGACACTATTATAAATGGAATAAATTTTTGAGTTTTACAACCCCCCACCCCCTAACCACCCCAATTTCACCCCCACCCAAAAAAAAGTAAAAAATGATCAGAAACCCCTAAAACGCCGAAAAACAAAGTTTGAGCTATTTTTACATTTTTAGTTTTTCTATTATTGCCGCGCCGCCACTGACACGATTTTTCCAAAACATGCGCTCTTTCCATCCTCGCCGTGGCAGTAATACTGTGTCAAAATTTCATTAAAATCCATTCGATAATTTTGGCGTTACGCAATAAAGAACGATCTAAAACTAAAACAACACTCGGATATATACATCACAAATTATTCCCTCGGCTTCTATTATAAGCAAGGAAATGTTCGGATGGACCTAAAAAATTGTATTATGGCGTTAGGTTTTTCATTCACAGGTCATTAGAGAGCCCATTATGAATACAACAAATTTTTTAGTATTACAACCCCCCATCCCCCAACCACCCCAAATCACCCCCACCCAAAAAAAAGTAGGAAATGATCAGGAACCCCTAAAACGCCTAAAAACGAAGTTTGAGGCGTATTTGAAATTTTTCGTTTTTTGCTAATTACTCCGCCCCCCGTATAACGATTTTCAAAATTATAGGAACATTACCTACTACGACCCCACAGCATAACGCTGCCCAAATTTCATCACAATCCATGTAGCGGTTACTGAGATTACGAGGGTAGAAAAACGCGACAGACAGACAGACCGACAGACAGACAGACCGACAGACAGACAGACCGACAGACAGACAGACCGACAGACAGACAGACAGACAGACCGACAGACTTTCGTTATGTAGACATCATAAAACGCCCAAAAAACGTATTATCTCAAAATCGAAAATGTTCACGATCATGTCGGTGTGGAAAGTAAAACAAAAATGCGTATGGAACTCATGCACTGACAGCTGACAGCAGCCAACTCGGATGTCGTCGAACACTCGCGTCTACAGTTACGATAATTGGCTGTCGTTCATTTGTTTCATCTGCACTGAAGATGAAGACCGAAGACGCACAGGTACGACCAGGGTACGACCAGAGATGGTACTACCAGAGATGGTACGACCGACCACGACGCGAGAACTTGACGGACTGCATGAAGAAACGGGTCTCTTTAATTCTGGTTTGGGCGATTCTTAGCGGTCGATGGTACCTTGCGGTTTTGCTTTTCTTCTTCTTCGTCTTCTTCTTGTTCTAGCTGTTCGAAGCATACATCGCACCGCGTTGTCTTGGTTTGCATAATATGTACCAAGGTATCAATCAGCGAGGTACCTTTTGATTGATAAGAGGTTGTTGAGCTTGTGGAGGTGACAAGCATCATCATAGTCTCAATGTCTTAACAGACACTTTGTGAACTCGTAAAATGCATTAAGTCGCAGCTAGAGTATTGCCGACACGTTCGCAGTTTAGTGGCGCTCTTGATACTCATATCCAGCAACTGTTTCGTCGTATCCACCCAGCGTGTAGGGGGACGGCCACGGCGCCGCCCATTCGGGGCATGACCCTGAACTACAAGTTTCTCCATATTATCGCTTCTGTATATATGTCCGAAGAATGTAAGCGTTCTCGTCAACACAATGGAGGATAGTCTCTTTGGATTACCGAGCTCATCCAGTATGGAAACGTTAGTTCGATGGGCGGTATAAGGAACTCTCAGCATTCTCCTCCATGTTCACATTTCAAAAGCATCTGTGCGAGCTCGATCTGCCTTTTTAACAGTCCAAGTTTCCGAGGCATGCAAAAATATGGAGAATTCAAGAGACTGAAGCAGCGACATTTTTGTAGCTTTAGTGATGTTATGATCACGCCATATTTTAGTAAGCTTTGTCATGGCCACACGTGCCTGTTGAATGCGCCGTCGAATCTCATTTTCACAGCTACCCGAATTGTCGATCAAAGAACCGAGGTGTACAAAACTTTGAACTACTTCACAACGGCCTATCGACTGTATTTCTCGATGACTATCATGCTCTCTATCTACGATCATAACCTTGGTCTTATTGTAGTTAATACCAAGATCATACGCTGCATTATGTTGTTCTAAGATGTTTAATAGAGCTACTAGTCCTTCCTGAGAAGCTGCAATAAGGGTTGTATGGTCAGCAAATCTTAAGTTGGATATTTTGCTTCCGCCAATAGTTACACCGCCATTCCAGTTGTCCAATACCTGCCTCATCACAAATTCAGAGTAAATGTTAAACAGCATCGGAGATAATACACATCCCTGACGAACTCCTTTTCTGGTTGCAGTTTGACCAGACAGGTTACCATCAATTCTTACACGAGCCCAATTAGACTCGTAGACTTGCTGTATGAGAAACACTAGGTGATAAGGAACTTCCATAGAGGATGAGGATTTCCCACAGTTTAGGCCACTTTACGTTATCAAACGCCTTAGAATTGTCCACAAAGCAGATAAAAACTGGAAAATAATGCTTCTGTCTTCGTTTGCATAATATGTATCATGGTATCAATCAGCGAGGTATCTTTCGATTGATAAGAGGTTGTTGAGCTTTTGGAAGTGACAATCACCATCATAGTCGTAATGTCTTGACAGACGTGTTGTGAACTCATAAAATGCATTAAGTCGGAGCTAGAGTATTGCCGACACGTTCGCAGTTTAGTGGCGCTCTTGATACTCATATCCAGCAACTGTTTCGTCGTATCCACCCAGCGTGTAGGGGTACGGCCACGGCGCCGCCCATTCGGGGCATGACCCTGAACTACAAGTTTCTTCATATTATCGCTTCTGTATATATGTCCGAAGAATGTAAGCGTTCTCGTCAACACAATGGAGGATAGTCTCTTTGGATTACCGAGCTCATCCAGTATGGAAACGTTAGTTCGATGGGCGGTATAAGGAACTCTCAGCATTCTTCTCCATGTCCACATTTCAAAAGCATCTATGCGAGCTCAATCTGCCTTTTTAACAGTAAAAGTTTCCGAGGCATACAAAAATATGGAGAACACGAGAGACTGAATCAGCGACATTTTGGTAGCATTAGTGATGTTTTGGTCGCGCCATATTTTAGTAAGCTTTGTCATGGCCACACGTGCCTGTTGAATGCGCCGTCGAATCTCATTTTCACAGCTACCCGAATTAACGATCAAAGAACAGAGGTATACAAAACTTTGAACTACTTCACAATGGCCTATTGACTTTATTTCTCGATGATTATCATGCTCTCCATCTACGATCATAACCTTGGTCTTTTTGTAGTTAATACCAAGACCATACGCTGCACTGTGTTGTCCTAAGATGTTTAATAGAGCTACTAGTCCTTCCTGAGAAGCTCCAATAAGGGTTGTATCGTCAGCAAATCTTAAGTTGGATATTTTGCTTCCGCCAATAGTTATACCGCCATTCCAGTTGTCTAATACCTGTCTAATCACAAATTCATATATATGTTGTCCATAACCCTATCTACCGAAAGGTGTAAGGATCACAAATTCATAGTAAATGTTAAACAACATCGGAGATAATACACATCCCTGACGAATTCCTTTTCTGGTTGCAGTTTGACTAGACAGGTTACCATCAATTCTTACACGAGCCGAATTAGACTCGTAGACTTGCTATATGAGAAACACTAGGTGATAAGGAACTTCCATAGAGACGAGTTTAGGCCACTTTACGTTATCAAACGCCTTAGAATTGTCCACAAAGCAGATAAAAAATGGAAAATAATGCTTCTGTCTTCGTTTGCATAATATGTATCAAGGTATCAATCAGCGAGGTATCTTTCAATTGATAAGAGGTTGTTGAGCTTTTGGAGGTATCAAGGGCATAAATAATTCTTAACTTCTCGACAAAGGAGGAGGAAGTTATTAGAATTGGTCCGGTTACGCGAGGTGTCATTTCCAAGACAAAATTACCTCTTGACTCATTTTATGAAAAGAAAATGCTATGTTATATTATTATTTTTCCGAGTAACCCCTAACATCCCCTGACATCGGTTGCAAACGTGGCGAGAGACCAGTTGGTTGTGCAAAATAGGTGAGTTGGTTGTGTAAAGATGCCCCCTAGAGGACGACTGCCCCAGTTTACGCAGTTAAGACCCTTTGAACGGGGTCGGATTGTAAGCCAACGAAAACGTGGTGCTTCTTTCAGAGCAATTGCTGTATAACTATGGGGCGTAAAGTGGCTACAGTTGTAGCAGCATGGCGCGCATGGATCGCAGAAGGGCGAATGCAGCGAGCTAAAAGTTCTGGAGCACGTAGAAGAACTACAGACCGGCAAGATCGTCATCTACGACTACTGGCCCTTCGAGACAGAATGCGATCCACTCGAGCTGTTGCTGACGCTTGGTATGCTGCTATAGGAAGGCCCATTCGAATCCGAGTGAAATGGGCTTAGGATCATATCGTCCACATCTAGTGCTTCCACTCACTGCGACTCATCCTAGCCAACGGTTAGATTGGTGCCAAGAACACCGACAATGGCATGTTGAGTGGCATCAGACGGCCTTCTCCGACGAGTCCAGGTTTTGCCTGGGGGCACATGACGGACGCCAACGCGTAAGACGACGACGGGATGAACGACGTGATCTCCAGTATGCTGTTGAGCGCCATGTACACCGTCCTATTGGTTTGATAGTTTGGGGTGACATTGCATTCAACAGCAAGTCACCTTTGCTTTTGATTCGTGGCACAATGACTGCGCAACGTTATTTGAATGAGATGTTAAAACCAACTGCTGTTCCATACGTCCGAAGCCTGGAAGAGGGTTTCTTCTAGCAAGATAATGCACGTCCTCATATTATAGGGGTATCGATGAGGTTCCTACAGGAAGCTGAGGTCAGGGTTCTCCCATGGCCTCCACGATCACCCGATTTATTGCCAATTGAAAAAGTATGGGATTGGATGGGTCGATGTATAGGCGATTTACCCAATCCTCCGACCACGTTGGACGAAATGGAACATGCTGTGAGGGCAGCTTGGGAGGCTGTACCTTTAGAGTTTATCAACAACCAGATTACGAGTATGCCGCGTAGGCTAGAGGAGTGAATTCGTCAACATGTGGGAGCCACTCGTTATTGATCTGATTGATTGATTTTTTTCTATAAACTAATTATGGCAAATGAGTTCGTTTATTATTGTATTTAGTCCTACCGAATTTCATCAACCGCCAGGCGCGTACACAGAAGGGAGGGGGGCGGGTTTCAAAAAAAACTATAAATTTCTCTTCGTACTGCCGCTAGATGTTCATGCTTACGCACATGTGCGCGTTTTCGCGCAAGCAATGTTGTTTAATATTTCGCTGTGATTTGCTACTACCTACTTAGTTGCTAATACTTAACTAAAATTATTATCTAGATTGATAGTGTAATTAAGTCTTAACCGTTTTCTGTGTTCGGATTTCACTTGCGAGTAGGCCAAATGCGTATCAGTGTTGCCAACTTAGCAGAATTTCCGCTAGATTTGGCGGAATTTGGTTTAAATTTAGCGGACAAAATTGCCGATAGCAGATAGCGGAATTTTTGACGGATTATGAGATTTTCTTAGCTGATTTCAACTGATTTTCATCATCATAGTCACAATGTCTTAACAGACATGTTGTGAATTCGTAAAATGCATTAAGTCGGAGCTAGAGTATTGCCGACACGGATATTATCAATAGTTTTGAGAACTGATTTTAGCTTATTAATTTTCAGATAAGTAAACGATAACTAGACATTTGAGGAAAATCTAATTGCAAGCTTTCTGTCAGACTGGGAAGTAGAAAATGTGGAAAAAGATATACAAAAGTATTTAAATCCTAAACGATATTTGGGCTCCCAGTTTGAAAAAAAGATGAATGAATTAGTTCAAAACAAACATATAACAGCTGCTGATGAAAAAACAGTAAGAAAGATGTCGTGATTTCCTGATCGATTTGTATAACCAGTTAAAACAACGTTTGCCTGATAATATAAAACATTTAGAAAAAATATCATTAATTTCGGTCGAAAATGTACTAAAGCAACAAAAAGATAATGGAAAAACTATTAAGTCTGCTACAGAATTTAAACATGCCCGAAAACATTATAGGTTTGATTGAACAGCAATACACCAACATAAATTTTGTTAAATGGGAAAATACTACTGACACAATTAAGTTTTGGTCCGAAGTGTGGCTATATCGAGACGCGAGTGGAGAAAACCCTTCTAAAGAAACATGTGAGTTTGCCTTGGGCGTCCTTGTATTGCCTTTCTCCAAATTATCATTATTTTATGTTAATATAATTTTTTTGTTTGGCACCCCCTTAAATTTATGTATGACCTGGGACGACTTCATCAGCAAAACAAAATATTATTCGTTCTCGGGAGGGGGGGGGGGGGTAGTATGTTTAGCGGAAAATAATCCAATCTAGCGGATTTTAAGCCTGTACTTAGCGGACAATATTTTTTACTGTTAGCAACACTGATGCGTACTAGGTAATATCTAGCGTCTTGGTTATTCAATCCTGCGTTACATCGAGGATTTAGGTTACTGAGTATTATGGCACATTTTCACGAGTTCTGTTACAATTACGACATGCCAAAAATTAATTAGAGATGCACGGTCACCTTGTTGAGAGATCATAATTAATTATTTACGGATCAAAGACAAAACACAGTTAATGGAAGTTTTTGCAATTGAATAAGATGTATATTGCCACACAGCTAATCTAAAATACACCAATTCAAATTACGAGATTTGTATGATCAAAATAAGAAGCTATAGGTATTTACAAGAAGCTAGACTGTAGTGTTATCTGGGTTGAGATAGAATTTGGAATGATGATAAGTTTGTTGATCAAAATGTGCAATCAGTGACATTGAGTTTCGCTATAAATAGATAGATGCATCTTTATTCCTTCCATTATTACTTATGCTTCTGATATACAGGGTGAGTTTTAGTACGGGATTGGTCGATAACTCCACTACTGTAAAAGACCGCGAAAAAAGTTGTGTATAAAAGTTCTAGCTAAGGATATGCTCCTTGTTCAGAAAATATTTTTATTTATGCAGGGTCATCCATCACTACGTGGTGATGCAAACATACATTTTTTTAAGTGTGACACCCTATATATTATCTCATATTGAGATTCTACCAATAAACCCCCTTCTTACAATACAAGGTATTGTAACATTATACAGGGTATTTCAAAAGTTATGACCATTTTTATATCCAAATCGCTGTCAAATGAACGTACTGTATATCAAAAAGTAATGAATCAAAAATTATTTTTTTTACATGGAAAGATAAAAAATACCCTCTAGTTTTAAAATCGGCTGTAAAAAAAGTCGACGACACATACTCATATACAGGGTGATGTAGAATGAAACATCTAGATTTTTCTCTTTTTTTTTCAAATGTAACCCCCAATATTTTATTATACCAAAGAATTGCTTTTATTATACTCTTTCATGTCAATTGCACCTCAAAAAGTCTAAATTCGATTTTCTATCAATGTGAAACCACGTATCCTGGATAATTTGAGGATGCCGATTACAAATCCGGTCCATGTTTTGATCTTCGGTCTCGCAGAACAAAATCAAAAATTTCCGATACCCTTGATTTTCAGTTTCACCTCAAAAAATCTAAATCCTTTATTCGGCCTTCTATCAGTATAAAATTCCGTATCCTAGATAATTTGAGGATGCTGATTACAAATCCGGTCAATGTTTTGAGTTTCGGTCTCGCAGAACAAACATCAAAAATTTCCGATACCCGTGATTTTCATTTTCACCTCAAAAAGTCTAAATTCCTTATTCGGCTTTCTATCAATGTAAAATCCCGTATCCTGGATAATTTGAGGATGCTGATTACAAATCCGGTCTATGTTTTGAGTTTCGGTCTCGCATAAGAAAAATCAAAAATTTCCGATACCCTTGATTTTCAGTTTCACCTCAAAAAGTCTAAATTCGTTATTCGGCTTTCTATCAATATGAAATCCCGTATCCTGGACAATTTGAGGATGCTGATTACAAATCCGGTCTATGTTTTGAGTTTCGGTCTCGCATAAGAAAAATCAAAAATTTCCGATACCCGTGATTTTCAGTTTCACCTCAAAAAGTCTAAATTCTTTATTCCGCTTTCTATCAATATGAAATCCCGTATCCTGGATAATTTGAGGATGCTGATTACAAATCCGGTCTATGTTTTGAGTTTCGGTCTCGCATAAGAAAAATCAAAAATTTCCGATACCCTTGATTTTCAGTTTCACCCCAAAAGTCTAAATTCGTTATTCGGCTTTCTATCAATATGAAATCCCGTATCCTGGATAATTTGAGGATACTGATTACAAATCCGGTCAAAGTTGTAAGTTTCGGTATCGGAGAACAAAGATCAAAAATTTCCGATACCCGTGATTTTCAGTTTCACCTCAAAAAGTCTAAATTCTTTATTCCGCTTTCTATCAATATGAAATCCCGTATCCTGGACAATTTGAGGATGCTGATTACAAATCCCGTCAACGTTTTAAGTTTCGGTCGCGGAGAACAAAGATCAAAAATTTCCGGTACCCTTGATTTACAGTTTCGCCTCAAAAAGCCTAAATTCTTTATTCGGGCTTCTATCAATATCAAATTCCGTATCCTGGATAATTTGAGGATGCTGATTACAAATCCGGTCAATGTTTTGAGTTTAGGCCTCGCAGAACAAAAATCAAACATTTCCGATGCCCTTGATTTTTAGTTTCATCTAAAAAAGTCTAAATTCTTTATTCGGCTTTCTATCAATATGAAATTCCGTATGCTGGATAAATTGAGGATGCTGATTACAAATCCAGTCAATGTTTTTAGTTTCGGTCGCGGAGAACAAAGATCAAAAATTTCCGATACCGGTGATTTTCAGTTTCACCTCAAAAAGTCTAAATTCTTTATTCGAGTTTCTATCAATACGAAATTCCGTATCCTGGATAATTTGAGGATGCTGATTACAAATCCGGTCAATGTTTTGAGTTTCGGTCGCGAAGAACAAAGATCAAAAATTTCCGATACCCTTGATTTTCAGTTTCACCTCAAAAAGTCTAAATTCTTTATTCGAGTTTCTGTCAATATGAAATTCCGTATCCTGGATAATTTGAGGATGCTGATTACAAATCCGGTCAATGCTTTAAGTTTCGGTCGCGGAGAACAAAGATCAAAAATTTCCGATGCCCGTGATTTTCAGTTTCACCTCAAAAAGTCTAAATTCTTTATTGAGCTTTCTATCAATGTGAAATTCCGTATCCTGGATAATTTGAGGATGCTGATTACAAATCTGGTCAATGTTTTAAGTTTCGGTCGCGGAGAACAAAGATCAAAAATTTCCGATACCCGTGATTTTCAGTTTCACCTCAAAAAGCATAAATCCTTTATTCGGCTTTCTATCAATATGAAATTTCGTATCCTGGATAATTTGAAGATGCTGATTACAAATCCCGTCAACGTTTTAAGTTTCGGTCGCGGAGAACAAAGATCAAAAATTTCCGATACCCTTGATTTTCAGTTTCACCTCAAAAAGTCTAAATTCTTTATTGAGCTTTCTATCAATGTGAAATTCCGTATCCTGGATAATTTGAGGATGCTGATTACAAATCTGGTCAATGTTTTAAGTTTCGGTCGCGGAGAACAAAGATCAAAAATTTCCGATACCCGTGATTTTCAGTTTCACCTCAAAAAGTCTAAATTCTTTATTCCGCTTTCTATCAATATGAAATCCCGTATCCTGGACAATTTGAGGATGCTGATTACAAATCCCGTCAACGTTTTAAGTTTCGGTCGCGGAGAACAAAGATCAAAAATTTCCGATACCCTTGATTTACAGTTTCGCCTCAAAAAGCCTAAATTCTTTATTCGGGCTTCTATCAATATCAAATTCCGTATCCTGGACAATTTGAGGATGCTGATTACAAATCCGGTCAATGTTTTGAGTTTAGGCCTCGCAGAACAAAAATCAAACATTTCCGATGCCCTTGATTTTTAGTTTCATCTAAAAAAGTCTAAATTCTTTATTCGGCTTTCTATCAATATGAAATTCCGTATGCTGGATAAATTGAGGATGCTGATTACAAATCCAGTCAATGTTTTTAGTTTCGGTCGCGGAGAACAAAGATCAAAAATTTCCGATACCGGTGATTTTCAGTTTCACCTCAAAAAGTCTAAATTCTTTATTCGAGTTTCTATCAATACGAAATTCCGTATCCTGGATAATTTGAGGATGCTGATTACAAATCCGGTCAATGTTTTGAGTTTCGGTCGCGAAGAACAAAGATCAAAAATTTCCGATACCGGTGATTTTCAGTTTCACCTCAAAAAGTCTAAATTCTTTATTCGAGTTTCTATCAATACGAAATTCCGTATCCTGGATAATTTGAGGATGCTGATTACAAATCCGGTCAATGTTTTTAGTTTCGGTCGCGGAGAACAAAGATCAAAAATTTCCGATACCGGTGATTTTCAGTTTCACCTCAAAAAGTCTAAATTCTTTATTCGAGTTTCTATCAATACGAAATTCCGTATCCTGGATAATTTGAGGATGCTGATTACAAATCCGGTCAATGTTTTGAGTTTCGGTCGCGAAGAACAAAGATCAAAAATTTCCGATACCCTTGATTTTCAGTTTCACCTCAAAAAGTCTAAATTCTTTATTCGAGTTTCTGTCAATATGAAATTCCGTATCCTGGATAATTTGAGGATGCTGATTACAAATCCGGTCAATGCTTTAAGTTTCGGTCGCGGAGAACAAAGATCAAAAATTTCCGATGCCCGTGATTTTCAGTTTCACCTCAAAAAGTCTAAATTCTTTATTGAGCTTTCTATCAATGTGAAATTCCGTATCCTGGATAATTTGAGGATGCTGATTACAAATCTGGTCAATGTTTTAAGTTTCGGTCGCGGAGAACAAAGATCAAAAATTTCCGATACCCGTGATTTTCAGTTTCACCTCAAAAAGCATAAATCCTTTATTCGGCTTTCTATCAATATGAAATTTCGTATCCTGGATAATTTGAAGATGCTGATTACAAATCCGGTCAATGTTTTGAGTTTCGGTCTCGCAGAACAAATATCAAAAATTTCCGATACCCGTGATTTTCAGTTTCACCTCAAAAAGTCTAAATTCTCTATTCGGCTTTCTATCAATATGAAATCCCGTGTCATGGATAATTTGAGGATGCTGATTACAAATCCGGTCAATGTTTTAAGTTTCGGTCGCGGAGAACAAAGATCAAAAATTTCCGATATCCGTGATTTTCAGTTTCACCTCAAAAAGTCTAAATTCTTTATTCGGATTTCTATCAATATGAAATTACGTATCCTGGATAATTTGAGGATGCTAATTACAAATCCGGTCAATGTTTTGAGTTTCGGTCGCGGAGAACAAAGATCAAAAATTTCCGATACCGGTGATTTTCAGTTTCACCTCAAAAAGTCTAAATTCTTTATTCGAGTTTCTATCAATACGAAATTCCGTATCCTGGATAATTTGAGGATGCTGATTACAAATCCGGTCAATGTTTTGAGTTTCGGTCGCGAAGAACAAAGATCAAAAATTTCCGATATCCGTGATTTTCAGTTTCACCTCAAAAAGTCTAAATTCTTTATTCGAGTTTCTGTCAATATGAAATTCCGTATCCTGGATAATTTGAGGATGCTGATTACAAATCCGGTCAATGCTTTAAGTTTCGGTCGCGGAGAACAAAGATCAAAAATTTCCGATGCCCGTGATTTTCAGTTTCACCTCAAAAAGTCTAAATTCTTTATTGAGCTTTCTATCAATGTGAAATTCCGTATCCTGGATAATTTGAGGATGCTGATTACAAATCTGGTCAATGTTTTAAGTTTCGGTCGCGGAGAACAAAGATCAAAAATTTCCGATACCCGTGATTTTCAGTTTCACCTCAAAAAGCATAAATCCTTTATTCGGCTTTCTATCAATATGAAATTTCGTATCCTGGATAATTTGAAGATGCTGATTACAAATCCCGTCAACGTTTTAAGTTTCGGTCGCGGAGAACAAAGATCAAAAATTTCCGATACCCTTGATTTTCAGTTTCACCTCAAAAAGTCTAAATTCTTTATTGAGCTTTCTATCAATGTGAAATTCCGTATCCTGGATAATTTGAGGATGCTGATTACAAATCTGGTCAATGTTTTAAGTTTCGGTCGCGGAGAACAAAGATCAAAAATTTCCGATACCCGTGATTTTCAGTTTCACCTCAAAAAGTCTAAATTCTTTATTCCGCTTTCTATCAATATGAAATCCCGTATCCTGGACAATTTGAGGATGCTGATTACAAATCCCGTCAACGTTTTAAGTTTCGGTCGCGGAGAACAAAGATCAAAAATTTCCGATACCCTTGATTTACAGTTTCGCCTCAAAAAGCCTAAATTCTTTATTCGGGCTTCTATCAATATCAAATTCCGTATCCTGGACAATTTGAGGATGCTGATTACAAATCCGGTCAATGTTTTGAGTTTAGGCCTCGCAGAACAAAAATCAAACATTTCCGATGCCCTTGATTTTTAGTTTCATCTAAAAAAGTCTAAATTCTTTATTCGGCTTTCTATCAATATGAAATTCCGTATGCTGGATAAATTGAGGATGCTGATTACAAATCCAGTCAATGTTTTTAGTTTCGGTCGCGGAGAACAAAGATCAAAAATTTCCGATACCGGTGATTTTCAGTTTCACCTCAAAAAGTCTAAATTCTTTATTCGAGTTTCTATCAATACGAAATTCCGTATCCTGGATAATTTGAGGATGCTGATTACAAATCCGGTCAATGTTTTGAGTTTCGGTCGCGAAGAACAAAGATCAAAAATTTCCGATACCGGTGATTTTCAGTTTCACCTCAAAAAGTCTAAATTCTTTATTCGAGTTTCTATCAATACGAAATTCCGTATCCTGGATAAATTGAGGATGCTGATTACAAATCCAGTCAATGTTTTTAGTTTCGGTCGCGGAGAACAAAGATCAAAAATTTCCGATACCGGTGATTTTCAGTTTCACCTCAAAAAGTCTAAATTCTTTATTCGAGTTTCTATCAATACGAAATTCCGTATCCTGGATAATTTGAGGATGCTGATTACAAATCCGGTCAATGTTTTGAGTTTCGGTCGCGAAGAACAAAGATCAAAAATTTCCGATACCCTTGATTTTCAGTTTCACCTCAAAAAGTCTAAATTCTTTATTCGAGTTTCTGTCAATATGAAATTCCGTATCCTGGATAATTTGAGGATGCTGATTACAAATCCGGTCAATGCTTTAAGTTTCGGTCGCGGAGAACAAAGATCAAAAATTTCCGATGCCCGTGATTTTCAGTTTCACCTCAAAAAGTCTAAATTCTTTATTGAGCTTTCTATCAATGTGAAATTCCGTATCCTGGATAATTTGAGGATGCTGATTACAAATCTGGTCAATGTTTTAAGTTTCGGTCGCGGAGAACAAAGATCAAAAATTTCCGATACCCGTGATTTTCAGTTTCACCTCAAAAAGCATAAATCCTTTATTCGGCTTTCTATCAATATGAAATTTCGTATCCTGGATAATTTGAAGATGCTGATTACAAATCCGGTCAATGTTTTGAGTTTCGGTCTCGCAGAACAAATATCAAAAATTTCCGATACCCGTGATTTTCAGTTTCACCTCAAAAAGTCTAAATTCTCTATTCGGCTTTCTATCAATATGAAATCCCGTGTCATGGATAATTTGAGGATGCTGATTACAAATCCGGTCAATGTTTTAAGTTTCGGTCGCGGAGAACAAAGATCAAAAATTTCCGATATCCGTGATTTTCAGTTTCACCTCAAAAAGTCTAAATTCTTTATTCGGATTTCTATCAATATGAAATTACGTATCCTGGATAATTTGAGGATGCTAATTACAAATCCGGTCAATGTTTTGAGTTTCGGTCGCGGAGAACAAAGATCAAAAATTTCCGATACCGGTGATTTTCAGTTTCACCTCAAAAAGTCTAAATTCTTTATTCGAGTTTCTATCAATACGAAATTCCGTATCCTGGATAATTTGAGGATGCTGATTACAAATCCGGTCAATGTTTTGAGTTTCGGTCGCGAAGAACAAAGATCAAAAATTTCCGATACCCTTGATTTTCAGTTTCACCTCAAAAAGTCTAAATTCTTTATTCGAGTTTCTGTCAATATGAAATTCCGTATCCTGGATAATTTGAGGATGCTGATTACAAATCCGGTCAATGCTTTAAGTTTCGGTCGCGGAGAACAAAGATCAAAAATTTCCGATACCCTTGATTTTCAGTTTCACCTCAAAAAGTCTAAATTCTTTATTCGAGTTTCTGTCAATATGAAATTCCGTATCCTGGATAATTTGAGGATGCTGATTACAAATCCGGTCAATGCTTTAAGTTTCGGTCGCGGAGAACAAATATCAAAAATTTCCGATACCCGTGATTTTCAGTTTCACCTCAAAAAGTCTAAATTCTCTATTCGGCTTTCTATCAATATGAAATCCCGTGTCATGGATAATTTGAGGATGCTGATTACAAATCCGGTCAATGTTTTAAGTTTCGGTCGCGGAGAACAAAGATCAAAAATTTCCGATATCCGTGATTTTCAGTTTCACCTCAAAAAGTCTAAATTCTTTATTCGGATTTCTATCAATATGAAATTACGTATCCTGGATAATTTGAGGATGCTAATTACAAATCCGGTCAATGTTTTGAGTTTCGGTCGCGGAGAACAAAGATCAAAAATTTCCGATACCGGTGATTTTCAGTTTCACCTCAAAAAGTCTAAATTCTTTATTCGAGTTTCTATCAATACGAAATTCCGTATCCTGGATAATTTGAGGATGCTGATTACAAATCCGGTCAATGTTTTGAGTTTCGGTCGCGAAGAACAAAGATCAAAAATTTCCGATACCCTTGATTTTCAGTTTCACCTCAAAAAGTCTAAATTCTTTATTCGAGTTTCTGTCAATATGAAATTCCGTATCCTGGATAATTTGAGGATGCTGATTACAAATCCGGTCAATGCTTTAAGTTTCGGTCGCGGAGAACAAAGATCAAAAATTTCCGATGCCCGTGATTTTCAGTTTCACCTCAAAAAGTCTAAATTCTTTATTGAGCTTTCTATCAATGTGAAATTCCGTATCCTGGATAATTTGAGGATGCTGATTACAAATCTGGTCAATGTTTTAAGTTTCGGTCGCGGAGAACAAAGATCAAAAATTTCCGATACCCGTGATTTTCAGTTTCACCTCAAAAAGCATAAATCCTTTATTCGGCTTTCTATCAATATGAAATTTCGTATCCTGGATAATTTGAAGATGCTGATTACAAATCCGGTCAATGTTTTGAGTTTCGGTCTCGCAGAACAAATATCAAAAATTTCCGATACCCGTGATTTTCAGTTTCACCTCAAAAAGTCTAAATTCTCTATTCGGCTTTCTATCAATATGAAATCCCGTGTCATGGATAATTTGAGGATGCTGATTACAAATCCGGTCAATGTTTTAAGTTTCGGTCGCGGAGAACAAAGATCAAAAATTTCCGATATCCGTGATTTTCAGTTTCACCTCAAAAAGTCTAAATTCTTTATTCGGATTTCTATCAATATGAAATTACGTATCCTGGATAATTTGAGGATGCTAATTACAAATCCGGTCAATGTTTTGAGTTTCGGTCTCACAGAACAAAAATCAAAAATTTCCGATACCCTTGATTTCCAAGTTTCACGTCAAAAAGTCTAAATTCTTTATTCGGATTTCTATCAATATGAAATTACGTATCCTGGATAATTTGAGGATGCTAATTACAAATCCGGTCAATGTTTTGAGTTTCGGTCTCACAGAACAAAAATCAAAAATTTCCGATACCCTTGATTTCCAAGTTTCACGTCAAAAAGTCTAAATTCTTTATTCGGCTTTCTATCAATATGAAATCCCGTATCCTGGACAATTTGAGGATACTGATTACAAATCCGGTCAATGTTTTAAGTTTCGGTCTCAGAGAACACAGATCAGGAGCATATCCTTAATTACAACTTTTATATACAACTGTTTTTGCTATCTTTTATATTAGTGGAGTCATCGACCGATCCGGCGCTAAAAACTCACCCTGTATATATCCAATCAGTTTTTGGAAAAAAATTATTTCATGACTTCTGAGGCACTCCGTGTAGTCTGTCCAGAAAATCAAGTATTTATTTTTAATGCCAAATAAGCCAACCGGTAATCACGTATAAATCAAAATAAAGATCCAGCGATTTTCAACCATACAACATTATGCAAATGGTCCAATAACGGCTTTGATGGTCTTGAATATATTAGCATTCTGGAAGGACAAAAAGACATTGAACTTTCGATAATTACACGAGTTTTACGAGATGATACAAAAGGCATTCTAAATATTTTTGGTTGGAGTTCGTTGACATACTTGTTGGATAGAATTAATTTTGGAACAGAAGAAATCAAATAAGAACCATATACAGGTTGTTAATTAAGTACGTTACCAATCTTTAACCACGAATAGTACTCCGAAAAATAGAAAGAAAATGTCATATGAACATGGGTCCGGAAATGCTTCCTAAGGGAGCTACGCTCCTTTGCATGGGGCACCCTGAAGACGGTTTTCCCTCGATATTCTCGAAACCATTCATAACAAAATCACGAAATTAGGTACGTAAAGTTTTGACGCTGAATCTGATTATGAATTCAGAATTTCATAATTTTAATCAGAGGCGTAGCTTACGGGAGGAGTTAAGGGTAAAAATAACCCCATTTTCTAAATGGTAATTTTTTGACATTTTGATTTTAGAATATGGTATTTTAGAGATTTCTACGTAAAAATGGTCTCTTGGTACATCTCGGTGGGCTAACTGTTTTCCAGAAAAATGCAAATTATTGAGTCGATGCAGGCTATTGTAAATAATAACTTGCATTTTTCTCGAAAACGGTTAGCCCTATCGAGATGTACCAAGAGACCATTTTTACTTAGAAATCTCTGAAATACCATATTCTAAAATAAAAATGTCAAAAAAATTACCATTTTGAAAATGGGGTTATTTTTACCCTTAACTCCTCCCGTATGATACGCCTCTGATTAAAATTATGAAATTCTGAATTCTGCATCAGATTCAGCGTCAAAAGTTTACCCATCGTACCTAATTTCGTAATTTTGTTATGAATGGTTTCGAGAATATCGGGGGAAAACCGTCTTCAGGATGCCCCATGCAAAGGAGCGTAGCTCCCTTAGGAAGCATTTCCGGACCCATGTTCATATGACATTTTCTTTCTATTTTTAGGAGTACTATTCGTGGTTAACGTTTGTTAACATACTTAATTAACACCCTGTACAGAGTGAATCTTACGTACGGAAACTCATGGGTCTGAAAACGGCGGTTAAATCATTATAACCTCTCAGTGTATACAAAAATAGTTGTACTGTTGCATTTCGTTACTCTCTGCATCATTTTGTTTACTAGTAGTTCCATTTTTGTATCAATAATATCATTTAGTTATACCATTAGGCCACCAGGCTTAAAAATTTCGCGCGCTGAAACAGTCTTTGACTTATTTAGCCCGCCACATCCGCTGACGTCACAGAGTACCACAGCGCATCGCATATAATACGAAGTTTTCCACAATAGTACTGAAGCGAAGATAGGCCGATTAATTTATTTGGTATTAGTTTGCCGAGATAACTTTAGAAGCTTGTTTACGTATCTGGTGCACTTGTAGATGTAATGTTAGTAAATACAGGGTGATTTTTTAGTACCGGCTCGGTCGATAACTCCACTACTGTAGAAGATAGCGAAAAAAGTTGTACATAAAAGTTGTAGCCACGGATATGCTCCTTGCTCAGAATATATCTAGATTTATACAGGGTGATCCATAACTACTTGGTGATGCAAACATGCATTTTTAATGAGATACCCTGTATATTGTTCCATGTTCAAATTCTACTAATGATTTCCGTGCTTCCAATATAGGGTATTGTTACATTATACAGGGTATTTCAAAAGTTGATCAAGCCACAAAAAATATAATCTAAATAATTCAAAATAATTGCGTCCGCTTCATATTTGGCATGAGAAGATACGACCATATATCTCATAAATACCTGACGTTGGAATGGCTAAAGTTTGATCAACTTGTTAAGCTACATTTTCTTACTTTCATCCATAAAGTAATAGCCTCATCTAAGCCGGAATATCTATTCGAAAAAATTATTTTCAACTACTCAGTGCATGACAGAATTGTTAGAAACTGGTTTCTCGTCAGAATACCACAACATGCAACATCGTTATTCCAAAGAAGTTTTTTGTATAATTGCGCAATTTTGTACAATTCCCTTCAAAGTAGTTTGAAAAATATGACAATAACACGTCTTCGCCAGCATCTTAGAAGGAAATTATTGAGTGACTCTTATTATAATTCTAGTTTGACATAAGTTGTTTACCTTAGCATAACACTAATTCCTATTTTTCACCTCTTTTTGATTTCGTGTCTTATTTATACAGGGTTGGGATAAAGTATGGAACCAAGCAAATAACTTTGGAACGGAAAGAGTGATATTGCTGAAAATTTGCAGGCAAGTGTAGTCACGTCTAGTGCATCCGAAGACATTATGTTAGCTATTAATATACTTCCGGTTTAACCGGAAGTACCGTCAACTTTTTTAATTTAAATAGGACACCCTGTATATTTTTGCAGATTTTAATTCATCTTTTTTTTCCGAGTACGTCCATAGTAGGTTTAGCATTAGTTACTGTAAAAACGGGAAAGCTTCTTTATCATTTCAGTTGTTTAAAGTGCCGGTCATTCAAAGTCGGTTTTGGCGATCGCGTGAGAACTCACAGAGAAGTGTGTCAACTTTTAATGATTTACGTCCCGACAGGGGTCCTATAACACGTTTGACGGTGACTAAAAAAAAAAAAAATACAAAAAAAATACCTCAAACGGGAAGACCGCAGACCGCCACGGACGAATTTGTGAGACAATTTTTTTAAGAAACAAATACTAAACCCAATATGGACGTATTCGGAAAAAAAAGATGAATTAAAATCTGCAAAAATATACAGGGTGTCCCGTTTAAATTAAAAAAGTTGACGGTACTTCCGGTTAAACCGGAAGTATATTAATAGCTAACATAATGTCTTCGGATACACTACACGTCACTACACTTGCCTGCAAATTTTCAGCAATATCAGTCTTTCCGTTCCAAAGTTATTTGCTTGGTTCCATACTTTATCCCAACCCTGTATATAGTTCGACATTTGTATGTACATTTGTATTTTCGCCAAAGAAACATCAAAATTTATAACTTAGGTGGTTAAGTGTAAGAATAGCTAAATGCTAAACTTCGCCACCTTAGTTCCACCCTATGCTCTATGTATATTCTTTAATAAAGACGTTTATTATTATTTTATTATTTTGATTTTTCGGTTCTCTCGCATGACTGCGGTAGCAACAGATGTTGACGGGCTATGCCAAGTCAACACCTGATCTATTACGGATCGGAATTTAGGAAGGACCGTACAATATTGCAGGTCTTCAGGATTACAGACTTTTGAAATATTTTGTGTAACCTTTCGTCCAGGCCCAACTGTTTTAGGTGTTGTGTAAATGTGTTTGGTGTGAGGCCTGAGACAGACATAATTAGGGGGACAATAGTAACTTTGTTTTGCTTCCAAAGTCGTTTTATTTCTATCGCAAGGTCAGTGTATTTAGATATCTTCCCAGCGTAGGCGTTTTGGACATTCGTATCGTTGGGAATAGCAATATCTATCAAATAGGTAACTCTGTCTGCCTTTGACTGGAAAACTATATCTGGCCGAATTTGCCGGGATAGTCTTATCTGTATGTATTTCAACGTCCCAGTATAGTTTGTATTCATTGTTTTCCAGTACTGATGTCGGTGTGTAATTGTAATATGGATCTGTGTTTTCTATTAGCTTGTTTGTTGTAGCTAGTGCTTGGTGTATGACTTTGGCTGCAGAGTATGTCTAGCTGTGTACTCGGTTCCAGCGAGAGTTTTGCATGAGCTGGTTATATGGTCTATCGTTTCTTTCTGTTGGTGGCACTTTCTGCAATTGTCGTCGGTTATGGATGTATCTTTCATAATGTGTTTCATGTAATTCCTTGTCGCAATTACTTGGTCCTGGATAGCAAGCATAAAACCCTCAGTTTCTGGAAAGAGTTGGCCATCCTGCAGCCAGGTGTATGAATGTGCTTTATTATTTTTATTATTATTATTATATATTCTAGAGGCAAGTAGGCAATTTCTCAAAGATTCTCCTGAACACCCTCAATCGAAAAATTAATTTTTAAAGCTCGTTTTTCACACAGCACGGAATTATTGAGCAGGTTATAAGAACTGTCAATTTTTCAAAGCCTACCTGATAAATCTGCTTGATACTTATGCATCACGCCTACAAAATTGTTTCCTCAGCATACTTTATTATCTCGATGATTCAGTGTTTTGACTTCATCAAATAGGTACTACCATCACACTATAATTTAGTTGTTTAATATAACCCGATCACAAAAATTGTTACTCTTCATCTGCGATTTGCTTGTAGATTGATTTGGTACAGTTTGACATTAATGAATTTATTATCCATTCAATTTTTGATATCTAATGTTTGTTGAAATTGTGAAATATCAATAACATTTTTTCAATTTATTTACTGTCAATTTGTGCGAAAAAGTACCGAACCGACACATTTAGAAGCATAACTGATTTACCCTGATAACGATAATTTTACAAGCGAAAGACTAACAAAATGCAATCAATTAAATTCCGGATAAAATAGACCAGTGCGCTACTACTGAAGTATCACAGAATTATTTTTAACTGTTAAACCGTGACAGATACGAAAATTTACTGAGAGTCAAAAAATATTTGTCAATGATGTATCTTTGTTGTGGAAAAATTTCAAACCGAAAGTACTAAAAATAAGAAAAATAGTGGTCAATGTAAGTGGCGAAGACATCGGTTCACCATGCTAAAACATCATAGTGTTAGAGTTAAAAGTATTAAAATGTGGAATTTTTATGGTGTTACACGTTTACCAAATTTCATTCAAATCGCAAATGTCGTTGTGAAGTTATCAACAAAAATTGAAAAATTATTCTTGACTTTGAAGCCCTCTCACGGTCAAACGGTGCAACTTGGTATATAGGTATGTTGTGTTTATTCGCAATATTTTGACTCAGTGAGATGGGGGTTCTTCTATGGGACCGTCTTTCTGGGACACCCTTTATAATTATTGAGGGTTGTAATCAGTTGCACAAAATGCTCTGTTCGAACCAAACGCGCCAATTTGGCTAGAAAATATCGAGTTGGTACCGGTATCGATATTTTCATTTTCGCATCTCTACCCAAACTTCACAGCCGTAAAATCATCCATAAATCCTCCCAAGGTCAAATTTTGTGGGAACCATTTTTATATAGGTAATCCTCAGAGATATTATGCTGGTTGTTTATTATGCTGTGGTTTAAGTTTAAAAATAAACAGTTAAAAAACTGACCCGGCATTATATGACTTTTTTGTTGGAAATAGTCTTCTTCTAAAGTATTTTCCACTCGTCAAAGGACACACGCTGTATGTTTAAAGACTTTTGGGACACACCTTGTATATTTTTTTCTTCAAAACTCCCATCGTTTGGAAATTAAACTACAGGTAATAATATCCTTATAATTTATTGTAAATTAACTATACATTAATGTACAAGTATATAATTTTGTATGGTACACAGTATTAATTTTTTCAAATAAGAGTGTTTTAGTTTCATTTTTTTTTACATTGTCAGCGGCTTATCTACCTAATTTATCTGTCTGGCCCTTTATCATTACTGCTTGGTCTGAAGTAGGCTTGGTAGTAGTTCTGGGCTGCGTAGTTGTTGCAGAATTCGCAATAGCCTGGTGGTCCTTGAGGGCCTGGGTAACCTCTTGGTCCCGGGGCACCTGGAAAGATCATAAGAGGGACTTAAGGGTCAAATTCATAGTTGACACTCAAGAGTGCCCTAATACTTGAATGGCCATTAAGTATGGTTTAGAATTAGGGCCGTAACGTATGTTGCAAAAGATTTGAGAAGTTCTTCAAAAAAATTGAAAAAATATCTCACAATAATATATTCGAACTGTAACAAGAGCTACAAAAAATTACAATATTTATTAATATAAAAATGATATTAAAGTACTGCTAACGGGACATGATCCTCCACGGCTCGCAATTTCCTCTTAATGTTCCTCATTAGGTTTTGGACAGATTCTAAATCAATTTCTCTGATCTTTAGCATTGTTCTTCTTCTTGACTGCTGTTCGTTTTGAGCTTCCCAGCCATTGTTATAAACTTTGGCACTCAGTTGAGCCCAAAAAGTTTCGATAGATCTTGTTTGAGGAAGATTGTGAGGGTTGTCGTTTCGTGGTACAAAAGGTATTCCGTGTTGTTCTAGCCAGTTTCTCGTACGCAAAGCATAATGACTTGAAGCCCGATCTCGCCAAAACTCTATATTGTCATTAGCATAGTGGATATTAATAAAATTGAGTAGTTTAGGCAAATATCTTTGAGTATGGACTTCTGCGGTAACCGCTTCGGCCCTAACTCGTCCAACGTACGGCTGTGAAATATCGTTGTCTGATATAGCGCACCATACTAACACTTTGTTTTCAAATTTCTCTTTCGTTTAAATTTTACATTATCTGGACAGACTTCAAAGTCTCTTGTATAAAAACCATCATTACCTTTGATTTCTGAGTTCGAAAATGTGAAATACTTTTCAGCGTCAAGAATAATTTTTATATTGCCAGCAAAATTAGTACGACGTAAATTGCGACAGCATTGAAGAATTCTTTCTAACTGATTTGGGGAATACTTTGGATATTTTCTTTTTTTTTCGGAATTTCAAGTTATTTCTCTTCATTTCTCTACTAGGTTGTGCTAGCATTGACGTGAAAATGCGTCCAAGTTTGGCTTTCAGTTGAGCCCAAAAAGTTTCGATAGGTCTTGCTTGAGGAAGATTGTGAGGGTTGTTGTTTCGTGGTACAAAAGGTATTCCGTGTTGTTCTAGCCAGTTTCTCATACGCAAAGTATAATGACTTGAAGCCCGATCTAGCCAAAACTCTATATTGTCATTAGCATAGTGGGTATTAACAAAATTGAGTAGTTTAGGCAAATATCTTTGAGTATGGACTTCTGCGGTAACCGCTTCGGCCCTAACTCGTCCAACGTAAGGCTGTGAAATATCGTTGTCTGATATAGCGCACCACACTAACACTTTGTTTTCGAACTTTTCTTTTCGTTTAAATTTTACATTATCTGGACAGACTTCAAAGTCTCTTGTATAAAAACCATCATTACCATTGATTTCTGACTTCTAAAATGTGAAGACTTTTCAGCGTCAAGAATAATTTTTATATTGCCAGCAAAATGAGTACGACGTAAATTGCGACAGCATTGAGGAATTCTTTCTAAGTGATTTGGGGAATGCTTTGGACATATTCTTCTTTTTCGGAATTTTAAGTTATTTCTCTTAATTTCTCTAACTAGGTTGTGCTAGCATTGACGTGAAAATGCGTCCAAGGTTTCGTGTTGTTATATATTATAAAGAATATAGGAAGGGGATTTTCGTACCTTGTCGTCCCGGTTCTCCTCTTTCACCCTGTGATCCTGGTAATCCTTCTCCCGGGGTGCCAGGAGGACCAGGTGGTCCTCTAGGTCCAACAGGACCTTCGTGGCCAAATCCTTCCGAACCTTTGTCCCCTTTTTCTCCTCTTTCACCTGGTGCTCCCACAGGACCTGGATGACCTGAAGGTCCAGGAAGGCCGATGAAGCCTCTTTCTCCTGGCAAGCCTGGCGGTCCTGGATCGCCTGGGAACGAGCATAACCATTATTTTCTTTTTTTATCAAGTTTCCAAAATATTTTGTCGATATAGGGACGATGAATCGTCAACAACAATGTTTGAATATTAAAAGGTTTATTTATAAATATTGATGTACCTGGAGGTCCTTGGTCTCCAGGAGGTCCTGGTTTTCCAGGTCTAGATTGTCCAGGAGGCCCTGGCGGTCCCACTAGTGTGCCTGCCAAATCTGCCAGCTGATCTGAAATTCATAAGAATCATTATTCATTGTGGTGTGAAATATAGTAAATATACATCCTTTTTATATACTTCTCAGTTCCAAAGTACGGTTCTATCACCGTCCCAGAACTGTTTTCATCATGCCCTGCCCATTTTCCCATTTTGTGATTCTAGAGTTTATGATTGGTTGGTACGCTGACGGACCAACCAATCAACGTTTTTGGAACTGTAAAATGGGCGGGGCATGATGAAAACAGTTCTGGGACGGTGATAAAACCGTAATTTGGAACAGCCCTAAGAGTATTTTTATAGCACCAAACACAAGATGCTACCATCCCCATAAACACATACCTAGGTACCTAACTCAAGAATAAATCACAATAACGTATTTCAAAGGAGAAAGAGGCATACCTCTCAAAACTGCCGCGCATATGTTCCGTACTTCATCTTCACTGAAACTTCTTCCCTGAAAACAAAAGAAGAAAATATATATGACAATAGCAGAGCTTGCAAAAAATATACTATAAGGTATAATGGCGTAAAAAATTCGAAAATATTCGTGATTGTAAATCAAACTTGGTTACTGTATGTTTTTTCACTATGCTTCTTTGCTGTAGTGAAGACAAAATGAGGGCTCCCTTACAATTACAGTACATAATTTGGCCCCCGACGGCTAAATCCGTCCCTGTTATAATCAAACGTTACAGGAGTGAAATTTCATAAGCCTGACCTGTGCGGTATTTGAGTCCGCCATTACGATTCGACAGTTTTGCGATGTTGCCACGTTTTACTTCAGGTTTGTTGCTCGTCTTCTCAGCCGAACACAAAGCATATGATAAATATGACGAAATTGACGGATATACAATTTACTCCGTACAGAAAACATGGCGAATGACATTGTTCATAGTCAGGATCAGGAGGTGTAAGATTTGTTTCCTCACAAAACACAAAAAGTGGCAGAATCAGGATGATATTGCTCTTATACCGTTTCACTCCACGTGGGTTTGGCAATAAATGCATAAGTTTAAAAATAACGACTTTCAAAGCCATTCTATTTCATTTTAAAGGTGTAGGAAGATTTATTTATAATTATTTAAACAATCTGTATGTTGTAAGGTCACGTGTAAGCCAATAAACAAAATTATGACTCACCGACCACTTAGGGCCGGTTGTACAATGCAAGCTTAAGCTTCGGCTTAAGGTAAGCCGACGTTAAACCACGTCAGTGGCAAAATGTCTGTTGTACAATGCTAGCTTAACCCCCCACCCCAAGCTTAACACGAGCTTACGTAAGCCGATGCACAACGCGAGCTTAGCTGAGGTTTAAACCTAACCTGGTATAAAATGACATGATTTGTCAAGGATGAACCTTCAAATTGCTTGTCACTTTATTAGGTCAAATTTTTTGGAAGATTTGTGTCTAATTTAACAAAGAGAGCGAATGAAAGAACAGAGACAAAAACGGTCGTTGCCAAAATTTGACACAAACTGTCATAAGTGCCTAACCAAAAAAGGTAATTTTTCAGATCATTCTGTCAGTACGTATTGCTTCATTGATGCCAACTGTAGTGCATTTAATTATCAACCAGGTTTAACTAAGCCGACGATTGTACAACGGGTGTCGACTTTAAGCCTGAGCTTAGCTAAGCTTAGGCTTAACAAAGCTCGTGCTAAACCCGCATTTGTACAACCGGCCCTTAACGTCTACCTTACTGTCATTTTACCAAATAGAAAAGCCATTTTTGTCATAAAGAAGCAATTCCACATAAAATAGTTAACTTTAAGATGAACAGGTCAATCTGACAACGTCACACCCATACGTCACGTCGACCGCATGTCGACCAATCCCGAGTGTCCCTTTCCCCCTTTCCTGTTTGAAATTGATCAGGCGGCTGGCGGTTGACGGTGTCTTGCTGACTTAATTTTACTGACAATTTTTATCTTTTTTATTAATTTATACACAAGTTTATTGACTGGAAAAGCGTAAGTACTATCATATTATTACTGCATTATGATTTGAATAGATTTAAATAGCGCAGCTCCGTAATGTACTGGTGAAATTATCATATGTTTTTTCTGTTGTCTGTAACGGTCAACGGCCATTTAAATATCCTTTTAAATTCCCAGATTTTGCTTTGATTTTGTGTATTTCATGGTCAATATTGGCCTTATTTTCAATGTAACGTAATTGTTGGTCACTTTAGAGGTATTGAGAATTAGTTTTTCAGTATTTGATTAAGCTTATCGTCACGTTTTTTTTGATTAGGGGTTGAAAAAAATGTAAACAGTACACGAAATAGAAGAAAGCATAGGCATCTAGATTTTGCTATATTCCTAAATCCCTGTTTTGGTTTCAACGTGGTTTAAACACTCTGCTAAATTATAAAATATGCATTTCAATGTCATATAGCCAATATGAAAAATAGTACATGAATATTAATTCGCACTATTGAAATGAGGAAGTAGGTATCATCTGCTTTGAATTTTTGTAGACATATTATTATGTAGGTGAGTATGCTGTCCATATATTTGGATTGTTTTACTTACTCTTTAAAAGTGTACAACAAAAAAATGAATGATTCATTATACCTTATTAGTGGTCCAGAAATTAAACTACATCTGTCGTTGGAATAAAAAGTTCATTAAAAAATGAATCATCACATGAGCTAGTTGGATACCAAAGCAATTAGGTATTCTGCCTGTCTTTATTATATGCATTAAGAAACAGAACTTAATGAGAAACTGAATATTTTAGGAAGATCTTTTCGAATATTTGTAAAGTCTTTATGACCAAGGAAGCAAATTATGACTTAACATTTTCATAGCACCAAAGAATCTGAAGAAACATCTATATTATTGTGTTTTTTTGGAAATAATGGTCTCAAATACATAGTTCTGATTTTGCAAAGGAAGAAAAGTTCTTATGCATATTGATCTTCATTATAGATTCTTCTTTTTTAACCCTTAACTGGTAACGTGCCGTCTGTGAGACTGCAAGCAATCTTAAATTCGACCCTACAACAAAACCTTACCGCATTTTTGGTAAACGACCTCATCTAATCTATCTGCCATTGGTATCCCTTTTATATCCCATTTATCAATAAGTTTGCATAAACAACATTCCAGATGTGCTTAGTTGTTAGTTCAGTTCAGTCTGTGAGATGGAACGTTACGGTTTACGTTATAATTTTTCTCAACTGGTAGTCATGGCAGGTCCGTCATTTTTTACCAAAATATTTTTATAGGTGCATTGCTTTACTTATTATCAATCACAAAATATATAGATTTTAGTGTGGTCAAAGTTTTTTTTATTATCTTGGTCCTACAAATTTGTGCTGCTAATTTGTGTTCAAGTTAATAATTATCATAATTTTTTTTCTTTACATCACATGTTCTGCTACTTTATATAAAATTATTATTAAAGGATATATACCCAACAAATCTTCATGCATTTTTTCCAAAATATAATTAGAAGAGTTTGATTTTTTAAGCTTCAAAGAGGTTACAGTCTCACAGACTGCATGTTACCAGCTATGCCACAAATTTGCACGTTACCAGTTAAGGGTTAACATTTTCATAGCAACAAAGAATCTGAAGAAACATCTATATTGTGCTTTTTTTTTTTGGAAATAATGAGCTCAAATACATAGTTCTGATTTTGCATAGGAAGAAAAGTTCTTATGCATATTGATCTTCATTATAGACCCTTCCTTTTTAACAAGAGTGTTTTAGTAATTTGACCAAATATCATCAGTTTACTAACCTAAACATGGCTAATCATGTCATCAAATAACCATAGTGCACTTGAGCCAGAATCCTTGCATTAGACTTACTTGGACAGTGGCTGTTTTTCTAAACAACATTTCAAGTGATTGTAAGACTACTACTAAATCCATGGTTTGTTCCAGAGGCCAAGATAAAAATTACAGTATTTTTTGAATCACACTTTACTATCCTGGAATCATTATTGATATAATTTTACATAAGAGATGTTAACAATATATGGCTCTGAGGGCTAGTTTCAGCAGTCCCTGATAAGTGTCAGATAGCCCATCTGTCAGATAACGGCATATAAAATATCTGGCAGGCAGGCTATCTGACACTTGTCTGGAATTGGTGAAACCGGCCCTAAAAAACATATTTCCAGTACTGCAGTTCTATTAAGCAAAACATTTCCAACCCAATGTTTGTACAACCTTTTCTTAGTGTCTCGCATCAGGTCTCAAAATTTGAAGTTATTATTTTTGGACATTGTATTCAGTTGAAGAAACCATATTATGTTTACAGAATATGGCTACAATGAGGCAAGCAACTATACACGAAACAAAAGAAAATCTACACTCTAAGGGACTGATAAAACCACAGGGGACAACACACACAGCAACACAAAGACCTGCGCTGACTGGCCTATCTATAAACACCCAAGCCACGGCTCCTGCTCTTAAGGACATATCGAAGAAGTGTGATATTAATGCAAAAGCAAAAGATGTCAAAGAGGTACGGTATTTCCTCCCAAGAATTATTTTATCACTGAATTTTGTTTGTTATGTATTTTGTGATGTATTTTGTTTTGGGAAAAATTATTTTATGGATAATAAAACAATCAAGTACCGAAAATGCCATAATGAACTTTTAAAAATACTACTGTGGAGGTTTTGGATAGATCAGAAAAGAGCTTAACCATCTTTCTTGACCTGCCTAAAACCTTCGACACAGTGGACCACAAATTATTAATGGGAAAACTCTATAATTATGGCATTCGGGGAGTTGTTTTAGAGTTGACGACCAATGATTTATCACATAGAATTAAAAGAGTAAAAATAGGAAACATTTTTAGTTCACAATTATTGGTAATGTAAATAGGGGTACCCCAGGGTACAGTTTTAGGACCTATTCTTTTCTTAATTTATATCAATGGCACCACTAAAAATGGACAAATATATAGGGTGTCCCATTTAAAAAAAATGTATGTTTTAATCTCTATGTAGTTACAGGTTACAGATTACCCTATATAAATCAAAATATGTTCAGAGCAAGGAGCATATCATTGGCTACAATTATACAATTATATACAACTTTTTTCGCTATCTTCCGCAATAGTGGAGTTATCAATTGATTGGGTACTAAAAACTTCCCTGTATGTCCTAAACTGGAATTTGCACAGAGCATTCGGAATACCCACTTCATTAAAGACATTGAGCTTCTTGAAAGAGTTTAGAGAAGAGTCTTACTTACTTTCTACAATGATTTTTTTTGTTTAATCCTTGAATTTTATTATTCTCGTCAAGGTGCAATTGGTCCAGAAACAATCAAAACTAGATCACAAGCCGCTCCAGCCTAGGAAGGAAGAAGGCAAACAACAGCCTCAGTTGAGGCTTCAGAGTCGATCTCAAGTGCCAGCTCCATCTCAGGAAAAGTCAGATATCACAAAGATTGAGGATCCTGATAAGGCCACTATCCAGGACCCCTTACAAGTAAGTGTATTGGTTTACACTGGATAGAATTAAAAATAAACATCTTGTGTTATTCCGTATGATTTTGATGGGGTAAGGGGAAAGCATGGATCCTGATCACCAACAAACCCATTTGGGGTTATGATGCGAAGACAAAAAAGTTTCCAAAGTGCTTCTAGAACCCAAATGCACTAAAATTATGCATCATTACTTTAACTATTTTTGGTCAAGCTGTTGAAATGTTGAGTTTGACTCATACTGTATAATTAATAACTTCGCTATCTTTTATACTTCTCACACCGATAGGTGAAGGGAGTATTGTTATCGAGAAAATTTTCGATTTTGAGATGATAAGCTTTTTGGGCGTATTTATGATGTCTACATAACGAAAATTCACGTCACTCATTTCCGTGGCTCTGTCTGTCTGTTGGCGTTTTTATAACGTCATCGTAATCTCAGTAACCCCTGCATGGTTTGTGATGAAATTTGGGATGTGCTGTGGGGTCGTAGTAGGTAATGGCTCCTATAATTTTGGAAATCGGAAATTGGCAAAAAACAAAAAATCTCAGATGTTCCTCCAAACTTCGTTTTTAGGTGTTTTAGGGGTTCCTGATCATTTTCTACTTTTTTTTGGTGGGGGTGAAATTGGGGTAGTTGGGAGGGGGGGTGGGGGTTATAAAGCTGAGAAATTTATTCTATACATAATAGGCGGTCCATTGATTTGTGAAAAAAAGACCTAGGGGCATAATACACTAGGTGCATCCAAACAATGTCTTTTACAGAAACCAAGGGATTTAAATTTTTCTGATGTATACTTACGAGTATTGCTTTAGATCGTTTTATATTGTGTAACTTGGAGACTATTGAATTGGATTTTAATGAAATTTTGACACAATATATTAGCTTAGTGAAGATGGACAAGACGAATCGTTTTTACAAATCCTGCCAGTGGCGGAGCAGCAATAATAAAAGAACTAAAACATTTTCTATGGGTGCCCTTGATTTTGATATGTGATATTGTATAATATATTTTACTAACATTTTTGTGTGTTAATTAGCTTTTTTTAATTAAAGTTCTTTCACTCATTCGCTACATTTTTTGTCGTAGGTAACCGAGTACCTGAAAGACATCTTCGCGCATCTGCGAGACTTAGAAACGAAATACGCGATTCGCGAGGATTTTTTGGACCATCACAGGACGACGCCCAACATGCGATCGGTTCTGGTGAACTGGTTAGTGGAGATACATGCTGACTTTGAACAGAAGCCCGAAACGTTGTATCTCTGCGTTTCGATCGTCGACAGGTATCTGCAGACAAACACTCTGGTGGGGAGGAGCTCATTGCAACTTGTCGGTGAGTCAGTACATCCTAAGTAGAGCAAGAGCCTTCAGAATTTTATAAAAACTGTATCACTACCATCATGAAACACTACCAAAATAATACTATGTTTTTTTTAAATTATAGAGGGTTTAGGAAATCGGCTTGATCGCAAGGACAGAAAACACTCACACACCCGGAAGTGTGAGAGAGAGCCTGCCCGCCCGACGTTGAACCAGCTTGAGTCCTCTGATCACATGTCCAATGGACGCAACCACGTCCATCCGACATGTCATCACGGCCCGACCGGCTAAAACCCGTTCCCTCTTCCTTACCTCTGATGTTATATCTCGATCTGCACCGGGCATCATCGTGAACGATATTCTTCGCAGTGCAAGTTGAGGCAATGATTAAAACACATTTATGAATCCTCCAATCCTCATTTATCCTTGAAGCCGCTCCTCTTTCTCCTTTACAGAGAGTATTTTGTTGACCATCTCATGTATGATGTTCCATGCCTCTACGCTGGACAACATCAGCGGGATCATAGTCTCTGGGGTCAGCTCCCCATCCAGTTTTTGACTTGCCTCCTGTCTGTACGAAAAGGCCCGTGCCCAGACAGTGACTGTGTTAGGAAATAGGACGTCTGCCGATGACTGCATTCCGCCCATCCTTTTATCGACGGTATTAGTTGTTTCGTCCACTGCCCGACATCAGTGGTCTCGTTCCATATGCTTTGCCACTTACTTGCTGTCAGCCTTTTAGCCTCAGCCCAGCTTATCACATTGCCTGCTTGACCATGGCGGATCAGTGTCCTCTCTTCGGCCAGCAAGTATAATGGTGGTATCGCCGTTATAACTTGCAAGGCTCTTGTAGGTACCGTGCGATAAGCACTGGCCACCCTCAGCAGATACTTTCTTTGCAAGCTGTCTAAGACCTGATATATTTTCCTTTTCGTAGCTTTACACCACACAGGAGCTCCGTATAGGACGACCTACTGTACAACCTGGCACAGTAGTGCCCTTTTGTTGCTACTGGGCCCTCCTACATTTGGCATCAGTCGCGAAAGTATTGCCGCCTTCTTCTCAGCCTTTGTCACTACTCGTTTAAGGTGTTCTCCATAACACCTCTCGTTATCCAGTGTGACTCCGAGGTACACTATGGACTTGCTTGATGTGACCTGCACCCCCTTTAGTTGGAAGACCACGTTAGCTCTCTTGCTCCTTGGGCCGCGCATTATAACTGCCTCTGTTATCTCAGGAGCCAACCTAAGCTTGTGATCGCACATCCATCTGTCAATCTTGCACAGCGATGCATTGGCTTTATGAACCAGCTCTGCCTGTTCATTTGCCACGATAACAAGTGCCAGATCGTCGGCATATGCTACCGTCTTTACGCCGCTGGGCAGCGAAAGCTTCAGCACCCCATCATATAGGATGTTCCAGAGTAACGGCCCTAAAGCAGATCCTTGAGGAACCCATGTTGTCATAGAGATTTCGGTTCCGGCAATGCAAATTGATCTGGAATCTAGGTAGCTGCTTATAAGATTCCTCAGGTATTTTGAAATCTTTAGCTTTCCTAGTTCCTCCATAATCATGCTCCACGAGGCTGTATTAAAATAACTATGTAGGGGTACATGTTATAACCAATGGTAGTGGTACCATCCTTTAAGTACCTGTAGCTCTTGAATTAATCACTTTAGACCCCAAGTATGCTAGTTTGTTGGAATTGTTTTATTGGAAGAAACGCAAAAAGTCACAATCATTAAAAATTTTGAATCGGACGTCACGTGATCAAAAACAAATATATCATTGGGTGACACAAAAATAAGAAAAGATACTATATTTGTTCTTATTTACACCCCTAAAAGTATAATTCGCTACTAGTGCCCAGTTCCGATATGTTGCTTGTCTTAATCGTCGTAGGACACCCTGTATATCCTCCAATATACATATATTAAAACTTGGATCTCATTCTCATTTATATGAGCTTCATCGGCATCTAAATCTCTAAAAAGGAACACATCAACGCGTTGTGATGGTTAGACTTGAATGACAGAAATTCGCTTTGCCATTCCCGCCAGCAAACCAAACTTTCAAATGTAGGTACTAAAAATGGATTCATCTCAAGCAAAAACATGGAATTATCCCAGGATTTTACACACCTTTGCTACCTGTTACCTGTCAAAGTTATCTCTACCCAAGTTTCAGAAGTGGGATTGTTCTTACCTATATTGGGTATACTCTTAGAAGAACTCTCAGCTTTTATGAAATTCCGAAGGTCTCCCTCACGGGCTATTATGAAAAAAAGTCTAAAGCAAGTCTCACACTCTAGTCTTTCCAATGTAAAGCCAATCCAAAGCTACCACTACCAAGTTTCAGAAGTGGGATCGTTCTTACCTGTATTGGGTATACTCTTAGAAAAACTTTCAGCTTTTATGAAATTCCGAAGGTCTAACCCTCACGGGCTATTATGAAAAAAAGTCTAAAGCAAGTCTCACACTCTAGTCTTTGCAATGTAAAGCCAACCCAAAGCTACCACTACCAAGTTTCAGAAGTGGGATCGAACTTACCTGTATTGGGGACACACATCACATAGAAGAACTCTTAGCTTTTACAAACATTCTGAAGGTCTAACCCTCACGGGCTATTATGAAAAAAGGCCTAAAGCAAGGCTCACACTCTAGTCTTTCCAATGTAAAGCCAATCCAAAGCTACCACTACCCAAGTTTCAGAAATGGGATCGTTCTTACCTGTATTGGGGATACACATCACATAGAAGAACTCTCAACTTTTATAAACATACCGAAGGTCTAACCCTCACGGGCTATTATGAAAAAAAGTCTAAAGCAAGTCTCACACTCTAGTCTTTTCAATGTAAAGCCAACCCAAAGCTACCACTACCAAGTTTCAGAAGTGGGATCGTTCTTACCTGTATTGGAGATACACATCACATAGAAGAACTCTCAGCTTTTATAAACATACCGAAGGTCTAACCCTCACGAGCTATTATGAAAAAAAGTCTAAAGCAAGGCTCACACTCTAGTCTTTCCAATGCAAAGCCAATCCAAAGCTACCACTACCCAAGTTTCAGAAGTGGGATCGTTCTTACCTGTATTGGGGATACCCATCACATAGAAGAACTATCAGCTTTTATAAACATTCCGAAGGTCTAACCCTCTCACGGGCTATTATGAAAAAAAGTCTAAAGCAAGTCTCACACTCTAGTCTTTCCAATGTAAAGCCAACCCAAAGCTACCACTACCAAGTTTCAGAAGTGGGATCGTTGTTACCTGTATTGGGGATACACATCACATAGAAGAACTCTCAGCTTTTATAAACATTCCGAAGGTCTAACCCTCTCACGGGCTATTATGAAAAAAAGTCTAAAGCAAGTCTCACACTCTAGTCTTTCCAATGTAAAGCCAATCCAAAGCTACCACTATCCAAGTTTCAGAAGAGGGATCGTTCTTACCTGTATTGGGGACACACATCACATAGAAGAACTCTCAGCTTTTATAAACATACCGAAGGTCTAACCCTCACGGGCTATTATGAAAAAAAGTCTAAAGCAAGTCTCACACTCTAGTCTTTCCAATGTAAAGCCAATCCAAAGCTACCACTACCCAAGTTTCAGATGTGGGATCGTTCTTACCTGTATTGGGGATACACATCACATAGAAGAACTCTCAGCTTTTATAAACATTCCGAAGGTCTAACCCTCACGAACTATTATGAAAAAAAGTCTAAAGCAAGGCTCACACTCCAGTCTTTCCAATGTAAAGCCAATCCAAAGCTACCCAAGTTTCAGAAGTGGGATCGTTCTGACCTGTATTGGGGACACACATCACATAGAAGAACTCTCAGCTTTTATAAACATACCGAAGGTCTAACCCTCACTAGCTATTATGAAAAAAAGTTTAAAGCAAGGATCACACTCTAGTCTTCCCAATGTAAAGCCAATCCAAAGCTACCACTACCCAAGTTTCAGAAGTGGGATCGTTCTCACCTGTATTGGGGATACACATCACATAGAAGAACTCTCAGCTTTTATAAACATACCGAAGGTCTAACCCTCACTAGCTATTATGAAAAAAAGTTTAAAGCAAGGATCACACTCTAGTCTTCCCAATGTAAAGCCAATCCAAAGCTACCACTACCCAACTTTCAGAAGTGGGATCGTTCTCACCTGTATTGGGGATACACATCACATAGGACTCTCAGCGTTTATAAACATACCGAAGGTCTAACCCTCACGAGCTATTATGAAAAAAGGTCTAAAGCAAGGCTCACACTCTAGTCTTTCCAATGTAAAGCCAACCCAAAGCTACCACTACCAAGTTTCAGAAGTGGGATCGTTGTTACCTGTATTGGGGATACACATTACATAGAAGAACTCTCAGCTTTTATAAACATTCTGAAGGTCTAACTCTCACGGGCTATTATGAAAAATGAAGTCTCACACTCAAGTCTTTCCAATCTAACCTTTCGAATTATTTTCTTACAGGTACAGCAGCCTTGCTGATAGCCTCCAAATACGAAGAAATGTACCTGCCCTCCCTGTCAGACTTCGAGTACATATGCGACGGTGCTTTCACCTCCAAACAGATCATCCAAATGGAGATCGACATCTTGAAAAGGCTGGAGTTCAACCTGGGCTACCCTCCCGCCATCCAGTTCCTCAAGCGTTACAGCAAAGTGATTCGCGCCAAAGCAGAGCACTACACCATGTCGAAGTACTTCCTGGAACTGGCCCTTCTGGAGCACACTCTCAGCTCAGTAAAGCCCTCTTTACTAGCAGCTGCAGCCTGTTGCTTAGCCAAGGGAGTCATTGACGAGGTTATGGAGCTGCCCAAGATCTGGACCCCCGCCATGGTCCACTACACCACGTACCAGTACCAAGATTTCAGAAGGCCGATGATACAGTTGGCGGGCATTGTGGCCAAAGTGGACACTTCTTCCTTCACGCAAGTCAAAAAGAAGTATTCGGCGGCGGCCTATTTGAAAATCAGCAATAACGAGAATCTGAACGGGCCCCTGATTAGGAAACTGGCCAGTACGAAAAAATGACTCGGTGTAAGTTTTATTATCTGTTTTATTGTATACTTGTGGTGTATTTGTATTTTATTTTATTGTGTATATTGTAGTCGACGATATTTTATATAGACTCGAATTTCTATTTTAAGTAAAACTTTTTCGACTTTGACTTGTTTTGACATCTCGAGGTGGAGCTGTGATAAGTTTTGTAGCTACGATTTTACAGAAGAGTTTTTCCGACGCAATGATTGAAAAATGTACTGATTAGGAGATAAAATATAGATCTAGATACGAAATTAGTCGAAGTTGTTTTTTTTTTGTTTAAATATAGGTAATAACTTTGTAATCAAACCAAATCAAACATTTTAAGGTGAATAAAAGTAAATGCGTTTTTATATTGGTTTTTATTGAACTTTTTCAAATTCCATCTTTTTCCCCCAGTGGAGTTGGAAGGTATACAGAGGCATTTTTCTTCCTTATCGACGATAAAACAATTTAAACTATCTACCAACAGATGGAGCCATAGAGTGGTGTTGGTTGTGACATCTATGATCGCCATTTTTAACTACTAAACAAATTCTCTGCGTTGGAGAAGATTTCTATATTATAGATTAGATATATCAAGTCACGTTAAAATATCCCTTAAGAGATGTCACCACCAAGACCTCAAAGTGGTGTCATCTATCACCGATAGATCCAACTAGTGCTTCGTGAGCATTTTGTGACGTCATTCCACAGTATAGTAAAAAAACCAGCACAATAACTCGGGGAACGTTTATGTGACGTCATTAAAAATGGCGTTAGTGCGACGTCATTCATTCGGCAGATGACGAATGTGACCAAAATTCACCACAATTCGACGTCATAATGACGTACGTCTCCTTGCTGGGCAATAATATTAAAGTGTAATAGCATAGCTCATTTGTCTCTAACAAAGTCTGTAGGGTATTAGGGTAGCTGTGTGTTCTTTTTCAGTTTTTAGAAAAGTTAGACGATATGGAAAGTCGTTCTTTAATTATGAGCCTAAAGTCAGAATAATATAATTTCTCACTGTTCCCACCACAACGTTCAAAAGATCTTTCACGACATATAACAAAATGAATGTGATTATGCATTCTAACATTATGAAATTTTAAGCAGGAAGTGAAGTCCATTTTAATGGATGCTCAAATAGAAAGTTCACAATAAAAAGAATCAACATGCTAGTTTCAAAAATATATCATTTTCGTCTATAAACATGGATTCTTTTCTTCAATATGCCTAGTCATATGTAATATATAAATATAGTAGGAAAGGTAGTCTTGGTAAACTAGTTAAAAAAGAGTTTTGCAATTTTTTTAAGAATAACGACCAGTTTAGCATATTTTATCGTTGTTATAAACATATTGATCATTATTTTTTATGTACACCTAACAAATTTTCATCGGTTTTGCTGTTTACCACGTTTTTCTATGATGATTGTGAAGATAAATTTAAAACAATAAAGCCGCCTATTTTCTCGGAGTTAATAATTTTCTTTCAAACACCGGCTATTTCTTGTTTTGCTTCTAAAAAAAATGGTTACACCCCATTTATATGCAAAGAATCCATGATGAATTAGAAGAATCAGTGCAAAACATTTTCACGTACAATAAATGCGAATGCATGAATATAACCATTGATTAAGGTATTCTTTAATCAATGATATAACTTACAAATTGTAATTCAGAATTCCAAAGACAACTGCCTAACCTCGATGAAGAATATCACATTACCACACTGCTCTCAAAATTTACTCTATTTACGAGACATATCGCGTCCACTAAACTTATTGCAACACAATAGTTACGCTTCTTCACTCGATTATTGCTAAGCCGACCCTGTGCTCAAAATGTAAATGGCAATACTCGCGGCTAGTGCTGAAGAGCCGACGTGGGGTTATGAGAGGCCAGTTTTTTGGAGACAAATTGTCTGCATGATTTCTAGGGAGTTGCGCTACTGTATGATTGGATATACTGTGGTTTCACTTTAGTACTTTCAAAATGTGTCTTTTTAAGTATAAAATAGAGTGCGGTAAGGTAAGAGGTAACGTAAGACGTAAGAAAATAAACCTGTGGAATCAGATGAGAGTGTTTATAGTCGTAACGTAAGGGTGCATTTATAGTGCTGTAACGTAAGAGGTAAGGTAAGAGGTATGAAAATAAACCTGTGGAATCAGATGAGAGTGTTTATAGTCGTAACGTTTCTTCTTACGTTACGACTATAAACACTCTCATCTGATTCCATAGGTTTATTTTCTTACGTCTTACGTTACCTCTTACCTTACCGCACTATAAATGCTACTTAAGAGGTAACGCAACACTCTCATCTGATTCCACAGGTTTATTACCTTACGTCTTACGTTACCTCTTACCTTACCGCACTCTATTTAGTCCCTTTTTATTTTGGAGGTGGAATTGTGAGCAGACCATAGGTCACTGTAACTATAGAGTATGCCTGTGGAGTATGCTGTGAAAGAATCTAAACTAATCACTAGCAGATGGAGCCACAGCGTGGTTTTGGCTGTGACATCTATATTTCACTACTATCCAAACAATCTGCATCAAAGAAGATTTCTGTACATCTTATTAGATACATCAAGTGACGTTGAAATATCCTTTAAGAGATGTCACCACCAGATACTCCAAGGTGGTGCCACCTATGATAAATAATTCGAATTACTGCTTCATTTCATAAAGATTCCTGCACTTGACAGTACACATAATAGTATTCATTAAATTACTCTCTAATAGATATCGCCACCATTTATATACCAAGTAAAGGTAAATATCAGGCAACCAGTGTTGCAGAGTCGTGTAGAACGGAAATTAAAAGTATACGAGGGAAAGTGGTAAAGTGGTAAAGTCCAGGAGCGTGGTAACTTTGACATGCAGCACCAACTGATAAATAGACTTCCTGGTTGTAGATATTTATAGATTCTCGAGAAACTTACCGGTGGACCAGGCATTCCAGGTAATCCAGGCTGTCCGCTTTGTCCGGGCGAGCCAGGGACTCCGGGAGACCCTTCTTTGCCAGGAACGCCAGCTGGACCCATGGAGCCTTCGGGACCCCTTTCACCTGCCGCGCCTCGTTCCCCTGGCTGGAAAAACCAACCATTAAAAAAAAATACATGCCAGCCAATGTAATATAACTGTATAATTTATGTCGCTAATTTAAAATTTAATTACATCTCGTTAACTAATTTAATAAACTATTCGATATGAATTTAGCTGAAAAATCATGAACTACATTTATCCAAAACATTCTCCTTCTATCTCAGTCGTCTAAATGCAAAACCCCACAAGTCACAAATTTTTCAAAATAGAGTTTTATATACCATTTTGTTCATTATTTGAAGCGCTACCATTTTCTATATTTTTCGCTTACAAAACCCGACATTAGACATGAGATATTCGGCTAAGAAAACTAGACTTAGGTGCAAACACCGACAAGTCCAAGCGGTGTTTTATTTCAAACACCGACATGTCCACAGGAGCCAATACGGACAACGGGAGCAAGTCACATGTCAATCGCATGAGGTATTCTGACCGTTGTGCGTTTTTGTTTTATCCAGTCGCTGAAAATACGTTGTGGTGAATTCATGTGTTTTTCAGTTTACTGAGAGAATGATATTAATTTATGCTGTATTGATAAATTATTGATAAAAATAACCATGTTTTTTGAAAAATGCTTTGGATGCGAATTTTGGAGAGCCTACTTCAATAGAAGCTAGGTCCACATTAATGCAGAGGATCGAATAGCTAATTGTGAAAATGCATTTGCTAGTTCTGAAGAAATTCGTTTGTCAGAAAATTCAGATTTTGACGTTTAAACCTTATAACCCTTGAAATGTATCTTTTCTAATATCTAGCTTTATGTTTATAGTTTCTGTCGTTGAGCACAGTGTTTGATTAGATTTCTTTATATTCAGTAAAATAATCCAAATTGATAAGTGTTTCATTTATTTTGATCCGATTCCACAAAAATAGCAGTCAAAACACGACATGTCACAGTTCCTAACATGCAAAACCCGACATGTCCAAATTTAAAAGTCAGATTTTAGAACAACTATATGTCCTAGATTTTGGGGCGTTGAGACTTAACATCCTAAAACATCGTATATTATCATACTCTCGATTTAGTATTATTTTCGCTCATAATAAGACTTTGATCTGTTTTTCTTGATTTCTGTAAAATTTGTTACCGTGGACTTGTCGGGTTTTGCATTTAGACGACTGAAATATCCTCCTTCTGTCTGTAAGAAAATTAAAAAATAATTTTTAACAATTTTTTTTAAATCAGCAACATTATTTTAAATATTAGGTAACAATTGGTAGCTTATAATTTCAACTACAAATTTAATGTAAATTATTATTTTTCATGTCTATATCCGAGATCCCAATGGTGAAGGTCGATATGAATGAAACAATATTGTTTTTTTTTTTTAATTTCAACTGTTCTGCTTACCAAACCTGGTGGGCCAGGGTATCCCCTAGGTCCATACAGTCCAACGGTGTTCTTCTCTTGTACGATGTTGTGAGAATGCTCGTCGCAAATACCAGGAGGTCCTGGCAAGCCTGCAGGTCCAGGCCTGCCGTCCATTCCTGGCATGCCCATCGGGCCTGGGGGCCCTGCTATACCCGCGGGGCCCTGAAAATCATTTCAAATTGGACTCATCGGAAGAAGATTGAATATACCGAGTGTCCCAGAATTTCCTTGACACGTGATATTTTCGTAACGAAAAACGGTTCAAGCAAGAACTGAGTGGTACTTTTGAAGGTACTATAGGGTCTACAATACCATGCATTCAAAACAATTTTTTTTGTAAGTCAACCCTTAAAACTCACCCCCAACTTTTTTTTTCCAAATAGCACCCCATAGGTTTTCCTACATAAATGATATCCCCATTTTATTTAAAATCTTGTGGTACCTTTAATTTTATATGCAAGCTTATTTTTTCCGTAAAATCATAAGCATGAGGCAAATGAAATGATAATTTGTTTGACGCCTGATATTTTTGTAACAAAAACGGAAAAAGAAAGAAAAGTAAGTGGGTTTTTCAAGGGTAGTGAATGACCTATCATTCCTTGCTTATTAATCATTTTTTTCTTACTTAAACCCCTGGAATCCACCCCTGGCTTGTTCTTTCAAATTTCAATCCACAATTTTGCCTGGAAAAATAAATTCTTTACTTGAATTTAATTATCGTAGTGCCTTACTTTTTATGCCCCTACTGCAATTTATCGTTAATTTTGGCGCCCGTATGCGGGGCACACCCTGCACACGGGGTTGGCGCGGCCTGATGTAGCCATAAAACTTTTCCACGTTTTTGCACTTAGTTTTGTTGTCATATTTTTTTTATTAGTTGATTCATGATAATAAAAAAATATTTCCCACACATGTGTCTTAATTAATTTATGCTTACGATTTCATGGATTAAACGAAAAGAATTAACGATAAATTGCAGTAGGGGCACAAAAAGTAAGGCATTACGATAATTAAATTCAAGTAAAGAATTTATTTTTCCAGGAAAAATTGTGGATTGAAATTTGAAAGAACAAGCTAGGGGTGGATTCCAGGGGTTTAAGTAAGCCTTGAAAAACCCACTTACTTTTCTTTTTTATCCGTTTTTGTTACAAAAATATCAGACGTCAAACAAATAATCATTTCATTTGCATATGCTTATGATTTTACGGAAAAAATAAGCTTGCATATAAAATTAAAGTTACCACAAGATTTTAAATAAAATGGGGATATCATTTATGTAGGAAAACATATGGGGTGCTACTTGAAAAAAAATTTTTGGGGTGAGTTTTAGTGGTTGACGTACAAAAAAAAAACGTTTTGAATGCATGGTATGATAGACCCTATAGTACCTTCAAAAGTACCACTTAGTTCTTGCTTGAACTGTTTTTCGTTACGAAAATATCACGTGTCAAGGAAATTCTGGGACACCCGGTATAGAAAATCAAGCAAAACGCTGTAATACCATGTAATACTTAAACATTTTATGAAAGTCCGAAGCAGACTTTTTGATAATACTTATTATTTGTCTGATTTTATCTATTATTAACAATTAAAAACTGAACATTTTAATACATTGTCGATTTTAAATCTTCGAAACGATTCGAATTATAGTGATGTAAGGTTTCAAACTACAACACTCGATGGATCCGGGTACTGAAATACTCGAATGAATCCGAGTAGGTACTTAAGCCTAATTCAGATGCACATGACATCCGACGATACGATGGTACGAAACTGTTTCTTATTGGGTGAAATAATCAAAATGACGTCACATCAAAATATTTCAACCAATAGTAACAGTTTTGTACCGTCGTATAGTCGGATGTCGTGTGCATCTGAATTAAGCTTTATATGGAATGTGAATGCGAAATCGTCGAAACGGAAGCTAATTTAATCCGAAATCGGATGACTAATTCGGACATTTTCTATTTCGATCATTCGAGTATTTATATCGCTAATTCAAATACTCAAATTCAAATTTCTAGTATGTACTAAGTAACTCACAGGAAGTCCTATAGGTCCTGGTAGCCCTCTTTCGCCTACAGGTCCAGGAAATCCCATTTTTCCGTCAAGTCCTGGTGGTCCTGGTAATCCTGGTAAGCCAGGAATCCCCTGTAATCACAATAAAAGGTCATCTGTAGACATAACACAAGAAACAGTAGAAAATCTGCTTCCATGACTTAAATAATTATCTATACGGACTATGGGGAGCATTTTACGACAAGGGGCTATTAGAATCCGCATCTTTTTCAATATTCTCAGTAGCTGAAAGCTTCTAACTTGATTGCTAACTTGATTTTATATTATAAAAATCAGGATATCTTGATATTCGATAAAAAATCAGACAATTTGACGCTAAAACTTTACAATCGTCGACTTAGTTACCAAGACAACAGCTGCTTTCTAGCGCAATCAATGTCATTTGCTCCAAATTGTTATTAGTTTGCACAACAAGCCATGAAGGCCTAGGGCAGAAATGAGTACAGTATGATCTTATACCGCTAAAATGTATGTAACTTAAAAATAAATTGTCTTTGGATATTTTCACCGCCTATTTCTGAGTATATCCTGCACTATTCCATACGCCACCTATTTCTATCTGCCGTCTTCTCTTTCCAATGTTTAATCTTCTTCAGCCATGACTTCCTTGGTCTACCCTTCCTTTTTTTCCTATTGGTCTCCGGTTGAGAACTAGTTTTGCCATTCTCATCCCATTCAGCCTCTCCAAATGTCCTAGCCACCGTATTCTCTGCGCTTTGATGACTGCTATAATATTGGGGTTGTTATACATGTCTTCCAGTTCCTGGTTTGTTTTTCTCCTCCGTCACTCCTTGGTCCTTACGCCTCCATAAATAGCTCTCAACATTGTTCTTTCCCATCTTATAATTTTTTCTTCCTCCTCTTTGTTCATAGTCCACGTCTGACAATCATACTATATGTCGCTGTTGGTCTTATATAACAGTTATGTAAATTCTCTCTTTGGTCTTTCCGGATACATATTTGGATTTCATAAGATTTTTCAGGGCTCCATACTTCTGGCTTTCTTTGATGATCCTCCTGTCCCTTTTGCTCTATGATTACCCCTAGGTACATAAATTCCGTAGTCCTTACAGAACTATATTTCATGTTGAAGTTCGGTTGATCATCGGAAGTCTTTTCCACTTGCCCCATGACCATGTATTTTGTCTTACTTTGACTTATCTCCATCCCAAATCTCCTTGCTTCCGCAGCTATCCTTACCGTAATTTTCTCTAGTTCCTTCTTTGTTTTTGCTACTAGTGTTAAGTCATCTGCATGTGCTATACATTGGTGTTCGTTATTAAATATGGTTCCATTTGTCTTGATTTTGTTTTTTCTAACTATTGCTTCAAGCGTCAGATTGAAAAGTATCGTTGATAGAGGATAGCCTTGCCTGAGTCCTATGCTCACTTCAAATTCCCGTGACTCACTTCTCATCCATGTAATTTAGTTCTTGGTTTTTTGTAATGTCATTTTTATTAGCCTAATGAGGTTTTATAAAATTCCTAGTTGCACCATTGCTTCATACATTCTCTCTCTGTTTATATTATCATAGGCTTGTTTAGTGTCTATGAAAAGCACAATACATGTAGTTTATTGCTATACAGGGTGTTAATTAAGTATGTTAACAAACTTTAACCACGAACAGTACTCCGAAAAATAGAAAGAAAATGTCATATGAACATGGGTCCGGAAATGCTTCCTAAGGGAGCTACGCTCCTTTGCATGGGGCACCCTGAAGACTGTTTTCCCTCTATATTCTCGAAACCGTTCATAACAAAATTACGAAATTAGGTACGATGGGTAAACTTTTGATGCTGAATCTGTTTCTGAATTCAAAATTTCATAATTTTAATCAGAGGCGTATCATACGGGAGGAGTTAAGGGTAAAAATAACCCCATTTTCTAAATGGTCATTTTTTTGACATTTTGATTTTAGAATGTGGTATTTCAGAGATTTCTACGTAAAAATGGTCTCTTGGTACATCTCGATAGGGCTAACCGTTTTCGAGAAAAATGCAAATTATTGAATACAATAGCCTGCATCGATTCAATAATTTGCATTTTTCTCGAAAACGGTTAGCCCCATCGAGATGTACCAAGAGACCATTTTTACATAGAAATCTCTAAAATACCATATTCTAAAATCAAAATGTCCAAATATTACCATTTAGAAAATGGGGTTATTTTTACCCTTAGCTCTTCCCGTATGATACGCCTCTGATTAAAATTATGAAATTCTGAATCCAGAATCAGATTCAGCGTCAAAAGTTTACCCATCGTACCTAATTTCGTAATTTTGTTATGAATGGTTTCGAGAATATCGAGGGAAAACCGTCTTCAGGGTGCCCCATGCAAAGGAGCGTAACTCCCTTAGGAAGCATTTCCGGACCCATGTCCATATGACATTTTCTTTCTATTTTTCGGAGTACTATTCGTGGTTAAAGTTTGTTAACATACTTAATTAACACTCTGTATAATTGTCACACCCTTTCTGCTTTGATGACAGTTACAGGGAGGTCTCCCTAACGTTAGTAAAGTGTTTATATTTCAACATATGTGGTTTTAACTATGAGCCAGTGAAACTCGACGAATAAACAGATGCTTCTAAATCATTAGGAAAACAGTGTTAGCGACTGCGGGTCGTCAAGTCTCACAAATAATCTGGAAACAGTTAACACTTTCCAGACAGTTAATCCGAATAAAATTGTAATGCCAACGTAAATAAGTCATTTCAATCTGCGCGTCGTGTGTAATTTTAAATGGTGTCCTATGCTCTGGGACGCTTATTGATATTTATAATGCGAGGAGCTCAGGCACCAGCGCTACTTTCATATGGCGGGACTCAGAAACAGGGTGATGCAATAATTTATTTCAGCGTGTCTGAGCTACAGATATCTGATTCGACGAAAGGAGAGAGACTTTGAAAATATGTAACTATACTGTATTCACAGCCAAGCTAGACCAAATGAAAGCAAGCCCGCCTGAGTGATCGGCTCGTGTCGGTGGGGTCCCTAATAGTCCAGTAGATTATGTGTAAGTTGTGTGGCAAGTCAAAATCTCCAAGGCTGACGGGAAGTAGATCCAAATATGCAATGTCAAGTGTTCATTGCCTAATGATCATTTCAAACTGGCAACTGGCTACTTTTGAGTTGCAATGGGCTCAAAGGGAAACTCTTTCAAATAGTCATATAAAATTTCATAATTGCACTGGACTATAGCTGGCGCGTTCGCAGACGTTAGCGGACAGTAACCACGCGAATGTTGCATGCAACTGTTTACTTGGAGTCTATCTTGGGATTGAATATACTGTAAACAGTCAGTGTCACATAAAAATATATACTTTTACGCTCTACCTTTACAGCGTCTCGCTTTTCTTACTGGCTGATGCCACTACCAAGCGTAAAAAATGTTCAGTTATGTTCTTTAAGTCCCTCACTCAATGACTCTGAGAGGGGGGAGGGGTTAAGTCCCCACCCTAGATACAAACTCAACAGAACGTTATATTGATTTGAATTAGTTTTGGGCGGCTAACTACATTCTTTTTGGGGGGGGGGGGCTAAGCCCCCCAAGCCCCCACCTAACTACGCCTTTGGTTGTCATCCACTATCAATGCTGCGATTGCTTTAATTTACTGTATTGAGTGAATGACTAAAAGAAGGAGTACCTATAGTCTTTCAGATCCTCAAGTTTGCCTAAAAGATCGAAAATCTTTATTCGGCTTTCTATTAAGATGAAACCTCGTGTTTTGGATAATTTGAGGGTGCTGATTACAAATCCGTTGGCAGTTTTGAGTTTCAGTATCGTTTGACGAAAATAAAAAATTTCAGATGCTCAGGTTTGCCTAAAAAATTTTTATTTGGCTTTCTATTGAGATGACACCTTGTGTTTTGGATAATTTGAGGGTGCTGATGACAAGTCCAGTCGCAGTTTTAAGTTTTAGTCTCGTTTGAAAAAAATCAAAACTTTTAAATTTTCAGGTTTGCCTAAAAAATCGAAAATCTTTATTCGGCTTTCTATCAAGGTAAAAGCTCGTGTTTTTGATGATTTGAGGGTGCTGAATACAAATCCGGTAGCAGTTTTGAGTTTCAGTCTCGTATGTCTAAAATCAAAACTTTAAGTTCTTTCATATCTTTATCAGGTTTGCCTAAAAAATCGAAAATCTTTATCCGGCTTTCTATTAAGCTGAAACCTCGTATTTTTGATAATTTGAGGGTGCTGATTACAAATCTGGTAGCAGTTTTGAGTTTCAGTCTCGTATGACTAAAATCAAAAATTTTAGTTCTTTCAGACCTTCATCAGGTTTGCCTAAAAAATCGAAAATCTTTATTCGGCTTTCTATCAAGATGAAACCTCGTGTTTTTGATAATTTGAGGGTGCTGATTACAAATCCGGTGGCAGTTTTGAGTTTCAGTCTTGTTTGACCAAAATCAAAAATGTCAGATCTTTCAAGATCTTCAGGTTTGCCTAGAAAATCGAAAATCTTTATTCGGGTTTCTATTAAGACGCAACCTTGTGTTTTGGACAAAATCAGGGTGCTGCTGATTACAAATCCGGTGGCAGTTTTGAGTTTCAGTCTCGTATGACTAAAATCAAAAATTTCTGATCTTTCAGATCTTCAGGCTTGCCTAAAAAATCGAAAATCTTTATTCTGGTTTCTATTAAAATGAAACCTCGTGTTTTGAATAATTTGAGGGTACTGATTACAAATCTGGTAGCAATTTTGAGTTTCAGTCCTGTTTGACCAAAATCAAAAATGTCAGATCTTTCAAAATCTTCAGGTTTGCCTAAAAAATCGAAAACCTTTATCCGGGTTTATATTAAGATGAAACCTCGTGTTTTTGATAATTTGAGGGTGCTGATTACAAATCCGGTAGCAGTTTTGAGTTTCAGTCTCGTATGACTAAAATAAAAAGTTTCAGTTCTTTCAGATCTTCATCAGGTTTGCCTAAAAAATCGAAAATCTTTATTCGGCCTTCTATTAAAATGAAACCTCGTGTTTTGGATAATTTGAGGGTGCTGATTACAAATCCGGTAGCAGTTTCAAGCTCGTATGACTAAAATAAAAAATTTCAGTTCTGTCAGAACTTCATCATCAGGTTTGCCTAAAAAATCGAAAATCTTTATTCGGCCTTCTATTAAAATGGAACCTCGTGTTTTGGATAATTTGAGGGTGCTGATTACAAATCCGGTGGCAGTTTTGAGTTTCAGTCCCGTTTGAGGAAAATAAAAAATTTCAGATCTCCGGTTTGCCTCACAAATCGAAAATCCTTATTCGGCTTGTACTAAGATGCCTACACTAAAATAGAGCAATTCTTGGAGAGCAATTTTTCACTACTTCTTTGAGAAAGCCCATCGAAATAGCTGAAACCTTGGTAAACTGTGTATTTCAATACGGATGAGGTTTTATTTAAGGACCAGTGCAACGCACTGAATCCGACACAACCTACCAATACATCATCAAAAAGTCAACTATTTGTGTACCACCTTGGGAAAACTACTAAAGTTGAAATGATCGAATCACTCTGTAAAATACTGCAATTATGTAGATTCTCTTCATCATTTCATTTAATGTGACATCTATACTTTAATCTATTAATGAAGATTGCGGCCAAATTATAGCGTGTAATGGGACTCAATAGGAAAAGCAATGAGTAAATTGCAATCCCAGAACATATACAGGGTTGGGATAAAGTATGGAACCAAGCAAATAACTTTGGAGCGGAAAGAGTGATATTGCTGAAAATTTGCAGGCAAGTGTAGTGACGTCTAGTGCATCCGAAGACATTATGTTAGCTATTAATGTACTTCCGGTTTAACCGGAAGTACCGTCAACTTTTTTAATTTAAATGGAACACCCTGTATATTTTTGCAGATTTTTATTCATCTTTTTTTTTCCGAATACGTCCATAGTGGGTTTAGCATTAGTTTCTGTAAAAACGGGAAAGATAAAGCTTCTTTATCATTTCAGGTGTTTAAAATGCCGGTCATTCAAAGTCGGTTTTGGCGATCGCGTGAGAACTCACAAAGAAGTGTGTCAACTTTTAATGATTTACGTCCCGACAGGGGTCCTATAACACGTTTGACGGTGACTAAAAAAAAATACAAAAGAAATTACCTCAAACGGGATGACCGCAGACCGCCACGGAAGAATTTGTGAGACAAATTTTTTAAGAAACAAATACTAAACCCACTATGGACGTATTCGGAAAAAAAAGATGAATTAAAATCTGCAAAAATATACAGGGCGTCCCATTTAAATTAAAAAAGTTGACGGTACTTCCGGTTAAACCGGAAGTACATTAATAGCTAACATAATGTCTTCGGATGCATTAGACGTCACTACACTTGCCTGTAAATTTTCAGCAATATCACTCTTTCCATTCCAAAGTTATTTGCTTGGTTCCATACTTTATCCCAACCCTGTATTACTTGCTTGTCTTTCAGAATTCAGAAACTACTTGACTTTCATCTCTATTTTGAAGGCCTGTTGTTACTACGTCCTCTTTAAGTAGAAACTAGAAAGAGTACTAGTGTTTATGTAGATGCTTAGAAAATAAGAAAGTTTTAATGCCCAAATATGATACATACGAGGGTAGTAAGAGATATTCCGAACAGGATTAGAAAGAAGATCGGGCTCAGTTGTTTCTGAGAATGCATGAAACAATACGCTTTATTTCTTCTATACAGTGTGGATATAAAGACTAAACCACTGTTTTATGCATCGGTGATGGATTGATTATTACGAAACTTGATATAATTATATAAAAGTCCTCTTTCTGTCAAATAATCCTACGCCAATCAGTTTGTAAAAGATTTTGACCTACTGTGATGAACTTCAGTTATTTTTTGTAGGAACTAAGGTAATTCAAACAAAAACTCCTTGTTTTTCCTACAAAAAATAACTGAAGTTCATCACAGTAGGTCAAAATCGTTCACAAACTGATTGGCGTAGGTTTATTTGACAGAAAGAGTTAGATAAAAATGGGTTACTTAGAAGACATTGCTAACAACTTTGCATATACAAAAAATGAGGTGTTTTTGTTTGCATGACCTTCTCCTACAAAAAATAACTGAAGTTCATCACAGTAGGTCAAAATCTTTAATACATAAAAGTACCTCAGCTGTCAGTTTTATTTAAAAAAACCAACAATCAACTGAAGAATATAAATTCCATCTTATCCAAACATATCCTGAATTACACTATTACATTTAATTACTTCATCATCACCCTCATCTAGCACCTTCTAGGAAAAATTCATTTTATTGAGTCCTTTCCAGCTTTTTTAAAAAACTAACAATTGCTACCTAAAGACTAAGGCCCGATTTTATCAACACGGGCATTTTAACAAAGGTTTTGACCAATCAGAGCAGCCCATTCAAGAACTTGCATCTGTCAAAGTTCTCTGAAAATTATTGATTTCTCTTGAAATTTACTTCAAAACGGTGAAAAAAGACATGCTTTATATATAATCGACCATTGTGAACTCTCTAGTATCTTTTTAACTCCGATTTTCCATCCTAAGTGGGTAAAAACTTGCATTTTCCTGTTTAATAAAGAATTTAGCAATTGCTAATCTCAACAAATCAGATTCCACAAAACCGACACATTTGATCACTGGATAAAATGTACTGTTAATTTAATGATGATGGTTATAAGAAATTCAAATTACTGCACTATTTTGACAAAACAATCATTTACAATCGATAATAATTATAAATACCTCCAATATACCTTTGTATTATAGTGAAAAAGGGTAAAAATAACATTTTATTGCATTTCACAAAGCTATTATAGACACACACGATGCAAGCGTGCATTACTGGTTGCCTGTCCTGCTTAACAGCAAAGCCTTGCGATCTGGCAAAAGTGTAACGTATATCCTTATTTTTCCTAAACTAGAAACCTTTCGTATAGTCAGAAAGTGAATAAGGTGCTTTAAATAAATGTGTTTCTGCGCTACGGTGCCTTTTACGCAGTGCCTACAATCTTTACATCCTCTGTGAATATTTCTATAAGAAGGTCTATTCTATAACAGACATGCATCCAGTCTATAATCATTGCAATTGCAATTGGTAATTATACAATAATTATAAGGTAAACATTAAAAATCTAGCATTAATTTGCAAATCAATCACTTTGTTCTGACTTTCTGCTATGATTTTGATGCATGAATTCTAAAATATTTTTAATGAAAGTGTCATCCAGCTTTGACGTTTTGTTTCCAATATTGATAAAATACTATTGGATGATACTTATTAACCTAGCCCGCAATACCCAATAGAAAGCTTTTGCTAAACAACATCCAATAGAAAAGCTTTGTCAAAGTCTTTGTTAAATATGCATGTTGATAAAATCGGGCCTAAATAACTCATTAGTGATGGAACTGCTTGTTTTTGATGTGTCTATTCGGTCGGCGTCTATACACTTCTGGGGATGTCATCCACTTATGTTGGCAAGAGATCAAGCAGCAACGAAAGCCTTACACGGTACATTCGTAGTGAATACGCCGGCTACTTTTTGGAGAAATGGTGAATGGGCTCCATAATTTATTTGGTGTGTTCAAGTCCGATAATTTTACTGTTGAAAGTGTGTTAGAGAAATGTAATTCTACTCACATCAGTGCCATTGTATCCTGGTAAGCCTGGAGGGCAGGTTGTTTGACACGAAGCTTGCGACGGGGTTGGAAATGGAGGAATAGGCGGTGGAGGTCCAATTAAAGATGGCGGACGAGTTGCTCTTACCTAATGCGTAAATAACAGTTAAAGTGCATTGCGTAACGTAATTTTTATTTATTTTTGAAGACAAGACTTGAATTCCCAGTCATAATTCCACCTGACTATAACGTGATAGGTCGAATGTGGACATATGGGAGTTAGTGGCCTACAGACTAAAATTGGCTGAACAACTTTGGATCCTTTTAAGGAAACAGAACTGAATTTTGAAAACTATCAACGTATAGTCTTATAATAGCTAATACTTACAGCTGTCAATTCTCCACAAGACTCCCTTTCGGGCCTAGTTGGGTCACAACTCATCATCATCCATTGAAGGTCTATCTAAAATATGACAATTTAATTCCAGTGTAAAACATGCATTTTTATCTTTCGAGTCAGTTTCGAATATAACTAACTGGCTTGCAATTTTGAGAATTATCGAAAATTTCCAAAATTTTGCCCATTTTGGTGATTTTAAAATTTAAAAATATTGGTGAATTTTGGAAATTCTGATAATTATGACAATCTTGGAGATACCGAGAGTTTAGAAAATTTTTGAAGTATCGACCAGTTATTAGATTTAACTCATTTTTGGTTTTCGATTTCTCCTCCACTACTAGATTTTTGAAAACAGAAAAGTTTTCTCATCCTGATTACAAATTTAAAATCTCCGTCTACGTCTATTCGAATTTCAAGAGTCACATCATTATTACAAATCCACTGAAATGATAGCAAATAGGTAGTAACAAATATGTGACTCCCCCCTGTATATCAAGCAATTCGTCTAAGATGCATATGCGCAAGCGCAGTCGCTATACCTCTGGTGTTTTTGGGTTTCTTAAGTTGTTTGCATGACTGTCTTTTGTTAGTTGTTGCTATCCTCTCTTCTCATTCTCAGGCTCTCAGTTTCCTTCTCTCTCTGTTGTACATATAATTTTGCACAGCGTATTTGATAATTTCCTATTTTCTGAATTTTCATAATTTGAAAATCAAACTGTACCTGTGGTGTGCATCTTCGATTGAGAAAATGAAAGTAATTGTTGCGTGTACTAGTCCAAAGTTTCTTTTATCGAATAATGTTGTGCTGTTACGAGTAGTTTTTTGAAGAAGTGATTTTACAAGCGTTCAAAATGAAATTGAACATTTTTACTTCGACTGAAGAGTGAAGCTCCGAAGTGTATGCTGCTTTCTAGCAAGGGAACCGAAAACGGCAAAGTAGTGAGTACTCTTTACTGTTGAATCAATCGTTATTATATATTTTAATTTCCAAAATAATTTTAGTAGAAAGCACTGAACAGCGTAATGATTATTACCGAAAGATTGAGAGTCAACGCATCCAAGGTTTGCTCGCATCCAAGGTTTGCTCAGTTCTTATTCGCTAGTGGGGACTGGTAGACTTTAAGTATCCAAAAATTTCCTAGTGATTTCACCTTTTTTGTATGGAGGCCGGTCTAATATGTCACTTTCGACAAAAAAATTCTTGGCATTTTGACCAAAAAATTTTTTTTTTAAACTCCGATTTTCACCATATATTGAAACCCAACAACAACACAAAACAACCAAAACCACGACAGAGCGGCAAAGTTATGATATGACACAGAACGTGTTAGCACCCATCGTCCACTCAGATTTTGCGACATTGCAACATCTCGCTAAGATGCCATCGGCAGAAAAGGCCCATGAGTCCCATGACGTAATTTTATGAATGCAAGAAAAGTTTTAATAGACTGCTATGATGTTTGTCGCATTTTTATTCATATTTATAAGTTACTATTCCCCTGCTATTCCCGAGTAGGGGTATAACACATTGAACTCCATTCATTCGGCAGGCATGAAGATTAGCGAGATATGGCAACATCGCAGAATCTGAGTGGATGATAGGTGCTAACAAGTTCCGTGTCATATCATAACGTTGCCGTTCTGTCGTGGTTTTGGTTGTTTTGCGTTGTTGTTTGGTTTTGATATATGGTGAAAATCGGAGTCTTCAAAAAAATTTTTTTTGGTGAAAATGTGAAAATGCCAAGGATTTTTTTGTCGAAAGTGACATATTAGACCGTCCTATATACGAAAAAGTTGAAATCGCTAGGAAATTTTTGGATACTTAAAGTCTACCAGTTCCAGAAACTAGGTATTCACCATCGCTTCGGTAGTCATAAGTATTTACCAATTTACATAAATAATATATACCTACTAAATACATGCAACAGTTGTATAATAAGTATAATACAAACATGCACAAAATCCCAAATCATTCAGTTTTAAATGAGGCATTATTAAAATTAACTTCTACTGACTTCGACCATTCGAATTTTAGGATATGGAGCGTATTTTTATAAAATCTAGTAGCCACTCTACTTTACCTCTACTTCTTTAGGATAAGGTAAGAGTAGGTATATTATATAATATACCTTTCTTCTTTCCTATAATTACAATGCAGTGTTGCCTTGTCTTGTGTGTAACGCTAAATAGGCAAATAAAGCTTAGACAAAACACTACCTGCATTATTTTAATAGAGAAGGGTGGGAAACAATAATAAATTGATACAATAATTTTATAATTTTAATTGGTATTGGCAATTAAAATTTACGTGCATGCTAACACTTACCGGGATAGATCTGCGAAATCTCTGCAAAAGCAAAACAATATAAAGATGCGAGAATAAGCTATATTCACATGTGTCTCGTTTGAGTGTTAATTTGTTATGAAATGTTGGATTTTTGATCAATCACATATAAATGAATTAATAAGTTATTATATCGATTTGCAAAAGCGTGTTTCTTAGTTTTCAAATTATTTTTATTATTGCTTTTTAGTCAACCCTATATTCGGTAGTAACATGGAGGGAGTGTGATTTTCTGACAAAGTCTGTACAAGCTTTTGTATGCATTATTATTTTAATAAAAGAGTGTGAGTAGGTGAATCACGTTAGTGTTAGGTGTTACCAGTGTGTGTTTGAGAAACAATGTTTTCTGTTTTATCTCTCCTATTTACCGGGACAGTCTCTCTGGATGGTCCAAGTTTGGCTAAAGCTATTTCCCCGTTGATGTCGATCTGTCCTCTAGGATCCAAGGGCTCTTGATTGATCAGTTGACAGTCCACGTATGCTACGACATTCTCTCTGGACACCCCCAGATGCAGCTTGTGCCAGTTGCGATCGAAAATCTGAAAAAATATTCCGATTGATTTAATATCGATTTAACAAAATCTAGAATATCTAGATAACCTAGAAAATCTAGAAACCTTAGAAGATCTGGAAAATCTGGAAGATCTGAAAGATCTGGAAAATTTGGAAAATGTGGAAGATCTGGAAAATTTGGACAATTTGGACAATTTGGAAAATCTGGAAAATCTGGAAAATCTGGAAAATCTGGATAATCTGGACAATCTGGACAATCTGGACAATCTGGACAATCTGGACAATCTGGACAATCTGGACTGGACAATCTGGACAATCTGGCTGGACAATCTGGACAATCTGGACAATCTGGACAATCTGGACAATCTGGACAATCTGGACAATCTGGACAATCTGGACAATCTGGACAATCTGGACAATCTGGACAATCTGGACAATCTGGACAATCTGGACAATCTGGACAATCTGGACAATCTGGACAATCTGGACAATCTGGACAATCTGGACAATGTGGACAATGTGGACAATGTGGACAATGTGGACAATGTGGACAATGTGGACAATGTGGACAATGTGGACAATGTGGACAATGTGGACAATGTGGACAATGTGGACAATGTGGACAATGTGGACAATGTGGACAATGTGGACAATGTGGACAATGTGGACAATGTGGACAATGTGGACAATGTGGACAATGTGGACAATGTGGACAATCTGGACAATCTGGACAATCTGGACAATGTGGACAATGTGGACAATGTGGACAATGTGGACAATGTGGACAATGTGGACAATGTGGACAATGTGGACAATGTGGACAATGTGGACAATGTGGACAATGTGGACAATGTGGACAATGTGGACAATGTGGACAATGTGGACAATGTGGACAATGTGGACAATGTGGACAATGTGGACAATGTGGACAATGTGGACAATGTGGACAATGTGGACAATCTGGAAAATCTGGAAAATCTGGAAAATATGGAAAATATGGAAAATATGGAAAATATGGAAAATATGGAAAATATGGAAAATATGGAAAATATGGAAAATATGGAAAATATGGAAAATATGGAAAATATGGAAAATATGGAAAATCTGGAAAATCTGGAAAATATGGAAAATATGGAAAATATGGAAAATATGGAAAATATGGAAAATATGGAAAATATGGAAAATATGGAAAATATGGAAAATATGGAAAATATGGAAAATATGGAAAATATGGAAAATATGGAAAATATGGAAAATATGGAAAATATGGAAAATATGGAAAATATGGAAAATATGGAAAATATGGAAAATATGGAAAATATGGAAAATATGGAAAATATGGAAAATCTGGAAAATCTGGAAAATCTGGAAAATCTGGAAAATCTGGAAAATCTGGAAAATCCGGAAAATCCGGAAAATCTGGAAAATCTGAAAAATCTGGAAAATCTGGAAAATCTGGAAAATCTGGAAAATCCGGAAAATCCGGAAAATCTTGAAAATCTGGAAAATCTGGAAAATCTGGAAAATCTGGAAAATCTGGAAAATCTGGAAAATCTGGAAAATCTGGAAAATCTGGAAAATCTGGACAATCTGGAAAATCTGGAAAATCTGGAAAATCTGGAAAATCTGGAAAATCCGGAAAATCCGGAAAATCTGGAAAATCTAGAAAATCTAGAAAATTCTGAAAATCTGGAAAATTCGGAAAGTCCAGAAAATCGGGAAAATCCGGAGAATCTGGAAAATTTGGAAAATCTGGAAAAACTTGAAAATCTGAAACTCTGGAAAATCTGGGTAATGTGAAAAAATTGAAAAAATGTGGAAAATCAGGAAAAATCAGGAAAGTCTGGGATAATCTGGAAAATCTGGAATATCCAGAAAACCAGGAAAATCGGGAAACTCCGGAAAATCGGAAAATCGGAAAGTCGGAAAATCGGAAAATCGTAAAATCGGAAAATCGGAAAATCGGAAAACCGGGAAAATCAGAAAATCTGGAAAATCCAGAAAAGCCAGAAAGCTTATAACATCTGCTAAGCCTGAAAAATATAAAAAAAGTGGAAAATCTAGAAAATCTGGAAGAAAATTCTGGAAATCTTGAAATTTTTCCAAATTTTGATTATCTTAAAAATCCTGAAAAATCTTAGAGATTCTGAAAAATTTGAATGTTATACAAGCGTAATTTTATATTCGAAACTCATTGTATATGTATACCAGTAGCTACCTGATTATGTTGGAAGCTCAACGTTTGCAGTCTTCCTTCGTAGTTCATCGTTGACAGTTCGATAGTTTCGTTCCTAGGATTGAGCGAGATCAAAAATTGAGGCTGATGCCTGGTGTCCGTTATCCTCATGATATGCCACGTCCTTTTGGGATGTTTTCTAGTTCTGAACGTTGCTATAAATGAAAACTGGTCTGGCAGGCCAACTGGAAACACTTTCCTGAAATATACAGGGTGTTAATTAAGTATGTTAACAAACTTTAACCACGAATAGTACTCCGAAAAATAGAGAGAAAATGTCATATGAACATGGGTCCGGAAATGCTTCCTAAGGGAGCTACGCCCCTTTGCATGGGGCACCCTGAAGACGGTTTTCCCTCGATATTCTCGAAATTATTCATAACAAAAGTACGAAATTAGGTACGATGGGTAAACTTTTGACGCTGAATCTCATTCTGGATTCATAATTTCATAATTTTAATCAGAGGCGTATCATTTTTTGACATTTTGATTTTAGAGTATGGTATTTCAGAGATTTCTACGTAAAAATGGTTTCTTGGTATATCTCGATAGGCCTAACCGTTTTCGAGAAAAATGCAAATTATTGAATCGATGCAGGCTATTGTAAATAAATAAATGCATTTTTCTCGAAAACGGTTAGCTCTATCGAGATGTACCAAGAGACCATTTTTACGTAGAAATCTCTGAAATACCATATTCTGAAATCAAAATGTCAAAAAAATTACCATTTAGAAAATGGGGTTATTTTTACCCTTAACTCCTCCCGTATGATACGCCTCTGTTAAAAATTATGGAATTCTGAATTCAGAATCAGATTCAGCGTCAAAAGTTTACCCATCTTATCTAATTTCGTAATTTTGTTATGCGTGGTTTCGAGAATATCGAGGGAAAACCGTCTTCAGGGTGCCCCATGCAAAGGAGCGTAGCTCCCTTAGAAAGAATTTCCGGACCCATGTTCATATGACATTTTCTTTCTATTTTTCGGAGTACTATTCATGGTTAAAGTTTGTTAACATACTTAATTAACACCCTGTATAATTTGGTTACTTCAGGTTAATATACGTTTTCAGAACACCTACCTGGTAGGGAGTGATATATCAGCTTGCTTATCTAACCTATACGCCGTTTGGACCCTGTTGCTTCCTATGACTTTGGTGACTCCGTGAAACTGTGTGTCCAATGTGTCAAGACGGAACTGTCTAACAAAATCGTAAGCATGCAAATCGTCGTCGCCTACTTTGAAATTTGCACATGGTGCGCTTACTTCATCTTCTTCTACAACCAACTCTGAAAATTACAGCTTGTGATGAGATAAAATCAATTGCCATGGCACTGCATTCTGTATCCTGCAATTTTTGCCTGTCCCTCTTGTAAACGTCAAGGGGTGGGATATTCAGCAGTACCTCCAATGCTACTCTTGGTGTACCCTTCATGGCACCCGCTATGCCACTAATTATTATTATTTATTAATAATTAATAAATCGCATATAAAGGGTTTTTCAATAAGGACGGGTCGATGTTGGCAGTCTGCGGCGGCCATTAAGTTTTGACAGCGTGTGTCAAATTTGGTTGTTTATCATCAGTCACTGACGCCAAATTACCATGACAGGTTACACAATTGAGCAGCGAATACAAATGATAAAACTTTATTATCAAAATGGGTGTTCACTAGTGCAGACCATGCGCGCGTTACGCCCATTTTACGGAAGACGCGGGGGTCCTTCAAAGGCGACTTTGCAACGTTTGGTGTGGAAATTCGAGACGACTGGTTCAGTTAACAATCAGCCAACACCCTTATGTCAAAGGAGTTCCAGATCAGCCGAGAACATTGCCGCTGTCCGTGAAAGTGTCCAAGAGAACCCAGGGAAGTCAATTCCTCGCCGTTACAAGAACTCGGCCTTTCGCAGACTTCAACCTGGAGAATTTTACGCCGGGGCTTGGGCCTACATCCATACAAGATCCAACTTACCCAGGAGCTCAAACATGATGACCATGGACAACGTCGTGTGTTCGCTGACTGGGCTTCGGAGCGTTTGGAAGAAGACCCCAATTTCGGCCGAAAAATCATCTTTAGTGACGAGGCGCATTTTTTGATGAATGGCTATGTTAACAAGCAGAATTGCCGTATATAGGACAACGCTAATCCTCACGAGATTCACCAGGTAAAAATGCGGTGCGGATTCTGGGCCGGCGGTGTTATTGGTCCGTACTTTTTTGAATACGGCGTTGGTGAAGCCGTTACCATTACCGGCGAGGGCTACAGAAGGATGCTAATGGATTTCTTTTATCCCAAGTTAAACAACATGGAGGTGAACGACATGTGGTTCCAGCAGGATGGCGCTACCTGCCACACAGCGGACGCCACGTTGACCCTTCTGCACGAACGATTTGGGGGTATGGTTATCTCTCGCAGAGGTGACGTGAATTGGCCACCAAGATCGTGCGATTTAACCCCACTAGACTTTTTCTTGTGGGGTTTTCTGAAGTCACAGGTCTATGCCAATAAGCCGGAGTCTACCGCTGCCCTTAAGGTGAACATAATCCAGTCCGTGGCTCGAATTCAGCCGGATTTATGCAGCAGAGTTATTGAAAATTGGACCACTCGGATCCGTGCCACCGTGAGAAGCCGCGGAGGACATTTGAACGATGTGATATTCCACATCTAATAGCATACATGGGCCTTCCAAATAAAAACAAAAATTATTTGATATCTCACACACAGCTTGTTTTATTTCATTTTAACATCAACCCGTCCTTATTGAAAAACCCTTTAGACAGCTCTCACGCGAGATTCCGAGACTATGCCGAAGAGATAAGAACTCTTGTATACAGCAATTGTGCCAGGAAATAGAGATGCGTGCCAATACTAATTATCCGAAAGAGATGTTTTTCAAGGTCAAATGCCTCAGTCGGGATTTTAAACACAAATCTTGGGCTGTTAAAAATCCCGAGGGACAGCTAATTACCAACTTGCATGAGGTTATTGAGGTATGACGAAATTACTGCGGAAACCTGTACCATGAGGATGGCCCTCAGGCTCTCTCATTGGATTTTGAATACGAACCTGATATTCTTTTGTCTGAAGTGGAACATGCCCTTAACAAGTTAAAAACTAATAGAGCTACAGGCATTGATGCTATTTCTGCTGAAACATTAAAATGCTTGGGTGAAGACGGCATCTCTCTTTTATATAATATTTGTAAGAGGGTCTGGTCCTCCGGTGTTTGGCCAGATGAATGGTGCACATCCATTTTTGTTCCACTTCATAAAAAAGGATCTCCAACGAATCCAGACAATTATCGCCTACTTTCGTTAATCTCTCAAGCAAGCAAGGTTCTACTATATATTTTACAGTCTCGTATGGAGGGTTTTATTGGCTGGCAAATTTCTCAGGCGCAGGCAGGTTTCGTAAAAGGATGCGGTACGTGTGAACAGATCTTAAACTTAAGACAGATTATTGAAAAAGTCAGAGAGCATTATTTTTTCCGTTTTTATCCGCTTTGTGGACTATTCTAAGGCGTTTGATAACGTAAAGTGGCCTAAACTGTGGGAAATCCTTATCTTCATGGGAGTCCCTTACCACTTAGTATTTCTCATACAGCAACTCTATGAGTCTAGCTCAGCTCGTGTAAGAATTGATGGTAACCTGTCTGGTCAAACAGCAACCAGAAAAAGAGTTCGTCAGGGATGCGTATTATCTCCGATGTTCTTTAACATTTACTCTGAATTTGTGATGAGACAGGTATTGGACAACTGGAATGGCGGTTTAACTATTGGCGAAAGCAAAATATCTAACTTAAGATTTGCTGACGATACAACCCTTATTGCTGCTTCTCAGGAAGAACTAGTAGCTCTATTGAACGTTTTAGAACAACACAGTGCAGAGAGCATGACAATCATCGAGAAATAAAGTCAATAGGCCGTTGTGAGGTAGTTCAAAGTTTTGTGTACCTCGGTTCTTTGATCGACAATTCGGGTAGCTGTGAAAATGAGATTCGACGGCGCATTCAACAGGCACGGGTGGCCATGACAAAGCTTACTAAAATATGGCGTGACCATAATGTCACTAAAGCTACAAAAATGTCACTGGTTCAGTCTCTTGTGTTCTCCATATTTTTGTATGCCTCGGAAACTTGCACTGTTAAAAAGGCAGATCGAGCTGGCATAGATGCTTTTGAAATGTGGACGTGGAGGAGAATGCTGAGAATTCCTTATACCGCCCATCGAACTAATGTTTCCATACTGGATGAGCTCGGTAATCCAAAGAGACTATCCTCCATTGTGTCGATGAGAATGCTTACATTCTTCGGACATATTCACAGAAGCAATAATATGGAGAAACTTGTAGTTCAGGGTCACACCCCGAGTGGGCGGCGCCGTGGCCGTTCCCTTACATGCTGGGTGGATACGACGAAACAGTTGCTAGATATGAGTATCAAGAGTGCCACTGAACTGACAGTAAATCGCGAGCGATGGCGAGCTACAGTTCTCAAAACTATTGATAATATTCGTGTCGGCAATACTCTGGCTCCGACTTTACGAGTTCACAACATATCTGTTAAGACATTGTGACTATGATGATGAAATAAATAATTATTATTATTTATGTCATAATCGATCTACAGTGAAAAATCTTTTCTATATGTCTGTGAAACAGTAGTTGCTCCAGTTGTAACGACCATTGTTGGTGTATAAAGCGGAATTTTTCAAATCGGTGCTTACTAGGTCAGATATAATTCAATTTGTTCTCATCAAGCTGCTGTATCGGCTCCATACTCTATTATGTTATTGATCTTGGATTGATATATACTCAGTCGAACATCAAACAGGTCTATGGAATTTATGCATATGTTGGATCCAAATGATTTAACAATTATGCTTATAAAGGCTATTCTGATTAAGCCTGGTATTTAATATGTGAAGGATTCAGGATGTTGTTCGATTGTTGTGCACGTGATTTATACAATGTATTTCGCACAATTATAGAACCATGGTTATTCCATCACGCTTTACTGGCCCATCCATCAAAACCACGAGTATCTGAATATAAACTTTTCTGATGTTTCGTTTGCTTATGGGTTTTTTATCAACGCACAAAAACTTGGCGTAAAATGAGTTTTGAACGACGTTGTTTACTAGGAAAACCTTTTTTGCTAACTACCCACCAAGTCGATGAGATAAGGGCAGTTTTACGCTATGATTTCGCGCGTGAAATAAATATTAAGTCGGAGCTAGAGTATTGCCGACACGAATATTATCAATAGTTTTGAGAACTGTAGCTCGCCATCGTTCGCGATTTACTGTCAGTTCAGTGGCGCTTTTGATAATCATATCCAGCAACTGTTTCGTCGTATCCACCCAGCATGTAGGGGAACGGCCACGGCGCCGCCCACTCGGGGCGTGACCCTGAACTACAAGTTTCTCCATATTATCGCTTCTGTGAATATGTTCAAAGAATGTAAGCATTCTCGTCGACACAATCTCTTTGGATTATCGAGCTCATCTAGTATGGAAACATTAGTTCGATGGGTGGTATAAGGAACTCCCAGCATTCTCCTCCACGTCCACATTTCAAAAGCATCTATGCGAGTTCGATCTGCCTTTTTAACAGTCCAAGTTTCTGAGGCATACAAAAATATGGAGAACACAAGAGACTGGACCAGCGACATTTTGGTAGCCTTAGTGATGTTATGGTCACGTCATATTTTAGCAAGTTTGTCATGGCCACACGTGCCTGTTGAATGCGCCGTCAAATCTCATTTTCACAGCTACCCGATTTGTCGATCAAAGAACCGAGGTACACAAAGCTTTGATCTACTTCACAACGGCCTACTGACTTTATTTTTCGATGATTCTCGTGCTGTCTATTGATCATCATAACCTTGGTCTTGTTTTAGTTAATATCAAGACCATATGCTGTTCAAAGATGTTTAATAGAGCTACTGAGCAATAAGGGTTGTATCGTCAGTAAATCTTAAGTTGGATATTTTGCTTCCGCCGAATATAAATAAGTGCTTGAAAAAAATCACTGGTGCACTAGGTAGCACTACCTTCGTTTATGCATAGTACTTACGTGACCATACGGCTAGGATACTGTGGCAGCATACTATGATCCCTAAGTAAGGTGGCCATCTAGAAGTGAAAGGAAAATGTTATTCACAATGGCTACACATGTGTCACAGATTACCTGTGATAAGGCTAAATAATGGTGTACAAATAAAATCAATACAAGGTACCATCCAACTTTTTCATTTTGAATCAGCAATGAGAAAATTATGAATATTCGACACGACTAAGTTGTCAGTATTACTAAAAATTAAAACGGCATCCCAGATGCTTATCTGGGAGAGATCACTCGAACATCTTCCGTGATAGAATCTGTAAAACACAGACTGGTCAGCCACACTTCTTCGATGTCCCAGGCTGTGGAGGTCTTTTGTGAGGTTAGACGTATCGATGTCTAATTGGTCTTTTCTGGACGGGGTCCAGAATCTTTAGGGAGTGCTTCGGAGCGCATCTCCACACATGGGAGCAATAATCCAGCAGTGGTAGGATCTGTGCCTTGTAGAGCAGCAGTAGTTGCTTTGGTGTATACAGCTTCCTACAGCGGAAAAAAACTTTAAGCTTCTGGGGTGGCATTTTAGCAATACTGACGACGGGGTCGTGCCAGGACATGTCATTGTTGATGTAGATGTTGATCACCAAAAACTTGACGGAAGGTGACTCGACTATTGGGTGATCCTCCATTTTCACAGTTGGTAAACCAACGTGAGACCGTCAGTATTGTTGCCTGAGTTTTCTGTACGTTTAATTGTACTATTTACTAATCCCCACTCGACAATTGTTTTGATATCTACGTTGATCTGTGAGGCATGTTGCTATCGCCAACGTACCGTCTTCTGGGATGATAGCGGATTGGATACACAGCAGAAACGGTGTAAGGGATAGAACAGAGGTGAATATTAATAAATAATGCGGTATACATATAAAAGCTTGACCTGTATGGCTTGCTGTCAGCTCATTCATATATTCCGTATGGTGTTAAAATTTCTTGATGATTTAATAATCCATCTAAGACTATCATATCGCTAAAAAGCAAGTCTAAAACGTTATTAGTTTGTCACTGAAGTTCGAATAAAATTTGAAATATCTTGGTTTGCGTCAGTTTGCGACACAAATGTCACTAGCACAGATTTATATATCTGATATTCAACGTATTAATAGATTGGGTGTGGAAATAAGCAATCTTTTCTTCAACCTGTACGATTATAGTTGTCGTTTGTATAAATAATCTATTTTTGCTGCAGGCTCAAAAGTAGGAGAGCTAGAAAATGCCGTTTTATTAGGCACATGACTTAATTATGGCAGTCTCTCAAAATATTTTATTGAAGAGGTTTGAATTCCTATCGTATTACAGAAAAATATTTTCTAGTCTTTTCCTTGATTCCAAAATAAGACAAAATGTTTCTCAATAGAAAAATAAAAAACTTGGTTGATATTAAAAATCGCTTATTTTGATCTAGAAAACTGGTAAATGGGTCATTCTCACCAAAAACAAAAAAGTAGGACTCCACGCGTTATATACAAAAAACTGTATTATTGAGAGTAATTCGTGAAGTTTTTAGGCTTATGAATGTTTCCGATATGGCTAAAAGTTAAGTTAAAAAAATAAAATAAAGGGAGTAAGATCTCCCCTTCGTTAGCTGTCTCCACACCTGTTGTTCATCCTTTTTGTTGTTTTTCAAACTACATACACAGTATTTCAGAAGGTGATACTTAAGACCTTAATGAATGACTGCTTGCGATTTTCTCAAAAAAGTTTTTTAGTGTGCTAAAAAACTTGCAACGCAAAATCATACATTTTTCAAATGTCTGTAATTTAACAACCAAACAAGATATCAAAGAAAAAGGCAAAAGTGCAAGCTTTCTTCTTCAATTTGCTTTTTAAATCACTACTGTAAGTTTAAAGGTAACGTCAGGAGCTTGGAAATGCGAAATTCATTTTTATAGTGACCTTTGGACCTTACCTTTGGACCTTTTGACCTTAGCTTTGGATTGTTGGACTTCTCTCCCCTCATCTTAAACACTGGAGAAAGGGAACAGGCGGCCACGCCTCCTCGCTAACACGAGAATACGTATTTTCATGCATTCTCAAATTCGCGCGTTATACCCTAGACCCTTAATGAATCATTATTGAGCAAAAATGAAATGACAATTACAGCTTAGGCTATTATCAAATTTTGCACTGAGTTATGTATGGTTAAATCTCATTATTTTCACCGAAAAAAATTGTAGTTTTGCTATGTAGCATTAACAAGGGCACACCCTGTGAATGTATGCAATAAAAGCATATTTTTTTATTATTCTTAAGTCCGCAATATTAAGAAGTCTACTTACCCTTTACCCTTGTGTCCCATTTCACTAAATTAATTGACAGCACACGAGCACATGCTAAATAGTAATTTGCATCGCATGTGTCTTAATTCAAGTGATAGTAACGAATAGCAGCTAGCGCGTCTTCAATTTTTTTTTTCGAATGAAGGCCAGCACGGTCGATTCGCGTCTAATAGCAAGAACAGCCAGAACTAGACTGAAGTCACTTTGGTCCGCGAATAAAACACTATTTCGAATGTGATTCGTAAAAAGTATTAGCAAGTATGGTTTTCCAATTAATTATCGGACGTAAATTTAGTTTTTTGTGGTGTAGAATTTTTAGTGTGCATTAATATAGTCAGTAGGCATGTAAGTATGTTGATTAAAGGTACAGGCCAGTTCAATGGGCTTCATATCATCATCGTAGTCACAATGTCTTAACAGACATGCTGTGATCTCGTAAAATGCATTAAGTTTGAGCTAGAGCATTGCCGCCATGTATATTATCAATATTTTTGAAAACTGTAGCTCGTCATCGTTCGTGATTTACTGTCAGTTCAGTGGCGTCCTTGATACTCATATCCAGCAACTGTTTCGTCGTATCCACCCAGCGTGTAGGGGAACGGCCACGGTGCCGCCCACTCGGGGCGTGACCCTGAACTACAAGTTTCTTCATATTATCGCTTCTGTGAATATGTCCGAAGAATGTAAGCATTCTCGTCGACACAATGGGGAAAGGTCTTTGGATTGCCGAGCTCATCCAGTATGGAAACATTAGTTCGATGGCCGGTATAAGGGACTCTCAGCATTCTCCTCCACGTCTACATTCCAAAAGCATCTATGCGAGCTCGATCTGCCTTTTTAACAGTCCAAGTTTCCGAGGCATACCAAAATATGGAGAACACAAGAGACTGAACCAGCGACATTTTGGTAGCTTTGGTGATGTTATGGTCATGCCATGTTTTAGTAAGTAGCTTCTTAGATAGATAGAAAATATTTATTCCATTGATTACTACAGATGATATAGAATATGTCGTAGATTACAGTTAGGTTCACATTTATCTTAAAAAATAAAAACATCAGGTGTGTAGAGCAGTCAGAATGTAGTGGCATGGTAAGGGTCTACGTCTGATACAAATTTTGTGAATGTTGTGTCTTAAAATCAACTTTTCACGAAGATACGATGGTCTTGATGTGTTGAGTAGCTTTTGAATAAGGATCAGACGATTGTATTTAGATTCAACATCAATTTTTTAGCCAATTTAGTTCTTTAATTTTCGCTGAACATCGTCATATTTCCCCAAACTACAGAGGTACCGACAAGTATTGTAGTGAGCAACTGGTCACTGTCAAAACCGATACCAATGGTGGAATTTAGAACCCATGTGTACCAACTCAGAGAGAATGAAATCAAAACACAGAAATGTTATGATACGGTTTTTTTATTATTTGTTTCTTAACATTTGTTTTGTATTTATTAATCATGAATGCTGAGTGTTTATGGTATGGATTTTATTACTTGATTCTTGTATTTATCAAATCATGAGTGCTTTGTATTTCATATATTTTACTGCTGAAGTATTTATATTGATATGTTGGAATATACGATTCAAAAATGTCTTAATAATAGTGGTAAACTGGCTCTTATTATTGATATTGCATGATAAAGAAATGGCTATAAACATCCACAATCTAAATGATAAAAATAACAATAATAATAGATGGTGGGCTAGGTCTCTGTTCGACGTCAGGGAGAGAAATATGGATAGGATGTGGAAAAATGTCAAATATCAGCATATATAAATAAATAAATATAACCAACCATATAAAGGAGTAAATAAAGGAGATAATTTGAATAGGTCCGACCTGGGTTATTGCCAGGCTATCGGCCTTCTGTAAATAAATATCATATATAAATAAAGAGAAATCAGTAAGGATTTAAATAAATACACCTAAACACCACCAAGCTGCAAACTCCAGGACCTAATATCTGGAGTAGACGGAAATCAGAGACTATACAGTCATCTTAAAAAACCGGAGGTATAGTATACGTCGTCAAACACTTTAAATATCGTAGCCAGTCCACATTAGTTAATAATACAAACTCAAAAGACAACGTACCTAATTTTTGTAAGACGTCCCAAAAATAATACCTCGTTTTCTTTTTGTCTCCAGCTTCTTGCGTTTTTCAAAAAGACAAAACCCTCTCGTAATTAATAAACAAACTATGGCAACGATTACCACGACCCACTACTTTATTCAAGTGACAAAACACAAAACCCAAAAGCATCACAGAACTGTAGTGTAGCTTTGAGTCACAGATTGAAAATTAATATGGAACTGTTATGGAATTGGTTGCTCTATGAAAAGTCACTCATGATCTGACAAATAACAAAATATCTGATCAATATATGATGTAGTAATAATCAAATACATTACTTATCTTAACTTCATCGACTAATTACACTCAGATATTACATTTTTTTATAAATCATCCGTCGATGATATCAATGTCAAACTTCGGTCACGTGACCGCTAAAGGTGCGTTCTAACGTCTGGCAGCCAGGAGCGCGTTCCGGATCACCACAGTATTTTGGATCTTCTGTATCATATGCACAGTATTATAATCCTCACATGGAAAATTAACTATGAAACAATACTGGAAAATAGAGAGAACTAAAGCTTCGCAGTTTTTTCTTCAAATTTTGGTGCAGAAGTTGTTTATTGCTATACATACATATAGTTTAGTTTATCATCAACAAGCAAACCTAAACTTTTTGTGTTTTGGAGCTGCAGTGAGTTACCACAGATTTGTAGGGTCACGAAGCTATCGATCACTTCTTCAAGTCTATGGGTCGATTTTATCAACAGGCGCATTTTAACAAAGGCTTTGACCAATCAGAGCAGCCCATTCAGGAACATGCATCTGTCAAAGTACTCCGAAAACTATTGATTTCTCTTGAAGTTTACCTTAAAAAGTTTAAAAATGACATGCTTTATATACAATCTACCATTATCTAGTATCATTTCCAGTCTGATTTTCCATCCTAAATGGATGAAAAATTGCATTTTCTTGTTTAACAAAAAGTTTAGCAATTGCTAATTTCAACCAATCAGATTCCGCAAAAACTGTACATTTGATCGCTGGTTTTTTCTTCTGCTAAATGATAATGATGACAAAAAATTAGGATTTTGAATTTTTTTTTGTGATAAATAGAGAGATCAAATGTAAGTTTTACAACAAAACTGGTTTTGTTTTTTTTCGCAATAATTCAGAAGTTATATCAAAATAAAAATGAGTTTTTGAATCAAGAACCGAAAACACGCCGACGGCTCCCGAACCCGTGTGACGTACTTCGTGAAAATACTTGTAACAGTTGTAACTAAAATAATGCAACATAGGCGATGAATGAAGTTTGCAGCTCGAGTTGAAGTCAACGATCGAAATAAATATCTTTTTTTTTTATCCAAAATATTCATTGATATGCTTTTTACTCATTTTACACACATTTTTCTGTACCATCGTCATAAATGTGTTTTGATTTTATTAGATGTTTTACTAGTACAACAAAAATTCCGAATAATTTTACTTTTTTGGAATAATTTCATTTTGATACCGCTATCAGAGCAATTGGCGATTGATATTGACGGATGAACTTCACTTCCACTGAATTCTCCACCACCTTCCGGTACTTAGCTTTTGCAATATGTCAAGTAAAATGTCTAACAAATTTGATTCAAAAACACATTTATGTGGATGGTACAAAAAATGTGTGTAATATAAGTAAAACGTATATCAATGAATATTTTGGTTAAAAAAAATAAAAAAAAGTAATTGCACGGGCTGGGTAACGAACCAACAACCATCAACACCACCCACGAAAACAGGGAAGCGTTGTCGAACACCATACCACTCGACCACCCGCCATCTTGCCGAAGGGATCGCCTCAACGGTACATATTTGATTTGGGATTAGGTACTTTTTTACTGGGATTTGTGATCTAATTTGAACCATTCAAAAAGATATTTATTTCGATCGTTGACTTCGTCTCGAGCTGCAAACTTCATTCGTCGCCTATGTTGCAACAAATATACACTTGTTACAACAATAGTTTTGTTATAAAACTTATATACGATATGATGAAAAGTGTCATCCAGCTTTGAAGTTTTGTTTTCAATATTGATAAGTACTATTGGACGATATTTATTAACCTAGCCCGCAATACCCAATAGAAAGCTTTTGCTAAATAACATCCAATAGAAAAGCTTTGTCAAATTCTTTGTTAAATATGCATGTTGATAAAATCGGGTCTACATGTTCCAGAGCCCATCATATGTTGACTATACTAATAATTTTATATTAATTATACCAGATGTAGGTTGTGATCATCGGTGAAGTATGTCATTTAATGAGATCTTCAGTATATGTCCTTGAAAATATGCGTAGTGTTTTATTGATTTTTTTTTCAGAATACAACCAGACCATAGTATGATTCACAATTTTGTTCAGGCATAAATACGAAGGCCTATCCTCGCTAGGCATGACTTTCTTGGTTCGAGAATTTTATATCCATTTTTACAATTTTGTTCTATTAATAGTCATTGCACCTACTTGTTATACTAAAGCAATTCCCATAAAATTCACTTAAAACCAATTGAACAATTTTGCGTTCCTCGAATATTGCTGAAAAATGTAGCAGATATAGGAAACAAGGTGTACACTCAGAAAGTACTACCTCATCCACCGAACAAACGGAGTAACCATGCACAATATATGTAAATTTTTACTGTATGGTCAAGGGTTATATGCACACCATCTACAAAACTGCATACTGAGAGCAGTGATGTTACTATAAACAGAAAAAATGGAGTCAAGTTGATTGACTCAGCACTTCCCACACATTACGGTGATACCAGTTTATTATTTTCCCATAGCATAAAGATTTAGTCTGAGATCCCTTTGCAACAAAATCATCGCCAGTAACCCCCCCCCCCCAAATTATTGTCATATGCCGCTAGGTTTTTCCTGCACAGGTCAATGAACAGCCTATTATCAATAATACAAACGTTTGTATTGAATTTCACCTCTTCAGCTGTGGCAGTTTTAGAAATATTTAAGCGTTCCGGTACCGTTTACTGAAAAAGCGGTGTTGCCGTATCTCATCAATTAATAGAAACAAAATTTTGAAATTGTGAGATCTTACTAAATTCGACATGCGCAATTCATTGCAATAAAAATAAGTAGAGGATTCTATTTAAAATAAATTAAAATCGGGGTTACTTGTTTAAAAATTTGGGAAAATAATTTATAACTTGGCAACGTCAAAAACGCGAAAAAAATATTACAAGGCGAGATAGAGTATTAGTAGATATTTCGATTTAAAATAAAAATACAGGGTGTTACATTCAAAAAAACAAAGTAAAACGACCTTTAAGTTGCCGGAATTTAAAATTCTGCCAAAAACACCCTGTAGATACAAATTGCTGGTAGCATCCAGAATAATATCCGCTTAATATTCAAGTAACTCGCTGTATAATATTATTGAGAAAAGTTAAAGGAATATATCAATTTGGACGTATTACTTGCGACCTTGCAAATGCGGAAATTAATAGAACATAAATTATAACTTGGCAACGTCGCAACCGATTCCAAAAATATTTTAGGGTTGAATAGAGATCAATGATGGACACTAGAAAAACTTGAGAGAAAGTTATAGTTCCATATAAAAAAATCAAGTTGATCTCTATCCTACTCTCCCGCAACACCCTGTATATTTCGAAATATTTTTAGAATATGCGTCTCAAGTAACCAAATAACTTTTGTATTTGAGATTTTCTTCTATCAGCTATACCTTGCGAGATATCGAAGAATTACACACTAAATGGACAGCCTGTATACATCGGAGAAAATTCTAAGTCCTTTAGTTTCTGTAATAGGCATAAGGCAATGTTCGGATAGACCTAAAAAAGTTATTTATGTCGCTAGGTCTTCCTTCACAGGTCGGTGGGTAGTATATTATGAAAGCAGCAAATTTTTCAATTTTACAACCCCCTACCCCCCAACCACCCCAATTTCACCCCCAACAAAAAAAAAGTAGAAAATGATCAGGGACCCCTAAAACGCCTAAAAACGAAGTTTCAGCAATATTTATTTTTTTTGTTTTTTGCTAATTACTCCGCCGCCTATGCACCGATTTTCAAAATTATAGGAACATTACCTACTACGACCCCACAGCATACCGCTGCCCAAATTTCATCACGATCCATGCAGCGGTTACTGAGATTACGAGGGTAGAAAAACGCGACAGACAGACAGACAGACAGACAGACCGACAGACAGACAGACAGACAGACAGACAGACAGACAGACAGACCGACGGAAATGAGTGACGTGGATTTTCGTTATGTACACATCATAAAACGCCCAAAAAACGTATTATCTCAAAATCGAAAATTTTCGCGATCACAATACTCCCCTCACCTATCGGTGTGGGAAGTAAAAGCGGTGTTGCCGTATCTCATCAATTAATAGAAACAAAATTTTGAAATTGTGAGATCTTACTAAATTCGACATGCGCAATTCATTGCAATAAAAATAAGTAGAGGATTCTATTTAAAATAAATTAAAATCGGGGTTACTTGTTTAAAAATTTGGGAAAATAATTTATAACTTGGCAACGTCAAAAACGCGAAAAAAATATTACAAGGCGAGATAGAGTATTAGTAGATATTTCGATTTAAAATAAAAATACAGGGTGTTACATTCAAAAAAACAAAGTAAAACGACCTTTAAGTTGCCGGAATTTAAAATTCTGCCAAAAACACCCTGTAGATACAAATTGCTGGTAGCATCCAGAATAATATCCGCTTAATATTCAAGTAACTCGCTGTATAATATTATTGAGAAAAGTTAAAGGAATATATCAATTTGGACGTATTACTTGCGACCTTGCAAATGCGGAAATTAATAGAACATAAATTATAACTTGGCAACGTCGCAACCGATTCCAAAAATATTTTAGGGTTGAATAGAGATCAATGATGGACACTAGAAAAACTTGAGAGAAAGTTATAGTTCCATATAAAAAAATCAAGTTGATCTCTATCCTACTCTCCCGCAACACCCTGTATATTTCGAAATATTTTTAGAATATGCGTCTCAAGTAACCAAATAACTTTTGTATTTGAGATTTTCTTCTATCAGCTATACCTTGCGAGATATCGAAGAATTACACACTAAATGGACAGCCTGTATACATCGGAGAAAATTCTAAGTCCTTTAGTTTCTGTAATAGGCATAAGGCAATGTTCGGATAGACCTAAAAAAGTTATTTATGTCGCTAGGTCTTCCTTCACAGGTCAGTGGGTAGTATATTATGAAAGCAGCAAATTTTTCAATTTTACAACCCCCTACCCCCCAACCACCCCAATTTCACCCCCAACAAAAAAAAAGTAGAAAATGATCAGGGACCCCTAAAACGCCTAAAAACGAAGTTTCAGCAATATTTATTTTTTTTGTTTTTTGCTAATTACTCCGCCGCCTATGCACCGATTTTCAAAATTATAGGAACATTACCTACTACGACCCCACAGCATACCGCTGCCCAAATTTCATCACGATTCATGCAGCGGTTACTGAGATTACGAGGGTAGAAAAACGCGACAGACAGACAGACAGACAGACAGACCGACAGACAGACAGACAGACAGACAGACAGACAGACAGACCGACGGAAATGAGTGACGTGGATTTTCGTTATGTACACATCATAAAACGCCCAAAAAACGTATTATCTCAAAATCGAAAATTTTCGCGATCACAATACTCCCCTCACCTATCGGTGTGGGAAGTAAAATTAAGTTCGATTTATCAGAGTAAAGCCCCAAAATGTGGGTTTGAAATAATTTTTTACTCCTTTTCTTCAGCGAATGCAGTTTTTTTATAGACAATTGATCTACCGGGCAACTAAACTACTGGTAAATTGAACTACTGAGCATTGACTTGACGTTTCTTATGGTCGGCCTCCCGCGAAGGCTTAAAGCCTATGGCGCTGTAGAAGCGTTACGAGAGGATAAGTGTCGGTGCACGTTATATTTGAAACGCTGTAGGTTGTAGCCGTCGTGGAACAGATTCTCTGGCAGCTCATTCCACAGCGTTGAAGTTCTCCAAAAGAAGGAATGCTGGAGGAGACTGGTTCGGGGAGTAAGGACCTCGACCTGATAAGGATGAACTCGTAGAACCTCTCTAGTTTTCCTCGTTCGGACGGCCTTTGGTGTTATTATCTGGGAGAGCTCACTCGAGCATCGTCCATGATAGAATCTGTAAAACAGGGACAGGTCAGCCACCCTTCTTTGATGTTCCAGGCTATAGAGGTCCTTTGTGAGGTATAGAGTCCAGAAGCTTTAGAGAGTGCTTCGGAGCGCATCCCCACACATGGGAACAATACTCTAGCGATGGTCGGATCTGTGACTTGTAGAACAGCAGCAGTTGCTCTGGTGTATACAGCCTCTTACAGCGGAACAAAACTCCAAGCTTTTGGGATGACGTTTTAGCAATATTGACGACGTGCTCGTGCCAGAAATTTCAGTCGGTTTCGAGTCTCAGTCTCGTTTGATGAAAATAAAAACATTCGGATCTCTCGGGGCGGCGGGTGTACCTAAAAAAATCGAAAACCTTTATTTGGCTTTCTATTAAGACGAAACCTCGAATTTACGATAATTTCGAGGTGCTGATTACAAATCCAGTCGCAGTTTCGAGTGTCAGTCTCGTTTGACGAAAATAAAAAATTTCAGATCTCTCGGAGCGGCGGGTGAACCTAAAAAATGGAAAATCTTTATTTGGCTTTCTATTATGACAAAACCTCCCATTTCGGATAATTTCGAGGTGCAGATTACAAATCCAGTCGCAGTTTCGAGTCTCAGTCTCGTTTGACGAAAATAAAAAATTTCAGATCTCTTGGGGCGGCGGGTGAACCTAAAAAATGGAAAATCTTTATTTGGCTTTCTATTAAGATGAAACCTCCCATTTCGTATAATTTCGAGGTGCTGATTAATAATCCAGTCGCAGTTTTCAGTCTCAGTCTCGTTTGATGAAAATAAAAAATTTCAGATCTCTCGGGGCGGCGGGTGTACCTAAAAAAATCGATAATCTTTATTTGGCTTTCTATTAAAATGAAACCTCGAATTTTGGATACTTTCGAGGTGCTGATTACAAATCCAGCCGCAGTTTCGAGTCTCAGTCTCGTTTGACGAAAATAAAAAATTTCAGATCTCTCGGGGCGGCGAGTGTACCTAAAAAAATCGAAAATCTTTATTTGGCTTTCTATTAATATGAAACATCGCATTTCGGATAATTTTGAGGTGCTCATTACAAATCCAGTCGCAGTTTCGAGTCTCAGTCTCGTCTGACGGAAATAAAAAATTTGAGATCTCTCGGGGCGGCGGGTGAACCTAAAAAAATCGTAAATTTTTATTTGGCTTTCTATTAAGATGAAACCTCGCATTTCGGATAATTTCGAGGTGCTGACTACAAATCCAGTCGCAGTTTCGGGTCTCAGTCTCGTTTGACGAAAATAAAAAAAATCAGATCTCTCGGGACGGCGGGTATACCTAAAAAAATCGAAAATCTTGATTTGGCTTTCTATTAATATGAAACCTCGCATTTTAGATAATTTCAAGGTGCTGATTACAAATCCAGTCGCAGTTTCGAGTCTCAGTCTCGTCTGACGAAAATAAAAAATTTCAGATCTCTCGGGGCGGCGGGTGACCCTAAAAAATCGAAAATCTTTATTTGGCTTTCTATTAAGACGAAGCGTCGCATTTCGGATAATTTTGAGGTGCTGATTACAAATCCAGTCGCAGTTTCGAGTCTCAGTCTCGTTTGACGAAAATAAAAAATTTCAGATCTCTCGGGGCGGCGGGTGAACCTAAAAAAATCGAAAATCTTTATTTGGCTTTCTAGTGAGAGGAAACCTCGCACTTTAGATAATTTCAAGGTGGTGATTACAAATCCAGTCGCAGTTTCGAGTCTCAGTCTCGTTTGACGAAAATAAAAAAATTCAGATCTCTCGGGGCTGCGGTGTACCTAAAAAAGTCGAAAATCTTTATTTGGCTTTCTATTAAGAGGAAACCTCGCATTTGAGATAATTTCAAGGTGGTGATTACAAATCCAGTCGCAGTTTCGAGTCTCAGTCTCGTTTGACGAAAATAAAAAAATTCAGATCTCTCGGGGCGGCGGGTGTACCTAAAAAAATCGAAAATCCTTATTTGGCTTTCTATTAAGATGCAACCTCGCATTTTAGATAATTTCAAGGTGGTGATTACAAATCCAGTCGCAGTTTCGAGTCTCAGTCTCGCTTGACGAAAATAAAAAATTCCAGATCTCACAGGGCGGCGGGTGTACATAAAAAATCGAAAACCTTTATTTGGCTTTCTATTAAGATGAAACCTCGCATTTCGGATAATTTCGAGGTGCTGATTACAAACCCAGTCGCAGTTTCGAGTCTCAGTCTCGTCTGACGAAAATAAAAAAATTCAGATCTCTCGGGGCGGCGGGTGTACCTAAAAAAATCGAAAATCTTTATTTGGCTTTCTAGTAAGATGAAACCTCGCATTTCGGATAATTTCGAGGTGGTGATTACAAATCCAGTCGCAGCTTCGAGTCTCAGTCTCGTTTGACGAAAATAAAAAAATTCAGATCTCTCGGGGCTGCGGTGTACCTAAAAAAGTCGAAAATCTTTATTTGGCTTTCTATTAAGAGGAAACCTCGCATTTGAGATAATTTCAAGGTGGTGATTACAAATCCAGTCGCAGTTTCGAGTCTCAGTCTCGTTTGACGAAAATAAAAAAATTCAGATCTCTCGGGGCGGCGGGTGTACCTAAAAAAATCGAAAATCCTTATTTGGCTTTCTATTAAGATGCAACCTCGCATTTTAGATAATTTCAAGGTGGTGATTACAAATCCAGTCGCAGTTTCGAGTCTCAGTCTCGCTTGACGAAAATAAAAAATTCCAGATCTCACAGGGCGGCGGGTGTACATAAAAAATCGAAAACCTTTATTTGGCTTTCTATTAAGATGAAACCTCGCATTTCGGATAATTTCGAGGTGCTGACTACAAATCCAGTCGCAGTTTCGGGTCTCAGTCTCGTTTGACGAAAATAAAAAAAATCAGATCTCTCGGGACGGCGGGTATACCTAAAAAAATCGAAAATCTTGATTTGGCTTTCTATTAATATGAAACCTCGCATTTTAGATAATTTCAAGGTGCTGATTACAAATCCAGTCGCAGTTTCGAGTCTCAGTCTCGTCTGACGAAAATAAAAAATTTCAGATCTCTCGGGGCGGCGGGTGACCCTAAAAAATCGAAAATCTTTATTTGGCTTTCTATTAAGACGAAACGTCGCATTTCGGATAATTTTGAGGTGCTGATTACAAATCCAGTCGCAGTTTCGAGTCTCAGTCTCGTTTGACGAAAATAAAAAATTTCAGATCTCTCGGGGCGGCGGGTGAACCTAAAAAAATCGAAAATCTTTATTTGGCTTTCTAGTGAGAGGAAACCTCGCATTTTAGATAATTTCAAGGTGGTGATTACAAATTCAGTCGCAGTTTCGAGTCTCAGTCTCGTTTGACGAAAATAAAAAAATTCAGATCTCTCGGGGCTGCGGTGTACCTAAAAAAGTCGAAAATCTTTATTTGGCTTTCTATTAAGAGGAAACCTCGCATTTGAGATAATTTCAAGGTGGTGATTACAAATCCAGTCGCAGTTTCGAGTCTCAGTCTCGTTTGACGAAAATAAGAAAATTCAGATCTCTCGGGGCGGCGGGTGTACCTAAAAAAGTCGAAAATCTTTATTTGGCTTTCTATTAAGAGGAAACCTCGCATTTGAGATAATTTCAAGGTGGTGATTACAAATCCAGTCGCAGTTTCGAGTCTCAGTCTCGTTTGACGAAAATAAAAAAATTCAGATCTCTCGGGGCGGCGGGTGTACCTAAAAAAATCGAAAATCCTTATTTGGCTTTCTATTAAGATGCAACCTCGCATTTTAGATAATTTCAAGGTGGTGATTACAAATCCAGTCGCAGTTTCGAGTCTCAGTCTCGCTTGACGAAAATAAAAAATTCCAGATCTCACAGGGCGGCGGGTGTACATAAAAAATCGAAAACCTTTATTTGGCTTTCTATTAAGATGAAACCTCGCATTTCGGATAATTTCGAGGTGCTGATTACAAACCCAGTCGCAGTTTCGAGTCTCAGTCTCGTCTGACGAAAATAAAAAAATTCAGATCTCTCGGGGCGGCGGGTGTACCTAAAAAAATCGAAAATCTTTATTTGGCTTTCTAGTAAGATGAAACCTCGCATTTCGGATAATTTCGAGGTGGTGATTACAAATCCAGTCGCAGCTTCGAGTCTCAGTCTCGTTTGACGAAAATAAAAAAATTCAGATCTCTCGGGGCGGCGGGTGTACCTAAAAAAATCGAAAATCTTTATTTGGCTTTCTATTAAGAGGAAACCTTGCATTTTCGATAATTTTAAGGTGGTGATTACAAATCCAGTCGCAGTTTCGCGTCTCAGTCTCGTTTGACGAAAATAAGAAGATTCAGATCTCTCGGGGAGGCGGGTGTACCTAAAAAAATCGAAAATCCTTATTTGGCTTTCTATTAAGGTGAAACCTCACATTTTGGATAATTTTGAGGTGCTGACTACAAATCCAGTCGTAGTTTTGAGTCTCAGTCTCATTTTACGAAAATAAAAAATTTCAGATCTCTCGGGGCGGCGGGTGTATCTCAAAAAATCGAAAACCTTTATTTGGCTTTCTGTTAAGATGAAACCTCGCATTTCGGATAATTTCGAGGTGCTGATTACATATCCAGTCGCAGTTTCTAGTCTCAGTCTCATTTGACGAAAATAAAAAATTTCAGATCTCTCGGGGCGGCGGGTGTATCTCAAAAAATCGAAAACCTTTATTTGGCTTTCTATTAAGATGAAACCTTGTACTTCGGATAATTTTGAGGTGCTGCTTACATATCCAGTCGCAGTTTCTAGTCTCAGTCTCGTTTGACGAAAATAAAAAATTTCAGATCTCTCGGGGCAGCGGGTGTGCCTAAAAAAATCGAAAACCTTTATTTGGCTTTCTATTAAGATGAAACCTTGCATTTCAGATAATTTTGAGGTGCTGATTACAAATTCAGTCGCAGTTTTGAGTCTCATCTCGTTTGACGAAAATATAAAATTTCAGATCTCTCGGGGCGGCGGGTGTACCTAAAAAATCGAAAATCTTTATTTGGCTTTCTATTAAGATGAAACCTCGTATTTCGGATAATTTCGAGGTTCTCATTACAAATCCAGTCGTAGTTTCGAGTCTCAGTCTCGTCTGACGAAAATAAAAAATTTCAGATCTCTCGGGGCGGCGGGTGAACCTAAAAAAATCGAAAATCTTTATTTGGCTTTCTATTAAGGTGAAACCTCGCATTTCGGATAATTTCGAGGTGCTCATTACAGATCCAATCGCAGTTTCGAGTCTCAGTCTCGTCCGACGAAAATAAAAAAATTCAGTTCTCTCGGGGCGGCGGGTGTACCTAAAAAATCGAAAATCTTTATTTGGCTTTCTATTAAGATGAAACCTCGCATTTCGGATAATTTCGAGGTGCTGATTACAAATCCAGTCGCAGTTTTCAGTCTAAGTCTCGTTTGACGAAAATAAAAAATTTCAGATCTCTCGGGACGGCGGATGTAGGTACCTAAAAAAATCGAAAAATCTGTATTTGTGCTTCCATCTGAGCTGAGCCGTCTCATTTCTAAACGATCTGTGTTAGTGCAAATGTAAAAGGAAGGCACCTAATGACAAATGTCGGTGTTTGTTGGTGCCGTGCGGGTGCGTCTTTAGGCATGCATGCATGCAGTTAGTCATCCTATCGGGGGAACAAGCAGCAGCGGCACATACCGGGTTCATTTCACGGGCCCGTTCCACGCCATCAGCTCGGATTGTGCCAATTTGTGAGAAATTTATCGTCGTAATCTACGTATTGCTTTCCAGAGAGCGGCGGCAGCAGCTCTAGCGTCAGCGTTGGAGCCTTCTCGCCGCTGCATCGCCTGCCGCTGCTGCTGCAGTCAATAGTCAGTAGCGACACCAGCGGCAGCAACATAACATACAGGGTGGCCAATCGGGTGACGATAATAATTTTTTTTTAGATAGCCCGTACCGAGACCTATCCAAAACACCCCCATGTATGTGTACCGATTATTGATAGTTTTCGAGTTATGATTTTTTTTTGAAAACTCAGAGATTTTCCAGTTTTTCCAAGAAATCGTCAAAAACAAAAACAATAATACTTTTTGGCTTTTATTTTTTTCTGCAATTATACTCAGTATTAAGCCTATTTTAATATCCAATAGAGAGAACCTGTACATTCGAACAATAATTAAGTACATTTTGGGCCCAAACTTTGAAATCTCTGTTTTTAGTCAGGAGACCAAAACCTTCAAAATAAAATTAAAAATACTTATGCCTGGTTCTGGAGCTTCAAACTAACCTTAAAAACTTTGCAAGACATTGCACTTTCTAAATAATAATGAAAAAATAGCACTTATGGGGGCATTTTGCGCCATACGTGACTGTTAAAGGTAAAAAGGTGATAATTCACGAATTTTCAAAATGACTTAAAAAAACTATTTTTTTACTTTATTATGACAAATTAAAAAAAAGTCTCGTAAAAACTAATAAACACGATAGTCATTGATCTTCTAATGACTTTTAATAGAAAAAGTTAATACCCAAATTGTGATTTTTGACGTGTTTTTGCTATGTACTAATGAGCTAAATTAAGTTGTGTCCAAAGTAAACAAAGGAACGGAATAATAAAACAATAATCTGACTTTCTGACTACGGATTCGTTGAAAGTTTATGACAAGAGGTTTTCAAAATGACCTCCGTTGACTTCAATGCATAAACGACATCGTCTCATGAAATTATCTTTAAGCCGGCGAAACGCAGTTGTGTTTTCATTAATTTTAGTTTTACATTCGTCTAATTTTTGTCTGAGTTCTTCCACAGTGTTATTGTCACGAGCGTACACGATCTCCTTGTAATAGCCCCAGATGAAGAAATCAATGGGGTTTAAATCTGGACTACGAGGAGGCCAACTGATCGGCCCAGCACGACCAATCCACCGGTTTGGGAAGGTTCTGTCCAAGTAGTTGCGCACTTCCCAAGCGTAGTGGCATGGAGCGCCATCTTGTTGGAATATTAGACTCCTTCGTATTTCCAGGTTTACGTCTTCCAATGTGTCGGACAAGCTATTTTGGAGAAAATCTAAATAGGTCGCTCCATCCAACCTAGATGGCAGTTCGACGGGGCCTATTAGTTGTCCATTTACTACTCCCGTCCACAAGTTTATACTAAATCTGTTTTGAAAGCTTGATTCTCGTGCAATGTGAGGATTATGGGTTGCCCAATAATGGTAATTGTGGATATTAAACAGTCCCGTCCTCGCAAACCGGGATTCATCCGTCCACAAGATTTTGTTAAAGAAATCGGGATCTTCTCGATTCCTCCGTAACATGAGCTCGCAAAATGCTACTCTTGCTGGATAATCATTCTCACTCAATTGCTGCACCCGCTGGTAGTGATAAGCATGGTAGCCTTCTGGAAATAATAAAAATCCATTTATTAATTTATTGCACAGTGAACTAGCAATCAATCGCCACAATTCCTCCTTGCTGACACCGATCATAAATCATTGATGCCCGTATGCACTGTAACTGAGTTGCGCGATTAGTTAGGTAAAACTGGATTAGATTATTTGTTTACTATACACCGCAAACTGACAATTTTGACAATGTCACTGTCAAAACTATTCTGCGAACACAAACTTGCCGTATCTCCAATCTGGATTAGTTAATATCTTGACGCTGCATGGCTGGCTGCCAAAGAGTAGCAAAACGTGATTAGGGAACTAGGATTAGAATCGCCAAACATGAATGAATCGATTTATTTTGGATCTGTTTGCTCATGATAGTTTAAAATTAGCTATGAAGTCTTAGCGGCATAAGGTTCGCATAAATAAATAAAAAGAATAAATGATCTTACCTTCGTGAAGAATATTTTGAATCGTTGAACGTGATACTCCGGTACGCCTAGCCAATACTCGGGTACTTACGGTGGGATTATTTTCCACCTCCTCTATGACTTGTTCGACATCGTCTGGGTCTAGCAGCGGTATACCTTCATTACTCTGATGACCAGGAATTTGACCAGCCATGAAAGTATTGTGGGTATTAACAAAAACCCTGTAATCGGGATACACTTCCCTCACGTCTCCGCGTCGCTCCAACTGTTCTCGATACAGTCTCGCAGCAAGCGATCCATTGCCTTGTGCAACACCATAAAAGTAATGCATCTCTGCATATTCGCGCAAGGAATAGCAGAGCATTATAAAACCCAAATCACAAGTCCAAATTCAATAGCAGGGTCAGTTCGTAAGGCGAAAATCAAAAGTCCAGTAAGCGTAGCAAAGTAGTTATGAATCACGAAGAGGATATCAGCAATAACATGACAGACACAAGTGAATCCAACGAACAACTGTCAGTCGTCGGTCTGTCAGACTGGGGCTGATATCCAGACACAGCCAACTGGTTACAAGTGAAAAAAATGAAGTCATGTTGATTGACTCAGTACTTCCCACACATTACTGTGATACCAATTTATTATTATCCCATAGCATGAAACTTTAGTCTGAGATCCCCGTACCATCGCCACCCCCCGCCCCCCAAAAAAATTGTCTTATACCGCTAGGTCTTTCCTTCATAGGTCGGGAGAGCATATTATCAATACTACAAACTTTTCAGTTTTACAACCCTCCACCCCAATCCTCCTCAGACAGACCGACAGGCAGACCGACAGACAGACCGACAGACAGACCGACAGACAGACCGACAGGCAGACCGACAGACAGAACGACGGAAATGAGTGGTTATGTAGACATTATAAAACGCTCAAAATACCTATTATCTCAAAATAGAAAATTTTCACTATCACAATCCTCCCCTCACCTATCGTCGGTGTGGGAAGTAAAAGGAATGGCGTATGCTACGATAAGGCTTCCCAGGTAATTCCGCCATGGAATTAAAAGTCATATTGTCGTTCTGTTATTCCTTTCCTTTGTTAACTTTCCATACAGCTTAATTTAGCAGAAGTTCAATACTACATAACAAAAAGCACAGGTATTAACTTTTTTTTATTAAAAGTGATTAAAACATCAATGATTATCGTGTTTATTAGTTGTTATGAGTTGTTTTGCTTTAATTTGTCATAATAAAGTAAAATAATAGTTTTTTAAATCATTTTGAAAATTCGTGAATTATCACCTTTTTACCTTTAACAGTCACGTACGGCGCAAAATGCCCCCATAAGTGCTATTTTTTCATTATCATTTCGAAAGTGCAGTGTCTTGCAGAGTTTTTAGGATTAGATTGGAGCTCCAGAACCAGGCATAAGTATTTTTAATTTTATTTTGAAGGTTTTGGTCTCCTGACTAAAAACAGAGATTTCAAAGTTTGGGCCCAAAATGTACTTAATTATTGTTCGGATGTACATGTTCTCTTTATTGGATGTTAAAATAGGCTTAATACTGAGTATACTTGCAGAAAAAAATTAAAGCCAAAAAGCATTCTTGTTTTTGTTTTTGACGATTTCTTGGAAAAACTAAAAAATCCTTAAGTTTTCAAAAAAAAAATCATAACTCGAAAACTATCAATAATCGGTACACATACATGGGGGTGTTTTGGATAGATCTCGGTACGGGCTATCTAAAAAAAAATTATTATCGTCACCCGATTGGCCACCCTGTATACATCTACCAGCACAACGACTCTATACAGGGTGTCGAGTTAGTGTGTATATCTTCGATATCTCGCAAGGTATACCTTATAGAAGAAAGTGTCAAATACAGAAATTATTTGGTTACTTAAGACGCATATTCTGAAAATATGTTGAAATATACAGGGTGTTGCGGGAAAGTAGGATAGTGATCACTTTAATTTTTTTATATGGAACTATATCTTTTTTTTAAATTTTTCTAGTTTCCATCATTGATCTCTATTTAACTCTAAAATATTTTTGAGATTGGTTGCGACGTTGCCAAGTTATAATTTATTTTCTATTAATTTCCGGATCTGCAAAGTAGCAAGTAATACGTCCAGATTGATATACCCCTTTAACTTTTCTCAATAATATTATACACCGAGTTACTAGAATATTAAGTGGATATTATTTTGGATGTTACTAGCAATTTGTATCTACAGGGTGTTTTTGGCAGAATTTCAAATTACGGCAATTTGGAGGTCATTTTACTTTGTTTTTTTCTTTTCTCCTTCTTCTTTTTCAGTAAACGGTACCGGAACGCTTAAATATTTCCAAAACTGCCACAGCCGGACAGGTGAAATTCAATACTTGGGGGTTTCTGAATAAACAGAAAAAGCGGTGTTGCCGTATCTCGGAATTTAATAGCAACAAAATTTTGAAATTGTGAGATCTTACTAAATTCGACATGCGCAATTCATTGCAATAAAGATAAATAGAGGATTCTATTTAAAATAAATTAAAATCGGATATATTTGTTTAAAAATTTGAAAAAATAATCTATAACTTGGCAACGTCGCAAACGCGAAAAAAATATTACAAGGCGAGATAAGGTATTAGTAGATATTTCGATTTAAAATAAAAAATACAGGGTGTAACATTTAAAAAAACAAAGTAAAATGACCTTCAATTTGCCGTAATTTAAAATTCTGCCAAAAACACCCTGTAGATACAAATTGCTGGTAACATCCAAAATGATATCCACTTTATATTCAGGTAACTCAGTGTATAATATTATTGAGAAAAGTTAAACGAATATATCAATTTGGACATATTACTTGCGACCTTGTAAATTCGGAAATTAATAGAAAATAAATTATAACTCGGCAACGTCGCAACCGATCCCAAAAATATTTTAGGGTTGAATATAGATCAATGATGGAAACTAAAACAATTTAAGAAAAAGTTATAGTTCCATATAAAAAAATCAAGTTGATCACTATCCTACTTTCCCGCAACACCCTGTATATTTCAAAATATTCTTAGAATATGCATCTTGAGTAACCAAATAACTTTTGTATTTGATATTTTCTTCTATCAGGTATACCTTGCGAGATATCAAAGAATTACCCACTAACTGGACACCCTATATATACAGTAGTTACAGTAGTAGTGGTGGTTTATTGATGTATATGTTATGGCTAAAGTGTTGATAGTTTATATACTAGCTGGATAGTATACAAAACTATCCAAATCTCTCTTTATCTTGATGGAAAATCATATTTCTACTAAAATAGCTATGAATATTGGTTCATTTGTATACTATCCAGCTAGTTTATAAACTATACAAGATATGCCGCTAAAGTATAGACCACCGAGATATCACACATATTCTGGTCAGTTTACAAACTATCCACATCATTTGGATAAGATATGCACCTAATATCTCTAGTACAACATAATATCCAACTCGTTGGTTAATATGTACTAACCAATCCTCTTTGGTTACTTTAGTTTAGAAAAACAATTTTTGATCAAAAGTAAAATTTATTCATAGAAACAACATACAATTGCTATAACTACCTGAAGTAAGCTTTGCATGGCCACACGTGCCCGTTGAATGCGCCGTCGAATCTCATTTTCACAGCTACCCGAATTGTCGATCAAAGAACCGAGGTACACAAAACTTTGAACTACTTCACAACGGCCTACTAACTTTATTGCTCGATGGTTATCGTGCTCTCTATCTACGATCATAAACTTGGTCTTGTTGTAGTTAATACCAAGACCATATGCTACACTGTGTTGTTCTAAGATGTTTAATTGTGCTACTAGTTCTTCCCGAGAAGCACCAATAAGGGTTGTATCGTCAGCAAATCTTAAGTTGGATATTTTGCTTCCGCCAATAGCTATACCGCCATTCCAGTTGTCCAATACCTGTCTCATCACAGGCAAATCTTAAATAACATCGGAGATAATACACATCCCTGACGAACTCCTCTTCTGGTTGCTGTTTGACCAGACAAGTTACCATCAATTCTTACACGAGCCGAGCTAGACTCATAGAGTTGCTGTATGAGTAATACTAAGTGGTAAGGGACTCCCATAGAGATAAGGATTTCCCACAGTTTAGAATATTGTCGTAGCCTGGTGCTTTTCTATGCGATGCGATAGTAATTGCTCTGCTCATGGCCGACTTTACTCACTAGGCCGGAGCATTGAAATATGGCAACACTGGATATCGGGCCGAGCTTTTGTTTGTTGTGAAGTCATTAGTGTAATCTTCCAGAGTGAAAAATAAGATTTGAAGGTGATTTTTAATGTGTTTCTAATTATTTACCTGCACAAACGAAACTACAAAGATAAAAAGATGCCTGCAAAGTGTGTAGTACCAGGTTGCACTAGCAACTAGTGCTTCCAATGAAGGACATAAACAGAAGTGGGTGAAAAGTATCCCTCATAAGGGCTTGTTATATTTATAAGAATAAAGACAATAATTTACAAACATCTCAAAGGATAAGACCTATTTTAAACCACAATGTGGTACCTACAATGTTTTCTAGACCTCCCAAATATCACAGAAGAAGACAGTTAATAGAACTCATCTGGGCATGCCAACGAGGGCATGCATCTGGGCATACCTACGAAAAGATTTGATAGTGAAAGGGAATCAAGACCAGCAAGAATGGCTTCACAGTGACCTAATAGTGAATTTTTCTAGCTCAAGTGACAATTTACAAAGTAAATTGAGTGTTCATTTAAGTGGAAGTGGCAGCAGGAAACAGGTTGCGTTTATTTTTATTTTGTAGTGTCTGACTGTGATGAAACAGACATCAGATGTAAATGGTATTTGGTTACAATTCGATCAATAAAGTAATTGTAGCCAATTGTGAAGGACCAACTAAATTGGCAAATAACCGCAGATGACTCACGAGAATTGAAGGTTAATCATGCATCGGTTGACTCACCCCTTGTTGGTTGGCGTCGGATGTCTTCCCCAGCTGGGTACTGCGTTGCTCTATCCAGATTCCTAGTTAGCTGAGCGATGTAAGGCTGTGGTCGCCCTTATTGGAGGTACCCGCTACACACGGGGTGACGGATATCACGCACACGTCCGTTCACCTCGGTAGTTGAAGTACGACTCTCTCTTTCTTCCGCGTCAACCGTCAGACTTCAAACTCGCAAGTCAAAACGCGGGAGATTCGAATATACAAAATTATTTAAATGGTAAAAATACCAATCGTAACCATTTTCCGCCCACCAAAAAATATAAAAAAAAAAAAGAATATTTTTTCCAATCATAGTAATTCCTATATTACCCACAAAAGAAAATTAGTGGAATTATCCCACCCATAACACAACACGAAAGAAAAAAAAAAAAAAAATTATCATATACAAGCAAATCATGGCCTATTGTGCCGGCAAAGGGCACAGTTTCAATAAAGGACGGTCTAACAGCCCTTTACTCGTCTTAACTTGGGCGACTCTCGAAATGTTTCCCGTACCGGGATATAACTTAATAATCCTGCCTAATGGCCACTGTAAAGGACGGGTATTTTCATCCTTGAGAAGAACCAACTGGCCGACCGAGGGAGGATTATGTGGTGTATTCCACTTATGTCGTTGCTGAAGGGTGTGGAGGTACTCCATATGCCAGCGCCGCCAAAAATGTTGCTGCATCTGTTGCACTAACTGCCACCTGTTCAACCGACTATGTTTCACACACAACAAATCTTCGTCAGGCGGAGCATTCAGGGGCTCTAATGTCAAGAAATGACCCGGAGTCAAGCTGCCTACATCGTTAGGATCAGAACTCAAACTACACAAGGGTCTCGAATTTAACATTGCCTCAATTTGGATTAAAGTGGTGCTCAATTCCTCATAAGTCAACACTTGCGCACCTATCACCCGCCGCAAGTGAGTTTTCACAGATTTCACTCCGGACTCCCATATACCTCCAAAGGAAGGACTAGCTGGAGGATTAAAATGCCATTTAATTTGCAAAGCTTCAGAAGCTTTAGCACCCAATAACTGTAAAGTTTTATAAGCACCAACAAAATTCGTACCTTGATCACTATAAATATCACTGCAACGTCCTCGCCGCCCTATAAAACGCCTAAGTGCTGCAAGAACAGCTTCACTAGTTAGATCTGACACAACTTCTAAATGTATTGCTTTAGTAGCCATACACACGAAAAGACACACATACACCTTTTGAGAACTAATGCCTCGTCTTTTACCTAAAGACATCCTCAAAGGACCAAAAAGGTCTACGCCACTATGGGAAAAAGGTTTGACTTCCGAAATTCTAACGGAAGGTAAATCACTCATTATGGGGACCACTGGAGGAGGCTTAACTCTAAAGCATTTTATGCAACGAGATAACACTGAAGCTATAGCCCGTTTGGCAGATAGTATCCAATATCTCTGCCTTAACAGATAATGCAAAGTTTGTGGTCCAGGATGACAACTCCTATTGTGCACACTTTGGATAATGAGATAAGTCAATCGATGCTTCCTAGGGAGCAGAATTGGATGCTTCCGATCATAGCTTAGACTAGACTGTCTCAAGCGACCGCCCACCCTCAGGACACCCTGGGAATCAATGAAAGGAGCTAACTTCTGTATAGCTTTGGGACAGACCTCCGCTCGACGAACTTTCCGCAGTTCATTATCCAATTCAACTCTTTGCACGTCTTTGACCAGAACCACCATAGCCTCATACAATTCAGCCTCGGATAAATTACCTATCTCACGCGGGTAACCCCTTTTTCGACACAAACAATTTTTACGAAATCTCAAACAATAAGCAACAACACGCTCAATTTTGCGTAAGGAAGAATATCTATTCAACAATTCTGAAACAATACTAGAGCCGTGAATAGTAATACAAACAACCTTTGCTTCTTCTTGTACATCTGTACAGGAAGGCTCACCTACACAAGTTACAGGCCAATCATCCCGAGGAAGCTTAAGCCAAGTTGGCCCCTCCCACCACAAGGGTTGTTCTAGAAATTGCCGAGGAAAAGTCCCCCTAGAAGCACAGTCACTAGGATTCTCTTTCCCAACCACATGATACCATGAATCAGGAGCTACCTTCTCCTGGATTATAGCTACACGATTGGCTACAAAGCTCCGCCACCTATGCGGAGAAGATTTGACCCACGTCACAACTACCTTCGAATCCGTCCAAGCACAAACATTATCTATTTTCTGTGTTACCATTATATGGGATACACAATCAATCAGCTCTGCGGCTAATAAGGCTGCACACAATTCCAGTCGTGGAATCGACAGTCTTTTCAAAGGCGCCACTCGAGTTTTGGCACACACCAAATGTACAGAAATACTGTTCTCCGTGGAAACCTGTCTCAGATAAACTACAGCTGCATACGACTTCTCCGAAGCATCGCAAAAAGCATGAATTTCTGTAAACTTTGCCTCTATATGAAGTATATGTCTAGGAATTTTCAACGAAGATAGCTCAGGTAACTCAGCCACAAAAGTTTTCCACTGGTTTGCAACTTCCAGCGGTGGCTCATCATCCCAACCTATCCCTAAAGCCCACAATTGCTGAAGTATTTGCTTGGGAACAATGATTACTGGAGCTAAGAATCCTAGAGGATCATACAGTCTTGCTATTTCTGACAAAATATTCCTCTTTGTACAGGACCGTATCTGAGGATGTACAGAATAAGAAAAACAATCCGTAGTGGGACACCACTGCAAACCCAACACTTTTATTCCAAGAGAATCCTTATCAAATACAAGTGGCTGCTGATGAACCTCAGGTACCTGAGCAAGTACTTCAGAACAATTACTTGCCCATTTCCTCAGTTCAAACTTTCCCAACGCCAATAATTCAATCAACTGGTTTTGAGTATCCAAGGCAATTTCCTTGGAGTTTGCTACTCCAATGGCGTCATCAACATAACAGAAATTCTCCAAAATATTTACAGCTAACGGAAACCTTTCACCCTCATCCCTACACAGTTGCAGCAACGTCCTAATCGCTAGAAAAGGACTAGACGTTACTCCATAGGTAACGGTCTTCAACTGATATTTCCTTATAGGCTCGTCACCGTTAGGTCTCCACAAAATAGTTTGATAACTAGTGTGAGACTCCTCAACTAAAATCTGTCGATACATTTGCCGTATATCCGCGGTAAACACATACAAATACAACCTGAAAGATAACAATATTGAGACGATATCATTTTGTAACTTGGGACCTGCTAGAAGAACATCATTCAAGGACTTTCCATTGGTAGTTTTAGCTGAAGCATCAAAGACAGTCCGAAGCTTTATTTCACCATTCGCATTCCTTTTCACCACCGCATGATGAGGAATGTAATACTCACTATTAGACCCCACTTGGTTCCCAACTTCAGACATGTGGCCTTGCTCCAAATAGTCAGCCATAAAATCACAATATGCTTCATGTAAGACGGAATCACGACGAAAACGTCCTTCCAACAGCTTAAATCTATGTAAAGCCTGTGAATAGGAATCACCCAGAACTGGGGGGAATTCAGAAAAGGGAAGCTTCACCACATATCTTCCTGAGTCCATACGCCAACAAGATGACGTAAAGAATTCCTCAGCCTGCTGTTCCTCTTCAGACAATGCGACACACTTAGGGATACTTTCAATTTCCCAAAACTTTTTCAATGTACAATCCAATTCCCCCACAGAAGTTAGAAAATTCAGCACACTATTAGTGGAAACACCACCCAACTTGCCCATTAACACCCACCCAAATACGGTGTTAATAGCATGTGGCCCACCATTCTGTCCTCTCACATAACCGGAACGTAAGATCTCACCAAATACTTCTACCCCTAGAAGCAGATCAATTTCCATTTCATCATGTGCAGCCAAAGGCTCTGCGAGGCAAAGATTTTCTAAATACTTCCACTTCTGAACAACAGCAGGAATTTGAGGTACCTTCTCACAAATCTGAGGTATCACAATAGCTTCCAAATTGAAGCTAGGATACGGTTTGCTGTAGGGAAAGATAACACAAGAGACTTTTCCCGAACTCACATTCGATGACATTCCATTAATGCCAACAACAGGGGTTGAATACTCCTTACGAGTAAGATTCAACCTTCTCACACAAGATTCACTAATAAAATTGGCTTGACTAGCAGAATCTAACAAAACACGACATTTGGTGGATCTACCCTCAGAATCCAATATTGAGACTAGTGCAGTAGCAAGCAACATTCTAGGCTGCACAGACAACTTACTTGCCATGACTTGAACATGACTCTCAGATTCATTAGAGGTACTACCACTGACATCACAATCTGTCACTTTAGTGTCCGGAAAATGCAATAGTACATGGTGTTTTCCACCACAAACCCCACAAAGTTCTTTTGATTTACATTTATTTACTAGATGAGTAGCTCCCAAACAATTAAAACACATTCTAGTCCGCTTGACAAAGGCATGCCTCTTACGACATTCTGCCTGCAAGAATCTATCACATTTGATCAACGAATGTGGTGAACCCTTGCAAAAATTACACTTTTCCTGTGTTAATGTGCCAGTCGAAAAACTAAGTGTCTGCCTTCCCTTGGGATTAGCAGGACTATTATTCTTTCTAAACCCACCACGAGCATTAGACACATTACTCCCTTGATATGCGGAAGTAAGGGATGTATTTTCCAGAGCTCGACAGGTTTTCTCAACAAATCCAAAAAGCATGTCAAACCCCGGAACATTATTCCCATTATGTTCTAGTTCAAATCGCGTTTTAAGGGAAGAAGGTAATTTCTGCAACAATAAATTGAATTTGGTAAAATCCCATAGGTTCAAGTTACTCATCTCTAAAGCCACCAAATTTTCAGAAAATATTGACAACAATTTTCGAAGTTCAACTGCAGAATCATGCCTAGAGGGAGAAGCATTATAAATTGAAAACCAATAATTGCTCAATAAAACACGTTCATTCTGATATCGACTCATTAATGCATTATAGGCTATTTCATAATTATCCTCAGTAATGGGCACATTCCTTACTATTAGACCTGCCTCTTTTTCTAAATAAGAAATCAAGAACAGAAACTTTTCTATTTTTGACAGCGAATTATTTCTATGAATAAGAGTATTGAATAAGTCGATGAACGTAGGCCACCTTGTAAGGTCACCATCAAACTTCGGTATTTCAATTTTGGGAAGCCTCAAACAATTTTCTCTTACGACCACTGCAGATGTTTCATGCTCACTACGAGCCATCATCTCATCAGAAAGATCTTTATGAATGCCCCTTATTGAATATCTCATATCATCAAACATTGTATGAACTGCTTCCTCCTCCTCTAAGGCAGACTCATCTACCAAGGCTATTATTTCATATTGCAAATTCTCAAACCTCGTTACATACCCATCCAGCTCTCCATACCTGAGAAAAAACTCCGTCCGATACTCGCCATTATCACGAGCCTTCTTGGCCGCCTCAAGAACATTTTTAATAGATTTTAAAACTAGCGCGCGTTGCCGTTGCAACTTCACAACATTTGCATTAGGCATGTTCAGGTATCAGGTAACGATTCAATGTAAACACAAGACCAAAATAATCAAATTTAGAATCAATCTGCTAGTAAACACAACTTCTTTACACAAACAATACGGCAACCACACACAAATCACAAAATTTTCAGTTGTTATTCTTTTTCGAAATCTCCGTCGACTACACCAATTGTCGAAACGCCGGTTTTCGAACCCCCAACCGAATGTAACCAACTGAATCAAAACAACTTTTGCGCTCACGCAATTCGCAAAATGTCAATTTCAAATGCCCAGAAAACTCCCCAGATATGTATTACCAACACAATACACCAAAAGTTGCTTGTTTTCGAATATAACCAATTTTTACAAACAGCGCGCAACACTAACAAATTCCGATGTCACAAAAAAACTCCGTTTTTTGTCAAGGATACGTACCAATTTAGATTTTACGTAGACTATTTTACTATAGCGCGATTTATTTATCCGTGCTCGGAGGGCCAAAAAATGGTTACAATTCGATCAATAAAGTAATTGTAGCCAATTGTGAAGGACCAACTAAATTGGCAAATAACCGCAGATGACTCACGAGAATTGAAGGTTAATCATGCATCGGTTGACTCACCCCTTGTTGGTTGGCGTCGGATGTCTTCCCCAGCTGGGTACTGCGTTGCTCTATCCAGATTCCTAGTTAGCTGAGCGATGTAAGGCTGTGGTCGCCCTTATTGGAGGTACCCGCTACACACGGGGTGACGGATATCACGCACACGTCCGTTCACCTCGGTAGTTGAAGTACGACTCTCTCTTTCTTCCGCGTCAACCGTCAGACTTCAAACTCGCAAGTCAAAACGCGGGAGATTCGAATATACAAAATTATTTAAATGGTAAATACCAATCGTAACCAGTATTGGTAGTAGTAGTTCTAAAAAATACTTTTCTTAATTTATTAACCGAGATGAACTCGAATACATATAAAATGTAATAATTATTCTGAAACTATAGGGCCGCTATTTGACAGCTAAGCCATGTTGCCACATCTAAGGCTCCGGCCTAGTGGAGAGTCGGCCATGCTCTGCTGGAAGGTGAATATGCTGTGATGGCGCGGCAGGGACTTAGACATGAATTATCAACTCGCCAACAGCGAATCGAATACGATGCCGATGCTGGTTACTTTATGATGTTGGAAAATTGGACAAACAGCTGATTAAAAACTTGCGCAGCTAATATTTTTTTACGGTGCTACAGATTAGATTAGATTTAGTCTTCCGGGGTCCTCACACGCCAGTCGAAGATTATTGTATGCCCCTTACTTATTAAGCCAATTAGGGTTTTAAATAATTTTTTTTATTTTTTTTTGAAACATCGTTTATTTCTGGAAATAATTATATAACAATAAACTTTAACAATTCTCTAAACAGTACCGAAGGTTCTGGCCTCGAGAATTATAAACATAAACTTATCAACAGTGCTTATTCTTTTTCTTTAACTAGATTGCTACTAGAGTCCTTAATTATATTATATACTACTTAATTAACTACATGCATGCCTAGGTGTTGTTTTAAATTGTACAAGAAGCTATTATAGTATATTTTGATCTAATTTCAACTGGTAACCTATTATAAGCTCTAGACGCGGATTGCATTGGACAATTCAAAGCTATATTTGTACGACTGTAAACCGGATATATATTGTTTTGTGACCCGGTAAAATGATCATGTATTTCATTTACAAAATTATAGATAGTGTTATTCTTCTGCCTGCTATTAATTATTTTAAATATTAATTTACATTGTTGAAGTTCTAAAATTTTATCCATCTGAGCAACTTTTAGTTCTGTGTATAACGTGATTGTATTGGTAAGTTTGCTATAATTAAATAGTATTTTCAAAATCTTATTTTGTAAAGTTTGAACATTTTGGAATAAAGCTCCTGAACAAGTTCCCCATATTGGAATTAAGTACCTCAAATGTGCAAGAAAAAATGCGTTATAAATGCTATATTTGGTTTTCTTAGTGAAGTAATATCAACATTTAAATATTATGGGCAGCATCGGAGTAACTTTTTTAGTAATATGATTTAGATGTGGTTGCCAATTTTAACTTTCGTCCACTATCAACCCCAAATGTTTTATTGATGAGACCTTTTCCAAGACGATATTATCAATTGCAATCTGAAGTTCATTAACTATGGTATTTTTCCTTTTAAATAAAATATATTTGGTCTTATCAATATTGATTTTCAAATTATTATAAAATAACCGTTTCAGGTATTTGTCTAAGTCTTGATTCACTAAAGCCTGGAGTTCAAGTTCATTCCTTGCTGTGTATACTAGTACTGTATCGTCAGCAAATGTAAAGTACCTGGCTAATTATTTTTGTTTTCTTTTTTTTTTGCAATATCGCAATTCAAAAGGTATGTCAAAATAAAAAGGGTTTTTGATTAAAGTAGCGGAAACACGCCGACGGCTCCCGAACCCGTATGACGTCATAAGGGTGATCAACGACGTCCTTATCCGATAGTAGATTCTATATTCCTACCAAATCGTGCAAATACTTACTTGTAACTATGTAATGTATATTTGTATAAATTTGAAATATATATCCCTTTGAATCAAATATCAAATATGTTCCGTTAAAGCGATCTACTCGTAAGGCCGGATGGCGCAGTGGTTTAGAGTGCTATAGACGGAATCTGTATTCGAGCGGGTGTTGGTTCGAAACGCAGGCCTAGCAACTCTTTTATCTATTTTTTTTTTACCAAAGATTGTATTGATATGCTGTTTACTCATGCTGCACACATTTTTTTTCTATCATCGACATAAATATGTTTCTGAATCAAATTTTATTCCGTATCCTTTCAGAAAGCGTTCAATAATGTCATCTCTTATAGGGGTCAAATAATGGGGTTAAACATAATAAAAACGAATAACACTGATATATGTCATACATGTCACAATATGAACAGTTTTTTAAGGATCTCTAACGAAAATGGCGTGAAAAATGAAACTTCAAGCTCAAATTTCTCATAAACTGCCCAGCAAAAACGGATGACAGTATTTTTTGCGTTGTCAACAAAATAACAAAGAATTTTCCATCAAGCTCTGACCGGTTTCGTCGCAACTTTTCTATTATCATTTTAAAAAAATCGGTACGCGCAAACCACCCGTAGATTTTGGATGACGATTTTTTATCTACCTAACGATTTTTTTTCACGTTTCAACACCCCCTCTACCTCCGAATCCTCCCATTTTGGGGTTATGGTGCAATGACAACTATGAATGACAAAACAGTTTCCAAACTGTCTCTATAACTCAAACACCAAGCGTCTTCCAGTTTCTTTCTCGACACTAAAATTACATGTCATTGCCTTAACGAAGCTCATTTAGGCCTGTACAGGGTGTCCAGTTAGTGGGTAATTCTTCGATATCTCGCAAGGTATAACTGATAGAAGAAAATGTCAAATACAAAAGTTATTTGGTTACCTAAGACGCATATTACAAAAATATTTCGAAATATACAAGGCGTTGCAGTAAAGTGGGATAGTGATTAACTTGATTTTTTTGCCAAGGTATAATTTATTTTCTATTAATTTCCGGATTTGCAAGGTCGCAAGTAATATGTCCAAATTGATATATCCCTTTAACTTTTCTCAACAATATTATACAGCTAGTTACTTGAATATCAAGTGGATATTATTTTGGCTGTTACCAGCAATTTGTATCTACAGGGTATTTTTGGCAGAATTTTAAATTACGGCAATTTGAAGGTCATTTAACTTCGTTTTTCTAGATGCAACACCCTGTATTTTTTATTTAGAACCGAAATACCTACTAATACCCATGTCTCGCCTTGTAATATTTTTTTCGCGTTTGCGACGTTACCAAGTGATAAATTATTTTTCCAAATTTTCGAACAAATATCCCCGATTTTAATTTATTTTAAATAGAATCCTCTACTTATTTTTTATTGCAATGAATTGCGTATATCGAATTTAGTAAGATCTCATAATTTCAAAATTTTGTTCCTATTAATTACTGAGATACGGCAACACCGATTTTTCAGTAAACTGTACCGGAACGCTTAAATATTTCCAAAACTGCCACAGCTGGAGAGGTGAAATTCAATGTTTGGGGGTTTTTGAACATACAGAATTCAAAAACGCTAACATCAGTATTGTCAGATTTACCAATTTTATGTCATCATTTTGAATGGAATGCACTATTTATGAAATCTAGCGTAAAAGTGGTAAATCTGGCAACACCGATGTTAGCGTTTTTGAATTCTGTGTGTTCAAGAACCCCCGAGTATTGAATTTCACCTCTCCAGCTGTGGCAGTTTTGGAAATATTTAAGCGTTCCGGTACCGTTTACTGAAAAATCGATGTTGCCGTATCTCAGTAATTAATAAAAACAAAATTTTGAAATCATGAGATCTTACTAAATTCGATATGCGCAATTCATTGCAATAAAAATAAATAGAGGATTCTATTTAAAATAAATTAAAATCGGGGATATTTGTTTGAAAATCTGGAAAAATAATTTATAACTTGGCAACGTCGCAAACGCGAAAAAAATATTACAAGGCGAGATAGGGTATTAGTAGACATTTCGATTTGAAATAAAACAAACAGGGTGTTATATTTAAAAAAACGGAGTTAAATGACCTTCAAATTGCCGTAATTTAAAATTCTGCCAAAAACACTCTGTAGATACAAATTGCTCGTAGCAGCCAAAATAATATTCACCTAATGTTTAAGTAACTAGCCGTTTAATATTATTGAGAAAGGTTAAAGGGATATATCAATGTGGACGTATTACTTGCGACCTTGCATATCCGGAAATTAATAGAAAATAAACTATAACTTGGCAACGTCGCAACTAATCCCAAAAATATCTTAGGGTTGAATAGAGATCAGTGATGGAAACTAGAGGAATTGAAAAAAAGCTATAGTTCTATATAAAAAACTTAAGTTGACCACTATCCTACTTTCGCGCAACACCCTGTATATTTCAAAATATTTTTAGAATATGCGTCTTAAGTAACCAAATAACTTTTGTATTTGACATTTTTTTCTATCAGGTATAGCTTGCGAGATATCGAAGGATTACACACTAACTGGACACCCTGTATATCTTTAAGTTTGTCGACATGACACATTTTATCTTAGCCATACAATTGCTTGCATCCTAAATCCACTGGGTTATCTGTGCGCATGCAACACATCTCGACAACCCTTCGTCCCGCGGCCCATTAACTCTAATGCCTTAATTACACCTATAATTCAATATTAACCGCAGCCTAAGTGCGGGCCAGTCGCAGCCCAGAGAGGACGCTATGTTATGTTCTGCATACTCCTCCTTTGTTCAATCGGTAATTGTTGCCGCTTCGCTACGATTGGGACAGATACTTGCCTCCTCGTCGCCTTTACCCCGTCATCCCTATTGCTCCCAAACTAGATTTAGACCGTCAGAGGCGCAACCAAAGTGATGACACCTCCTAACGAGAATTTAGATGACTCTATATCTCCCGATTTCGAAAAACTGCAAAAACTAAGTACAGGTGGACAATTCAAAAAATCAGTGGAAATGAGGTTTGCCCGTCAATATCAATCGCCATTAACTTTTTTTAAATGTAATAGTTGGTTAATAAAACAAAATCCCTTCATCCATTCAATTCATTCATTTTTAAGTTTTTTAATGTAAAAAAGTAACTTATACTCGTATCATATTCTGTTTATCACTTGGTATTATTATTTATTTAACTTTGGGCAATGAAACTTAACAATATTAAATTTTCATAAAAATTTAACAAGCACTGTGCAGTGCAAGTAATATGTCTAACAAAATTTGATTCAAACGCATATTTATGTTGATCGTAGAAAAAATGTGCGTGACAAGTGCAAAAAGCACATCAATAAAACTTTTGATGAAAAAATAAAAAAAAGTCGGAAGGCCTGGGTTTCGATCCAAAGACCCTGAGATCTACTAGCGGACTCTCTAACCACTGGGTCATCTTTCGATTGAGGAGATCTTTCCTACGAAACATGTTTGATTCAAACTTCAAAAACAGATTTATTTCGATCGTAGACTTCGTCTCGAGCTGCCAAACTTCATTCATCGACTGTGTTGCAACAAATATACACTAGTTACTAGTTTAGCAGTACGTATTTTCGCGATTGGCTGGGAATCTAGAGTCTAGTATCGGAGTAGGACGTCGTTGGTCATAGGATTATCCTTACCACCATGGTGACATCACACGGGTTCGGGAGCCGTCGGCGTGTTTTCGGTACCCGATTCAAAAACCCATTTTTATTTTGATATAACTTTTGAATTATTGCGAAAAAAAGGAATACAAAAACAGTTTTGTTATAAAACTTATGTATGATCTTTCCATTTATGACAAAAAAAAAATTACTCAAAACCTATATTGGCAAGTAGTTCAGTTGTTCATGATTCCACTTTTCCGGTAGTTTAATTTCAAGTTAGTTCAATTCTCTAGTAGCTCAATTGGACAGTAGTTCAATGCACCAGTAGTTCATTTGCCTGGTAGTTCAATTACACGGTAGTTCAATTAACCAGTAGGTCCCTTAACCAATAGTTCAATTGCCAGGCAGGTCAACTGCACAGTAGTCCGACTGTCCAGTAGTTCAAGGCCGCAGTAGTTCAAGTATCCAATCGTTCAATTGACTAGCAGTCGAATTACCCAGTAGTTCATTTGTTCGGTAGTTAAATTACCCGGTAGTTCAATTAACCAGTAGGTCTCTTAACAAGTAGTTCAATGGCTCATTAGTACACTTTTCCAGTAATTTTATTGCCCGGCAGGTCAATAGTACAGTAGTTCGACTGTCCGGTAGTTCAAGACCGCAGTAGTACCAGTAACAAATCGTTCAATTGACCAATAGTCCAATTACCCAGTAGTTCATTTGCCCGGTAGTTCAATTAACCAGTAGGTCTCTTAACTAGTAGTTCAACTGGCCAGCAGTTCAATATCTCATTAGTACACATCCAGTAAATTTATTGCCCGGCAGGTCAATTGTACAGTAGTTCGACTGTCCAGTAGTTCAAGGCCGTAGTAGTTCCAGTACCCATTCGTTCAATTGGCAAGTAGTTCAGTTATTCATTATTCCACTTTCCCAGTAGTTTAATTGCAAGTTAGATCAATTCTCTAGTAGCTCAGTTGGCCAGTAGTTCAGTTCACCAGTAGTTCAGTTGCCTGGTAGGTCAATTGTCCAATAGATTGTCAGTGGACACCTTGTTTCCTATTTCTGCTACATCTTTCAGCAACAAAAAACATATTTAAAGATTGTAAAATGAATCTATTGGTTACGATTGGGACAGAGAATTACCGCCTTTACCCCATCATCCCTGTTGCTCCCAAACTAGATTTTGAGCATCAGAGGCGCACCTAAAGTGATGACACCTCGTGATGAGAATTTAGATGAATCTATATCTCTGGATTTCAGAAAACCGCGTCAATCTTGTCTTCCATTCAATGGTCCAATTACCCAGTAGTTCATTGGAGCGGTAGTTCAGCTACCCGGTAGTTAAATTAACCAGTAGGTGTCTTAACCAATAGTTCAATTACCCAGTAGTTCATTTGCCCGTTAGTTCAGTTACCCGGTAGTTCAATTAATCAGTAGGTGTCTCAACCAATAGTTCAATTACCCGGTAGTTCATTTGCCCGTTAGTTCAGTTACCCGGTAGTTCAATTAACCAGTAGGTGTCTTAACCAATAGTTCAATTACCCAGTAGATCATTTGCCCGTTAGTTCAGTTACCCGGTAGTTCAATTAACCAGTAGGTGTCTTAACCAATAGTTCAATTACCCAGTAGTTCATTTGCCCGTTAGTTCAGTTACCCGGTAGTTCAATTAATCAGTAGGTGTCTCAACCAATAGTTCAATTACCCGGTAGTTCATTTGCCCGTTAGTTCAGTTACCCGGTAGTTCAATTAATCAGTAGGTGTCTCAACCAATAGTTCAATTACCCGGTAGTTCATTTGCCCGTTAGTTCAGTTACCCGGTAGTTCAATTAACCAGTAGGTGTCTTAACCAATAGTTCAATTACCCAGTAGATCATTTGCCCGTTAGTTCAGTTACCCGGTAGTTCAGCTACCCGGTAGTTAAATTAACCAGTAGGTGTCTTAACCAATAGTTCAATTACCCAGTAGTTCATTTGCCCGTTAGTTCAGCTACCCGGTAGTTAAATTAACCAGTAGGTGTCTTAACCAATAGTTCAATTACCCAGTAGTTCATTTGCCCGTTAGTTCAGTTACCCGGTAGTTCAATTAATCAGTAGGTGTCTCAACCAATAGTTCAATTACCCGGTAGTTCATTTGCCCGTTAGTTCAGTTACCCGGTAGTTCAATTAACCAGTAGGTGTCTTAACCAATAGTTCAATTACCCAGTAGATCATTTGCCCGTTAGTTCAGTTACCCGGTAGTTCAATTAACCAGTAGGTGTCTTAACCAATAGTTCAATTACCCAGTAGTTCATTTGCCCGTTAGTTCAGTTACCCGGTAGTTCAATTAATCAGTAGGTGTCTCAACCAATAGTTCAATTACCCGGTAGTTCATTTGCCCGTTAGTTCAGTTACCCGGTAGTTCAGTTACCCGGTAGTTCAATTAACCAGTAGGTGTCTTAACCAATAGTTCAATTACCCAGTAGATCATTTGCCCGTTAGTTCAGTTACCCGGTAGTTCAATTAACCAGTAGGTGTCTCAACCAATGGTTCAATTACCCAGTAGTTCATTTGCCCGTTAGTTCAGCTACCCGGTAGTTCAGCTACCCGGTAGTTCAATTAACCAGTAGGTGTCTTAACCAATAGTTCAATTGGCCAGCAGTTCATTTGCCCGTTAGTTCAGTTACCCGGTAGTTCAATTAACCAGTAGGAGTCTTAACCAATAGTTCAATTGGCCAGCAGTTCATTTGTTCGTTAGTTCAGTTACCCGGTAGTTCAATTAACCAGTAGGAGTCTTAGCCAATAGTTCAATTACCTAGTAGTTCATTTGCCCGTTAGTTCAGTTACCCGGTAGATCAATTAACCAGTAGGTGTCTTAACCAATAGTTCAATTGCCCAGTAGTTCATTTGCCCGTTAGTTCAGTTACCTTGTAGTTCAATTAACCAGTAGGTGTCTTAACCAATAGTTCAATTACCTAGTAGTTCATTTGCCCGTTAGTTCAGTTACCCGGTAGATCAATTAACCAGTAGGTGTCTCAACCAATAGTTCAATTACCCGGTAGTTCATTTGCCCGTTAGTTCAGTTACCCGGTAGTTCAATTAACCAGTAGGTGTCTTAACCAATAGTTCAATTACCCAGTAGATCATTTGCCCGTTAGTTCAGTTACCCGGTAGTTCAATTAACCAGTAGGTGTCTTAACCAATAGTTCAATTACCCAGTAGTTCATTTGCCCGTTAGTTCAGTTACCCGGTAGTTCAATTAATCAGTAGGTGTCTCAACCAATAGTTCAATTACCCGGTAGTTCATTTGCCCGTTAGTTCAGTTACCCGGTAGTTCAGTTACCCGGTAGTTCAATTAACCAGTAGGTGTCTTAACCAATAGTTCAATTACCCAGTAGATCATTTGCCCGTTAGTTCAGTTACCCGGTAGTTCAATTAACCAGTAGGTGTCTCAACCAATGGTTCAATTACCCAGTAGTTCATTTGCCCGTTAGTTCAGCTACCCGGTAGTTCAGCTACCCGGTAGTTCAATTAACCAGTAGGTGTCTTAACCAATAGTTCAATTGGCCAGCAGTTCATTTGCCCGTTAGTTCAGTTACCCGGTAGTTCAATTAACCAGTAGGAGTCTTAACCAATAGTTCAATTGGCCAGCAGTTCATTTGTTCGTTAGTTCAGTTACCCGGTAGTTCAATTAACCAGTAGGAGTCTTAGCCAATAGTTCAATTACCTAGTAGTTCATTTGCCCGTTAGTTCAGTTACCCGGTAGATCAATTAACCAGTAGGTGTCTTAACCAATAGTTCAATTGCCCAGTAGTTCATTTGCCCGTTAGTTCAGTTACCTTGTAGTTCAATTAACCAGTAGGTGTCTTATCCAATAGTTCAATTACCTAGTAGTTCATTTGCCCGTTAGTTCAGTTACCCGGTAGATCAATTAACCAGTAGGTGTCTTAACCAATAGTTCAATTGGCCAGCAGTTCATTTGTTCGTTAGTTCAGTTACCCGGTAGTTCAATTAACCAGTAGGAGTCTTAGCCAATAGTTCAATTACCTAGTAGTTCATTTGCCCGTTAGTTCAGTTACCCGGTAGATCAATTAACCAGTAGGTGTCTTAACCAATAGTTCAATTGCCCAGTAGTTCATTTGCCCGTTAGGTCAGTTACCTTGTAGTTCAATTAACCAGTAGGTGTCTTAACCAATAGTTCAATTACCTAGTAGTTCATTTGCCCGTTAGTTCAGTTACCCGGTAGATCAATTAACCAGTAGGTGTCTTAACCAATAGTTCAATTGGCCAGCAGTTCATTTGTTCGTTAGTTCAGTTACCCGGTAGTTCAATTAACCAGTAGGAGTCTTAGCCAATAGTTCAATTACCTAGTAGTTCATTTGCCCGTTAGTTCAGTTACCCGGTAGTTCAATTAACCAGTAGGAGTCTTAACCAATAGTTCAATTGGCCAGCAGTTCATTTGTTCGTTAGTTCAGTTACCCGGTAGTTCAATTAACCAGTAGGAGTCTTAGCCAATAGTTCAATTACCTAGTAGTTCATTTGCCCGTTAGTTCAGTTACCCGGTAGATCAATTAACCAGTAGGTGTCTTAACCAATAGTTCAATTGCCCAGTAGTTCATTTGCCCGTTAGTTCAGTTACCTTGTAGTTCAATTAACCAGTAGGTGTCTTAACCAATAGTTCAATTACCTAGTAGTTCATTTGCCCGTTAGTTCAGTTACCCGGTAGATCAATTAACCAGTAGGTGTCTTAACCAATAGTTCAATTGGCCAGCAGTTCATTTGTTCGTTAGTTCAGTTACCCGGTAGTTCAATTAACCAGTAGGAGTCTTAGCCAATAGTTCAATTACCTAGTAGTTCATTTGCCCGTTAGTTCAGTTACCCGGTAGTTCAATTAACCAGTAGGAGTCTTAACCAATAGTTCAATTACCCAGTAGTTCATTTGCCCGTTAGCTCAGTTACCCGGTAGCTCAATTAACCAGTAGGTGTCTTAACCAATAGTTCAATTGCCCAGTAGTTCATTTGCCCGTTAGCTCAGTTATCCGGTAGTTCAATTAACCAGTAGGTGTCTCAATCAATAGTTCAATTACCCAGTAGTTCATTTGCCCGTTAGATCAATTACCCGGTAGTTCAATTAACCAAGGTCTCTTAACCAGTAGTTCCATTGGCCTGTAGTTCAATGGCTCATTAGTCTTCTCCAGTACTTATCTTTTCCGGTATGTCAATTGTACAGTAGTTCGACTGTCCAGTGGTTCAATCACCCAATACCTAAGAATTAGATTAAATTTTGGGAGTAGAGTAGCGATTTCTTCTATTTAGGTTTGAAGTTCATCAAAATCATTATTGAGTCGATTATGATTGTATGTAAACATTTTTATTATTCAGCTTTTTGCTCGTTTGCAGCTCTTTCTCTGAATACAAGAAAAAAAAGCGCGGTATATGAGAAAAAAATTATAATTACGAGAAAGTATAGCAAATATACTCAGATCAAAGCTGCAGCATATTATAAATAAATAAACAGCGTATTGATTATATGGAAATATACATATTTTATGTATATTTCAATTAACAGAACAAAAATCAATCAGTTCATCAAAAGAGGCAATTTAACATTCAATAATCAATTTTGCGAAATATATAAATATTTGCGAGTCAGAAAGTTAACATTGAATCGGTTTTCCCATGGAGAATTCCCTCCTCTACTTTTTTACACATGAAATTATACCAACCTATGCCGAATCTCAAAGGAACATGAGTACCATTTTGAACGACACTGGAGGACACTCTTGAGAAATAAGATCTAGAATAGGTCAAGCTAGAGCTACATTCACAGATGGTGCTTCCAGAGATAATAATCCTGGTAATTTTACAAAATTCTGCAAACCATGATAGGTTCCTTTCACGCCCACAAAACAAACAAAATCCCCTGCAACTCATTCCACAGCGTCGAAGTTCTCCAAGAGAAGGAATGCTGGAGCAGACTGGTTCGTGGAGTAGGGACCTCGACCTGGTATTACCTGGTTATTACCTGAGAGAGCTCACTTGAACACCTTCCGTGATAGAATCTGTAGAACAGGGACAGGTCAGCCACCCTTCTTCGATGTTCCAGGCTGTGGAGGTCCTTTGTGAGGTTAAGCGTATCGATTAGTCTAATTGCTCTCTTCTGGATAGTGTCTAGAAGCCTTAGAGAGTGCTCCGGAGCGCATCTCCACACTTGGGAGCAATACTCGAGCGATGGTCGAATCTGTGCCTTGTAGAGCAGCAGTAGATGCTCTGGTGTCTACAGCTTCCTACAGCGTAACAGAACTCCAAGCTTCTGGGATGCCGTTTTAGCAATACTGACGACGTGGTCGTACTAGGACATGTTGTTGTTGATGTTGATCTCCAAAAGCTTGACGGAAGGTGACTCGTCTATGGGGTGACCCTCCAATTCCACTGTTGGTAAGCCAACGTGAGACTTCTTTGTAAGTGTTGTTGCCTGTTGAGTTTTCTGTACGTTGAACTGTACTTTATTTGCTAATCCCCACTCCGAAATTGTTACAATATCGTTACGAATAACATATGAAAACATTCGCTTTATACACAGAAAAAAATATTGTTGCGTTTCCAATTAATTGTTAGTATTTGGATGTTTTTCCATCGCTTTAAATATATTTACAGTTGTTTCAAATCCATGTCATCGAAACAATATCAATCCTTATATTCGAAGTAATCACAGGTACGCCAATAAATTCAAAATAATTTTATATTCGTTATAACGATATGTATAATCCTCCTAATACAAGTATTGGGATATAATGCAATCAAAACATGCTTTTGTTTTCGAAATTTACCCTATGTTTCATTTAAGCAAAGCATACAATCTATTCAATGTACAAAAATTATTACTGCAACAGTAGTTCGTGATAATTCATCTGATAAAAATTAATTTTGTTTCAATGGCCCTTGTCGTTCGCTGAACAATAATCAGTATTCGGCGGGACTGATGTCCCGATTCAATGAACGTGAAAAGAAAGAACAGAGGGATCATCTCAGTGCTATTATCGATGCCAACCCGCTAACATGGACGAGGTTGTTTCGTTGTGTTGTTTCGGTGTTAGCCGTGTTGTGTCATCTCGTGGTTTTGCGTATTGCATCAGCAATTGTGTGATCCAAATGTGTCCAGTTATATATTAAATGGAGGACCTACTGAGAGATTGGGGTTTAGAATGTAGGTATTTAGATTAGTCAGACAGTTATATTTCAGGTAAAAATGCAACAACTGGTGCAGGCTTATGTCTAATTCTTATATCATGCTCCCTATAACTTCATACAAAATCACACAATTAAACATCCAAATGAGTCGATCAGCTGTCCTCGCAATAAAATCTGTTGGTCCAAGGAAAAGAAAGTAGTAGGGAATCAATTACCAAACACAGATTCGAATCAACGACAGGCTGCGATTGAACTATTCATTGGAATCCAATGACATCTTGTAGTTGAATCGACAATACGATATAATTCGTTACCAACTATACATTTCCCATTGGATAAAACATCGCTGTATTTGAGGAATGCTGAGTGTAACGTCCCATTGAATCCAAGCGTAAGTCTTTGACAGAACGACAGATTTTTCTGTGTGTAGGAGAACTTTCAGCTTTTATAAAACTCCGAAAAGAGAACTCCGGGAGTGGCATCAGCCAGCTACAACGCGAGGCGCCGGTAATGTAAATAGACACATAAGTATATGTTTTTATGCGGCAGTGGCGTTAACCCTTAACCCAACCATGTAATAATTTATGACGTCAACGACCATGTGGCGTCTGACAGACTACAACTTTAAACAGAGCAAAATAGTTTTTATTTTCTGAAAAATGTCAGTAAATGAAAAACGAGCATATTGCTACACATAACTGAGTGAATTTTGGCACCTTCTTACATGAACAATTGTGTACAGTCATTGTTTGATTATGAAAACTCAGTCACGCCACAGCTCGACTACCATTATCAGATGCATGAAAAAAGCAATTGTAACTCAAAATGTTTTAATTATTTCATGGAAATGGATTCATTAAGAAATGAACTTAGTAACACATTACAAAAAAAATTGATATAATATCAAACTTTTCTCCCAGCAGGAGTTAAACGTTCCTCTTATTTTGGCATGCTGCGCATAGTGGTTTTGAGCACTTGCGCTGCTGCTTAAATCACGAGCTCGCCCTCTCCCTACTGGAACTTTAGTGATCAAGCGGTTCTTCCCATAAAAATATTCATTTTTGCGTTGATGGGAGTTTTCGTCGTCACTTCCAGCATCACTGTTCATGCTCTGAGGCACTGTCTATATCACTGTACCGCTTGAGGACAGTTTCCTCAAAATTTTCGTCACCCCATCGAACTCTTTTTCATGACTCGGCCATATCAAATTGTGCAGAATCACTTTAATTAACTCACAGGTGGCGTCTAGTACACTACGGCGAAAAGAATAGCGTTGCTGTTTCGTGTTCAAATGACGCGTACGTAACGCAAATCGAAAGCCTTATCCTTTACCAATAAGAGGAAGATTAGGAGAGTTTGTTTTTCGCGTAGTCTATCAGGCGCCACATGGTTAGTTAAAAGTTAAACAGAGATGAGATCGACTCAGTCAGTATCTATCCCAATTTTAAGCTGTTCGGTCCTGTTTGGGAGTAGGCGATTCTGTAAAAATTTGCATGTAACGGCATAACGAATCTTAATAGATGCACGGCAAATCGCACGGTCGAATCCGTTGAAAAATTTAGGCACCGCCGTGCTGGCCATCGTCCCGGGGCGGACTACGAATACGAAATTTCAATTACGGACAAATCGTCGGTCGTTGCGACTGCATTCCGCGCCGTGCAGCTTTGTCAATAATTGCATACATGCCGCCTGTGTAACTGTACACATAATATGAAGCGACACGACGCGACGAGCCGATGGCACCGTGCAAATTTTGCGATAATTGACATTGTAATTCGTCCGGTTCGTTTCTCGATTCATTATCAGAGAGGTATTGCGATCGTGAAAACTATGGAGTTTCTAATTTTTAACACGTTTGTATGTTTGTTTGTTCGCGAGGTTGTAACTCTCCTCAAGATTCAGAGGTCGGACCGAACATTGAACGCTCCTTTGCTTTGGACTAAAAGGTCGGACCGAACATTGAACGCTGCTTTGGACTAAAAGGTCGGACCGAACGTTGAACGCTCCAAATATACAGCGAAAACGATAGTATGAAGCAACGGACGCAATGAGATGATGGAACGGTGCAAAATTTTTTGGTTCATTATCGGAGAGTTATTTCAATCATGAAAACTATGAATTTCTAGTTTTTCACACGTTTTTACTAGCTTGACCTGCATGTATATTTGTTTGCGAGCTTGTAACTCTCCTTTGGATTCATAGGTCGGAGCGAACATTGAACGCTCCTTTGGATTCAGAGGTCAGACCGAACATCGAACGTTTCTTTAATTCAAAGGAGGTTGGACGAAACATTGAACGCTCCTTTGGATCAAAAGGTCGGACCGAACGTTGAACGCTCCAAATATACCGCGAAAACGACAATATGAAGCAACGGACGCAATGAGCTGATGGAACGGTGCAAATTTTTTTGGTTCATTATCGGAGAGGTATTTCGATCATAAAAACTATGGAATTTCTCCGCTTTTACTAGCTTCATCTGCATTGTATGTCTGTTTGTGAGCTTGAACATTGAACGCTCCTTTAATAATCCAAAGGAGAACATTGGACTCTTCTTTGGCTTAGAGGTGGGACCGAACATTGAACGCTCCTTTAGATTAGAGGTCGGACCGAACATTGAACGCTCCTTTAATCTAAACGAGGTCAGACTGAACATTGAACGCTCCTTTAATCCAATGGAGGTCGGACCGAACATTGAACGCTTCTTTGGCTTTGGGGTTGGACGAAATTTCAATTACGGACAAATCGTCGGTCGTCGCGACTGCATTCCGCGCCGTGCAGCTTTGTCAATAATTGCATACATGCCGCCCGTGTAACTGTACACATAATATGAAGCGACGCGACGCGACGAGCCGATGGCACCGTGCAAATTTTGCGATAATTGACGTTGTAATTCGTCCGGTTCGTTTCTCGATTCATTATCAGAGAGGTATTTCCATCGTGAAAACTATAGAGTTTCTAGTTTTTAACACGTTTGTACGTTTGTTTGTTTGCGAGCTTGTAACTCTCCTCAAGATTCAGAGATCGGACCGAACATTGAACGCTCCTTTAATCCAAACGAGGCTGGACCGAACATTGAACGCTCCTTTGATCCAAAGGAGGTTGGACTGAACATTGAACGCCCCTTTAACCCAAAGGAGGTTGGACCAAACATTGAACGCTCCTTTGGCCTAGAGGTCGGACCGAACATTGAACGCTCCTTTAATCCAAAGGAGGTCCGACCGAACATTGAACGCTCCTTTGGCCTAGAGGTCGGACCGAACATTGAACGCCCCTTTGGCCTAGAGGTCGGACCGAACATTGAATGCTTCTTTAATCCAAAGGAGGTCGGACCGAACATTGAACGCTCCTTTGGATTAGAGGTCGGACCGAACATTGAACGCTCCTTTAATCCAAAGGAGGTCCGACCGAACATTGAACGCTCCTTTGGCCTAGAGGTCGGACCGAACATTGAACGCCCCTTTGGCCTAGAGGTCGGACCGAACATTGAATGCTTCTTTAATCCAAAGGAGGTCGGACCGAACATTGAACGCTCCTTTGGATTAGAGGTCGGACCGAACATTGAACGCTCATTTGGACTAAAAAGTCGGACCGAACATTGGACGCTCCTTTGGACTAAAAGGTCGGACCGAACATTGAACGCTCCTGTGGACTAAAAGATCGGACTGAACATTGAACGCTCCTTTGGACTAAAAGGTCGGACCGAACATTGAAATTACGTTTGGATTAGAGATCGGACCGAACATTGAACGCTCCTGCCGGCCGGCCATCGTCCCGGGGCGAACTACGAATACGAAATTTCAATTACGGACAAATCGTCGATGGTTGCGACTGCATTCCGCGCTGTGCAGCTTTGTCAATAATTGCATACATGCCGCCTGTGTAACTGTACACATAATATGAAGCGACGCGACGCGATGAGTCGATGGCACCGTGCAAATTTTGCGATAATTGACATTGTAATTCGTCCGGTTCGTTTCTCGATTCATTATCAGAGAGGTATTTCCATCCTGAAAACTATGGAGTTTCTAGTTTTTAACACGTTCATCTGTACGTCTGTTTGTTTGCGAGGTTGTAACTCTCCTCAAGATTCAGAGATCGGACCGAACATTGAACGCTCCTTTAATCCAAACGAGGCTGGACCGAACATTGAACGCTCCTTTGATCCAAAGGAGGTTGGACTGAACATTGAACGCCCCTTTAACCCAAAGGAGGTTGGACCAAACATTGAACGCTCCTTTGGCCTAGAGGTCGGACCGAACATTGAACGCTCCTTTAATCCAAAGGAGGTCCGACCGAACATTGAACGCTCCTTTGGCCTAGAGGTCGGACCGAACATTGAACGCCCCTTTGGCCTAGAGGTCGGACCGAACATTGAATGCTTCTTTAATCCAAAGGAGGTCGGACCGAACATTGAACGCTCCTTTGGATTAGAGGTCGGACCGAACATTGAACGCTCCTTTAATCCAAAGGAGGTCCGACCGAACATTGAACGCTCCTTTGGCCTAGAGGTCGGACCGAACATTGAACGCCCCTTTGGCCTAGAGGTCGGACCGAACATTGAATGCTTCTTTAATCCAAAGGAGGTCGGACCGAACATTGAACGCTCCTTTGGATTAGAGGTCGGACCGAACATTGAACGCTCATTTGGACTAAAAGGTCGGACCGAACATTGAAATTACGTTTGGATTAGAGATCGGACCGAACATTGAACGCTCCTGCCGGCCGGCCATCGTCCCGGGGCGAACTACGAATACGAAATTTCAATTACGGACAAATCGTCGGTCGTCGCGACTGCATTCCGCGCCGTGCAGCTTTGTCAATAATTGCATACATGCTGCCTGTGTAACTGTACACATAATATGAGCGTGAGCGACGCGACGCGACGAGCCGATGGCACCGTGCAAATTTTGCGATAATTGACATTGTAATTCGTCCGGTTCGTTTCTCGCTTCATTATCAGAGAGGTATTTCCATCCTGAAAACTATGGCATTTCTAGTTTTAACACGCCCTCACTAGCTTCACCTGTATGTTTGTTTATTTATTTGTGAGCTTGTAACTCTCCTCTGGATCAAGAGGTCGGACCGAACATTGAACGCTTCTTTTCTTCGATTTTTTATATGGAACTATAACTTTTTCTTAAATTTTTCTGGTTTCCGCCATTGATGTCTATTCAACCCTAAAATATTTTTGGGATCGGTTGCGAAGTTACCAAGTTATAATTTATTTTCTGATGTTAGCGTTTTTGAATTCTGTATGTTCAAAAACCCCCAAGTATTGAATTTCACCTCTCTAGGTGTGCTAGTTTTGGAAATATTTAAGCGTTTCGGTACCGTTTACTGAAAAAGCGGTGTTGCCGTATCTCAGTAACTAATAATCACAAAATTTTGAAATTGAGAGATCTTACTAAAATCGACATGCGCAATTCATTGCAATAAAAATAGGATTCTATTTAAAATAAATTAAAATCGGGGATATTTGTTTAAAAATTTGGAAAAATAATTAATAACTTGGCAACGTCGCAAACGCGAAAAAAGATATTATAAGGCGACATAGGGTATTAGTAGATATTTTGATCTAAAATAAAACATACAGGGTGTTACATTTAAAAAAAAAATAAAGTAAAATGACCTTCAAATTGCCGTAATTTAAAATTCTGCCAAAAACACCCTGTAGATACAAATTGCTGGTAACATCCAAAATAATATCCACTAAATATTCAAGTAACTCGCTGTATAATATTATTTAGAAAGGTTAAAGGAACATATCAATTTGGACGTATTACTTGCGACCTTACAAATCTGGAAATTAATAGAAAATAAATTATAACTTGGCAACCTCGCAACCGATCTCAAAAATATTTTAGGGTTATATAGAGATCAATGATGGAACTAGAAGAATTTAGGAAAAAGGTACAGTTCCATATAAAAAAATTAAGTTGATCACTATCCTACTTTCCCGCAACACCCCGTATATTTTAAAATATTTTTAGAATATGCGTCTTAAGTAACCAAATAACTACTGTATTTGACATTTTCTTCTATCAGGTATACTTTGCGAGATATCAAAGAATTACACACTAACTGGACACCTTGCATACCTATATTACCTAGTTAAATAAATAATTAAAATATGTATAAATAATATAAATCCGTTCGAATGATTCTAGAAGTAACTGAGACTTGAAAATATCAAATTTGATGGCAGAATGAAAAAAACATAGTGACGGTGACAGCAAATTAGATGACAACGCTATAAAACTAGACACATCCACCATATCTAGAAATTATTTAAAAACCTGGCGAATGTGCTCATATTTTAAATCCTGAATTATTCTATACCATAAATAACCTACTAAAGAAAATGGGTTATCATAAATTCATTTATACATGTAAACGAACATATTTCAGAGTATTGCAAAGTTGTACTATTAGGGGTTGTGAGACCTCGTTAAAGTTCTTGAAGTACTTTCGTTAAACGCAGTCCGACCCTGTACGGAATTTTTTCGGTATCAGTTGGCGCTATTGCGAGCTGCAGCGCCGATAACTAATCAATTTTGTAAATTATTCCCCTCTCCCTATGCACCTTTTTTGTTCGTTTTGCTCTATATCTTTGAAGCAGGCCTGGCTGATTCGCGCATATTCATTTTGTCATATTTGCTTTAGCTAACGAACGGTTGGCATATCCTGTTGCTGATGCCGACAGGCGAACATTTCTACAGGGTGTCCAAAAATATTTAGTTCAGGCTGTCACCACCAAACTATACCGACCAGGTGATTAACTAAGAATGGACGTCGGCAATATATACAGGGTGAGTTTTTAGTACCGACTCGGTCGATAACGCCACTACTGCAGAAAAGTTGGAAAAAGTTGTATATGAAAGTTGTAGCCAAGGATATACTCCTTGCTCAGAAAATATCTCGATTTATACAGGGCGATCCATAACTATGTGGTGATGCAAACATAATTTTTTTAAATGAGACACCCTATATATTATTCCACATTTAGACTCTAACTAATGATTTCCGTCCCTAAAATATAGGACATTTAACATTATACAGGGTACTTCAAAAGTTATGACGATTTTTATATTCAAATTGCTGCCAAATGAACGTACTGTATATTGAAAATTAATTAATAAAAAAATATTATTTTTCCATGGCAGGACTGAAAATATCCTGTACTTTTAAGACAGGCTGCAAAAAAAGTCGATGACACATATTCATATACAGGGTTAGGTAGAATGTAAAATCTAGGTTTTCTGTTTTTTCAAATGTAAATCCCCATATTTTATTATACTAAAAAATTGCCCTTAATATGCTGTTTCATATTTGTAAGCATTTCATATACTTACAATCATCAATTTCTGAGATATCTCGATTTTTCTGCAAATGTTAGATATACCTTCTATTTGTGTACTGGAATTTATTTATTTTTAGAAAGAGAACAACTAAAATATAAGGCCATAATAGTACTTGATGAAGTCAAAACCCAGAATTATCGAGATAATATAAGGCAGTGGAAAATTACAATCAAAATCCCGGCAACCGGCATTTTAGTTTTAACCTCTGTTTTTACTATTATTACTGGTGAAAATGAACCTTGGAGATAAGTTTAATCCAATTGAAGATTTCATAAAGTGCATGAAAAGCAAACATTAACCGAATACTGGATGAGAGATAATAGAATTTTTGGGTACTTCTGACCAAAAACGTGTACCACATATTATAGAGAAAGCTAATGTGAATTTAAAGTATTACTACATCAAATGCTGTTGTATACATGGGGGTCAAAAGCTAAAGATTAAGCAAAAAAAGAGTAACAGAAAGACAAGATAATAATTCTATAAACAATTACATTTCGTCGAATTAATGGGTATACCCAAGAAAAGAAAAGCTATTAAAAAAATTCATTTCATCAAATTTAATTACAATAAAAAAGAAAAACTATTATTGTCCTGGATTATCAGACACAAATAAAGTTGACAACATATCCTCATCTAGTTGCCTTATACAGGATTACGATATAAAAGAACCAGATCTTATCTCAACAAGATTATTGAAGAGTCAATTGTGAACGTTTTTTATATTTGAAGATATTTCACAAATGAAGCATGGAATACTCTAGAGTCCATCATTAAAAAGAAAAAGAATTGAACCAGTGGATATGTGCTGTTTGTAACCATGATCTCAATGAAAGTTTCATCAGATGTGATAGCTGCTTGAATCGGTACCATTTGATGTGTTTCTCTGGCAAGAAGACCTAATGCATAGTTTCACTATAAAGCTAACAATAGTTGTTTGGTTGTTTTTTTTTTCATTTAAATACAACTTACAATAATATTAAAAATTTTTGATTAAATAAACGCGTTGCCGGGATTTAGATTGTAATTTTCAGGTCCCGGCTACCGGGACCTGATCCACTGCCATAATATAAGTGAAGTATGCTGAGGAAACAATTTTATAGACGTGATGCATAATTATTAAACATATCTATCAGGTAGGCTATGAAATATTAACTGACCCAGTCTCAATCCATGAAAATAAAACTTGAAGTTGTTTCCTGTTTATCCGAACATCCATTTTGACGGCACAGGTTCGCCAAATAATGCCCTATACTTTCTTACTCTTACTTGAGATATATTGTTATCATTTTATTAAATAAACGTATAATTCTTGTTTTTTGATTTCCATTATATTAATTTACCGATATTTTTTTAAATAAAACTGGAAGTTATTTGCAGCTGTGAACAAAGCGATGCTTTTTACCTCGGCAAAATGTTAGAATGACACAGAACATTAGCGCATTCAATTCTTTTTCGGCCGCCATGGCTATAGTGGATTGAGGTTTACTTCCATATTTTAGAAACTTTGAAACTAAATATTTTGAAAACTTTTGGCGAAGGCATTCCGCTCGGAAAATACGCTTCGGTATTTCAGCCAGAGGTGTACGCCATCCTGCATTGCGCAAGAATAAACAATGAGCGATCCTACAGAAACAAGAGGATCGCGATACTTACAGTCAGACAGGCCACACTTAGGGCATTTAAAGGGCTCAAAGTTACATCTGCGCTAGTCTGGGAATGCCTACAAGGACTAGGATGGCTGGCAAAACACAACGAAGTAACTTTGGAGTAGGTGCCAGGATACTCAGGCATAAGAGGTAATGAAAGGGCTGATGAGTTAGCGAGACTAAGCTCGTCTGCTCTATACATTGGAGCAGAACCCTCCCTGGGGGTGCCTAAGGCACAATCAGATACCAGGTCGAGGAATGGATGAAAGATAAAACATCAACATAAGGAGCAGTGGAACTTGCTGTCGGAATGTGTTCATGGAAAAACATTCATAAAAGCTCTATGCAAGAAAACAGCTGAAACACTGCTCTCTTTGAGTAGAAATCAGCTTCGAATAACTACGCGTCTCCTCACGTGACATTGTGGCCTGAAGGAATACCTGAATAAAATAAGATTCTATAAAGGGGACCTCAACAGCAGACTATATGGTAGAGGGACTGAGTCAGCCCTACATGTGCTAGATCACAAGAGATAACAGCTCTTTGGGAAGCCCAAGCTAGAACCAATGGCTAAGCAACAGGACTATTAGGAAAGTGCAAGTTATGCAGGGTTCCATATTACTGGAGTGGATACCGTAAATGAGGGGAATTATATACAATAGGCCCTAATGCTTCAGTATTGACGGGAATAGCATGGTCAGACGGCTCCTGGGAAAAAGGGCATGAGGAAACACCCGGCACTTATTTGTATGTGCGCATAACCCGCCTCAAAGAGAAAAATATATTAAACTGCAATGGAATACCAGCTAGCAGATTTATACTTCGTGCACCTTTATAGCGAACAAAGGTACTAGTGTACACGTGCATGCAAAAATAAATGAACACAAACATAGGAAATTTAAAAGTAATAACGATGACGATGACGATGACTTATTTATTTATTCATAGTTTACATTACAAACACCAAACGGTAGTTACATGTAATGGTTAAACAAAAAAAAAACACACAAACTTAAACAAGACAGCACTACTAAATTAAACCTACACTAAGAAAAATGAGCGGCAACATTTAGTTCTAACCGATTTTAATTCCTTTAGAGTAGTGTTAAAGATATCTATTGATGTGCTTGAAAAAATTTGATTGCATATTCTTAGCATTTTGTTTATTGGTGAGCTGCTGGATTTATCAATATTAAAAACTTCATAATTCAGGTTCCTGAGGCTTATTTTAGGAACATTGATGCTTATAAATTTGACTAGATCACAGTCCTTATATTTCGTACTATTAATCAGATGGAAAATAAATATCACAGCCTGTTTGTCTCTTCTTGCTAATAGACTCTTGAAGCCAAAGCTAGTAAGTTGGCTTTTATATGAGACCACATGGGGATAAGTTATTTTTCCTAGCATAGAGATATCTAATGAATTTCTCTTGTACTTTTTCAATATGGTCAATATGAGTAACTGCTGAGGGCATCCAAATTTCTGCAGCATACTCTAGGTGCCGTCTCACTAGTGTATGGTAGAGCCTTATGACTGTTTCTAGTGCAACAGATTTACTATTTCTGATGATAGAGCCCAAATATTTATAGGGATTGTTTGGGATTTGGATATAATGGGAATTGAATCTCATATCCCTCTGAAAGATAACTCCTAGGTCTTTGATTTGCATGTTTCGCTCCAGTGGTACCTCATTGATGTTGTAGATGTGCTCAATTGCATTGGTTTTCCGTGCAATAGGCATAACACTACATTTTTTGACGTTTACTGACATTTTGTTGTCTTTGAGCCAGCAAATTATGGTATTTATGTCTTCCTGCAGCAAAAGACAGTCCTGGTGAGAAGTTATTGTTTTAAAAAATTTGAAATCAGCTGCAAAAAGCAGTCCAATTAAATGAGAAAGGTAGTCAGGGAGCGGGTTGATAAATATGGTAAATAAGAGTGGACCCAATATGCTACCCTGGGGTACTCCTGAAGTAGCCACATACTTGTTCGAAGTAACACTACCTATCTTGACTCCAGTCCAACAGATAAGATTTTAAGAATAGAAATGTAGAGTATGTTACACCCATGGAAACCAACCGATCCAGGAACAGCCCATGATCAACCTTGTCAAAGGCTTTCTCACAGTCTGTGAATATTACGTCCAACTGCTTTTTATTTTTTATGGCTTCAGAGGCATGCTCTGACAATACTCGGAGACTAGATACCGTTGTTCTCTCAGCAACAAAACCATGTTGGAATTTAGATATCTTAGGCTGCAATCTTCTGGTTAAGTAGGGGCTTAAGACTAATTCAAAAATTTTTGCTATTACGTTGATGAGACTTATTGGCCTGTAATCTTTAATGTCATTAACGTTGCCATTCTTATGAATAGGAATAACTACAGCTGTTTTGAGACCGTGAGGAACCTGCATCCTTGAAATGGACAAATTAAAGAGGTGCAATAGAGGCTTGACTAGGAATTCAGCAAGACCTTTGTAGATGTAGTCGGGTATATTATCAGTCCCTGTTGACTTGATGATGATGCTGAGGAAACACCCGGCACTTATTTGTATGTGAGCATAACCCGCCTCAAAGAGAAAAATATATTAAACTGCAATGGAACACCAGCTAGCAGATTTATACTTCGTGCACCTTTACGGCGAACAAAGGTACTAGTGTACACGTGCATGCAAAAATAGACGAACACAAACATAGGAAATTTAAAAGTAAAGCAAAAACCGGCAGCACTTTAATTTATGTAATAACGATGACGATGACGATGATGATGATTTATTTATTTATTCATAGTTTACATTACAAATACCAAAAGGTAGTTACATGTAATGGTTAAAGAAAAAAAACACACAAACTTAAACAAGACAGCACTGCTAAATTAAACCTACACTAAGAAAAATGAGCGGCAACATTTAGTTCTAACCGATCTTAATTCTTTTAGAGTAGTGTTAAAGATATCTATTCATGTGCTTGAAAAAATTTGATTGCATATTCTTAGCATTTTGTTTATTGGTGAGCTGCAGGATTTATCAATATTAAAAATTTCATAATTCAGGTTCCTGAGGCTTATTTTAGGAACATTGATGCTTATAAATTTGACTAGATCACAGTCCTTATATTTCGTACTATTAATCAGATGGAAAATAAATATCACAGCCTGTTTGTTTCTTCTTGCTAATAGACTCTTGAAGCCAAAGCTAGTAAGTTGGCTTTTATATGAGACCATATGGGGCTAACAGTTATTTTTCCTAGCATAGAGATATCTAATGAATTTCTCTTGTACTTTTTCAATATGGTCAATATGAGTAACTGCTGAGGGCATCCAAATTTTTGCAGCATACTCTAGGTGCGGTCTCACTAGTGTATGGTAGAGCCTTATGACTGTTTCTAGTGCAACAGATTTACTATTTCTGATGATAAAGCCCAAATATTTATACGCATTGTTTGCGATTTGGATATAGTGGGAATTGAATCTCATATCCCTCTGAAAGAACTCCTAGGTCTTTGATTTGCATATTTCGTTCCAGTGGTAACTCACTGATGTTGTAGATGTGCTCAATTGCATTGGTTTTCCATGTAAAAGACATAACAGTACATTTTTTGACGTTTACTGACATTTTGTTGTCTTTGAGCCAGCAAATTATGGTATTTATGTCTTCCTACAGCAAAAGACAGTCCTGGTGAGAAGTTATTGTTTTAAAAAATTTGAAATCAGCTGCAAAAAGCAGTCCAATTGAATGAGAAAGGCAGTCAGGGAGCGGGTTGATAAATATGGTAAATAAGAGTGGACCCAATATGCTACCCTGGGGTACTCCTGAAGTAGCCACATACTTGTTGGAAGTAACATTACCTATCTTGACTATGAGACTCCAGTCCAACAGATAAGATTTTAAGAATAGAAATGTAGAGTATGTTACACCCATGGAAACCAACCGATCCAGGAACAGCCCATGATCAACCTTGTCAAAGGTTTTCTCACAGTCTGTGAATATTACGTCCAACTGCTTTTCATTTTTTATGGCTTCAGAGGCATGCTCTGACAATACACAGAGATTAGATACCGTTGTTCTCTCAGCAACAAAACCATGTTGGAATTTAGATATCTTAGACTGCAATGTTCTGGTTAAGTAGGCGCTTAAGACTAATTAAAAAATTTTTGCTATTACGTTGATGAGACTTATTGGCCTGTAATTTTTATTCTCATTTACGTTGCCATTTTTATGAATAGGAATAGCTAGAGCTGCTTTGAGACCGTGAGGAACCTGCATCCTTGAAATGGACAAATTAAAGAGGTGCAATAGAGGCTTGACTAGGAATTCAGCAAGACCTTTGTAGATGTAGGCGGGTATATTATCAGTCCCTGTTGACTTGATGACTATGATGAGGAAACACCCGGTACTTATTTGTATGTAAGCATAACCCGCCTCAAAGAGAAAAATATATTAAACTGCAATGGAACATCGGCTAGCAGATTTATACTTCGTGCACCTTTATAGCAAACAAAGGTACTAGTGTACTCGTGCATGCAAAAATAAACGAACAGAAATATAGGAAATTTAAAAGTGAAGCAAAAACCAGTAGCACTTTAACTTCTGTAATAACGATGACGATGACGATGATGCTCTTTTTATCTTTATCTTTCTTTATTATTATCATCCTTTGATACAATATGTATGTATATGGATTTGTCAAAAGAAATAAATATATAAAAAATATATACAAGCACACATATATACACAAATAATACAATTATTATATATCTAGACACACATATTCATAAAAGTTTTAAATTTTTAGATGCTATTTATTTTATTTTTTTTAAAAGCTTATATATTCTGCCACTTTATAAAAACATTTTTCTACAAGAAACTTTTTTAAAATGACTTTAAAAACTTTGATATTTTCAGCTTTTTTATGTGTTCTGGGAGTTTATTGGAGACTTTTGGTCCCAATATCTCAGAGGATATGGAACTTGTCTTATATTTCACAAAGGTATGTAGTTATCATTCTTTTGCCTGGTGTTAGTTTTTAAAATGCTGCCGTTTGTTGAGAACCTCTGTGCAGCTTGATTGATGTATATGTAAAGAGCCAGTTCATATATAAATAGGCAGGGTAGTGTTAATATGTAGAAAGATTTAAATAGGCTCTTACAGCTGTGCGTACTAGGTACCCCTGCTATGCATCGGACAATTTTCTTCTGGCATATGAATACTCTATTTATATTGGTAGAGAGACCCCAGAAGAGTATTCCATATCGTAAACGCGACTCAACCAAAGCATAGTACAAATTCAATAGTTGGCCTTCATTCAAAACAGTCCTAAGATTTTTGAATGCATATAACTGTGTAATGAGTTTTGAGACCACTAAATTACAATGATCCTTAAAATGGAGACATTCGTCTAACAAGATTCCTAAAAACTTGACGGTGCTAGAACCCTTTATGACAGAGTTCTCCAGATCTATACTCAGTGGTGGTACTTTCCTTTGATAGTTGTGGAATCTGATGGCTACAGTTTTACTATCGTTAAGATACAAACTGTTGTTCATAAACCACCGATTCAAATTATTAATGAGTACATCACATTTTTCCACTAACACTTTGTCCCTCCTGTCAGACACAATCGCAGATGTGTCATCCGCATAAAGGGTGAAATCAGCATTAGGAAAGGTTTCATCCAGTTCATTCACATAAAGCGTGAAAAGAACTGGCCCTAAAATGGGACCCTGAGGAACTCCAAGGTTAATTTTCAAGCTGTCAGATAGAACGTTGCTGGTAGATCCTTTTTTTTCTCTATAGCTCATGCAGACGTATTCATCTCTATCAAACAAAAATGATTTAGCAAAAGGCAGAAAGTTCTGCCGGTGCGCCATCTAGTACCCGAAGGTAACGGCAACCAAAGAGAAACGCTACTAACAGCAGTAAACTCTTTGGTGGAATGACAAGGCTCGTTCGCTTTTTGCCACCAGAGGCACGGGTTTTGTACGCAGCAGCGTACGAAAGGCGATATACGAGAGCTGCTCTATACCTCCGTCAATCCACCAGTACGCAGACAGCTGTATCACGCTTATTTGCGATCATCAGTGCGCCATAGGTCGATTGAGCCCAATATTTTTGAAAACAAGAGAAAAATGTATTTCTTTCCGTGATATAATATACAGGGTATACTACTTAAAAAAGATAAAGCTTTATACGAAAAAAAAACTTATTTACTTATATACTTATTATTTTTTCGTTTTTTTCCCTGTCAAATTCTGAATGTCAAGAAAAGACTATAAAACTTTCATATATTTTACATTTTTTCTATTTCGTCAAATGAAAAAATATAAGGGTGGCGAAGGCATTACGCTCGGAAAATACGCTTCGGTAATATGGCAGATTAGTGCATTGGATTTAAACCCCAAAAATAAAGTTTAAACTTTTTTTAGAAATTTTTACATGAAAAACAATACTTTTACAAGATAGGGCCTCACCTTTAATAGAACAATTAACTTTCTTTCACGACCACGCACTCTTAATTTTAATTATTATTACGGTTCTCGTCGGCCAATTAATATTAACCCTATTCACAAATAAATATATCCACCGTTACTTACTTGAAGGACAAACAATTGAAATTATTTGAACAGTCCTACCTGCAATTACTCTAATTTTTATTGCCGTACCATCTCTCCGACTAATTTATATCTTAGACGAAATCAATAACCCAATAATTACTATTAAATCCATTGGACATCAATGATATTGATCTTACGAATATTCTGATTTTAAAAATATTGAATTTGATTCTTACATAATTCCAATTGATGAAATAAAACCATGAAACTTTCGACTTTTAGATGTTGATAATCGAATTACAGTACCCTATGAGTCTCAAATCCGAATAATTATTACAGCTGCAGATGTTATTCATTCATGAACTATCCCCTCATTAGGAGTAAAAATTGACGCTACACCAGGCCGAATGAAATGGGATTCTACAAAGGGGACCTCAACAGCAGACTATATAGTAGAGGGACTGAGTCAGCCCTACATGTGCTAGATCACAAGAGATAACAGCTCTTTGGGAAGCCCAAGCTAGAACCAATGGCTAAGCAACAGGACTATTAGGAAAGTGCAAGTTATGCAGGGTTCCATATTACTGGAGTGGATACTGTAAATGAGGGGAATTATATACAATAGGCCCTAGCGCTTCAGTATTGACGGGAACAGCACGGTCAGACGGCTCCTGGGAAAAAAGGCACGAGGAAACACCCGGTACTTATTTGTATGTGAGCATAACCCGCCTCAAAGAGCAAAATATATTAAACTGCAATGGAACACCAGCTAGCAGATTTATACTTCGTGCACCTTTATGGCGAACAAAGGTACTAGTGTACACGTGCATGCAAAAATAGACGAACACAAACATAGGAAATTTAAAAGTAAAGCAAAAACCGGCAGCACTTTAATTTATGTAATGCTGTCCTGTCGTTGCGAATATGTACCCTGTGTGTATTTTTTAAAAACTCCCCTTCAGTGGGGCGCGTTTCCAAGCGTTTGATAAATGCGAGTTATATGGCTCGCATATGGTGCGCTGGTGCAATTTTTCAAAGAAATTGGTGCATTCGACGATAGTAGATATATAGTCTGAAATTGCATTTATCTTCGCAAACGCAGAGTTGCGGGCGGAGCAAAAGTAAACGTTTGCTGTCTCCCGGCTAATAGGACACATATATTAGGGTGAAATGAGCTACCTCCTATACCTACGTCTCGATTCGTCAATGCTTGTCAAAGCGATCTGAGTAAAGCATTTGACTGTGTCAATCCTCAAACGCTGCTAAGGAAGTTACCATATTACGGAATCAGGGGTAATGCTCTAAATTGGATAGAGTCCTTCATATGTAATCGTCAACAATTTGTGTGTATTAACAATGTCACTGTCTCTGATATGCTTTCTATTGACTTAGGGGTAGCACAAGGTTCTGTCCGTGGCCCATTTTTATTTATATTGTATCTCAATAACCTGGACAAACTGGATGTGCCGGCAATGTTTACCATGTATGCGGACGACACATCTATTATTATTTCGGATAGGAATGACACAATATTGGAAGGCAAGTGTAACAATGCACTCTCAAAGGTGGATGCATGGTTCGTTCAAAATGGTCTTTTCCTAAACGCAAGTAAAACAGCGGTTATTCGTTTTCATAACAGGCAAAGGGACTGCCCGTCTGTAAGACTTGCCATTGGCAGTCAATCACTTCATACAAACAATTTTGAAGAAACTAAATTTTTGGGCCTACACTTAGATGCAAATTTAAACTGGAAATTACATTGTGAATATTTAATTTCCAAAATTAATTCCGAATCATATTTATTTAACCATATAAGAGATATCCTTACATATGACCAGATGCTGATGTTGTATTATGCTCAGGTGGAGAGCAGGTTACGATATGGGATATGTTTCTGGGGAAAGAGTGCGTCAGCTCAGGATGTGTTTATTTCCCAGAAAAGATCAATTAGGTCTATGGCAGGTCTATCCAGGACAGAAACTTGTAGAACTTTGTTTGTCAAATTCAATATTTTAACAGTTCCTGCGTTACTAATATTTGAGATGTGCCTTTATGTTTACAAAAATAGAAACTTATTCATTAGCGTGTGTGATGTTCATATGAAAGACACCAGGCAGAAGCAAAAAGTTTACGTTCCATACAGGAAATATGTTGTAGGGTACAATTCTCCAGATTGTTTAGGTTTGATGATGTTCAATAAACTACCACGTAGCATAAGAGACTGTGGATATGAAAGTCTATTCAAATCACGCTTAAAAAAGCTACTCCTACAAAAGTGCATCTACAATGTGGATTATTTTTTTTAAGATTAGGCTCTAAGGTATTCTTTATCAATTACTTATCTGTGTATTCTCTTTTTCTTTCTGTCATTTTTTGTGCTGTGACTATTCCTATACGGTGTATTTCGTCTTTTGGAAAATAAATAGTATTATTATCTGACTTTCCAAGTTCCACTCGCATAATTGCGGTAGCAACAAGTGTTGACGGGCTGTGCCAAGTCAACACTCTGACTATTATTGATCGGAACCCAGGAAGGATCGTTACATTATTACAGGTTTTCAGGATTACAGACCCCCGGAATACTTTGTGTAACCTTTCGTCCAGGCCCAGTCGTTGAAGGTGTTGTGCAAACGCGCTTGGTGTAAGGCCTGAGGCAGATATAATGAGGGGGACAAACCCGACCTTGTTCTGCCTCCAAAGTCGTTTCATTTCCATGGCAAGGTCCGTGTATCCGGATATCCTCCCAGCGTAGGCGCTTTGGACATACACATCGCTGGGAACGGCAACACCTATCAAATACGTAATTTTGTCGGCCTTTGACTTATTATTATTATTATTATTATTATAAGCGATCGGCACGAAAAACGGAGCACTTGAGATTTTATGATTCATTTTTTGAAATATAATTTTCGTAATGTTTCATCAATTTTTGATCAATTTCTTACAACAATCAATCGTTTATTTAAAAAAGAAAACTGGATTTAATAAGAAATGCACCAAAATGAGAATTGTATAATTGTATCACTCAAAACTACATGGTTGGCCATGGGTTTTTATTATTATTAGTAATATATTATTATCCGACTTTCTAAGTTCCTCTCGCATAATTGCGGTAGCGACAAGTGTTGACGGGCTGTGCGGGCTGTGCCAAGCCAACACCCTGACTATTGATCGGAATTTAGGAAGGATCGCACAATATTACAGGTCTTTAGGATTACAGACTTTTGGAATGCTTTGTGTAACTCTTCGTCCAGGCCTAACTGTTGAAGGTGTTGTGTCAACGTGTCTGGTGTAAGGCCTGACACCGACATAATGAGGGGGACAATAGGGACTTTGTTTTGTTTCCAAAGTCGTTTTATTTCCATAGCAAAGTCCGTGTATTTAGATATCTTCCCAGCGTAGGTGTTTTGGATATTCACATCATTGGGAATGATTATATCTATCAAATAGGTAATGTTGTCGGCCTTTGACTGGAAAACTATATCTGGTCTATTGGCTGGGATAGTCTTGTCTGTATGTATTCCAACGTCCCAGTATAGTTTGTATCGATCGTTCTCGAGTACTGATATCGGAGTGTAATTGTAATATGGATCTGTGTTTTCTATTAGTTTGTTTGTTGTGGCTAGTGCTTGGTGTATCACCTTGGCCGCAGAGTTATGTCTGGCTGTGTATTCGGTGCCGGCAAGAGTTTTGCACCCGCTTGTTATGTGATCCATTGTTTCTCTTTGTTGGTGACATGTTCTGCAATTATCGTCTGTTATGGATGGATCTTTAATTACATATTTTTTGTAGTTTCGTGTTGCAATCACTTGGTCTTGGATGGCAAGCATGAAACCCTCCGTTTCTGGGAACAACTGGCCGTCCTGTAACCAGGTGTATGACTATTCTTCGTTAATGTGGTCTTGTGTGACACGGTATCTATGTTTGCCGTGGAGTGCTTTCTGCGACCAGGTGTTTATTTTTTCTTTCTTTTTTTCTTTTTTTTCTTTTTTATTAATAATATATTATTATTAATAATTATTATTAAAACCCAAGAACCACAAATTCATTATTATTAATAAATTTGATATTCTAGCTGTTGGATCCAATGATCCTTGTCCTTGGCTCAACTGCTTTAATAGTTCTGAGAGTTCTCTTGGAACAAGACTAGAGCTCCATCACTTAATCAACGACAGACAGTATGGATTCGGACACCAAAGATCAATTGTAGATCTACTGGATTACGTCACACATGTGTGAAGCAAACTCATCCAGTCATTTGGGAGGCTCATGTCGTTGCTCTCGATATTTCAAAGGCATTCGATCAACTGTGGCATGCAGTTCTCCTCAACAAGCTCTCGTCTTACGGGCGACCCGTAAAGATAGATTTTATTAGTCATCAATGATCACAGAGTGATATGGGATATGTCAATATTTATACTACAGTCAACAGTAACAATAACAACAAACTCTTATAATTAAATATATACACATACACAAAAAAAGAAGTAAAAAACAGGTACTTAGATGATACAATTAATTTAAAAGATACACACAATGCAAAAAGCATATAAATAAAATATAAAATAGTACAGATAAAATCAAATATGAGTGGCATCTGAAAGATATTCTTCTACAGAATAATAAACTTTCTGTTTTAGGAATAACTTTAATCTATCTTTGAAATGCTTCGATGGAAGAGACTTGAACATACTCGGTAATTTATTGTATAGTTTTACAGCCATAGGTTTAGGGCTGTTTTCTGTTTTAGATAATCTGTGCTAAGGAATCTGGATGACGAAGGAATTTCTAGTTGCGTATGTTTTGTGATCATTTAGTTTTGGAAAGTCCTGCAGGTTTTCCCTAACATAAACTAGCAATTCAAGTATATAGACACAAGGCAGCGATAATATACCTAATTCCCTAAATGAATCTCGACAGCTGGTCCTTCTGCTAATACGTGCTATCAGACGTACCACACGTTTTTGCATAATAATATATAATAATAATAATATAATTATATATAATAATAAAGCTTTGCGGTTGGTTCGCAGACTTCCTCTCAGGTCGGAAAATCTCTGTCGTGGTAGACGGCTGGTCCTCTTCTTTCTATAGCATCAATGCTGGGGTTCCGCAAGGATCGGTATTGGCTCCGACATTATTCCTGCTCCACATCAATGATCTATTCTCTAGCACCACTAACCCAATCCACAGTTTTGCGGATGACAGTACGCTGCATGCAGGCTTCATGAGCAATAGACCGATCTCTGTGGTCGAGCTGGAACGCAGAAGACTGGCCGTGGCAGCTTCACTTTCGAAGGATTTCGATACCATTACCGCTTGGGGGTCAAGAATACGGTAAAATTTAGTGCTTCCAAGACCCAATATTGTACTCTATCAAATAAAAACTGCCAAAGAGTCACTCATTCAAGATCTTTTCATAGAAGCTTCGGTCTGGTCAGTTATAAAAAAATAGAATTAAAATCCAAGGCATCTATAAAATTGTAGAATATAAGAAAATATTTCGACGATTCTAGAGCAGATTAAAAAGATTCTGTGAGGCACGGCGAGAGGTTAATTGAAGAAGGTTAGGTTAGGTTAGGTTGAAAGTGAGTCGGGCAGAGCTGCCTCCTTCCAGAGCGACTCAATTGTGTCTATTGTAGCTCACACCGTTTTAGAGTTCATCGTACAGTCCGCACCTCTTTACGAAGGCGATCAACGTGAAGGACGAAACTTCCTTGAAGTCATGAGGTTCCAGTTGGGCACATCCGAATGTCTGGAACCTAGCATTATCCAGTACTCCGCTGTTTCGTCCTCCACGTAGCAGAAGCGACAGTCTGAAGTTTGTTCAAGACCCAGCTTCCGCATATGGTACCTTAGACGACCATGTCCCGTCAGCAGACCGACCGGAATGCGGAGGTCGTACCTATTACATTCCATGATCCTCGGGGGACCTGACTCGAGGGTATCTTATAAACATCTTCAAGTGCAGTAGCCCTGGTGTATCTCGCCAGTTCAGGAGTGCTTTCCTCACTGCCCAGTCCAAGATGGTCTGTTTAGCGGTGCTTTTTGCAATGCCCGCGAATGGTTCTGGTCCTATGAACACAGATTCAGTTCCTCCTTTTGCTAGCGTGTCGGCCAATACATTGCCTTCCACTCCGCAGTGACCTGGAACCCAAATCAAGAATACCCTGTTTCCTGTTCCGAGTTTGTTGAGGAGGTGCATGCAGTTCCATACCAGTCTTAAATCAACCCGACTGGAGCACAGTGCTTTCAATGCAGCCTGGCTGTCTGAAAATATTTTTTTTTTTTTTATTAGTTCCCTGACTCCCAGCTCTATGGCAATCATTTCTGCTTGGAAGACTGTGGTATACCTCCCAAGGTTGACTGAAATTTCAACTCTTGGATTGGTACCCACTACTCCCGCTCCTGCCCCCAGTTCAGACTTGGAGCCATCAGTAAATAGCGCAAGATCAGAGGGTGTTATAAAATCGTCCCTCGTCCATTCGTCCCTGTCTGGGAAAAGGACGTTATAGGATCGCTCTATATGCGTTTGGGGAACCATACAGTCCGAGACCATACCATTCTATTTTCATAGAAGCCGCGGTCTGCTCAGTTATAAAAAAATAGAACTACAATCCAAGGAACCTATAAAATTGTAGAATATAAGAAAATATTTCGACAATTCCAGGGCTGATTAAAAAGATTGTGAGAGGCACGGCGCGAGGTTAATTGAAGAAACAGCAGGAACAAGTTGATTATCTGGAAAAATTAGCCGTTACGAGAAGCAGAGGGCTGGAGAAACAAGGGTAATTTAAAAGACCTGCCCTTTTCACTTCCTTGTTTCGTCCTTCCCCACCGACGCCTGTTCGGTTGATTTTAATAAAACAGTAACTCGTTCAGAAACCGAATAATGCGGTGGCTTACAATGGCGTTCGTGCTGAAACCCTTAGGAAATAGTCGGTATTTTTTTAATATCTTATGACCACCCACATAAAAATAATTTCTTAGATGGAGCACAGATGCTTTAATTCAAGTATACCATAACTTCCATACGCGCAAACTTATGCTAATCTTAAAGTGAGAATACGATATCTTTGACCATATAACGGTTAGATTGAAAAAATATCTTCTTTGCAAAACTGGGAAATTCTTGATAGTAAGAATATGAAAATCTTAAATCAAGCATATGGTAATCTTGACCGAAGTTTTTCATAATCTTGACTGAAGCATTTCATAATCTTAACTGGGAGCATTTTATAAACTTGACTCAAGTAGCTCAACTTTATTCTAAAATTGTGGTATTCTTGGATGAGGAATCTAATAGTATTAATTTGAGCATTCAAACTCTTCTATGAGCATGTAGAAATTTTTCTGGAGAAATAGTTCTGCAAAATTTCTTAAATCACATTTAACATACTTAGTTCTTATCTAGGAACGGCACCTAAGTCAGGTCTTCGCATCCCAATTTTTTTAATACTCATTCATGGTTGGATAGATCCAGTGATAAGGAAGCTGATGAGAACTGGGACGCGACTCAAATGACGGTGGACCAGCACTACCGGCAGATTCGATGACTGATGGTTGACGGTGGTATCACGGGTATTATGCAGGATCCAGGTCAGGGTGCAGGTATTACGCTACGGTGCTAAAGACGGCGGCGAATACGACAATCCGAAAACCGATAATGGCGGCGCGGACGCGGACGGGCAACAGGCTGTTGAGTAGAGAGGGTGGAGAGGTTAGAGTTGACCCGTGACACGCTGCGCGCCTGCGCATTCCGACGTTAGTAGACGTCAAATAAATGATTTACTTGATACAAGTATACAGTGTGCTTGTAAAACAGTGTTCATTTTCAAACCAAGATTATCATATTGTAAATGAAGGTTTGCATTTGCAAGCTGTCTATATTTTTGATAGAAGTAAACTGGATACTGCTGGAAAAAATGATAATATTAATATAAAATTATGAAATATTTGTTATTAAATTATTATAGCCTTGGCTGCAAAGAAAATTATATTTTCTTTCGGAGCATATTTCTTTAAAATAAGTATATAAATCAAAAATACATTATTCTTGATACAAATTTTCTATAATTTTCTCATATTATTCTTTCTTAGAGTGAGAACCGATATTCTTGTTCTGAGTATGTATTTACAAGAATATCACAATTCTTGACTTGAGAATTTCTTTTTATGAGGAGGAGAGGACAAGTTCGTCTCGTCTACTTCTAAAGATAAAGCAGAAATCTTACGAAGGCTTTTCGCAGCCAATTCTATTGTAGACTTCCAAGGAAGTACTCCGACCACCTCCATAAACGTGAACTCTCGAGAATGGCAGAGGTCAAATTCCAACATCGAGATGTAAAAACCATTTTCCAAAAACTAAACACGAAGAAAACTACTGGTCCTGACCAAATTCCAGCCATTGTCCTTAAACGCTGTGCCGCTGAGCTTGCACCTATTCTTTGCAAGCTCTTCAAGCTATCATATCAGCGAGGCGTGTTTCCCACTGCATGGGAGATTGGCTGAGTACCACCCATTTCTAAGAAAGGCAAAGAAATCGATCCCATCAACTATAGACCTGTGGCTTTTCTCAGCATCATGTCTAAGGTTATGGAGACTGTCATTAACACACAGCTCCTGAAATCCCTGGACGACAATAACATCACAAAGATCGCCAGTATGGTTTCCGTAAGCATATGTCTACGGGTGACCTCCTGGCCTACGTCACTGTGGAACAGAGCAATTGAAAATCATGGCGATCCCAAGTTGTTGCACTTGACATATCGAAAGCATTCGACAGAATGTGACATGAGGGACTTCTGATCAAGTTTGCTGCTTATGGACTGCTATCTGCCCTGCGCCAATGGCTGAATAGCTTAGAATAGAGAACAAGCAAATAACAGCGGGAAACGACAGAAAACGACAGATGCAACAGAAAAAATATTTTATTTTGATAAATATAAAACAGAATATTCGCATTCGTGTTCGACTTTGCCAAATTTATTTATAAAAAAAGCAAAATTAACGGTAACTTCAATTTAAGATATTTCTATAGCTACTTTAATATAGTTTTTAATTTATTTTTATTTAATAACCGATATTTCTTAATCCGCCTGTTATAAAATGTACATATTTTCTGAAGATATCATCAACTTTAGGTCACCAACAACTCACGAATCCTGTCATCCAACGTCTTGTCAGGGAACCTTATTGGTTGAGGAATTGCTACTATGTCGTTGCCATGGAGATTAAATGTTGCTATTGGCCGCTCTGCCATCAACTTTATGTTCCTGTCTCTCACTCTGTCTGGAAATATCAAAATACCAGTGGCGTTTTGTATGTCGTGTTTACAATCTTTCTACAGATTGTCCCAAACTATTTAAATATCTGTTTTGTCGAGTTTATTGTCTTTGCAGCTTGTTTATACACTGTTTTTCGTCGTTACTATTGTTATTATCTTATTTAAAAATGAACATTCATACAAAAGGAAAGACGCTTCATATTCCTGAAGTATTCACGTAAAATCCGCACGCCCATGGCTATTTTATGAATGAAATCGGTCATGTTTTTTTACAACTATATCCCTCTTACCCATACCCCATAGCTTCAGAACCCTTGGCCAGATAATAGAGCACAGTTGACCGAGTTATAACCTAAAATTAACAGTTTCTGTTAACGTCACTTGAATTGAGTGGATAAGAAGAACACGTATTGAACTGAGTGAAGTTAAGTCAGCTTTTTTTTTATGGTCTGCCTCCCGCAAAGGCTGAAAGCCTATGGCGCTGTAGAAGCGCTGCGAGAGAATAAGTATCGGTGCGCGTTAGATTTGAAGCGCTGCAGGTTGTAGCCGGCGGGAAACAAATTCCCCGACAGGTCATTCCACGACGTCGACGTCGAAGTTCTCCAAAAGAACGAATGCTGGAGGAGACTGGTTCGGGGAGTAAGGACCTCGACCTGGTAAGGATGAGCTCGCAGAGCTTCTCTAGTGTTCCTGGTTCGGACGGCCTGTGGTTTTATTATCTGAGAGAGCTCACTCGAACATCTTCCGTGATAGAATCTGTAAAACAGGGATAGGTCAGCCACCCTCCTTCAATGTTCCAGGCTGTGGAGGTCCTTTGTGAGGTTAGACGTATCGATTAGTCTAATCGCTCTTTTCTGGATAGTGTCCAGAAGCTTCAGAGAGTGCTTCGGAGCGCATCCCCACACATGGGAGCAATACTCCAGCGATGGTCGGATCTGTGCCTTGTAGAGCAGTAGCAGTTGCTCTGGTGTATACAACTTTCTACAGCGGAACAAAACTCCAAGCTTCTGGGATGCCGTTTTAGCAATGCTGACGACGTGGTCGTGCCAGGACATGTTATTGTTGATGTTGACGGAAGGTGATTCGATTATGGGGCGACCCTCCATTTCCACGGTTGGTAAGCCATCGTGAGACTTCTTTGTAAGTGTTGTTGCCTGAGTTTTCTGTACGTTGGACTGTACTTTGTTTGCTAATCCCCACTCGACAATTGTTTTGATATCTGCGTTGATCTGTGAGGCATGCTGCTGTCGCCGACGTACCGTCTCCTGGGATGATAGTGGCTTGCCTGGTTCCATGCATGACACTAATCTACTGTCATCTGCGAAGCTGTAGATTGGATTGAATGTTATTTCCAGCAGCTCGTTGATGTAAAGCAGAAATAGTGTAGGGGATAGGACAGATCCCTAAGGAACACCGGCGTTTATTGAAAAAACGTCTGATGAACAGCCCTCGACTACAACAAACAGAGATCGGTCGTTCAAAAAGCTATTCAGCCACTGGCGCAGGCCAGGTGGTAGTCCATAAGCAGCAAGCTTGACCAGAAGTCCGTCATGCCATACTCTTTGAAAGCTTTCGATATATCGAGTGCAATAACACGGGATTCGCCATGATTGTCTATTGCTCTGTTCCATAAGTGAGTGACGTAGGCAAGGAGGTCACCTGTAGACCTGTGCTTACGGAAGCCATACTGGCGATCATTTATGATGTCATTGTTGTCCAGGTATTTCAGGAGCTGTGTGTTAATGACAGTCTCCATAACCTTAGACATGATGCTGAGAAGAGCCACAGGTCTATAATTGGTGGGATCAGTTTTTTTGCCTTTCTTAGGGATGGGTTGTACGCAGCCAATCTTCCACGAAGCGGGAAACACGCCTCGTTGATACGAAAGTTTGAAGAGCTTGCAAAGAATAGGTGCAACCTAAGCGGCACCGCGTTTAAGGATAATGGCTGGAATTTGGTCAGGACCAGTAGCTTTATTCGTGTTCAGTTTTTGGAGGATGCTTTTTACATCTCGATGTTGAAATTTGACCTCTGCCATTCTCGAGTTCACGCTTATGGTGGTGGTCGGAGTACTTCCTTGAAAGTCTACAGTAGAATTGGCTGCGAAGAGCTTCCCCAAGATGTCTGCTTTTTCTTTAGGAGCAGAAGCGATGGATTTGTCCTGCTGAAATTATCTGAGATTCTGTGTAAAATGAATGCGGATATCCTAAGCACCTGTTTTGCTTATAATAGCTTGTCAGGAAATTTGATGCTGCCTTTTCTGTGTATAACCGAGCTCTGGATACAAAAGTGCCTTCGGTGCAACCTCTTCATTTCCTCATTCACTCATTCTTATACGGCAAGCAGCCTTCTTTGTTCCCTGCCGTAACTTACACCCTCGCAAACGGGTAGCACTGCGCTGTACAACACCGCTAGGGTTATGAAAATTTATTTTCTTTGTGCCCTGTAATTGCATTAGAGAAAGGGGAGGGGAAAGGGGAGAACGTGCCCCGTTGAGACACTCCCTAATTAACTAGAGTGATAACAGCAATTATAGTAGAAAATGTGCTCTGGGATTTTTATTAGAGCGGCGTGACTGTACGTCTAGGTTTGAGTCGGATGTGACTGATACCGCGGCAACAACTGTGGGTGTGGTATGCGTATTTGTAGTCGGGTAGTCGTACAGGGTGGCCTGAGTGTCAGAAAGTTCCAAGTAATCCTAAACGAGAAAGCAAGCAGGCAGCGCAAATTGAACAACGGACTTCCACAAGGCTCAGTACTGGCCCCCTTACTTTTCAATCTATATATATCTGACATGCCAGAAACAGTCAGTTACAAGTTTTGCTATGCGGACGATGTAGCCATAGCTTTTTCCGATAAGAGCTTCAAGAACGTTGAGCATACCCTTTCTAACGACTTGTTAGCTCTAAACAACTACTTCAAGAAACGGAGACTAGTACCGAGCCCCAACAAAACCGAAGTTTCCTGCTTCCACCTGAATAACAAACTAGCTAAATATGAACTGCAGGTACTTTTTGCAGGCGAACCCCTGAAGCATAACCATTTCCCAAAATATCTTGGAGTAACGTTAGATCGCACCCTCTGCTATAAGAAACATCTCGCAAACACTGCAGGAAAACTCAGAACACGGAAAAACATTATCCAAAAGCTGTGTGGAACGACGTGGGGTGCCACTGCTCCAACTCTACGAACCAGTGCACTAGCTCTTGTCTATTCGTGTGCTGAGTACTGTGCGCCTGTCTGGATTAACAGCCATCATACCAGACTAATTGACGTCCAACTAAATCACACTATGAGACTTATTACAGGCGCAGTTAAGACAACCCCAACTCAATGGCTGCCTGTACTCCCTGGAATAGCCCCACCGCAGCTGCGAAGGACTGACGCCCTTCTAAGGGAGTATAACAAGATTACGGCCAACAATAAACTGCCCATCCACCGAGCAATACCCCCGTTGCAGATAAACAGACTTAAATCCCGACAACCACCAATAAGGGATGCAGAAGGGCTTAAAACCAATAACTTCGACTCCTTAAACCAATGGCGCTCCCAGTGGGAAGGTTTTGCGGAACACCACTTGCGATGCGCATTTATGGGGGCAGCCTTACTTCCGGGATCAGAACTACCCCGGAAAGAGTGGGTAAAACTTAATAAGAGTCCGAACAGGCCACGGCAGATGTGCCGACTCCCTTTACAAGTGGGGCTATGTGCAATCTCCCTTATGTGACTGTGGCGCGCCCCGCCAAACTATAAACCATATTACGAGCGAATGTGAACTGCGTGCGTTTCAGGGATCGCGAGAAGAGTTCTTCACAGCCACACCGTTGGCGCTGAAGTGGTTGAAAGAACTTGACATCAACCTGTAAATACCAAAGACTATGTATCTTAGTTTGTAGCTGTATATATTTTATTTTAGTATAGGTTATAATAGTTTTGCTTTTAATCTATATTTACTATTGTCATGTTTTTGAGCCATACGATAAATAAATAAAAATAACCTAAGTGTAGCTGCCTCGATTGTCCATTCAAATATTTTTAAAATAAAAAAAAACTGAGAGTAGACGACAGGAAAAATCTTTCTGTGCGCACAGAGAAAAATACTGTTGCGTATCCAAATAATTGTTAGTATTTGGATGTTTTTCCATCGCTTTAAATATATTTACAGTTGTTTCAAATCCATCTCATTCAAGGAATTCAATTCTTATATTCGAATTAGTCTCAAAATAATTTTATATTCGTTCTAACGATACGTATAATCCTTCTAATACCAGTGCTGACATATAATGCAATCAAAGTATCCTTTTGTTTTCGAAATTTACCCTATGTCTCATTTAAGCAAAGCACACAATCTATTCAATGTACAAAAATTATTACTGCAACAGCAGTTCGTGATAATTCATCTGATAAAAATTAATTTTGTTTCAATGGTCCTTGTCGTTCGCTGAACTATAATCAGTATTCGGCGGAACTGATGTCCCGATTCAATGAAGGTAAGAATAAAGAACAGGGGGAGTATCTTAGTGCTACTATCGCCGCGAACGCGCGAACATGGACGGTTGTTCCGTTGTGTTGTTTCGGTGTTAGCCGTGTTGTGTCATCTCGTGGTTTTGCGTATTGCATCAGCAATTGTGTGATTTAAATGTGTCCAGTTATATATTAGATGGAGGACCTACTGAGAAATTGGGACTTAGAAGAGCTAACATCCACATTTAAATGTAGGTTTTAGATTAGTCAGACAGTTATATTTCAGGTAATAATGCAACAACTGGTGCAGGCTCATGTCTAATTCTTATATCATGCTCCTTATAGCTTCATACAAAATAACACGATTAAACATCCAAACGAATCGATCAGCTGTCCTCGCAATAAAATCTGTTAGTCCAAGGAAAAGAAAGTAGTTTAGAATCAATTACCAAACACACATTCGATTCAACGACATGCTGCGATTGAATTATTCATTGGAATCCAATGACATCTTGTAGTTGAATCGACAATACGACATAATTCGTTACCTACTATACACTTCCCATTGGATAAAACATTGCTGTATTTGAGGAATGCTGAGTGTAACGTCCCATTGAATCCAAGCGTAAGTCTTTCCCTGAACGACAGATTTTTCTGTGTGCGCCATCTGGCACCCGAAGGTAACGGCAAATCAAGGAAAGTCGCCGCTAAACAGCAGCAGACTTCTTGGTGGAACACGACGGCGCGTTCGCTTGGCCTGACCAGAAGAGCGCACTTCTCTGCCAACTGCATATGAGAGTCGTACTATAAAAACTCATTATCAGCTTTGCCTAAACATATTGTCTTGTCTACCTATGTAACAACATACATATACCAGTTACCGAATGATTGTTGCTGTGACCAGGTACTCAGTGTCACATCTCTTACTGAAAGCTGATACCAACATTGCCTTAAAGCTCTAGGGTATAGCGCGCGAAATTGAGAATGCAAGAAAAGACGTATTCCCGTGTTAGCGAGGAGGCGTGGCCACCTGTTCCCCTTCTCCAGAGTGTGTCTCTTGATGAGGGGAGATAAGTCCAAAATCCAAAGGTAAGGTCAAAACCTCCAAAGGTAAGGTCCAATCATCATCATCATAGACACAATGTCTTAACAGACATGTTGTGAACTCGTAAAATGCATTCGGAGCTAGAGTATTGCCGACACGAATATTATCAGTAGTTTTGAGAACTGTAGCTCGCCAGCATTCGCGATTTACTCTCAGTTCAGTGGCACTCTTGATACTCATATCTAGCAACTGCTTCGTCGTATCCACCCAGCGTATAGGGGAACGGCCACGGCGCCTCCCACTCGGGACGTGACCCTGAACTACAAGTTTCTCCATATTATCGCTTCTGTGAATATGTCCGAAGAATGTAAGCATTCTCATCGACACAATGGAGGATAGTCTCTTTGGATTACCGAGCTCATCCAGTATGGAAACATTAGTTCGATGGGCGGTATAAGGATTTCTCAGCATTCTCCTCCACGTCCACATTTCAAAAGCATCTATGCGAGCTCGATCTGCCTTTTTAACAGTCCAAGTTTCCGAGGCATACAAAAATATGAAGAACACAAGAGACTGAACCACTGACATTTTGGTAGTTTTAATGTTATGATCACGCCATATTTTAGTAAGCTTTGTCATGGCTACCCGTGCCTGTTGAATGCGCCGTCGAATCTCATTCTCACAGCTACCTGAATTGTCGATCAAAGAACCAAGGTACACAAAACTTTGAGCTACCTCACAACGGCCTATTGACTTTATTTCTCGATGATTGTCATGCTCTCTATCTACGATAATAACCTTGGTCTTGTTGTAGTTAATACCAAGACCATATGCTGCACTGTGTTGTTCTAAAACGTTCAATAGAGCTACTAGTTCTTCCTGAGAAGCAGCAATAAGGGTTGTATCGTCAGCAAATCTTAAGTTAGATATTTTGCTTCCGCCAATAGTTATACCGCCATTCCAGTTGTCCTATACCTGTTTCATCACAAATTCAGAGTAAATGTTAAATAACATCGGAGATAATACGCATCCCTGACGAACTCCTTTTCTGGTTGCTGTTTGACCAGACAGGATACCATCATTTCTTACACAAGCTGAGCTAGACTCATAGAGTTGCTGTATGAGAAATACTAAGTGGTAAGGGACTCCCAGGGAGATAAGGATTTCCCACAGTTTAGGCCACTTTACGTTATTAAACGCCTTAGAATAGTACACGAAGCAGATAAAAACGGGAAAATAATGCTCTCTGGCTTTTTCAATAATCTGTCTTAAGTTTAAGATCTGTTCACGCGTACCGCGTCCTTTTACGAAACCTGCCGGCGCCTGAGAAGTTTGCCAGCCAATAAAACCCTCCAAATGAGACTGTAAAATATATAGTAGAACCTTGTTTGCATGAGAGATTAACGAAAGTAGGCGATCATTGTCTGGATTTGTTGGAGATCCTTTTTTATGAAGTGGAACAAAAATGGTCCAAATGTCATCATGAAAATTGAAGAAGAAAGCTTGCGCTTTATCACCTATTTGATTTTTTTTGATATCTTCTTTGGTTGTTAAATCACAGACATTTGAAGAATGTATGATTTTGCATTGCGAGTTTTTTTGCACACTAAAAACTTTTTTGAGAAAATCGCAAATAGTTGTCATTCATTCACCTTCTGAAATACTGTGTATGTAGTTTGAAAAACAAGTGAGTTCTGTTCGAAATGGGAATCCGTGTTTTAACAAAAAATAAGTTTTACTTTTTTTATGACTCTTTTCATGTGTACTATAACCATAAATACCACAGAGGCCAGTCCGCGTTCCAAGATACTGTTTATGAAGGAGCTATAATAATGATAACGTTTACTGAAACAGAACAATACCGCAAAATTTAATATAGTACATTGCCCTTGAAAAAAAATAGAAAATACGGCGCATCCTGGTCTACAGTTTTATTCCGACCCCCACAAACCTGATATTTTAAGTAATGCGTCAATCCACCTGGTGACAATTTCTTCTAAACTTCAAGTTTAATAAACTATTTAACGACAACTGTTAAGAAGCATCTAAAGAAAATGAAAACTCGCCCTACCCTACAGCACTATTTTGACTATTTTGACCTGGAAATCCAACTATTCGAAATAATGAGTCAAGCTACTCGACACCGTTTTTTTGTGTCCCGGCCTCGAAATTCTGATATTTCAAGTGATGACCTCCAGAAGCGCCACCATATATCAGCTATCTGAACGTTTTCCGTGTTTTAAAAGCATTTTTGTTTTCGATTCGACCCCGCATATTCGCACGATGCAAATAAAAGAGAAATATGGAGGTGATATACCGCGGTCTGTATAATGTAATTAAAAAAAAGGGCAGGAAAAAAGGCGGGCGGGCAACCTTCCTTTGTTGTCTTTTTACGAATGTGACATAGGCACACACAGTCTCGCATCGTTTCTGTTATCAGATGCTATTATGTAAAACAGCCATTGCCCTCTCACACTAATTCATTTTAATTTACTTCTCCGTTATGGCTTGCTAACATAAACCTGACATAAACGTGTATTGATTAACTTAAAACGTCTAAGCGCGGAAGCGTTGCCAATAGAGAGACATTGTTGAGTCCAATGATCCTTGTCATTGGCTCAACTGCACTAATAAAAGGATTCCCTTTGTTGTATTTTTACGTCAAGCTTTTGGTGATCAACATTAACAATAACATGACCAGGCACCACCACGTCGTCAGTATTGCTTAAACGGCATCCCAGAAGCTTGGAGTGTTGTTCCCTGTAGGAAGCTGTATACACCAGAGCAACTACTGCTACTCTATAAAGCACAGATCCGGCCATCGCTGGAGTATTGCTCCCATGTGTGAGGATGCGCTCCGAAGCACTCTCTGAAGCTTCTGGACACTATCCAGAAGAGAGCAATTAGACTAATCGATACGCCTAACCTCACAAAGGACCTCCACAGCCTGGAAAATCAAAGAATGGGGGCTGACCTGTCCCTGTTTTACAGATTCTATCACGGAAGATGTTCGAGTGATCTCTCAGGTAATAATACCAAAGGCCGTCCGAACGAGAAATACTAGAGTACACTTCATACAAAACAAATAAAATCACTCAGACATTTTTTCCATGGTAAACAAACAAACTTGCATAAAGCAATAGTAAAAGCAGACAAAAACTACACACCACTCGCCCTTTCTTGTCCAGATCACGCAGCGGACGCACACAACCACATACAAGCACAACAAGAAAAAATAAACACCTGGTCGCAGAAGGCACTCCATGGCAAATATAGATATCGTGTTACACAAGACGACATAAATGAAAAACATACGCCTGGCTGCAGGATGGCCAGCTCTTTCCGGAAACGGAAGGTTTTATGCTTGCTATCCAGGACCAAGTGATTGCGACACGAAATTACAAGAAATACATAATTAAAGAATCCATCTCTGATGATAATTGAAAAAAATGCCACCAACAGAAGGAAACAATAGAACACATAACTAGTGCATGCAAAACTTTCGCTAGAACTGAGTATACAGCCAGACATAACTCTGCAGCCAAAATCATACACCAAGCACTAGCCACAACAAACAAGCTAATTGAAAACACAGATCCATATTATAACTACACACGGACCTCAGTACTCGAAAACAATCAATTCAAACTATACTGGGACATTGAAATACATACAGACCAAACCATCTCAGCAAATGGGCCAGATATAGTTTTCCAGTCAAAGACAGACAAAGTGACCTACTTAATAGATACTGCGATTCCCAATGATATGAACATCCAAAACACCTACGCTGGGAAGATATCTAAATACACCGATCTCGCCATAGAAATAAAACGACTATGGAAACAAAACAAAGTTGTCATTGTCTCCCTCATTATGTCGGTCCCAGGCTTTACTCCAAATACATTTACGCCACACCTGCAACAATTGGGCCTGGATGAAAAGTTACATAAAACCTTCCAAAAGTCTGTAATCCTCAAGACCTGCAGCATTGCACGGTCCTTCCTGAAATCAGAATAATAATAGGTCAGGTGTTGACTTGGCACAGCCCGTCAATATTTGTTACTACCGCAACCATGCGAGAAAAAATAAGAAATGCAAAATAAATATAAGAAAATATAATATAAAACAAACAGACACATCTATATCTGTCGTAAAAACTATCTTGGTTCAAAAAATATTACGTAAATTACCTCGCATACCTGCTATACGATATACTATATTACGTTAGTCCATCTAGGTCCAAAAGTCATATATAATATCCTCGCTTTTGGTAATGCTTTTCTAATGGCACAAAAACATTTATATGTAAATGCTTGTATACACGAATATGTATGCGCATGCATTATGCTTGTTAACTAGGATGTTGAGAGCAACAGGTTTTTGCTAATATTAACGACGAGTTTTACGTTATTGTTAACATGATTGCGTGCATAATTGGACTGTGCACAGTGTGTATGGCTGCTAAATAGGGTCTCATTAAAAGTTTTTCTGTTTATTCGGGCTGGAAGCAGGATATATCCTGGATTATACACAATGTTCAGAGACGTGACAAAATTGAGTTAGAAATGTAGCGAGTACTTTTGCTTATGCAAGATACAAAATGGAGTCAAGTTGATTGACTCAGTACTTCCCACACATAACAGTTCCAACCAAATCATCGCCCGCCTGCCGTCAAAAAACATCCAACACAAAAACTAGTAAATAGTTTCCTAAATCTCTCCGTAGGAACTAAAACGACACAATTCAGCTTCAACTGGACGAAACGAAACAATCAGGAACCCCCAAATTGCTTAAAAGCGAAGTTTGAGCTGTTTTTGTATTTTTAGATTCTTATTATTGCTGCGCCGCCACTGACACGATTTTTGAAACCATACGCATTTTTCATCCTTGCCGCGGTAATAATAGTGTGCCTAAATTTCATTAAAATTAATTCCATAATTTCCATGTTACTAAATTCAGAACGACCTGAATCAATACCTACCCCTACCAATACCAAATCCCTTGATTTCTGTAATAGCCAAGGCAATGTTCGGATGGACCTAACAAACGTCTATTATGCCGCTAGGTCTTTCTTTCACAGGTCAATGGACACTATAAATGGAATAAATTTTTGAGTTTTACAACCCCCCACCCCCTAACCACCCCAATTTCACCCCCACCCAAAAAAAAAGTAAAAAATGATCAGAAACCCCTAAAACGCCGAAAAACAAAGTTTGAGCTATTTTTACATTTTTAGTTTTTTTATTATTGCCGCGCCGCCACTGACACAATTTTTCCAAAACATGCGCGCTTTCCATCTTCGCCGTGGCAGTAATACTGTGTCAAAATTTCATTAAAATCCATTGGATAATTTTGGCGTTACGCAATAAAGAACGATCTAAAACTAAAACAACACTCGGATGTATATACATCACAAATTATTCTAAGTCCCTTGGTTTCTATTATAAGCAAGGAAATGTTCGGATGGACCTAAAAAATTGTATTATGGCGCTAGGTGTTTCATTCACAGGTCATTAGAGAGCCCATTATGAATACAACAAATTTTTCAGTATTACAACCCCCCACCCCCCAACCACCCCAAATTCACCCCCACCCAAAAAAAAGTAGAAAATGATCAGGAACCCCTAAAACGCCTAAAAACGAAGTTAGAGGCGTATTTGAAATTTTTCGTTTTTTGCTAATTACTCCGCCCCCCGTATAATGATTTTCAAAATGATAGCAGCACTACCTACTACGACCCCACAGCATAACGCTGCCCAAATTTCATCACAATCCATGTAGCGGTTACTGAGATTACGAGGGTAGAAAAACGCGACAGACAGACAGACAGACAGACCGACAGACAGACCGACAGACAGACCGACAGACAGACCGACAGACAGACCGACAGACAGACCGACAGACAGACCGACAGACAGACCGACAGACAGACCGACAGACAGACCGACAGACAGACCGACAGACAGACCGACAGACAGACCGACAGACAGACCGACAGACAGACCGACAGACAGACAGACAGACCAACGGAAATGAGTGACGTGGATTTCCGTTATGTACACATCATAAAACGCCCAAAAAACGTATTATCTCAAAATCGAAAATTTTCGCGATCACAATACTCCCCTCACCTATCGGTGTGGGAAGTAAAAATGACGCAAACTGAAACAATAATTAGCCAGTCGCCTGAGAATGCCACTCTATTGTTTTTGGGAGCTGATCGAAAAATAGTAGGACTGTATCACAATTTTTAAATCTCCTACCATATGTGACCCGTGTGGGGGCGGGTTAGAATATCTTCCATCGTATATCCTGCATATCGTAAAAGGCGACTAAAGGGAACCGAACTACTCTCGGTATAAGCAGTAACCTCTTCCCAACCAACAGCTTTGGGTGGACGAGTTGAGAAGAGTCAGGACACCTTCTTGTCCTTGGGGTGAGACATTGTCCCTAAAGGCGGATAAACCAGTAGACAATGCATTAGGATGTGGAAAGCAAATGGGAAACTACTGCATTAAAGATCTTTAAGATATCCCAAGAGAAACTCGACTTCACATCATGTCTGTTAAGACATTGTGAAGTGATGATGATCGTATGTGAAGAGAGTATAACGATAAAGAACATCTGAAAGCAAAAAGCAGGCATTGATCACACTGTAGGATCGGAGATTGTATACTGCTCGCACGGGAAATGTGAACACCTAGAAAAAAAAGGATATTCGCGTTGAAAATTTGTACACAGCTTGGCAGTACCATCTCCAGTACACATGTAATAATTTTTGTTCATTCAGACGCTACTTACCTACATGGCATCAGCACCTCCAAAAAGCCCTAGACGTGTAAAAACAAAGCATGGCTTTTTGTCGATTCAAAAACGATGATATCGGTTGCAAATGTGGCGAGAGACCAGTTGATTGTGTAAAAGAGATGAACTGGTTGTGTGAAGATGCCCTCTGGAAGACGAAATTCCACTCAGCTTATGTTGGAACTTTTTTTGTTACGAGCATATCACGTGTCAAAGAAATTGAGTATACTGCAAGATAATAGTACAAGGTAAGCTTATGGCCAAAAAACTGAATTTAGATGAGAAAAATCTTGGGGTTGTGGCCAAAATTTTGAAAAAGAGGCTGGGTCACAGCATGGAGGAGACTCTGGTGCTAACAGCCAAGCTTTCGGCAATGTTTATTGCCATCTTCAGGGCTTTAACGTTGAGGTTTGCCAATTTGAAAACAGCAATTGCATTGAGTGCAAAACGACTTCTTAAAGCAAATAAATAATCGTCACAATTTTTGATAAAATCTTTCAAAACCTATGCTATCATGGCGTCTTCCACTAACAGGTCAGGAAACAAACGAACATATACTTGTAAGTTACAAACACACAGGAACGACCTTTACATGTTGAAATTTTAAAAAACCCGTAGGTGTATTACTAAATCCGTGGTTTGAAAACACATATTTTATGATCTAGGTTTTTCTTAAATAAAGACCTTCTTGGTCTAACAGGTGATACAATGGCCGTTACTTAGTGAAATGTGGAAGCAGAAAGCAGGAAGGGAAAACGACTGACATATGAATTATTAATATTGCAAGATAATAGCATACAATGCTATCAGAAGGTCTGATTTAGATTTTTATTACTTATATATATTTTTTAGTTCGACGTTTCAATTGATTTGCTATCGTCAATCGTCTTTAGGTGGCGCCAGTTTCTGCTGACGTGACCGTTCGATAATTAATACTTGGGACGTTTGTTGAATGTTCTGAAACATCTACCTTGTCTGCAAATTGAAAAACTCTTTACGCAATCGAATTTTTTTTGGAAATCGATTCATAGGCAGTATAGGGTAACCAATACTCTAAGAACTTTATGCATTATAGGCATTTCTGATAATTCTCAATTGTTTTGGGAGGGCTAAAATTGGGGTAGTAGGGGGACGACATTTTTAGCTCCCACATCGATAGCTGAGGGGAGTATTGTGATGGCGTACATTTTCGATTTTGAGATAATATGTTCTTTGGGCGTTTTATGACATGTACTCAACGAAAATCGACGTCACTCATTTTCGTCGGTCTGTCTATCTGTGGGTCTGTCCGTCTGTCGGTCTGTCGGTCTGTCGGTCTGTCGGTCTGTCGGTCTGTCGGTCTGTCGGTCTGTCGGTCTGTCGGTCTGTCGGTCTGTCGGTCTGTCGGTCTGTCGGTCTGTCGGTCTGTCGGTCTGTCGGTCTGTCGGTCTGTCGGTCTGTCGGTCTATCGGTCTGTCGGTCTGTCGGTCTGTCGGTCTGTCGGTCTGTCGGTCTGTCGGTCTGTCGGTCTGTCGGTCTGTCGGTCTGTCGGTCTGTCGGTCTGTCGGTCTGTCGGTCTGTCGGTCTGTCGGTCTGTCGGTCTGTCGGTCTGTCGGTCTGTCGGTCTGTCGGTCTGTCGGTCTGTCGGTCTGTCGGTCTGTCGGTCTGTCGGTCTGTCGGTCTGTCGGTCTGTCGGTCTGTCGGTCTCTCTGTGGGTCTGTCTGCAGGTCTGTTGGCGTTTTTGTAGCCTCGTAATCTCAGTAACCGCTGCATGGATTGTGATGAAATTTGGGTAGTGATATGATGTGGGGTCGTGGTAGATAATGTTGCTATGATAATAAAACACCTTCTATTGTCAGAAATAGTATCGACCCTGGTGATATCCTAGAGGAAACAGAAGAAATAAATGCCGCTTTCATCCCCCAAATGTCCATGAACCTACACCTCTGATGCTGTGTTAATGCTAATAGATCCCAAAAATTCCGATGTCGTTATTGGTTTTCTATTAAACAGGAAATAGGGCGGAAATTATCTTTTCGAACAGTGGCATAAATTAATTTGTTTTTGAACGTTCCGATGATATTTTCTCGTATGTAATGTGTACGCATTGCCGTCGAAGCTTACAGTTAATTAATTGATATTACTGGTTTGATACTGAAATATATGTGACAATTATGCACCCCAATTTGTGTTATATGGTGTCTAAATTCAATTGTTTACCTATCCACCAGTCCGTCTCACTCAAATATTTGGCAATTGTCTAATTATAATAATAATAATAATCAAACTTGGCGAATCCCGTGTTGTTGCACTTGACATATCGAAAGCCTTCGACAGAGTGTGGCATGACGGACTTCTGGTCAAGCTTGCTGCTTATGGACTGCCACTTGGCCTGCGCCAGTGGCTGAATAGCTTTTTGAACGATCGATCTCTGTTTGTTGTGGTCGAGGGCTGTTCATCAGACGTTTTCAATAAACGCCGGTATTCCTCAGGGATCTGTCCTATCCCCTACACTGTTTCTGTTGTACATCAACGAGCTGCTGGAAATAACATCCAATCCAATCTACAGCTTCGCAGATGACAGTACATTAGTGTCGTGCATGGAACCAGGCAAGCCACTATCATCCCAGGAGATGGTACGTCGGCGACAGCAGCATGCCTCACAGATCAACGCAGATATCAAAACAATTGTCGAGTGGGGATTAGCAAATAAAGTACAGTTCAACGTACATAAAACTCAGGCAACAACACTGACAAAGAAGTCTCACGATGGCTTGCCAACCGTGGAAATGGAGGGTCACCCCATAGTCGAATCACCTTCCGTCAAGCTCTTGGGAATCAACATCAACAATAACATGTCCTGGCACGACCACGTCGTCAGTATTGCTAAAACGGCATCCCAGAAGCTTGGAGTTTTGTTCCGCTGTAGGAAGTTGTATACACCAGAGCAACTGCTGCTGCTCTACAAGGCACAGATCCGACCATCGCTGGAGTATTGCTCCCATGTATGGGGATGTGCTCTGAAGCATTCTCTAAAGCTTCTGGACACTATCCAGAAAAGAGCAATTAGATTAATCGGTACGCCTAACCTCACAAAGGACCTCCACAGCCTGGAACATCGAAGGAGGGTGGCTGACCTATGTCTGTTTTACAGATTCTATCACGGAAGATGTTCGAGTGAGCTCTCCCAGATAATAACACCAAAGGCCGTCCGAACCAGGAATACTAGAGAAGCCCTGCGATCTCATCCTTACCAGGTCGAGGTCCGTACTCCCCGAACCAGTTTCCTCCAGCATTCCTTCTTTTGGAGAACTTCGACGCTGTGGAATCAGCTGCCGGAGAATTTGTTTCCCGACGGCTACAACCTGCGTTTCAAGGCTAACGTGAACAGACATTTGTCCTCTCGCAGCGCTTCTACAGCGCCATAGGCTTTCAGCCTTTGCGGGAGGCCGACCATAAAAAAAACAAGCTTTATTCAGAGATCATCAATGATGACATAGAATGAGTCATGAATTGTAAATAAATATATAAATATATGATGTACATACATGTTTAAAAATATAATTGTATGATCGTTTGACATTACTGTAACAGTAAATAGTCACATAACAACGTACACAAAAAAGAACAATAATATACATTTACAAAACGAAGTAAAAAACAGTCAAAATGAATTTGGATCATCACAGAGGTACTCATTGATAGAGTAGTAAGCTTTTCTTAGAAGTAGTGACTTTCTATTTCTTTTGAATTCATGGAGATTAGCTTGTTTTAAGTGAAGAGGTAATTTGTTATATAATTTAATACCCATATATTTGGGACTATTTTCAGTTAGTGACAATCTGTATGCTGGGATTTGTAAAGTTGAATGATTTCTTATGTTGTAACAGTTGTGTGAATCGAGGACATCAAAGCAACTGATATTTTCTTTGATGTACAGCAACACTTGATATATATAAATACAGGGCAGTGTAAGTATGTTTAGTTTAATGAAAATATCTTTGCAGTGATATGTTCGATTTACTAAAGCAATCATTCTAACAACCCTTTTCTGGATTAGAAAGACCCTGTGTGCATGATTAGATGCACCCCAGGCAATGATTCCATAAGAGATTGTTGCATGAAAGTACGAGAAATAGTAAGTCATGATGAATTTCTATATCGGGAATCGATGAAGAAGCTATGGCACACTGAGGATCGCTAATAAGCGTGAAACAGCTGTCTGCGTACTGGTGGATTGGCGGAGATATAGGGCAATCCTAGTATATCGACTCTCATATGCAGTTGGCATAGAAGCGCGCTGTTCTGGTTAGGCGAAGCGAATTCGCCTTTGCGTTCTCCCAAGAAGTTTGCTGCTTTTTAGTAGTGACTTCCTTTGGTTTGCCGTTACCTCCGGGTACCAGATGGCGCACAGGCAGATGTTTTTCTGCCGCCTTCTCTCACAATCGATAAAGATGTTTGCACAGGAAAAAATTAAAAATACAGATACAATAACATAGGCATAGGAGACAATTTAAGTACAGGAATTTTAAAATATAGAATGTATCACAATCTTAGAACAACATAGTGCAGCGTATGGTCTTGCTATCAACTACAATAAGACCAAGGTTATGATCGTAGATAGAGAACATGACAATCATCGAGAAATAAAGTCAATAGGCCGTTGTGAAGTAGTTCAAAGTTTTGTATACCTCGGTTCGTTGATCGACAATTCGGGTAGCTGTGAAAATGAGATTCGACGGCGCATTCAACAGGCACGTGTGGCCATGACAAAGCTTACTAAAATATGGCGTGACCATAACATCACTAAAGCTGGTTCAGTCTCTTGTGTTCTCCATATTTTTGTATGCCTCGGAAAATTGGACTGTTAAAAAGGCAGATCGAGCTCGCATAGATGCTTTTGAAATGTGGACATGGAGGAGAATGCTGAGAGTTCCTTATACCGCCAATCGAACTAACGTTTCCATACTGGATGAGCTCGGTAATCCAAAGAGACTATCCTCCATTGTGTCGACGAGAATGCTTACATTCTTCGGACATATACACAGAAGCAATGATATGGAGAAACTTTTAGTTCAGGGTCATGCCCCGAGTGGGCGGCGCCGTGGCCGTCCCCCTACACGCTGGGTGGATACGACGAAACAGTTGCTGGATATGAGTACCAAGAGCGCCACCAAACTGACAGTAAATCGTGAACGATGGCGAGCTACAGTGCTCAAAACTATTGATAACATTCGTGTCGGCAATACTCTAGCTCCGACTTAATGCATTTTACGAATTCACAACATGTCTGTTAAGACATTGTGACTATGATGGTGATCACAATGTTTATATAAATTTCATATTTATGTAATTATACAGATCTGCGAAGTCATTATGTAGGTTCTCGTCGAAATTATAAAATGGTTTTTATTATTATAGTACAACTATATTAGATGTCTTTAGTTTCTTTATGGATTCTGGAAGAATATTACAAAAAACTAAAACAAAGTAGTTTGAGTAGTTTGAGTTTGTCTTCTGTACTTCTTTCACTTAAACGAAGTTTTTTGTATAATGTTGCTATTACTTATAGTTGAATACCAAAAAATTTCGGATCCTACCCCGGATATTCAGATTCACTAAAAAAGGTGTTTTGCTGGAGAATCAGACATCGTGGGGCGAATCTGAGCACGCCATTTGATTCAACGGAACATTTTACATGAGGTAGTGTGGGAAATATTGAAAAAGGACGTGTCAAAATGCGGGTTGTGTTTTCTAAAATCGAATTCGAAAAATAGTCCAAATATTTTCTTGACTTCGATAGGCATGTTACTGCCGAAAAAAAGTCCAAAAATTACCTTTAGGCTTTTTTTGTGATCAAGTAAATGTACTGTTCAATTTATTTCTGATATCTTCATTATTATTTGTATTTCAAAATCGTCTCGTAAATGGTTTCTTTATAACTGTTCGCCAATATAGGGTATTTATTTATGATTATTTTGTTGTTAATGTCTATAAATTCAGTCATGAAACTCATTGCGAATATCACAATTTTTCAGAGAAAAATTTCTTTTTCTGAAAAATGAAGGTTGTGCTGAAACCTCCTTTTGAGCATTTGTTGGACGCTTTTCTGTTAATGTTATCAGTTGCTCCATACTCGCAGCAACACTGCTATGGGTGTGCTTACATACACACACATCATATCGATAATGCAAATTTGTTGTTTTTGCAAAGAGCATGTAATTAGAGCCAACACCACTCATATTTGTATTCCCCACATGCTAAAGCGCTAATTAGCAAAAAAATATGAGAATCGCTAACAGGGTGTGGTAGAGGTCACGCATTAGTACTGATCAATATCATACACGAAATTCAGGATTATTGAAATAGCATTTCATATAATTATTATTATTTGCTTTTGGTTATTCAGGAATTATCATCATTGCACTGGAATCAAAAAAGTGGGTACGTGATGATTAATAAATTGGGGTCTCAAATCATCCAACGAATATTGACTTTGGATTGACGACGTGAGTGGTTTTCCGAATCTATTAAATTAAGAATACAGAAACAACGGCGGTTACATATCTAAGGACAATGAGATGCTGGAGTATGACAGAAATAGATATTTTTCACAGACTTCTTTCTACTGAAATGTACTAGAGATTAAAAATTTCCAAAACAATTAAAAACCCTGAAATGAAAGAAAAACTACCAGCGATTGTTGCTCCAGCACGTAATTGTCAATCACATGTAATGGTGGAAAAAAGTAGTAATTTGCGTCAAAGAACCAAGACCTCTGACTGGAGCTGTTCTATTTTTTCAGTATCTATTAGCAAGAGTGCAAAAAAGGAATATTGACAAATCAGATTTAAATTTTCTGCTAGGTAAATTATGTTTTATAATTTGAACAAATTTTAATTTATTGTTTATTTTCTGTGACCTTGCTAATAGGTACTGAAGAATTTTCAGAACTCCAGTCACAGATATCTGGTTACTTTTGACTTGACAGAATTGAATACTTTTTTAATATCATTAAATGTGAAATTTTATTCTGAAGATAATAAACTGCCTACAATATTCTCTAGTAGTCTTTCTCTCATTTCAGAATTTTTAATGGTTTTGGGAACTGGAAATCTCTAGTACATTGCAGTAGCAGACCTTAGATATTTTAGATATGTTATCGCTGTTGTTACTGGTCAGAGTTGACTTGTTGTAAGTCATTTTTATAATCTTGTCTCTTTAGTCTAGTTCATCTTTATTTTAGTTGTCAGTTGTTTTCTCCTATACGAACAGGTTTTTGTTTATATTTTAGGGTCTGCTAGGTTGCCTATAGGTAGGAAAATTGAACAACACCAATTTGACTGAAAATTTGAAATTGAATGAAAACTACCAAATGTTGGTATTCACAACTTTGAGCCATCAAATTTTACAGTTAATCGTATAAGAAAAATAGGATACTCCTATTCGAAATCAAGATATGTTTGATTGGAGCTTCCGTAATTAATCGACCTATTTCTCCAGGCACAAACGATTCAAAATTGACTGTTTAACCGAAGTTAACGCATTTCATGCTCAGTGACAAGGCAAAGTCACAGCCTTTTAATTTTTATAATCTCGTGATATTCATTTTTTGTGACAACTACTTATTACCGAAAATGTTGATTTACGCCTAAACGGTTCACTTTAAGTCCCATGTGTGATACATAAAGTCAAACTAGAATTCACCAACGAATCAGAATATGCAATAATATTATGGGGTGTTCCTTTAAAAAAAAATTAACTTTGATACGTATCTTGTTTTGGGGACACCCTGTATAACATGAAAATGTTTTTAAAATGTAGCCTCAATGGGTCCCTATCCACCCGAAACTAATACTTTCTTTTGCATTAAATAGTTTAGTCATACAGTTCTGTGTCAAGTAAGGTGAATAACACGGAATAGGTATCATACTCAAGAGTAACAACTGAACATAGAGGTAGTAAACAAACCACTTCAGCATGGTGTGCTCAAAGCCATCATCTTAAGTAAATAAAAAATTTTTGACACTTCAGTCTCCAAACATTGATCAGCTGTGACCTCGCAGTGACAGTTCAAATTGTAAACAATGCTATGTAATTCCAACTAACCTGAAATGCAGCCCTTGTTACAAACACTGCACGTTTTGAATCTCATCTCGAAAAACTGTTAAACTACACTCGAATATAGAACAGCAAATCCGTATAGCTTCACTACAGTTACCCACAAATAGCGAATTCGATTTGACTGACCAAGCATAAACAAAATAAACGTTTGGCAGTCGAGATTCTACCGTAAATAAGTAGCATGAAAATTATATCGGCGTTGCCAGCTCCTCAAATTCATGTAAAACTTCAGAATTTGCGTTTATGATGAAGAAATATGTAGTAAAATACCGTCTTTTTTAACGTAGAATGGAATATTTCTGGATACTATACAATTAAGACGCTAGTAAACAATTATGATTGCACGAGGGCTGCTCTATACCTCCGTCAATCCACCAGTACGCAGACAGCTGTTTCACGCTTATTAGGGATCATCAGTGCGCCATAGGTATAGAGCAGCCCTCGTATATCGGCTTTCATACGCAGCGGCGTATAGAACCCGCACTCTCTAGTGGCCAAGCGGATGCACCTTGGCGTCCCACCAAGAAGTCTACTGCTGCTAGGCAGAGATTTCCTTGGTTTGCCGTTACCTTCGGGTACTAGATGGCGCACCGGCAGAATTCTTTCTGTCTGCTCGCACATGTATCACATGTTTATTAAACATGGAAAAATTGATGCTCTCTATTTCCGTCAATCGACCTATGGCGCACTGATGATCGCTAATAAGCGTGAAACAGCTGTCTGCGTACTGGTGGATTGACGGAGGTATAGAGCAGCCCTCGTATATTGGCCTTCATACACAGCGGCGTATAGAACCCGCGCTCTCTAGTGGCCAAGCGGATGCACCTTGGAGTCCCACCAAGAAGTCTACTGCTGCTATATAGGCAGAGATTTCCTTGGTTTGCCGTTACCTTCGGGTACTAGATGGCGCACCGGCAGAATTCTTTTTGTCTGCTCGCACATGTATCACATGTTTATTAAACATGGAAAAATTGATGCTCTCTATTTCCGTCAATCGACCTATGGCGCACTGAAGATCGCTGATAAGCGTGAAACAGCTGTCTGCGTACTGGTGGATTGACGGAGGTATAGAGCAGCCCTCGTATATCGGCTTTCATACGCAGCGGCGTATAGAACCCGCGCTCTTTAGTGGCCAAGCGGATGCACCTTGGCGTCCCACCAAGAAGTCTACTGCTGCTAGGCAGAGATTTCCTTGGTTTGCTGTTACCTTCGGGTACTAGGTGGTGCACCGGCAGAATTCTTTCTGTCTGCTTACAGTTATGATTGCCGTATCTGGTGGTCAGTATGACAACGTAAGAAAAGATGTCGGCCTACTAGAATTAGTTGTCTACTACCTCTATGCTCAGTTGTTATTCTGGGGTATCAAATCATGGCAAGCACTGAGGCTACCTACTTGTTTCTATTTAAACCCCTTGTTTGGATCAGCTTGTCATCGTGAAAGTAGGACAGGCTCCTTTTTTGGGATTATCCAGCGCTTCCCGTGCATTTTTCCAGCCGTTTTAATAGACAGTCGTGCCTGCACCACAAAGCCTCACAAAATAACCCGTTAATGACGAGTATCAAACAGATTCCAGTCCTCTTGTCGGTGTCGTTTACAGCCCGCGCCTCTTTGTTTTAGGCATCGCCCACAGCCAAACGATGCGTCTGCCCAGCTCTCCTTGCTGAACGTAATTACTGTTATCAAACTTGATTACTTACCAACGGTACAACACGACATTTGATACATAGTCTAAGATACGAGTATAGAACGACCTTCACCGAACTGGTTAATGGATGAAAAGCATTTTATATTAAATTTAATATGTTAAAAACATATCACGAGTGGGTTGGCTGAAAAATTTCAGTCCAGGATATGATTAACTAAATATTGAAAAATTAATTTTTTTTTAACATTTCACTGGTTTGGTTAATAGATAAATCACATACCAATCGAAAGTATGAAGCCCATAGAATATGCAAACGTTAGGTTGGCTACGTTTTTCCCAACTATAGGGTAGGCAGGTATAAACAGGTACATCAATAATAGTAATTTGCACCGGTGTGGTTAATGCATGAAACTTATATCAAAATAAAGATAATTTTATTGCAAACACGTCGATATAGGGTTGTCTGCAAAAAATGAGTCTGGAATTCCGGTTGTCGAATTTTAAAGATCGAAATATTGCTGCCAGTGAATACGTGCGCCAGAGAGGTCCGAGCGAACTATCCCGTGTATTAACAAAGGACGCCGCATAGCAGCTGCGTGTGGCTCGGCCATTGAATGAAAGAGAGTGCGCATGTCATGTGTCCGTGAAATTGAAATGATTTATTTGAATAAAACATAATCAAAAATGTATAAACTCATGAATCTTCCATGTCATTATTTCACAATTAAAAAAATTTAAAAGATGTATTTACTAAGATAGTTTTGAAGGTTGAAGGTTAAATCATGTTAAATTATTATGCACTTACCGTATTCTCACCAAGAAACTTATTAAACTCTTCATCATATTTTTTACCCAAAGTAGTCACTTTTTTGTAGCCCGTGGTATGATAGCCTACAAAATCAAGTGATGCATTGGGTAACTCAACGCCACTGTATTTAAAATTTTTCTATTTACGAAAATTTAATTTCAACGAACAGTTTTTGTACGTTTCACCGGAAAACACTTTTTAGCCATTTTTTTATCACAATTTAATCTTTATAAATAACACAAAATACAACAATCAGTACAGTAGTAGTAGCTCGCTTTTTCAATTCAGAAGTATGAGGCAAACTGTTCCAAAATAATGATGCACAGCATTTACGAGTGTATCGCTATCCTATTCAATTTCACGGACACATGACATGCGTACTCTGGCAGCAATATTAAAATTCGATAAGCGGAATTCCAGACTGATTTTTTGCAGACAACCCTATATCGACATGTTTGCAATAAAATTATCTTTATTTTGATATAAGTTTCATGCATTAACCACACCGGTGCAAATTACTATTATTGATTTACCTATTTATACCTGCCTACCTTATAGTTGGGACGGGAAAAACGTAGCCAACCTAACGATCGCATATTCTATGGGCTTCATACTATCGATTGGTGTGTGATTTGTCTATTAACCAAACCAGTGGAATGTTTAAAAAAATTAATTTTTCAATATTTAATTAATCATATCCTGGACCTGGAAGTTTTCAGCCCACCCACTCGCGATATGTTTTTTAACATATTAAATTTAATATAAAATGCTTTTCATCCATTAACTAGTTCGGTGAAGGTCGTTTTATATTCGGATCTTCTACTAACAGAGGCAAACAGCGGCTACGAAACTGGATCAGAATTGCTACCAGAAATTGTCGACGGCCGGCGGGACTCGAACCCACGACTTACAGATTGGTACCCCACCGCTCTCGTCAGTTGAGCTATCTCAAAACTTTTCTTATCTATCGCATCGGAAGTAAAAAACTTGAAATATATTCACAAATATTTGCGGAACTATCAGCAGAATATTAAAAAAAGAAAAGATACTGAAATAAAATTTTATAAGACGATAGCTGTTATTGGTAAGCTGAGAAAGAGCTGATGGGTATTGCAACAGGCAAAGTGTCTAAAACCTGAAGTGAAAAAAAAAGGTAAAATAATTTATATAAGTCGTCATACCCTTAGTAAGACTAAGTTCTAACACTGTTCTAACAGCGATCTTACATTTTTTTTATTCCAAAATAAGCTTCAAAACAAAACGTCTAACGTGCTCACGAAAAGACTATAAAACCACGTCACATCCTGTAACAATCTTTCAGACTATAAAGCGACAAATATGGGCATGCATAGGGTGTCTGGCACTCGGTTACTCAATATTTCTCCCTTGGTGCTCACATCTCACCCAATAAATCATAGCGACGACGCACAATTTGCATGGATGCTTCTCGCCTCTCTCTGCAACTCCCTCTCCAACTCCGACTCCCTCTGTTTTGCGCTCTGCGAACGCTTACACACGTAATAAAGCTGTTGCCGTTCACGGCCTTACTGCTGCTAGCTGGAATTGATAGATACACAGGCTCTGTGTAACTGATTGCCCGGGTCACTTCTATCCAGGATGCTCTTAGGGGTCTCGTACACTAGCTTCGGTTGAAACAGAAATTTTGGAAATAACACGAGTATATTCACTTTACAACTTTTTTTTATAACTGAGCAGACCACGCAGGCAAGGCCTAAATACCATAGTACCGCGGCTGCTGTGAAAGGGTTATGTTAGGAGAAGTTTGTTAACGCGAGATTTGAATGGGCCAATACCCGCAGGCCCAATAAATACATCTTCTGGCAATCCATTCCAAGCCTTGGACACCCTGGGAATAAATGTGCGGTTTTGCCACTCAGTTCTTGATGCATGAAGAACGACCGCCTTAGGATGAGATGCAGCGGTCGCACGGGTACATCTGATAGGAGCAGTGAGCGGCGGAACGATAGAGGATAGCTCAGAGGAGCAGATTCTCTTGGAATATCGGTAGAAGAGTGAGAGGTCACCAACAACACGCCGGTGAGAAAGTGACTGAAGGTGGCGCGTTAAGGACGGGTCGCCAATTAGTCGAATTGCCCTTCTCTGGACGGCATCTAGTATAGACAGGGTAGTGGGGGCAGCAGCTCCCCAGACATGAGAACAATACTCAAGGCAAGGTCTTATACGGGCTTTATATAGCTTGAGGAGGTTACATGGTGAGAATAACCTTCTGTCTCTAAATAGGTACCCAAGCTGTTTAACAGCGGCTGTTGCAATTGACGCGGCGTGTTCGTGCCAGATCAGATTTTCTGTAATGTTGACTCCTAACAGCTTGAATAAGTGACTCCTTGGCAGAGCCTGGTTGTTCATTAGAACCTGGTGTTGGCTTGGGCACTTCTTGTTTGATAGCGTACAATACTGGGTCTTGGAGGCATTAAATTTAACCATATTCTTAAGCCCCCAAGCGGTAATAGTATCGAGATCCTTTGAAAGTGAAGCTGCCACTGCCAGTCTTCTGCATTCCAGCTCGACCACAGAGATCGGTCTATTACTCATGATGCCTGCATGCAGTGTACTGTCATCCGCAAAACTGTGGATTGGGTTTGTAGTTCTAGAGAGTAGATCATTGATATGAAGCAGAAGCAATGTCGGAGCCAATACCGATCCCTGCGTAACCCCGGCATTGATGCTATGGAAAGAAGAGGAAAAGCCGTCTACCACGACAGAGGTTTTCCGACCTGAGAGAAAGTCTGCGAGCCAATCACGGAGCTTAACAGGGAGCCCATAAGACGAGAGCTTGTTTAGGAGAGCTGCATGCCACAGTTGATCGAATGCCTTTGAAATATCGAGAGCAACGACGTGAGCCTCGCGAAATGACTGGATGAGTTTGCTCCACACATGTGTGATGTATGCCAGGAGATCTCCAGTTGATCTTTGGTGTCAGAATCCATATTGTCTGTCATTGATTAAGCGATGGAGCTCTAGGTAGTTAATGAGCTCTTGGTTGACGCATCTGTCCATCACTTTACTGATTACAGAAAGCAGAGCTACAGGTCTGTAGTTGGTCGGATCAGTTTTGGATTCCTTTTTTGGCACCGGTTGGATTCAAGCTGTTTTCCAGTCTTTTGGGAAAATGCCGGAATCGTAAGACAACCGAAAGAGACGGATAAATATGGGAGCGAGCTCCGGTGCGCACTTCTAGATAACAATGGAGGGGATCATGTCGGGCCCATTCGCCTTATCAATGTCAAGTGGCTGCAGCACCTTCCGAACTATTTTTGTTCCGAACGTTCGCTCATGGCTTGGGGTACTCTCGGTATGGATGGTAACTGGGCACTGGATGGGACTCTATAAACTTTTCCCAACGATGTTCAATGAGTTAGATACCCTTCCTTATACTCTTCTCAAAATAGCCATCATCTACCAACGTCTCTGACCACTGAGCCATTTTTTTAAGGTTCTGAAAATAAAATAATATTAAGGCGTATGAGGTCGCAATTCAAACTTTACTTCATTAATTTTGGCCAAACATATTTCTCAGTTTGTTTAGGAAGTTGACTCTGTGACATTTTGTGGAGAGCGATTATAGATTAAATTAAAACTTGCCAAAGTTTATATTTATTTATGTCGTGATAAAATTTGGTTTCGCATACTCACTGCTTAAAGGATATTGGCTTTCATCTTTCTGTCTATAAAAGATGTTTTCAATTTTGTTCGTTTGAAATGAAAATAAATAAGCTGGTAGCTTGTTCAATTAAAATGCAAATAACTTAATATGACAGCTTCACATAAGAATATTGAAAATTTCATAACTATTAAAATCTGAAATCTCTAAAAAATTTAAAATCTTAAAACATAACTTTCTAAAGCCCCTGTAATTTCTCAAATTACTAAAATCTGCAAGATCTCTGAGATCTCTAAGATCTACGAGATCTCTAAGATCGCTAAGACCTAAGACCTGCAAGGCCTCTAAGATTTCTAAGATCTCTATCTCTAAGACCTCTAAAATTTCTAAGATCTCTAAGATCTCTAAAGTCTCTAAGTTCTCTAAGTTCTCTACGATCTCTAAGATCTCCAAGATCTCGATGATCTCGAAGATCTTCAAGATCTCCAAGATCTCCAAGATCTCCAAGATCTCCAAGACCTCCAAGAGATCCAAGATCTCCAAGAGATCCAAGATCTCCAAGATCTATAAGATCTCCAAGATCTCCAAGATCTCCAAGATCTCCAAGATCCTCAAGATCTCCAATATCTCCAAGATCTCCAAGATCCTCAAGATCTCCAATATCTCCAAGATCTCCAAGATCTCCTTGATCTCTAAGATATCCAAGATCTCCAAGATCTCCAAGATCTCCAAGATCACCAAGATCTCCAAGATCTCCAAGATCTCCAAGATCTCCAAGATCACCAAGATCTCCAAAATCTCCAAGATCTCCAAGATCTCCAAGATCTCCAAGATCTCCAAGATCTCCAAGATCTCTAAGATCTCTAAGGTCTCTAAGATCTCCAGAATCTCTAGGACTTCTAGGATCTCTAAGATCTCTAGGATTTCTAGGATTTCTAGGATCTCTAGGATCTCTAGGACCTCTAGGATCTCTAGGATCTCTAGGATCTCTAGGATCTCTAGGATCTCTAGGATCTCTAGGATCTCTAGGATCTCTAGGATCTCTAGGATCTCTAGGATCTCTAGGATCTCTAGGATCTCTAGGATCTCTAGGATCTCTAGAATCTCTAGGATCTCTAGGATATCTACGATCTCTAAGATCTCTAAAATCTCTAAGAACTCTAAGATCTCTGAGATCTCTAAGACCTCTGAGATCTCTAAAATATCTGCAATCTCTGAAATCTCTGAAATTTCTCTCTGAATATCTGAGATCTCTAATATCTCAAATAATGTATAGCTTTACATAAATAGACACATGGAGACCTCGTCTATCAGAGCAGAGTTTACCACCCCATCCAAAACCTACCTTTTAACTGCCGCTACAAAATTTCACTCACGTCTCTGAATCTCATCCATCATCAACGCCAGATTTGAGCCCGTCAGACCCCGTATAGGCGTCCGACGCATTCTCGCCCTACATAGTCGACAGACACAGAGCCAATTGGTTGGAAAGGGTCGGAATGCAGTTTTGGATGCAATTTCCGCATAAAATATAATCAGAGCGTGTTTGTTTATTTGTTCATCAATTACATCCAGCAGTTGCGTCTCGACAGCAACAGCGGCACCATTACGTGTGCGAACGCACACATTCAAAGAGCCGACACAGAACCGGTCGCTATGTAGCGTTAGATAGTTCATTGGAGGTATACAGATGTGTTACACAACTCAATCTGTATTACATTACACTATTTATTGTACAAGATTTGATCCAATTTCTTCAACTTGTAACGAAATTTTTGTTAATTTCGTTGCACGTCATCTGTGACTCCTTTTGTAGAACAATTCTTCTGGATCAATGTTCGGTTTACAGGTAAATATATGTTCCGCCCTTATGCTTTGCTATCTATTTTGCTATTGAACCAAACACTTGCTCCCTGCCTATTCAAAATACAATTTAAGATCTCTAAGATCTCTAAGATCTCTAAGGTTTCTAAGATCTCTAAGATCTCTGAGATCTCTTAGATCGCTAATACCGCTAAGATCTCTAAGATCTCTAAGGTTTCTAACATCTCTTAGATCGCTAAGACCTCTAACATCTCTAATATCTCTGAAATATCTAAGATCTCTAAGGTTTCTAAGATCTCTGAGATCTCTGAAATCTCTTAGATCCCTAAGCTCTCTAAGATCTTGGAGATACCTATTAAAAATACACTTTCAGTTTCTTCCCCTAGCCTATTAATATTACAACTTTCAGTGGTAAGAACCTTCAACGTATGCAACCAATAGGTACTACTGTTAAAGATGTTACGGGTTGCTTGCATATAAGGAATAGGTTCCTCTCATTTATTCGATATTTATATAAATTGATTTTGCAAAATTGTTAGATTAATTCCTTTAATGCACTTTCTGTTCCTTGCTATGAGTTTATGTTTATGTATTTAATTTTTTGGTTGCGTCCCTCCTTGCTGCTGTCAATCACACGTTTACAGTGACTTCTGGCGTCGATAAAACTGTGGTGGTTCTCGGCATTTGGATTTTTCCTCCATTCTTTGTAATGTTGGTTTTTAGAGGTAGCTGCATCTCTACAACGCTGATTATATCATGGCTTGTTTTTGGAGACATGCTTGACGACATTTGGGATATAGGCTTCCATGCCGGATATTAATATTTCTGTAATTTCTTGAGCGCAAGCTGATTGGTCTGGTGACTTGAAGCAGACGTCGTTCTAAGAAAAGGACTGGAAGTAGTCTCTTCTGTTTAAGAGACCATAGATATGTCCATAGATACCGCCACATAATTGGACAAGATACATACAAAGTGATTGTCACAGATGAAATTGTGCATCAGCCAGACAGGAGTGTACTATGGCCGCCGGCCCGAGAGATATGACTTTTTTTATTTTCGTCAAACGAGACTGAGACTGGAAACTGCGACTGGATTTGTAATCAGCATCTCGAAATTATCCGAAATGCGAGGTTTCATCTCGACAGAAAGTCAAATAAAAATTTTCGATTTTTTTAGGTACACCCGGCAGCCCGAGAGACCTGAAATATTTTATTTTCGTCAAACGAGACTAAGACTCGGAACTGCGACTAGATTTGCAATCAGCACCTCGGAATTATCCTAAATGCGAGGTTTCATCCCAATAGAAATCCAAATAAAGATTTTTGATTTTTTTGAGGTACACCCCCAAGCCCGAGAGATCTGAACATTTTATTTTCGTCAAACGCGACTGAGATTCAAAACTGCGGTTGGATTTGTAGTCAGCACATTGAAATTATGCGAATTGCGAGATTTCATCTCAATAGAAAGCCAACTAAAGATTTCAGAATTTTTTAGGTACACCCGCCAGCGGGCGAGATGTGAAATCTTTTATCTTCGTCAAACGAGACTGAGACTAAAAACTGCAACTGGATTTGTAATCCGTACCTTCGAATTATTCGAAATGCGAGATTTCATTTTAATAGAAAGCCAAATAAAGATTTTCGATTTTTTTAGGTACACCCGTATGAGCCTGAGCAATTCCGTATGCCAGAGGTCACTCTCACCAACAGAACATGTCACACGGGGGCATGCATGCCAAAGACTGACGATTTTCACACTAAAAGCTGGCTAAAGTCATAATTATAGCTTGACAACATGCGATACTCGCTTTGAGTATGACATCAAGTCGTTCCACCGAAACTGCTTTCTTACTGCAATTGGCTGTGAATGTAGTGGGCATGTATGATGATGATTTCTTATTCCTGATTCAATCTTGCCAAATCTGTATATACTGTACATACATGATCGAAGCAGCTCTAGCTTTCCAATTATTGTCAGTTATCCCCCGCATTTGCAACAGTTGAATAATATCCAGAGTTCCGATAGATTCCGACGAGAAAATTGGCTCGTTAGTAAGTTGCCTCAGCTCATAGATATCCATAGATACCGCCACATAATTGGACAGAATACATATGCAGAGTGATCGCCATGGCAGTTAGATGCTCGTTACAGACGCTATTCTGCACCACCCAGACAGGAGTAGACCATGTAGAAGTAGACGTATCTGCTGCGCCCTATAGTTTCTCGTCGAACAAAGTATCTACTCCTTTGACCTAGTTCAGCACGAGGGGTCAACTCGCGACGTACTTCGACAATATGTTGTCTGTTTTCATATCTCAGACATTCATGAATTGAATTATCAAACTATTAATGATATAAGTTTGAGTATGAAGGTTTGCCAATTGTCTAGTAAACAAGTCTTCAAATAAATTAGCAAAATAAGTCAATATATCAATAAATAACGATACAATTAGTATTATTGGATACTCTATGAGACAAGTCAAGTTCATCTCGACTGTTGCACAATGACAGCACTTCTTTACTGTACGAGATCCAACTTGGTACTATGCAAAGCAACATTTCGACAAAAATAGTCCTGGGAAGATACTTAATTTCGATAGAATAAAACAGATTCGCAATTTCTGATCTTATTTTCAATGTGACGAACAGCCTAAATTATTGTGAAACTCGTCAGACTGTTATATCGGTAGGAACATTTTGCTTAATACCTGTACTTGCCAATTTCGCAGAATCGACTTATATATGATCGAAGCAGCTCTAGCTTCCCTATTATTGTCAGTTATCCATCGCATTTGCAACAGTTGAATAATATCCCGAGTTCCGATAGATTCCGACGAGAAAATTGACTCGTTAGTAAGTTGTCCCACAGCCCATGGATACCGCCACATAATTGGACAGAGGATACGTATACAAAGTGATCGGCATAACAGTTAGATGTTCGTTACAGACGCTATTCTGCACCACCCAGACAAGAGAAGACCATGTAGAAGTAGACGGTTCTGCTGCACCCGATAGTTTCTCGTTGAACAAAGTATCTACTCCTTTCACCTAGTTCAGCACGAGGGGTCAACTCGCGACTTCGAGAATATGTTGTCTGTGTTCATATCTCAGACATTTAAGAATTGAATTATCAAGCTATTAATGATATAAGTTTGTGTATGAAGGTTTGCTAATTGTCTAGTAAACAAGTCCTCAAATAAATTAGCAAAATAAGTCAATATATCAATAAATAACGATACAATTAGTAGTATTGGATACTCTATGGGATAAGGTAAGTTCACCTTGACTGTTGGCCAATGACAACACTTCTTTACTGCACGAGATCCAACTTGGTACTATGCAAAGTGATATTTCGATAAAAAAAATCCTTGGAAGATACTCAATTTCGACAGAAGACAGACATTATACGCAATTTCTGTTCTTATTTTCAATGTGACGAACAGCCTAAATTGTTGTGAAACTCGTCAGACTGTTATATAGGGAGGAAAATTTTGCCTAATACCTGTACCCGGAAATTTCGCAGAACCGCTGTAACATGTATATGATCGAAGCAGCTCTAGCTTCCCTATTATTTTCACTTATACCCCGCATTTGAAACAGTTGAATAATATCCCGAGTTCCAATAGATTCTGACGAGAAAATTGGCTCGTTAGTAAGTTGTCCCAGAGCCCATAGATATGTCCATAGATACCGCCACATAGATGGATAGAGTACGTATACAAAGTGATCGCCGTGGCAGTTAGATTTTCGTCACAGACGCCATTCTGCACCATCCAGACAGGAGTAGACCATGTAGAAGTAGACGCATCTGCTGCGTCCGATAGTCTCTCGTCAAACACGGTATCTACTCCTTTGACCTAGTTCAGCACGAGAGGTCAACTCGCGACGTACTTCGAGAATATGTTGTCTGTTTTCATGTCTCAGACATTCAAGAATTGAATTATCAAACTATTAATGATATAAGTTTGTGTATGAAGGTGTGCCAATTATCTGGTAAGCAAGTCTTCAAATAAATTAGCAAAATAAGTCAATATATCAATAAATAATGATACAATTACTAGTATTAGATAAGGTAAGTTCATTTCGACTGTTGCATAGTTACAACACTCCTTTACTGTACGAGATCCAACTTGGTACTATGCAAAGCGATATTGCCATAAAAATAATCCTGGGAAGATACTCAATTTCGATAGAATAAAACAGACATACGCAATTTCTGATCTTATTTTCAATGTGACGAACAGCCTAAATTATTGTGGAACTCGTCAGACTGTTATAACGGTAGGAAAATTTTGCCTAATGCCTGTACTTGCCAATTTCGCAGAATCGGCGTAACATATATATGATGGAAGCAGCTCTAGCTTCCTTATAATTGTCAGTTATCCCCCGCATTTGCAACAGTTGAATAATATCCCGAGTTCCGATAGATTCCGACGAGAAAATTGGCTCGTTAGTAAGTTGTCCCACAGCCCATGGATACCGCTACATAATTGGACAGAGGATACGTATACAAAGTGATCGGCATGGCAGTTGGATGTTCGTCACAGACGCCATTGTGCACCATCCAGACAGGAGTAGACCATGTAGAAGTAGACGCATCTGCTGCGCTCGATAGTTTCTCGTCGAACAAAGTATCTACTCCTTTGACCTAGTTCAGCACGAGGGGTCAACTCGCGACGTACTTCGATAATATGTTTTCTGTTTTCATATCTCAGATATTCAAGAATTGAATTATCAAACTATTAATGATATAAGTTTGTGTAAGAAGGTTTGCCAATTGTCTAGTAAACAAGTCCTCAAATAAATTAGCGAAATAAGTCAATATATCAATAAATAACGATACAATTAGTAGTATTGGATACTCTATGAGATAAAGTAAGTTCACCTCGACTGTTGCACGATGACAACACTTCTTTACTGTACGAGATCCAACTTGGTACTATGCAAAGTGATATTTCGATAAAAATAATCCTGGGAAGATACTCAATTTCGATAGAATAAAACAGACATTATACGCAATTTCTGATCTTATTTTCAATGTGTCAAACAGCCTAAATTATTGTGAAACTTGTCAGACTGTTATATCGGTAGGAAAATTTTGCCTAATACCTGTACTTGCTAATTTCGCAGAATCGGTGTAACATATATATGATCAAAGCAGCTCTAGCCTCCCTATTATTGTCAGTTATCCCCCGCATTTGCACCAGTTGAATAATACCTCGAGTTCCGATAGATTCCGACGAGAAAATTGGCTCGTCAGTAAGTTGTCCCACAGCCCATGCCCTTAGATACCGCCACATAATTGGACAGAGGATACGTATACAAAGTGATCGACATGGCAGTTAGATGTTCGTCACAGATGCTATTCTGCACCACCCAGACAGGAGTAGACCATGTAGAAGTAGACGTATCTGCTGCGCCCGATAGTTTCTCGTCGAACAAAGTATCTACTCCTTTGTCCTAGTTCAGCACGAGGGGTCAACTCGCAACGTACTTCGACAATATGTTGTCTGTTTTCAGATATCTCAGACATTCATGAATTGAATTATCAAACTATTAATGATATAAGTTTGAGTATGAAGGTTTGCCAATTGTCTAGTCAGCAAGTCTTCAAATAAATTAGCAAAATAAGTCAATATATCAATAAATAACGATACAGTTAGTAGTATTGGATGCTTCGAGATAAGGTAAGTTCACCTCGGCTGTTGCAGAATGACAACTTCTTTAATGTACGAGATCCAACTTGGTACTATGCAAAGTGATATTGCGACAAAAGTAATCCTGGGAAGAGACGCAATTTCAAGTGAATGAAACAGACATACGCAATTTCTGATTTTATTTTCAATATGACGAACAGCGTAAGACTGTTACATCGGTAGGAACATTTTGCCTAATACCTGCACTTGCCAATTTCGCAGAATCGGCGTAACATATATATGATCGAAGCAGCTCTAGCTTCCCTATTATTGTCCGTTACCCCCGCATTTGCAACAGTTGAATAATATCCCGAGTTCCGATAGATCCCGACGAGAAAATTGGCTCGTTAGTAAGTTGTCCCACAGCCCAGACAGGAGTGCACTATGTAGAAGCAGAAGCGTCTGCTGTGCCCGACAGTTTCTCGTCAAACAAAGTATCTACTCCTTTGACCTAGTTCAGCACGAGGGGTCAACTCGCGACGTACTTCAAGAATATGTTGTCTGTTTTTATATCTCAGACATTCAAGAATTGAATTATCGAACTATTATTGATATAAGTTTGTATATGAAGGTTCGCCAATTGTCTAGTAAACAAGTCCTCAAATAAATTAGCAAAATAAGTCAATATATCAATAAATAACGATACAATTAGACTGTTGCACAATGACAACACTTCTTTACTGTACGAGATCCAACTTGGTACCATGCAAGGTGATATTTCGATAAAAATAATCCTAATACTCAATTTCGATAGAATAAAACAGACATTATACGCAATTTTTGATCTTATTTTCAATGTGACGGACAGCCTAAGTTATTGTGAAACTCGTCAGACTGTTATATCGGTAGGAACATTTTGCCTAATACCTGTACTTGCCAATTTCGCAGAATCGGCGTAACATATATATGATCGAAGCAGCTCTAGCTTCCCTATTATTGTCAGTTACCACCCGCATTTGCAACAGTTGAATAATATCCCGAGTTCCGATAGATTCCGACGAGAAAATTGGCTCGTTAGTAAGTTGTCCCACAGCCCATGGATACCGCCACATAATTGGACAGAGGATACGTATACAAAGTGATCGGCATGGCAGTTGGATGTTCGTCACAGACGCCATTGTGCACCAGCCAGACAGGAGTGCACTATGTAGAAGCAGAAGCGTCTGCTGCTCCCGACAGTTTCTCGTCGAACAAAGTATCTACTCCTTTGACTTAGTTCAGCACGAGGGGTCAACTCGCGACGTACTTCGAGAATATGTTGTCTGTTTTCATATCTCAGACATTCAAGAATTGGATTATCAAACTATTGATGATATAAGTTTGTGTATGAAGTTTTGCCAATTGTCTAGTAAACAAGTCTTCAAATAAATTAGCAAAATAAGTCAAAATATCAATAAATAACGATACAGTTAATATTATAGGATACTCTATGAGACAAGTTAAGTTCATCCCGACTGTTGCACAATGACAACGCTTCTTTGCTGTACGAGATCCAACTTGGTACTACGCAAAGTGATATTTCGATAAAAATAATCCTGGGAAGATACTCAATTTCGATAGAATAAAACAGACATTATATGCAAGCTTTGATCTTATTTTTAATGTGACGAACAGCCTAAATTATTGTGAAACTCGTCAGACTGTTACATCGGTAGGAACATTTTGCCTAATACCTGTACTTGCCAATTTCGCAGAATCGGCGTAACATATATATGATCGAAGCAGCTCTAGCTTCCCTATTATTGTCAGTTACCACCCGCATTTGCAACAGTTGAATAATATCCCGAGTTCCGATAGATCCCGACGAGAAAATTGGCACGTTAGTAAGTTGTCCCACAGCCCATGGATACCGCCACATAATTGGACAGAGGATACGTATACAAAGTGATCGCAGCAGTTAGATGTTCGTCACAGATACCATTCTGCACCACCCAGACAGGAGTGCACTATGTAGAAGTAGACGCATCTACTGCGGCTGATAGTTTCTTGACGAACAAAGTATCTACTGCTTTGACGTAGTTCAGCACGAGGGGTCAACTCGCGACGTACTTCGACAATATGTTTTCTGTTTTCATATCTCAGATATTCAAGAATTGAATTATCAAACTATTAATGATATAAGTTTGTGTAAGAAGGTTTGCCAATTGTCTAGTAAACAAGTCCTCAAATAAATTAGCGAAATAAGTCAATATATCAATAAATAACGATACAATTAGTAGAACCAGATACTCTATGAGATAAGATAAATTCACCTGGGCTGTTGCATAATCACAACACAGACTGTTACATCGGTAGGAACATTTTGCTTAATACCTGTACTTGCCAATTTCGCAGAATCGGCGTAACATATATATGATCGAAGCAGCTCTAGCTTCCCTATTATTGTCAGTTACCACCCGCATTTGCAACAGTTGAATAATATCCCGAGTTTCGATAGATTCCGACGAGAAAATTGGCTCGTTAGTAAGTTGTCCCAGAGCCCATGGATACCGCCACATAATTGGACAGAGGATACGTATACAAAGTGATCGGCATGGCAGTTGGATGTTCGTCACAGACGCCATTGTGCACCAGCCAGACAGGAGTGCACTATGTAGAAGCAGAAGCGTCTGCTGCGCCCGACAGTTTCTCGTCAAACAAAGCCAGCCCTCTACTTGCACGCCGACGACGTAATTCCGAAGTTGAACCTTCGCCGCCGCAACTTAATTATTATTATCTGCCGCCGACGCGCTGCCGCCCGACTTTCTAATTCGCCAGTGTTCCTCTCGGTAAATTCGTTACGCATTCATAAAGTGCTTAGGGAGAAAATTAAGCCGCCGCAAGCACTACGTTGTGCCATCGCACGACCACACTCGACAGTCTGTGTTTTCAAAGCACCCCGCGATACAGTGCAGCTGAATTTTTGCCGGTTGCCATTCTGTAATGAATTTTGCTCTGACTTCTCCTGTTTCCAGCGTCTAATCAGACTGCTGCGATAAATAAGCAAAGGCGGTTCTTGAGCTAGAACCAGAAGATTGGGAAAACGTAGACCAGGAGGATCAGAGACCTATATCTATTCGTAACCTGCCAAATGTGCTTTGTATCCTAAGTCCCAGTTTCATAATGATTGGCAACCTAGTCCCAGCTTCGTAATCATTGGTAACCTCTGGTGATCACTTTACCGGCAGATAGAATTTAAAAAAGGGGGGAGCTCTGTTTCAGAAAGAAAACCAATTTCTTTTATGGTCGGCCTCCTGCAAAGATGAAAGCCTATGTCTCTGTAGAAGCGCTGCGAGGGGATACGTGTCGATGCACGTTAGACTTGAAACGCTGCAAGTTGTAGCCGTCGGAATACAAATTCTCCGGCAGCTGGTTCCACAGTTTCGAAGTTGTCCAAAAGAAGGAATGCAGGAGACTGGTTCGGGGAGTAGGGCCCTCGACCTGTTAAGGATGAGCTCGAAGAGCCTCTCTAGTGTTGTTCGGGCAGCCTTTGGTTGTTATTTTCTTGGAGAGCTCACTCGAACGTCTTTCGTGATAAAAGTCAGTCACCCTCCTTCGATGTTCCAGGCTGTGGAGGTCCTTTGTTAGGTTAGGCGTATCGATTAGTCTAATTGCTCTCTTTTGGATACCATCCAGAACCTTCAGAGAGTGCTTCAGAGCTCATCGCCATACATGGGAGCAATACTCCAACGATGGTTGGAAGGTGGCTCGACTACTGGGTAACCCTCCATTTCCACAGTTGCTAACCCAACCCAACGTGAGACTTCTTTATCAATGTTGTTGCCTACGTTTTCTGTACGTTAACCTGTACTTTATTTACTACTCGCCACATGACAATTGTTTTGATACCTACATGTCACACAAGGCATCTAGGTATCGCCGACGTACCGTGTCTTGGGATGATAGTGGCTAAGCTTACTTATCTTTAAGCTGGTACAACGGTTGCGTCTCAGAGAACTGCCATAATTGTGTTCCGTAAGTACAAACTAACCTTTTGACAAAGAAATCTAACCTTTGTATTTATACTTTTGACTTACTACCGTCTATGCTCAAAATCCATCGACTTCTTAGGCGCCAATGTCCGAATCCATGTTTTTATAATATCCAAATCAAGTTTATCTGTCATTGATTGACCACAACAAACGTCAAGATAACCCAAACTTTATCCTCGAGTTGACTTAACTACTGGTTAACCAGAGCTTTTGAAGTAAACCGCTAATTATGAAATGGATTGTGTTCGTTAACCACTAATTTCCTTCCTTTTAACTAATGGTTGTGAAACTGAGCCTAAGTGGTTAATAAATTTACCTGTCTATCTATTCATTGACCGCAAATCTGGTAAACTTAAAACGGTGATCCAAAGAACACATAAATAAAAAGTCGACAACCTAATAACTCGAAGGCTCTATATGGACGAAAGCTTCCCTCCACATTAAGTCTTATAGTAAGAGGATCTGATTCATTGTCATCTCCTAAACTAGTTTTAAGTGGTGTTTCGCAAGGCTCAGTGCTCGGTCCATTACGTCTTTTTTTATGTATCGATGATTTATTTTTATACAACGTATATGACTATTTGAGTTTTATGGTCTGAAATGTACATATACAGATACATCTACGCTGCGTTCATTCATATCTAGTGCTTACAATGCGTCTACCATATTGGATCTCAAATGGTACTATGTGATTTTTTACAGATTGTTAGGAGTTGTGGATAATCAACAAGAAAAACCAAAGGAGCATTCTGGCAATTGAAATCGAATATTGGAGAAGATGCTGTGGCGTTACCAGAAGAGACAGAATAACAAATGGAGAGATACGGAGGAGAATGAAAGTGGAAAAAGACGCTCTACAATATATAGAGGAAAGAAGACTCATCTGGTATGGCCACGTACGTAGAGCAGAAAACACCTGGATAAATAAGGTTGCAGAATGGAGTCCCAGGGGAACAAGAAGGAGAGGAAGACCTAGAAGATCCTGGAAAAATGAAGTTGACGAAGCCATGACAAGAAAAGGGCTGGAAGACGGAGACTGGGAAGACCGAGAAAAATGGAAGACCTGGCTGACGGAAGGGAGACGGCACTAGCTGTAGACAACCCTTAGTATATATATATATATATACCAATTTTCACGGTTTTTATCGACTTTCACTGATTTTTCCATATACTTTTAGATTTTCCGCGACTTTCTCAAATTTTTTCAGATTTCTCTGGTTTTCTCCAACTTGTAGCGATTCCTGTTGGTCTAACTCACCTTTTTCCTATTTTTCCGTGTTTTACGGTTTTTAAATAAAAATCGATGTTTCAAAATTTTTACCCATATTTTTCTCGATTTATTCTGATATTTCATTTATCTTCAGATTTTTCAGCTATTTTTCCTACCCAATTTTTCTCCATTTATCGTGATTTTTTTCAACTTTTTCCATTTTTTCTAGTAGCTCTTTCTCCAGGTATTTCTGTGTTTTTTCCTAATTATCACCGATTTATCTCTATTTCTCTCATTTTCACCGTATGTCAGCGTTTTTTCTAGATTTTTCACCGCCTTTTCACGATTTTTACGATTTCGCCCCATTCTTACCAGATTTTCAACCAGAGGTGTGATCGAAAAATTTTGTGTTTTGGGATAATATGCTTTTTGGGCATTCTATGATATTCTACATAATTCACGTCACTCATTTCCGTCGGTCAGTCTGTCCGTCTGTGCGATTTTCTAACGTCGTAATCTCAGTAACCGCTGCATAGATTGTGGTCAAATTTGAATGATATACTGTGGGGGTTGTAATAGGTAATGCTGCAATAATTTTGGAAATCGATACAGGGGCGGTGGAGTAATTATCAAAAAACAAAAAAAAATTTCTTAAACTTCGTATTTGGGCGTTTTAAGGGCTCGTGGTCAGTTTCTTCTTTTTTTGGTAGGGGTAAAATTGGAGTGGGTGGGGTGGGGGATTGTGAAACTGAAAAATTTGTTGTATTCATAATAGGCTGTCTATTGACCTGGGGAGGAAAGAACTAGCGGCATAACACACTTTTTTTATTGAGTTATTGCGCATCCTGTTCCACGTAAACTACTGCCCGGGGATAGTTCTAGCACCAAAAACCAGTACAAAGCTATTATGTTATTCAAGCTCGTTATCTAAGCAGTAATTGGATGCGATCACCGCCTCACGGCGTTATTACTATAAAACCACCCCTAAAATGTATTTTATGACGGAAGTGAATTATAAAAAATATAGGGTTACATTCCTCAAACACTTTCCAGTCTCATAAACGTTTTATACGAGATCCGGCCTCATAACAAGTTCCCTGGGATCCCCATAAAGCCAAACGACCGCCGCCGTACCGCGTTGCATGTACATCATTATTACCGATTGATTTGTAATTTTTAACGACATATATTACCGTTTTCTTCTGGATTTTTCTTCATTTTTTCCGATTTCTGCGGTTTCTCCAGATTTTCCTAGGTTTTTAACAGACGTGTTGTGCACTCGTAAAATGCATTAAGTCGGAGCTGGAGTATTGCCGACACGAATATGATCAATAGTTGTGAGAATTGTAGCTCGCCATTGTTCGGGATTTACTGTCAGTTCAGTGGCGCTCAAATACTCATTTCCAGCAACTGTTTCGTCGAAGCCACCCAGCGTGTAGGGGGAACGGCCACGGCGCCGCCCACTCGGGGCATGACCCTGAACTACAAGTTTCTCTATATTATCGCTTCTGTGAATATGTCCGAGGAATGTAAGCATTCTCGTCAACACAATGGCGGATAGTCTCTTTGGGTTACCGAGCTCATCCAGTATGGAAACATTAGTTCGATGGGCGGTATAAGAAATTATCAGCATTCTCCTCTGCGTCCACATTTCAAAAGCATCTATGCGAACTCGATCTGCCTTTTTAACAGTCCAAGTTTCCGAGGCATACAAAAATATGGAGAACGCAGGAGACTGAGCCAGCGACATTTTGGTAGCTTTAGTGATGTTATGGTCACACCATATTTTAGTGTGCTTTGTCATGGCCACATGTGCCTGTTGAATGCGCCGTCGAATCTCATTTTCACAGCTATCCGAATTGTCGATCAAAGAACCGAGATACACAAAACTTTGAACTACTTCACAACGGCCTATTGACTTTATTTCTCGATTATTATCATACTCTCCATCTATGATCATAACCTTGGTATTGTTGTAGTTAATGCCAAGACCATACGCTGCATTGTGTTGTTCTAAAGTGTTTAATAGAGCTACTAGTCCTTTCTGAGAAGCGGCAATAAGCGTTGTATCGTCAGTTGGAGATTTTGCTTCCACCAATAGTTATACCGCCATTTCAGTTGTCCAATACCTGTCTCATCACAAATTCAGAGTAAATATTGAATAACATCGGAGATAATACACATCCCTGACGAACTCTTTTTCTGGTTACTGTTTGACCAGACAGGTTACCATCAATTCTTACACGAGCCGAGCTAGACTCATAGAGTTGCTGTATGAGAAATACTAAGTGGTAAGAGACTCCCATAGAGATAAGGATTTCTCACAGTTTAGGCCACTTTACGTTATCAAACGCCTTAGAATAGTCCACCCCTCGTGTGGGGGCGGGTTAGAATATCTCCCATCGTATATCCTGCGTGTCGTAAAAGGCGACTAAAAGGAACCGAACTACTGTCGGTATAAGCAGTAACCTCTTCTCAACCAACAGCTTTGGGTGGACAAGTTGAGGAGATTCAGGACACCTTCTTGTCCTTGGGATGAGAAATTGTGCCTAAAGGCGGATGAACCAGTAGATACATCTGGTCAACGGCATGAGGATGCAGAAAGCAAATAGGGAAACTACTGCATTAGAGATCTTAAAGATATCCCAAGAGAAGCTGGTAAAATGAGTACATTTTACGAGCTCACAACATGTCTGTTAAAACATTGTGACTATGATGATGAGAATAGTCCACAAAGCAGATAAAAACTGGAAAATAATGCTTTCCGGCTTGTTCAATAATCTGTCTTAAGCTTAAGATCTGTTCACTCTAAAACCACCGAAGTCAGGCAGCCATCAAAGCACTGAGTGCTTGGAAAATAACGTCGGGACTGGTCCTGGAGTGCAGGAGGGCTCTTGACGACATCTCAGCTAAACACAAGGTATCACTGATGTGGGTACCTGGGCACGCTGGGGTAAAGGGTAACGAAATGGCGGATCATTGGCTGGGATGGGATCCGGCAACAGTTTTGTGGGCCCGCAACCAGCCTTAGGACTATCTGCAAACTTGATTAGGAAAACAACTGGAGAGTGGATCCAGAATCAACACTCTCTGAGATGGAACAACATCTCTGGTCATCTCCGTCAAGCTCGGGGACTATTAGCAGGGCCTGCAGAGAGAATAAGACGATTTTGTCTCTCTCTGGATAGGAGTAACTTGAGATTGCTAGTAGGCCTACTAACGGATCAGAACACCTTCAGGCGTCACCTGTTCGTGATGAGGGTGGTCAACGACCCAACATGCACATGGTGTGGTGAAGAAAAAGAATCCTCGGCAAACATCTTCTGTCGCTGTGAAACCCTGGGTTATCACACGCAGACTATGCTGGGCTCAATAACCTTGGAACCAATAGAGATAAAACGGATAGGACCTAAGAATGTACTTGCCTTTGCCAAAAGGGCAGGTCTTAGGAACTAGCGCGGATAGAGGCGCAAAAGGGCCCATCGTGGGATCTATGCACTAGTCACATTCCGTGCTGGATAGCCTCTGGTCCTTATTCATTCGTTCATTCAAAACCACCCCTAGAATGTATTTTATGGCGGAAGTGAATTATAAAAAATACAGGGTTACATTCCTCAAACACTTTCCAGTCTCATAAACGTTTTATACGAGATCCGGCCTCATAACAAGTTCCCTGGGATCCCCATAAAGCCAAACGACCACCGCCGCGCCGTACCGCGCTGCGTGTCTCCGTAGCAATAAATTGCAAATTTTTTCGACAGCGGCCAACGTGCGGATCGACTCGAAGCGCAGTGGTGCGTTAAGAAACACATTTTTATGTGTAACGGCAGGAAAAAGTTGTGTAATATACAATATATTCGGGCGTTTGTGTTGGAAGTTGGAAAACAGCGCGAGGAGCCGTTTGAGAGCCAGACAGACAGATCCTCTCTCTCTATCTCGGAAGTTGTCTTGTTCGGTGACGTCATTAGGCGAGGATGCTGGCGCCAACGATGGCCCGGACACAGTGGCGTACACACGAAAGGGGCTCTATATTCAATAATAATAATAACAACCCCATCAGGTGCTAGAACGTTGACGCTCGTTTGGGGGCTTAGAAAGTGACTTTTTGACAGGCGAGCTGTTTCGGTGGATGGCTCATGGTGGGACTTTAATGCCACCGCAGAGCTACGACACCAGCAGGGTTCGTGGTCAAAAAGTCACTTCAACCAAGGCTAGCACACCCAGGAAGCTGGGCGCTCGGTAGATCTTACTTGCCCTACCTAGCACCAAGCTCCTTTCTCCAAGCTATCCTGACTTCGGTCAGATAGGGGTTTAGCAAATCCGGGAAAATATGCTACAGAGGGCTGAGCGCCGGTCCTTCTGTCACACACCGTTATTGCGCCCCACACTTCAACGACTTCAGCAAGGCGTGGCTGGGGAACGTCGTGAGGGGTAAGCAACCGGGGGGCTTGCCTTAACCGGCCGGTCCGTGAGGAGAAAGCCTCAACAAAACCCGTCAGTAAAGTCGCAAATCCTCCGGAGCACCTTGGGCCAACTTCGGAGTAAATATAAGTCCCTTCTCTCCTGGAATGGGCGTCACCCGGGAGAGCGACATTTAGATCGTCCCTACTCGTGGGAACACGATGCATAAAGTTGCTTCTAAAAATAACCAACGACGGCCTAGGGTACGTCGATTAAACTCACCCGAACCCCAAACCCACACAGAACAGCCCAGAGAACACAACCCAGCTGCGGACGTTTTGCCAGCACAGCCGGCAACCACCAAAGCTGGTAAACCCAGACAGCGCTTACAATGGACTACTGAAATCAACAAACATGTAATGCACTGTTACTACACCGCCACAAAACTAGAAACCATCTCTACAGGCTACAGACATGAGCTGCACAGGTTATTTATAGCACAATACCCACACCTCGCAGAAGGTGTAACTGAACAGCGATTGACCAAAAACGAGTCATAACAAAAAACAACCGCCTTACATCCGAAGAACTACAAGCTATAAAAATTCTTGTATCCAATCAAATAAATACAGCCGACCCAAATCACCCGCAGACCTCAAACAAAACCACAATCTACAACACTAGCATATACTCAGAGACAGATTCAGAACATGAGCATACACAACATATACCAGATACCGCTGTCCAACCTAATGATTCGTTAGCTACTGAATCAATCACAGAAGAACATGCCATTCATACCCGAAATAACCAACCTCCAAACACAGAGACAACCAATAACACCATCATACACTTAGAATTGGACCCAGAACATGATCATACACCAGGTACACCAGAAACAATATGCACTAACTTACTTTCCACAGCCACACGGAATCAAAACGTTACTATACCACCTGCCATCACACAATCTGCCGAACAAGTGATGAACACACAGTACAACAAATGGTGTGGCACCAATCCTACATTGCGAGATCCCCTGCCCAGACTGATTTTTAAAAACAACACCCGACAAATATTACACACAATAAATGTCAACATAATACCACAATTTTTAACCAAAGACAGTGACATAGAAGACATCCACATCCTAAATGGCAAATAAGAATTGAAAATAAAATTAGCACAATCAGAAAGGATCTGGCACACCTCGCGCAATACACCAACAATAACAACCACTCGAAGCGCGTGCAGGCAACAATTAATATACTCAAATCCAAGTCACTACAACAGACAATACCAGAAATAGCTGATACCCTAAAACAGAAGCTTGCAGTCTATGCAGCTAGACTCCACAGATATAACGAGTCCAATACCAGAAAGGATGCTAACAGCCTTTTTCAGAAAAGTGAAAAACAGTTCTATCAAAAGATAACAGGCGACAACCAGATCACAAAAATAGAACCTCCCAGTAAACAAGAGTTAACTGAGTTTTGGGGAAGCCTATGGTCTGAACCCTAAACACATAATGAAGACGCTCCATGGATCAAAGAGGAAGAGGAAAAACATCAACATATAGCGGAACAGGGAGGCGTTATTCTTTCAAAATAGGAAATAGTCGAAACAATAAAACATACCCACGATTGGAAGTGTCCAGGCGTGGACAATGTGCAAAATTTTTGGTACAAACATTTCAGCTTAACATACGAAGTGCTCACAAACCAAATCAATAAGGCCATACTCCAACCTGATAGGCTGCCCAAATTCCTCACGCAAGAAATAACGTATATAAAACCCAAACACGCAGACACCAAGAACCTTGCCAACTATCGCCCAATCACTTGTCTTCCCACCTTGTACAAGATCATCACCGCAACAATATGCAGAAGAATTGAACAACACCTCACGGAAAACAACATCCTGACTGAAGAACAAAAAGGATGTAGAAAACAAAGCCAAAGATGCAAGGAACAACTTATAATTGATAGTGTGATCATGGGGCAAACCAGAAAACAACACAGGAACCTTCATACCTGTTTCATCGACTATAAAAAAGTTTTGAACTCTGTACCCCATAGCTGGCTAACGAAAACTCTTCAAATATATAAAATCAACCCAGGGCTTCGTCAGTTTCTTACAAAACGATGGAGACATGGCGAACAAATATACACCCTCAAACTCAGGACGGCCATATCCAAACGTATGAGCTACATATACGTCATGGTATTTTTCAGGGTGACTCTATCAGTTCACTATGGTTCTGTCTCTGTCTCAATCCGCTTTCCAATACACTTAACAGCACAAACTGTGGTTTCACCATCAGACACCAGAAAGCAAATCAACACAAAATCATTCATCTTCTCTACATGGATCATATAAAACTATATACCGCCACAGAAGTGCAACTGAGAGAATTACTCAGAATAACAGAAGTTTGTACGTCAGATATCAGGATGGAATTTGGCATGAGTAAATACAAGGTGCTTCACATCAATAAAAGCCAATGGAAAACCATCCCGAACAGGAAGTAGTAACTGGCCAAGCGCTAGACAACATGGACAAGGACAAAACGTACAAGTACCTGGGTATCAATAAAAACGTTAAGATAGACAACACAAGAATCAAATCACAACTAACACAAGAGTTTAAATACAGCCTTATTAGACTGTTAAAAACAAAACTGAATTCTAGAAATATTACAAAAGCTATTAACACATTTGCTATACCAATCCTAACATATTCATTTGGCATTATCAAGTGGTCGCACACTGACATAGATAACATGTATATACTCATCCGAACATAACTCACAAAACATAGAATGTCACATCCCAACGCATGCAAGGAAGGGCTCACCATAGACAGAAAATAAGGGGGCAGAGGAATTATAGATATACAGTCACTTCATACAAAACAAATAAAATCACTCAGACATTTTTTCCACAGTAAACAAACAAACTTGCATAAGGCAATAGTAAAAGCAGACAAAAACTACACACCACTCAACCTATCATGTCCAGACCACGCCGCAGACACACACAATCCTACACAATCGCAACAAGAAAAAATAAACACCTGGTCGCAGAAACCACTCCATGGCAAGCATAGATACCGTATTACAGTTCAGAACTGGCTCCCTGCTACTTTGCCTTAAAAATGAAGCTAAAACAGAGGCAGTTTTCTGGTGATAAGGCAAGCTGCAGGCTTGGGATCATAAGTGTGCTTCAATCTCTAGAGATACTCTTCAAAACTGGTTTAAAAAGTGGTTTTGGAGGATGAAGGGGTACATTGAATATTGAGGAAACTACTTTGAAAAAAAAACTGTATTATAAAGCCCTCCCCAGCTACAAAAGGTCGATACAAAATCGAACGTCATTATACTACCGATTTCCGGAGCAGCGATACCAAATGAGAAACAAATAAAAAAAATCCAACGGATTGCAAACGCTACAGCACTGCAATTACCCGGTCGCAGTGTGCGAATCAAAAATTCGTTTTGCTCACTGTGATGTCCCCTTAGAATAAACAAGTTTCTAAACGTTTGAGAAGTCTAATGCAAAAGTTTTATGAACTACGTGACATCCTATCAAGAAAAAATTTAATAATCCTGTATAAGTCCCTTGCTGAATTTGTCATCAGATACTGCATTCCTGTTTGGGGTGCAGCCTTCAAATCAACAAATATCATTCTAGCTACTACCCAGTTGTATTTCCTACAATTAAGAAGTTGTGAATTGTTGGTGATTGTGCAACAGCTTGGGTGAGTTTATCTCCCAGAGTACTCAATTTTACTTATTGTCTATTAATTGATATATTGATTTATTTTATTAATTCTTTTGAGGACTTTTTTACTAGACAATTAACTAACCATATACACATTTATATTATTAATGGTTTAAAAATTCAATTACTGAGTATCTGTACATATGAAAAACAGATAACATAATCTCGAAGTACGTCGCGAGTTGACCCTTAGTACTCAACTAGTTTAAAGAAGTAGATACTTCGCGAGTTGACCCCTAATATCTTTGTGTTAGGCCTCATGGTTAACATGCTAACTATTATCCGTTCTAGTATTTTGATCTCTTGGTGAGATGTTTCGCGAGTTGACCCTTAATACCGATGACCGTTGAGATGGAGATTTTATATATTATTCTGTATATTGTTAGTATATTATTTTATCTACCTATTTGGTATTCAGAGTTATTTGGTGTGCATCTATTTAGGTAGGTTATGCGAATCACACCAATATAAAATAACGTTATGGTAATCTTATTTCCAAATTTATTCTTCTTCAACGAACTGATTACTCAGGTATCTTTTTATTTAATTTCCAGATGAATCATCTCTAGCGTTTTTTCTTGATACAGGACCAACCTTTTATTGATGTTAAATTGCGTAGTAAGTCATTGTTTAAATATTCCATTGTGTTCTTACTTAGTTTATTTTGGTCATTTGTTTATTGATTGAATTACTACCTTATTAAGTGTTTTTAAGACACGCCCGGAATGATCAAGTATTTTTCTTTTTATCTCCTACATAAATAATAAATCAATAATACGTAAAAAAAAACTCAAATTACTTTGAAACAACCTGTATTGCAAAACCCTCTTAGTACACTCTGAACACCTAGCATACAAAAAATCGATACACAACCGAACGTCATTATACTATGATTTCCGGAGCAGCGATACCAAATGAGAAACAAATAAAAAAAATCCAACGGATTGCAAACGCTACAGCACTGCAATTACCCGGTCGCAGTGTGCGAATCAAAAATTCGTTTTGCTCACTGTGATGTCCCCTTAGAATAAACAAGTTTCTAAACGTTTGAGAAGTCTAATGCAAAAGTTTTATGAACTACGTGACATCCTATCAAGAAAAAATTTAATAATCCTGTATAAGTCCCTTGCTGAATTTGTCATCAGATACTGCATTCCTGTTTGGGGTGCAGCCTTCAAATCAACAAATATCATTCTAGCTACTACCCAGTTGTATTTCCTACAATTAAGAAGTTGTGAATTGTTGGTGATTGTGCAACAGCTTGGGTGAGTTTATCTCCCAGAGTACTCAATTTTACTTATTGTCTATTAATTGATATATTGATTTATTTTATTAATTCTTTTGAGGACTTTTTTACTAGACAATTAACTAACCATATACACATTTATATTATTAATGGTTTAAAAATTCAATTACTGAGTATCTGTACATATGAAAAACAGATAACATAATCTCGAAGTACGTCGCGAGTTGACCCTTAGTACTCAACTAGTTTAAAGAAGTAGATACTTCGCGAGTTGACCCCTAATATCTTTGTGTTAGGCCTCATGGTTAACATGCTAACTATTATCCGTTCTAGTATTTTGATCTCTTGGTGAGATGTTTCGCGAGTTGACCCTTAATACCGATGACCGTTGAGATGGAGATTTTATATATTATTCTGTATATTGTTAGTATATTATTTTATCTACCTATTTGGTATTCAGAGTTATTTGGTGTGCATCTATTTAGGTAGGTTATGCGAATCACACCAATATAAAATAACGTTATGGTAATCTTATTTCCAAATTTATTCTTCTTCAACGAACTGATTACTCAGGTATCTTTTTATTTAATTTCCAGATGAATCATCTCTAGCGTTTTTTCTTGATACAGGACCAACCTTTTATTGATGTTAAATTGCGTAGTAAGTCATTGTTTAAATATTCCATTGTGTTCTTACTTAGTTTATTTTGGTCATTTGTTTATTGATTGAATTACTACCTTATTAAGTGTTTTTAAGACACGCCCGGAATGATCAAGTATTTTTCTTTTTATCTCCTACATAAATAATAAATCAATAATACGTAAAAAAAAACTCAAATTACTTTGAAACAACCTGTATTGCAAAACCCTCTTAGTACACTCTGAACACCTAGCATACAAAAAATCGATACACAACCGAACGTCATTATACTATGATTTCCGGAGCAGCGATACCAAATGAGAAACAAATAAAAAAAATCCAACGGATTGCAAACGCTACAGCACTGCAATTACCCGGTCGCAGTGTGCGAATCAAAAATTCGTTTTGCTCACTGTGATGTCCCCTTGGAATAAACAAGTTTCTAAACGTTTGAGAGGTCTAATGCAAAAGTTTTATGAATTACGTGACATCCTATTAAGGAAAAATTTAATAATGCTGTATAATTACCTTGCTGAATCTGTCGTCAGATACTGCATTCCTGTTTGGGGTGCAGCCTTCAAATCAACAAATGTCATTCTAGCTACTACCCAGTTTTATTTCCTACAATTAAGACGTTGTGAATTGTTGGTGATTGTGCAACAGCTTGGGTGAGTTTATCTCCCAGAGTACTCAATTTTACTTACTGTCTATTAATATTGATATATTGATTTATTTTATTAATTCTTTTGAGGACTTTTTTACTAGACAATTAACTAACCGTATACACATTTATATTAATAATGGTTTGAAAATTCAATTACTGAGTATCTGTACATATGAAAAACAGATAACATAATCTCGAAGATCGTCGCGAGTTGACCCTTAGTACTCAACTAGTTTAAAGAAGTAGATACTTCGCGAGTTGACCCCTAATACCTTTGTGTTAGGCCTCACGGTTATCATGCTAACTATTCTCCGTTCTAGTATTTTGATCTCTTGGTGAGATATTTCGCGAGTTGACCCTTAATACCGATGACCGTTGAGATGGAGGTTTTATATATTATTCTGTATATTGTTAGTATATTATTTTATCTACCTATTTGGTATTCAGAGTTATTTGGTGTGCATCTATTTAGGTAGGTTATGCGATTCACACCAATATAAAATAACGTTATGGTAATCTTATTTCCAAATTTATTCTTCTTCAACGAATTGATTACTCAGGTATCTTTTTATTTAATTTCCAGATGAATCATCTCTAGCGTTTTTTCTTGATACAGGACCAACCTTTTATTGATGTTAAATTGCGTAGTAAGTCATTGTTTAAATATTCCATTGTGTTCTTACTTAGTTTATTTTGGTCATTTGTTTATTGATTGAATTACTACCTTATTAAGTGTTTTTAAGACACGCCCGGAATGATCAAGTATTTTTCTTTTTATCTCCTACATAAATAATAAATCAATAATACGTAAAAGAAATTCAAATTACTTTGAAACAACCTGTATTGCAAAACCCTCTTAGTACACTCTGAACACCTAGCATACAAAAAATCGATACACAATGGAACGTCATTATACTACCGATTTCCGGAGCAGCGATACCAAATGAGAAACAAATAAAAAAAATCCAACGGATTGCAAATGCTACAGCACTGCAATTACCCAGTCGCAGTGTATTTGTGCGAATCAAAAATTCGTTTTGCGTCACTGTGATGTCCACTTGGAATAAACAAGTCCATATAAAACGTGCGTGTGCCCATTTAGTTTTGTGAAATATTTTCACCCGCTTGTTCGCGTAATTACTCTGGATAATTAATTTGAAACTAGAGTACCGGGTGATAAATGCAGCTGGAGATAAAGTGCATGGCTTTTTGGGCTAATTGAAATTAGGTTTCCTGGGAATCCAATGCAAAATGGCTCACGGTTCGTTTTACACTGCTGTTAACCTACTTCTGTCTTTCGTGTTAAGCGATGTGTGTTGGGGTACCGCAAGGTACCCAACTTGGAGCAACTCTACACCTTTTCCTGTAGTAGTTTCCACAGGATCCATTTTTTTTCCAGGAGCCGTCCGAACATGCTGTCCCCGTCAATACTCAAGCCTTAAGGCATATTGTATTATAACTCCTCTCATTTACAGTATCCACTCGAGCAATCTAGATCCCTGCAAAAGTTATGCAGTTTTCCTACTGGTCCTGGTGCTGAGCTGTACTCCATTGGTTCTAGCTTGGTCTCCCCAAAGAGCTGTTGTCTCTTGTGATCTAGCGCTTCGCACTCACAGAGCACATGTAGGACAGACTCAGTCCCTCTACTACACAGTCTGGAGTTGAGGTCTCCATTGTAGAGTCCCATTTTATTCAGGTGTTCCTTCAGGCCACAGTGTCCCGTGAGGAAACCCGTCGTTATTCGGAGCTGACTCCTACTCAAGAAGAGCAGTTTTTCAGCTGTTTTCTTGCATGGAGCTTTTATGAATGTTTACGACCTGGTGTCTGATTGTGCTTTTAGGCACCCTAGGGCGGATTCTGCTCTAGTGTATAGAGCTTGCTAGCTCGTCTGCCGTTTCATTGCCCCTTATGCCTGAGTGTCCTGGAACCCACTCCAAAGCTACTTTCTTGTATTCTTCCAGCCTTCCCAGTTCTTGTAGACATGCCCAGACAGGAGCAGATGTAACTTTGGGCCCTTCTGGTGCCCTAAGTGTAGTCTGACTGTCTGTAAGTATTGCGATCCTCTTGATCCTGTATGGATCAAGTTAAATTTCTAAGGCGTCAATTGTAGTTTTCGATAGTCGATTGTAATTTTCAGTGTCAGCTGCAGTTTCAAACAGTTTGATGAATTTTCAAAAGCTGCAAATGTTTCAAATAGTCAATTGTAATTTCCAGCAGTTTTAAATAGGCAGATGAATATAAAAATAGTCAAATGCAGTTTCAAATAGTCAGTTCTAATTTCCAAAGCGTTCATTGTAGTTTTTAATAGTCAGTTGTAATTTCAAAAATATCTATTGCAGTTTCAGATAGTCAGATAATTTTCAAAAGCATGAAATAGTCCATTTTAAAACCTTATGCGTCAGTTGTAGTTTCATATAATCAATGGTAATTTCCGCAGCGTTAATTGTAGTTGCAAATAGTTAGTTGCAATTTACAAAGTTTCAATTGCAATTTCAAATACATATCTAAGAGTATTTTCAAAATCGTCAAATGTAGTCTCAAATAGTCAAGTCAATTTTGAATTCTAATGCGTCAATTATAGTTTTCAATACCTAGTCAACTGTAATTTCGAAAGCGTCAATTGTAGTGTTAAATAGTCAATTATAATTTCCAAAGTGTCATTTTGCAGTTTCAATCAGATAAATGTTCAGAAGCGTCAAATGTAGCTTCTAATGGTCAATTTTAAATTCTAGTGCGTCAATCATAGTTTCTAATAGTCAATTCTAATTTCGAAAGCGTCAATTGTAGTGTAAAGTAGTCAATTATAATTTCCAAAGTGTCAATTTGCAGTTTCAGTCAGATAAATGTTTAAAAGCGTCAAATGTAGTTTCTAATAGTCAATAATTGTAATTTGCACAGCGTCAAATGTACTTGCAAATAGTTAGTTGCAATTTACATTTGTAGTTTCAAATAGTAGATTTTAATTTCTTATGCGTCAATATTATAGTTTACGATGTGTTTTTTTTTCAAATGAAACACCCTATATATTATCCCAAATTTGAATTGCGTTCATTTTCCATATTCCGGAAATATGAAATATAGAGTTTTATCAGGTTATACAGGGTATTATCAGAGATATGGCCACTTTTATGTTAAAATCTTAACGAATTCTTCACCCTGTATCTTAAAAAATCAACAACTGGAGGCTTTACTCTCAATGCTACAATAATTTTGTGGTTATCTGGTTTAGTTTAAAATTATCAAGTTTCACCTGAAACGATAATTTTCTTTGTTATTTTAAATGGAACACCCTATATTTTCCAGCATCGTCAGAAAGTTCTTACATCATACTTTCACTTTTATTAAGCATTCCCTATACTTAAATGTAACAGTTATGGAGCGATTTTGATTTGAAGCAGTAAAACGGGAACTAATAGTACTTATTACATTTTTGCCAAATACTGAAAGTTTCTCAGAGTTGGCCATGGCTACCGTGTTTGACAGAACTTAGTAGATACGTAAATAATACTGTATTTGTCAATTATACAACTGTTGTCAAAACATCATTGTCAATATTGGAGAGCAAATTATCCAAACACGAATCTCCAGCGACTGTAATTCTTGTCGGCTCATTTATGTGTGATTCCAAAAGTGTGCATTATGTTCTTTATATTATCCACAATATCATTACTGCTAGAGTCAAAATTAATATTAAAATCTCCAACAATCACAATTCTGAGGTTTAACTTATACAAAAATCTAGCATGGCATCTAGCGTATCACGATAAACACCCTGTATTTTAATTCAGAAAGAAAAGTTGCTTAAAATCTTCCTTAGCAGTATTTAAGGGGCGTGGGCACAGTTACACATATGTTTTTCAAACTACATACACAGTATTTCAGAAGGTGACAGTTAAGGTCTTAATGAATGCCAACTATTTGCGACTTTCTCAAAAAAGGTTTTTACTGTGCAAAATTATACATTCTTTAAATGTCTGTAATTTAACAACCAAACATGACATCAAAAAAGGCCAAATAGGTGATAAAGCGCAGGCTTCTTCTTCAATTTGCTTTTTGAATCATTACTATAAGTTTCAAGGAAACGTCAGGAGCTTGGAAATGCAAAATTCATCTTTATGGTGACCTTTGGACCTTACCTTTGACCTTTTGACCTTACATTTGGACTTTGGACTTATCTCCCCTCATCTTAGACACACCCACTGGAGAAAGGGAACAGGCGGCCACGCCTCCTCGCTAACACGGGAATACGTCTTTTTTTGGATTCTCAATTTCGCGCGCTATACCCTAGCCATTGTTTTTTCCCCCCAATAAATCATTTAAAACCTAAAACTTCTACAAATATGAAAATTTCGATTTTTAGTTCATACTGCTTTGTTTCTTTACCTATTTTAACGACCCGCCTATGGTTCCATCTCAAAATGTTGACCTTGGTCAGGGACGTTTACGTTTTAGTTACTTTTGAATATTAGCATTGTTTTTCTGATTGTCATTTGTCTTTCTTGATGAATGATGTATCTATCCTGCTTCCTCATTGTACTTGTTGCGCCGTTTCCGTTTTCATTCGACAGGTTACCTGATTAGCGAACATGTTGCATGCTCGATGCTGTTCTTCAAATTTTCCGACTTAATGTAATTTTCTCAAAATTTTCACCATTTGAAGCATCGTTTCATTGTTTATTGATCAATTTTTAACCTTGTGACTAGTTTTGTGCGTTTTAACTTGATGTTTTTTGATGTAACCTTCATGCTTTTCAAGATTGTGACTCCTGAAGATAAAACCTACCGTTGTAAGTTTTTTTCTTGTTACTATTCTATATTGTTACTTCAACACATATTTTTTATATTGTAGCAAGCTCTGAAGAAGGAAATAAATATTTCCGAAAGCTTAGCATGAACAAATAGTTTCATTTTCTTCATTGGCCTCACCATTTTTGCTATGGCTGCAACCCCAAGATTGAAGCCTGTACATTAACTAGTCAGCCAAGACTACCCTTCCTCTCTCTAGACTCTCAATGTACATACATTTGATCATGTTCTCAATGCCATAATAACCACCAGAGAGTTGCTACCTGAACGCATGATAGTATGCAACTTAATTTAATTGAAAACATGTTTCAAGGCTCACGTAATTAGGGCGTACATCGCCCATTTCCGCCCATAACAGTTATGACAGGTGGGTGTGGGCAATGTGGATACCGATTCGATTATCAGAGCATTGCGGTTTGTAGCCTACTGCAAATAATCCCCATTTAATTAATCTCATGCCAAGCCGACGGTCAGGCAAATAACTTCATTGCAGTAAGGACCACAAAATAGATTGAGTACCGGTTTTGCAAATGACGATTGTACGAGTAGTATGCTTGAAATTGTGTGTAAATGTCGAACAAAAATAGGTTTAAGCTGAATGTGTAATTTTGAAATTATAATCAAATGAGTCCATCTTTGCGTTACTTCGATGACTGCTGACCAAGGTCGCGCAAGGTCATCGGCGCGACGTCGTCCCCGTAGAGCGATAGACTGGCGCGACGGCGACGTGGGGGCGACACACCCAGGTCACGTCCCGTACCGTCAGGTACTACAGGATACACGTCATCGGACAATAGCGTCAAGCACCGGACGACGGACGATCCTAGTCCGAGTGCTCTCCCTCCACCACCCCTGCATTAAGAGAATCAATCCCCCTTTACCGGCCCCGGGGACGAATTCTCCCAATGCAGACTTGCTGAGCTTCCACGAGTCGTCCGCTTCGCCGAACTACCCTCTCCCCCTTCCAACCCCCCGCCCCCAATTTTGCCCCATTGTCCAAAGTTGGCAGTTACTCGCGAACGCGACGCGGAAGCACGTGGTGGATTTTGTTTCACGTTAGCCTTATTTGGCTTTTTCGTGTCGTCCTCTTTGTTGGGGGTTCCCTCGCTGGGACTTTGACCAGAAGTCCTCGTTAAGTTGGCCCACCAAACGGCTGGTGGGCTCTTCTTTGTTGTCTGGCTTCATTCTTGGCCTTCTTTCTTCTATCTTGCTTGTCCTGCCCCAGGCCCCCCGAGGTCAAGGCGCTTGGGTGAACGTGTTCGCCGTTTTTTATCCACCTGTGTTGCAAATCTTGCCTGCAACACATTTGTGTCGTTCTTCTACCCCGTTTCTTTGTCTTCTAAGGACTCATCAGCTCTAATAGCTGGCTTTTCGGTCTTTTTTACCTGCCGATGTTCCTTGGGTCGTAGTCCACCGCCTCACGGATAAGGCGGTTTTGACGGCGCGGTTCTGCATCGTCTCCAGTACTGGTACTTGGCGTAGGTCTTCATATAGCACTCTGTTTGGCACGTACCATGGTGCGTCTACCGCATCTCTAAGTGCCAAATTGTGCTGGGCTTGGAGTTTCTTCTTCCATGACTTGGCTGCGTAGCCCCAGGCTGCCGAAGCGTATGTCATGATTGGCAGGAGCACCATTTTTATCAGCATGATTTTGTTCTTGATCGAGAGCTTGCTTCTTCCACCCAGTAACGGTCTAAGCTTCGATCTCGCCATTTTTACCTTCTGTACTTGGGTTTCTATGTGTGTCTTCCACGTTAGGGTCTGATCTACTATGACCCCTAGGTATTTGCAGTGGTCTTTCCACTCAATCATTTGCTCCTCTTGCCTTCTGCGGGCTCTCTCCATTTGGACCGACTTCATCTTGATGTTTCCCTCTGGTGATCTCTTGTTCTTCCTTATTAGGATCAGTCTTCTCAGGATTGATTTGGATCCTCCATTTGATGCACGCACCATACATCCAATTTGGTGGTGGCCTCTTGCAGATAATCCTTCGCCTTGTGGGGGCGTCTGTACTCCGTGATATAGGCGGTGTCGTCCGCAAAGAGCATTAGTTGCGTCATGATCGTTTTTGGTATGTCCGGACTGTAGATGGCGTACAGCAAGGACGAGAGGACCGCGCCCTGCGGCACGCCGGCCTCCACAGTCCTGTATGTGGACACTGCCTTACCCACCCTGACCCTGAATTTTCTATCATTCAGGTAGGATTTTATCAGCAGCTTTGTATCCTCTGCGTCAAGCACCTTGACTCACTACTTCTCGTACAAAAATTATTGGTCCACCTTGTAAAAAAGCACCAGGGAAACACTGGTGCTTTTTTAGTAGTTAGTGGGGGTCAGGTTATCAACTAGCAGACCTGTCAAAACGGAACTAGGTCCTAGGCACAACCGGTATCATGGGTTAAATTACCCAGCATCATATACTCGAAATGGTCTCGGACGATATGGTTCCCCAAGCGCACATAGAGCGATCCTATAACGTCCTTTTCCCGGGCAGGGACGAATGGAGGAGGGATGGCTTCATATCACCCTCCGATCTTGCGCTATTTACTTATGGCTCCACGTCTGAACTGGGGGCAGGAGCGGGAGTAGTTGGTACCAATCCAAGAGTTGAAATTTCAGTAAACCTTGGGAGGTATACCACAGTCTTCCAAGCAGAAATGATTGCCATAGAGCTGGGAGTCAGGGAACTAATCAAAACGCCCCTGACAAACAGATCCATAAAAATCTTTTCAGACAGCCAGGGCTTGAAATTGTGTGTAAATGTCGAACAAAAATAGGTTTAAGCTGAATGTGTAATTTTGAAATTATAATCAAATGAGTCCATCTTTGCGTTACTTTGCCATATTCTCAATTAATGTCATGTCAAAATTATGAAAATGATGAAAACGTCAAAATTCGCTGCGTGAAAGTTATTCTAAAAATTAAGAAACATTCAGGTAACTGGCTTCCAGTGCACATTCCTGAGAGTGAACAACAGTGGAACAGAAGAAGATTAGCGACGGATTATACCAGAGTGCGAGTACGACACTGAATCGACCAGAAGCCATAGAGAATTGTTTTAACTAAATTCAAGTACAGTAGGTGCTGTATGGTTGAGTGGAAGAGCACTATTGTAGTGAACTCCGCCATTTGGAGTATATATCTGTATGCTTCAATAAAGGCTATTATTATTATTATTGTTATGTTTTTCAAGCTTCTCTCGCATGACTGCGGAAACAACAAATGTTGACGGGCTGTGCCAAGTCAACACCTGAACTATTACTAATCTAAGGAAGGATCGTACGATATTACAGGTCTTCAGAATTACAGACTTTTGGAATAATTTGTGTAACCTATCGTCTAGGCCTAACTGTTGTAAGTTCGGTGTAAATGTGTTTGGTGTAAGGCGTGAAACCGACATAATGAGGGGAACAGTAGTAACTTTGTCCTGCTTCCAAAGTCGTTTTATTTCCATGGCAAGGTCCGTGTATTTGGATATTTTCCCAGCGTAGGTGTTTTGAATATTCACATCATTGGGAATAGCAATGTCTATCTAGTATGTAACTTAGTAGAGCTTTGACTGGAATATTATTATTATCCGACTTTCCAGGTTCCTCTCGCATAATTGCGGTAGCGAGAAGTGTCGACGGGCTGTGCCAAGCCAACAGCCTAACTATTGATCGGAATTTAGGAAGGATCGCACAATATTACAGGTCTTTAGGATTACAGACTTTGAATGCCTTGTGTAACTTTTCGTCCAGGCCCAACGTTGGAGGTGTTGTGTAAACGTGTTTGGTGTAAGGCCTGAGACTGACATAAGGGGGACAATAGTGACTTTGTTTTGCTTCCAAAGTCGTTTTATCTCATTATTATTATCATTATTAATAATCTGAGTGTACCAAATGCTGCCATAGGTACTACTAATGCCATTCCAAAAGAACCAGGCCCATGGCCAGGATTCCACTTCGGGGGGGGGGCTACTAGCTTAATCATCTTGCTTAAAAAAAATGAAAAAAAGTAATTGCACGGGCTGGGTCTCGAACGAACACCCATCAACACCTCCCACAAAACAGGCAAGCGTTGTCGAACACCATACCACTCGGCCACCCGCCATCTCGGCGAAGGGATCGCCTCAACGGTACATATTTGATTTGGGATTCGATACTTTTTTACCGGGATCTGTAATCTCATTTCAACCATTCAAAAAGATATTTATTTCGATCGTTGACTTCGTCTCAAGCTCCAAACTTCATTCATCGCCTATGCTGCAACAAATATTACATCAAACATACAGCATGAAGTTCTTAGGTCTAACTATTGATAAAAAATTGAATATTATATCTCATATTGATAATTTAATTAATGAGTTAGCTAAAGTAACTTACATACTAAGAACAGTTAGAGAAACTCTTGGAAGAAACACCACCAAAAATTGTTATTTTGCATTATTCCAAAGTAGGTTGAGTTACGGCATCCCATTTTGGGGTGTCTGTTCTCATACCTACTTAAATAAATTGTTAGTCTTACAGAAGCGAGCAGTTAGATGCATCGCCAAGAGTAGACCTAGAACTTCATGCAAGCCACTATTTTTGGAATACAAAATTATGACCGTAATTGCACTATTTATTTTGGAAACGGCTACATTAATATTCAAAAATAAAACAAAATTTGAGACCATAAATATAGAATATAATATAAGACAAAAGAATGATTTCAAATTAATCACCCTCAAATCAGCACTGGTTAAGGATTCAATTATTTTCAATGGATTGAAGATTTATAATAAACTTCCTAATTCTTTTAAAATTCAAAAAGATTTAAAAGTTTTTCGTAAAAAACTTAAAAATGTCCTATTTCAAAAACCTTATTACACACTAGATGAGTTCTATGACGAGTTTTAGTGAATATTCCACATTTTGTTGTTACAGCTTTGTCAATAAGAAACTTGTAATTTCTTAGACAATAAAGCATATTTATCTATCTATCTATCTATACACTTGTACAACAATAGTTTGATGAAAAGTGTCATCCAGCTTTGACGTTTTGCTTTCAATATTGATAAAATACTATTGGACGATATTTATTAACCTAGCCCGCAATACCCAATAGAATGCTTTTGCTAAACAACATCCAATAGAGAAGCTTTGTCAAATTCTTTGTTGAATATGCATATTGATAAAATCGGGCCTTACCCTATGTTTTCGTGCTGGATAAGCTTCATGAATTTGAACCTTATTCAACTCCAAGGTGACCTACTACTGAGCTCTATTTTTGTGTTCATTTTTTAATATGATGAAAAAGGTAAACAAAAACTGTGTTGTGAGAGCTTCAATGATTCAATTTGAATTCATGTCATTATACAAAAAGTGAGATATGCCATCGATGCTATTTTTAAATTGTGACTACGTCGGCGAAAAAAATGCTCGTAACAGCAAAAAATATTTGGAAATGATCAACACAGACATTTCACACATTGGGATCGAACAGAGCGGAAGGGTGAATTCGGACAAAATCATGAAATGTATTGTTTTCGCAGGGTATACGAGTTCAACTATTCATCGTAACGTGTACGTTGAACTGAACAATTATCCTGAATTATGAAAAAAACTGAAATAATTGAATTGTCGCGTTCCAACAGAACTATGAGGGTGTTTCTATTGCATATACAGAAATGTACACAGGCAAATAATGAACCGCTGATTTTTGGGCTGTTCGGTCGGTGTCAACTTTGATGTGCTCAAAATGAGTGGATTCCATGCTCAGAAGCTGTTACCTGTTTGGCGGCTCGAGAGAAACTGAGACCGGGTCAGCACTAGACAATGCCGATATCTGGATTTCACCCCCGCCTTTAAGGCGGGAATCCATATTCTATTAATTTAGAATTTAGATTCTCTAGATTCTCTAGACTCTTTAGACTCTCTAGATTCTCTAGATTTCCTAGGTTTCCTTATTTACTAAAGTTTCTAGATTTTATGAGGCTCTAGGCTCCCTAAATTCTCTAGATTCTCTGGATCCTCTCGATTCTCTAAATTTTTAGATTTCTTATGCTTCCTAAATTCTCAATAGAACTTCTCGATTTTATAAATCTAGAGAATCTAGAACCGTTCGTTTCTCTAGATTTTCCAGAATACTTTCCAGATTTCCTCAATTTCCTTAATCTTCTAAATTTTCCCTAAATTCTCTAGATTATCTCTGGATCCTCTAGATTCTCTAAATTTTTAGATTTCTTATGCTTCCTAAATTCTCAATAGAACTTCTCGATTTTATAAATCTAGAGAATCTAGAACCTTTCGTTTCTCTAGATTTTCCAGAATACTTTCCAGATTTCCTTAATTTCCTTAACTTTCTAAATTTTCCCTAAATTCTGTAGATTATCTCTGGATCCTTTAGATTCTCTAAATTTTTAGATTTCTTATGTTTCCTAAATTCTCAATAGAACTTCTCGATTCTATAAATTTAGAGAATCTAGAACCTTTCGTTTCTCTAGATTTTCCAGAATACTTTCCAGATTTCCTCAATTTCCTTAATCGTCTAAATTTTCCCTAAATTCTGTAGATTATCTCTGGATCCTCTAGATTCTCTAAATTTTTAGATTTCTTATGTTTCCTGAATTCTCAGTAGAACTTCTCGATTTTATAAATTTAGAGAATCTAGAACCTTTCGTTTCTCTAGACTTTCCAGAATACTTTCCAGATTTCCTCAATTTCCTTAATCTTCTAAATTTTCCCTAAATTCTCTAGATTATCTCTGGATCCTCTAGATTCTCTAAATTTTTAGATTTCTTATGCTTCCTAAATTCTCAATAGAACTTCTCGATTTTATAAATCTAGAGAATCTAGAACCTTTCGTTTCTCTAGATTTTCCAGAATACTTTCCAGATTTCCTTAATTTCCTTAACTTTCTAAATTTTCCCTAAATTCTGTAGATTATCTCTGGATCCTTTAGATTCTCTAAATTTTTAGATTTCTTATGTTTCCTAAATTCTCAATAGAACTTCTCGATTCTATAAATTTAGAGAATCTAGAACCTTTCGTTTCTCTAGATTTTCCAGAATACTTTCCAGATTTCCTCAATTTCCTTAATCGTCTAAATTTTCCCTAAATTCTGTAGATTATCTCTGGATCCTCTAGATTCTCTAAATTTTTAGATTTCTTATGTTTCCTGAATTCTCAGTAGAACTTCTCGATTTTATAAATTTAGAGAATCTAGAACCTTTCGTTTCTCTAGACTTTCCAGAATACTTTCCAGATTTCCTCAATTTCCTTAATCTCCTAAATTTTCCCTAAATTCTCTAGATTATCTCTGGATCCTCTAGATTCTCTAAATTTTTAGATTTCTTATGCTTCCTAAATTCTCAATAGAACTTCTCGATTTTATAAATCTAGAGAATCTAGAACCTTTCGTTTCTCTAGATTTTCCAGAATACTTTCCAGATTTCCTTAATTTCCTTAACTTTCTAAATTTTCCCTAAATTCTGTAGATTATCTCTGGATCCTTTAGATTCTCTAAATTTTTAGATTTCTTATGTTTCCTAAATTCTCAATAGAACTTCTCGATTCTATAAATTTAGAGAATCTAGAACCTTTCGTTTCTCTAGATTTTCCAGAATACTTTCCAGATTTCCTCAATTTCCTTAATCGTCTAAATTTTCCCTAAATTCTGTAGATTATCTCTGGATCCTCTAGATTCTCTAAATTTTTAGATTTCTTATGTTTCCTGAATTCTCAGTAGAACTTCTCGATTTTATAAATTTAGAGAATCTAGAACCTTTCGTTTCTCTAGACTTTCCAGGATACTTTCCAGATTTCCTCAATTTCCTTAATCTTCTAAATTTTCCCTAAATTCTCTAGATTATCTCTGGATCCTCTACATTCTCTAAATTTTTAGATTTCTTATGTTTCCTAAATTCTCAATAGAACTTCTCGATTTTATAGATCTAGAGAATCTAGAACCTTTCGTTTCTCTAGATTTTCCAGAATACTTTCCAGATTTCCTTAATTTCCTTAATTTTCAAAATTTTCCCTAAATTCTCTAGATTATCTCTGGATTCTCTAGATTCTCTAAATTTTTAGATTTCTTATGTTTCCTAAATTCTCAATAGAACTTCTCGATTTTATGAATTTATAGAATCTAGAACCTTTCGTTTCTCTAGATTTTCCAGAACACTTCCCAGATTTCCTTAATTTCCTTAACTTTCTAAATTTTCCCTAAATTCTGTAGATTATCTCTGGATCCTTTAGATTCTCTAAATTTTTAGATTTCTTATGTTTCCTAAATTCTCAATAGAACTTCTCGATTCTATAAATTTAGAGAATCTAGAACCTTTCGTTTCTCTAGATTTTCCAGAATACTTTCCAGATTTCCTCAATTTCCTTAATCGTCTAAATTTTCCCTAAATTCTGTAGATTATCTCTGGATCCTCTAGATTCTCTAAATTTTTAGATTTCTTATGTTTCCTGAATTCTCAGTAGAACTTCTCGATTTTATAAATTTAGAGAATCTAGAACCTTTCGTTTCTCTAGACTTTCCAGAATACTTTCCAGATTTCCTCAATTTCCTTAATCTTCTAAATTTTCCCTAAATTCTCTAGATTATCTCTGGATCCTCTACATTCTCTAAATTTTTAGATTTCTTATGTTTCCTAAATTCTCAATAGAACTTCTCGATTTTATAGATCTAGAGAATCTAGAACCTTTCGTTTCTCTAGATTTTCCAGAATACTTTCCAGATTTCCTTAATTTCCTTAATTTTCAAAATTTTCCCTAAATTCTCTAGATTATCTCTGGATTCTCTAGATTCTCTAAATTTTTAGATTTCTTATGTTTCCTAAATTCTCAATAGAACTTCTCGATTTTATGAATTTATAGAATCTAGAACCTTTCGTTTCTCTAGATTTTCCAGAACACTTTCCAGATTTCCTTAATTTCCTTAATTTTCTAAATTTTCCCTAAATTCTCTAGATTATATCTGGATCCTACAGATTCTCTAAATTTCTAGATTTCTTATGTTTCCTAAATTCTCAATAGAACTTGTCGATTTTTTAAATCTAGAGAATCTAGATTCTTTCGTTTCTCAAAACTTTCACGAATATTTTCCAGATTTCCTTAATTTTCTGAAATTTCTAATTTGTCCCTAAATTCTCTAGATTCTCTGTATCCTCTAGATTCTCTAAATTTCCAGATTTCTTATGTTTCCTAAATTCTCAATAGAGTTTCTCTATTTTATAAATCTAGAGAATCTAGATTTGTCCGTTTCTCTAGATTTTCCCGAATATTTTCCAGATTTCCTCAATTTTCTGAATTTTTTAAATTGTCCCTAAATTCCCTAGATTCTCTGGATACTCTAGATTCTTTAAATTTTCAGATTTTTTATGTTTCCTTACTTCTCAATAGACCTTCTCGATTTTACAAATCTAGAGAATTTAGATTTGTTCGTTTCCCTAGATTTTCCCGAATATTTTCCAGATTTCCTTAATTTACTGAATTTTATGAATTCTCCCTAAATTCTCTAGATTCTCTGGATCCTCTAAATTCCCTAAATTTTTGGATTTCTTATGTTTCCTAAATCCTCAATAGAGCTTCTAGATTTTATAAATCTAGAGCATCTGAATTCTTTCCTTTCTCTAGATGTTCCAGAATATTTTCCAGATTTCCTTAATTTTCTGAATTTTCTAAATTTTCCCTAAATTCTCAAGATTCTCTGGATCCTCTAGATTCTCTAAATTCTCAGAGTTCTCATGTTTCCTAAATTCTCAATAGAGCTTCTCGATTTTATAGATCTAGAGAATTTAGATTTGTTCGTTTCTCTAGATTTTCCCGAATATTTTCCAAACTTCGTCAATTTTCTAAATTTCCTAAATTTTCCCTAAACTCCCAGATTCTCTCGATCCTACAGATTATCTAAATTTTCCAAATTCCTTAGATTTCCTAAATTTTCTATATTTTGCAAATTTACTAAAGCTTTTAGATTTTACGAATCTAAAGGATCGTCTTTGTGACAGTTACTGCCATTTTAAAGTTCGAAAATTTCTTACCTTTTCTGAATATTTATTCCGTCCTTTTGAAAATTACATACGGTAGCGTCTTCGACATAAGAAAACATGCTCTTTATTGTGGTAGTATTAGAATTTTACGTTATGACATTGTTCTTTGAGTTCCCCCAATCCTTTTTATAGTGACCAAGTTTGAAGAAAATCGTCTGTCTGTACGTCATGGCTTTTACCTTTGAATTCCTCCTCAAGGCAATGTTCCTTCTGATCTCCACTTTTCTGTATTGAGACTAGGTGAAGCGGTTATTGAAAAATCTCAAAGTGTACTTTCTAATACGTTTATTGCTTAAACAATTAACAACTGGTTTCAACTTTATTGTAATATATTTATAGTACATTCTGCTTACAGTAAATATTAGAAAAATGTGTATAAAACTAATATCAATGTCGAACGGAAGCAATTCTAGCTCACAATAAATAATATCGTATAATAAACGAATAAAATTATTGAGTTCATAGTTGAGTGACCAGAGGATCGACCGGAAGAGTCATAGGCGCTCACTGAAACAAACAGAAATCAATAATTAATTATTTTGTTTAAAAATACATTCAAGAAATTGAATATTGCTTCTGAAATGCGCTATTCAATTACGCAAGCGACAATTCAGGTTCTCAAAAAATAATAAATACGATAATAATATTAATAATAATTTCACACTCGACTTCACGGCGAGGTGTCAGCAGTCCATTACGGAACTTGCTCCCGCACAATTAAAAGCCCACATTAAAGCTGTCGGAGTTGACTTCCTTTTAACACTTCATAAAGGTATGCCAATGCATGGATCTTCTCCAAGTTTTGAACCGAAGGCCTGAAAATTTTTCATCCTTTTTACCTGTGGTTGAAACTCGAAACAACGAACGGATTTGAAATTGGAACCCTCAGACTATACACGATACAAGTTTTTGTCCTGACAGGAAGCTAGATAACGATTTTAGAAATTTAGGATGGACGTGTAGATCTGAGGTCTGAAAATTTTTGATCTTTTTCACCTGACGCTGAAACTCAAAATAACGGCCGGATTTGAAATTGGAATCCTCACACTATACACAATACAAGTTTTTGTCCTGACAGGAAGCTAGATAACGATTTTAGAAATTTAGGGTAAACGTGAAGATCTGAAGGTCTGAAAATTTTTGATCTTTTTTACCTGACGTTGAAACTCAAAATAACGGCCGGATTTGAAATTGGAACCCTCACACTATACACGATACAAGTTTTTGTCCTGCCAGGAAGCTAGATAACGATTTTAGAAATTTAGGGTAAACGTGAAGATCTGAAGGTCTGAAAGTTTTTGATCTTTTTTACCTGACGTTGAAACTCAAAATAACGGCCGGATTTGAAATTGGAACCCTGACACTATACACGATACAAGTTTTTGTCCCGACAGGAAGCTAGATAACGATTTTAGAAATTTAGGGTAAACGTGAAGATCTGAAGGTCTGAAAATTTTTGATCTTTTTTACCTGACGTTGAAACTCAAAATAACGGTCGGATTTAAAATTGGAACCCTTACACTATACATAATATAGGTTTTTGTCCTGACAGGAAGCTAGATAACGATTTTAGAAATTTAGGGTAAACGTGAAGATCTGAAGGTCTGAAAGTTTTTGATCTTTTTTACCTGACGTTGAAACTCAAAACAACGGCTGGATTTGAAATTGGAACCCTCACACTATACACGATACAAGTTTTTGTCCTGACAGGAAGCTAGATAACGATTTTAGAAATTTAGGGTAAACGTGAAGATCTGAGGGTCTGAGAATTTTGGATCTTTCTTACCTGACGCTGAAACCCAAAACAACGGCCGGATTTGAAATTGGAACCCTCACACTATACACGATACAAGTTTCTGTCCTGACAGGAAGCTAGATAACGATTTTAGAAATTTTGGGTGAACGTGAAGATCTGAGGGCCTGAAAATTTTTGATCTTCTTTACCTGACGCTGAAACCCAAAACAACGACCGGATTTGAAATTGGAACCCTTACACTATACACGATACAAGTTTTTGTCCTGATAGGAAGCTAGATAACGATTTTAGAAATTTAGGGTAAACGTGAAGGTCTGAGGGCCTGAAAATTTTTTATCTCTTTTACCTGACGCTGAAACTCAAAACAACGGCCGGATTTGAAATTGGAACCCTCACACTATACACGATATAAGTTTTCGTCCTGATAGGAAGCTAGATAACGATTTTAGAAATTTAGGGTGAACCTGAAGATCTGAGGGTCTGAAAATTTTTGATCTTTTTTACCTGACGCTGAAACCCAAAACAACGACCGGATTTGAAATTGGAACCCTCACACTATACACGATACAAGTTTTTGTCCTGATAGGAAGCTAGATAACGATTTTAGAAATTTAGGGTAAACGTGAAGGTCTGAGGGTCTGAACATTTTTGATCTTTTTTACCTGACGCTGAAACCCAAAACAACGGCCGGATTTGAAATTGGAACCCTTACACTATACACGATATAAGTTTTTGTCCTGACAGGAAGCTAGATAACGATTTTAGAAATTTAGGGTGAACGTGAAGATCTGAGGGCCTAAAAATTTTTGATCTTTTTTACCTGACGCTGAAACCCAAAACAACGGCCGGATTTGAAGTTGGAACCCTCACACTATACACGATACAAGTTTTTGTCCTGATAGGAAGCTAGATAACGATTTTAGAAATTTAGGGTAGACGTGAAGGTCTGAGGGCCTGGACATTTTTGATCTTTTTTACCTGACGCTGAAACCCAAAACAACGGCCGGATTTGAAACTGGAACCCTCACACTATACACGATACAAGTTTTTGTCCTGATAGGAAGCTAGATAACGATTTTAGAAATTTAGGGTAAACGTGAAGGTCTGAGGGTCTGAACATTTTTGATCTTTTTTACCTGACGCTGAAACCCAAAACAACGACCGGATTTGAAATTGGAACCCTCACACTATACAAGATACAAGTTTTTGTCCTGATAGGAAGCTAGATAACGATTTTAGAAATTTAGGGTAGACGTGAAGGTCTGAGGGCCTGGACATTTTTGATCTTTTTTACCTGACGTTGAAACTCAAAATAACGGCCGGATTTGAAATTGGAACCCTGACACTATACACGATACAAGTTTTTGTCCCGACAGGAAGCTAGATAACGATTTTAGAAATTTAGGGTAAACGTGAAGATCTGAAGGTCTGAAAATTTTTGATCTTTTTTACCTGACGTTGAAACTCAAAATAACGGTCGGATTTCAAATTGGAACCCTTACACTATACATAATATAGGTTTTTGTCCTGACAGGAAGCTAGATAACGATTTTAGAAATTTAGGGTAAACGTGAAGATCTGAAGGTCTGAAAGTTTTTGATCTTTTTTACCTGACGTTGAAACTCAAAACAACGGCTGGATTTGAAATTGGAACCCTCACACTATACACGATACAAGTTTTTGTCCTGACAGGAAGCTAGATAACGATTTTAGAAATTTAGGGTAAACGTGAAGATCTGAGGGTCTGAGAATTTTGGATCTTTCTTACCTGACGCTGAAACTCAAAACAACGGCCGGATTTGAAATTGGAGCCCTCACACTATACACGATACAAGTTTCTGTCCTGACAGGAAGCTAGATAACGATTTTAGAAATTTTGGGTGAACGTGAAGATCTGAGGGCCTGAAAATTTTTGATCTTCTTTACCTGACGCTGAAACCCAAAACAACGACCGGATTTGAAATTGGAACCCTCACACTATACACGATACAAGTTTTTGTCCTGATAGGAAGCTAGATAACGATTTTAGAAATTTAGGGTAAACGTGAAGGTCTGAGGGCCTGAACAATTTTGATCTTTTTTACCTGACCCTGAAACTCAAAACAACAACCGGATTTGAAATTGGAACCCTCACACTATACACGATACAAGTTTTTGTCCTGATAGGAAGCTAGATAACGATTTTAGAAATTTAGGGTGAACCTGAAGGTCTGAGGGTCTGAACATTTTTGATCTTTTTTAGCTGACGCTGAAACCCAAAACAACGGCCGGATTTGAAATTGGAACCCTTACACTATACACGATATAAGTTTTTGTCCTTATAGGAAGCTAGATAACGGTTTTAGAAATTTATGGTGAACGTGAAGATCTGAGGGTCTGAAAATTTTTGATCTTTTTTACCTGACGCTGAAACCCAAAACAACGGCCGGATTTGAAACTGGAACCCTCACACTATACACGACACGAGTTTTTGTCCTGACAGGAAGCTAGATAACGATTTTAGAAATTTAGGGTGAACGTGAAGATCTGAGGGCCTAAAAATTTTTGATCTTTTTTACCTGACGCTGAAACCCAAAACAACGGCCGGATTTGAAATTGGAACCCTCACACTATACACGATACAAGTTTTTGTCCTGATAGGAAGCTAGATAACGATTTTAGAAATTTAGGGTAGACGTGAAGGTCTGAGGGCCTGGACATTTTTGATCTTTTTTACCTGACGCTGAAACCCAAAACAACGGCCGGATTTGAAACTGGAACCCTCACACTATACACGATACAAGTTTTTGTCCTGATAGGAAGCTAGATAACGATTTTAGAAATTTAGGGTAAACGTAAAGGTCTGAGTGTCTGAACATTTTTGATCTTTTTTACCTGACGCTGAAACCCAAAACAACGGCCGGATTTGAAATTGGAACCCTCACACTATACACGATACAAGTTTTTGTCCTGATAGGAAGCTAGATAACGATTTTAGAAATTTAGGGTAGACGTGAAGGTCTGAGGGCCTGGACATTTTTGATCTTTTTTACCTGACGCTGAAACCCAAAACAACGGCCGGATTTGAAACTGGAACCCTCACATTATACACGACACGAGTTTTTGTCCTGACAGGAAGCTAGATAACGATTTTAGAAATTTAGGGTGAACGTGAAGATCTGAAGGTCTGAAAGTTTTTGATCTTTTTTACCTGACGTTGAAACTCAAAATAACGGCCGGATTTGAAATTGGAACCCTGACACTATACACGGTACAAGTTTTTGTCCCGACAGGAAGCTAGATAACGATTTTAGAAATTTAGGGTAAACGTGAAGATCTGAAGGTCTGAAAATTTTTGATCTTTTTTACCTGACGTTGAAACTCAAAATAACGGTCGGATTTCAAATTGGAACCCTTACACTATACATAATATAGGTTTTTGTCCTGACAGGAAGCTAGATAACGATTTTAGAAATTTAGGGTAAACGTGAAGATCTGAAGGTCTGAAAGTTTTTGATCTTTTTTACCTGACGTTGAAACTCAAAACAACGGCTGGATTTGAAATTGGAACCCTCACACTATACACGATACAAGTTTTTGTCCTGACAGGAAGCTAGATAACGATTTTAGAAATTTAGGGTAAACGTGAAGATCTGAGGGCCTGAGAATTTTGGATCTTTCTTACCTGACGCTGAAACCCAAAACAACGGCCGGATTTGAAATTGGAACCCTCACACTATACACGATACAAGTTTCTGTCCTGACAGGAAGCTAGATAACGATTTTAGAAATTTTGGGTGAACGTGAAGATCTGAGGGCCTGAAAATTTTTGATCTTCTTTACCTGACGCTGAAACCCAAAACAACGACCGGATTTGAAATTGGAACCCTCACACTATACACGATACAAGTTTTTGTCCTGATAGGAAGCTAGATAACGATTTTAGAAATTTAGGGTGAACCTGAAGGTCTGAGGGTCTGAACATTTTTGATCTTTTTTAGCTGACGCTGAAACCCAAAACAACGGCCGGATTTGAAATTGGAACCCTTACACTATACACGATATAAGTTTTTGTCCTTATAGGAAGCTAGATAACGGTTTTAGAAATTTATGGTGAACGTGAAGATCTGAGGGTCTGAAAATTTTTGATCTTTTTTACCTGACGCTGAAACCCAAAACAACGGCCGGATTTGAAACTGGAACCCTCACACTATACACGACACGAGTTTTTGTCCTGACAGGAAGCTAGATAACGATTTTAGAAATTTAGGGTGAACGTGAAGATCTGAGGGCCTAAAAATTTTTGATCTTTTTTACCTGACGCTGAAACCCAAAACAACGGCCGGATTTGAAATTGGAACCCTCACACTATACACGATACAAGTTTTTGTCCTGATAGGAAGCTAGATAACGATTTTAGAAATTTAGGGTAGACGTGAAGGTCTGAGGGCCTGGACATTTTTGATCTTTTTTACCTGACGCTGAAACCCAAAACAACGGCCGGATTTGAAACTGGAACCCTCACACTATACACGATACAAGTTTTTGTCCTGATAGGAAGCTAGATAACGATTTTAGAAATTTAGGGTAAACGTGAAGGTCTGAGGGTCTGAACATTTTTGATCTTTTTTACCTGACGCTGAAACCCAAAACAACGGCCGGATTTGAAATTGGAACCCTCACACTATACACGATACAAGTTTTTGTCCTGATAGGAAGCTAGATAACGATTTTAGAAATTTAGGGTAGACGTGAAGGTCTGAGGGCCTGGACATTTTTGATCTTTTTTACCTGACGCTGAAACCCAAAACAACGGCCGGATTTGAAACTGGAACCCTCACATTATACACGACACGAGTTTTTGTCCTGACAGGAAGCTAGATAACGATTTTAGAAATTTAGGGTGAACGTGAAGATCTGAAGGTCTGAAAGTTTTTGATCTTTTTTACCTGACGTTGAAACTCAAAATAACGGCCGGATTTGAAATTGGAACCCTGACACTATACACGGTACAAGTTTTTGTCCCGACAGGAAGCTAGATAACGATTTTAGAAATTTAGGGTAAACGTGAAGATCTGAAGGTCTGAAAATTTTTGATCTTTTTTACCTGACGTTGAAACTCAAAATAACGGTCGGATTTCAAATTGGAACCCTTACACTATACATAATATAGGTTTTTGTCCTGACAGGAAGCTAGATAACGATTTTAGAAATTTAGGGTAAACGTGAAGATCTGAAGGTCTGAAAGTTTTTGATCTTTTTTACCTGACGTTGAAACTCAAAACAACGGCTGGATTTGAAATTGGAACCCTCACACTATACACGATACAAGTTTTTGTCCTGACAGGAAGCTAGATAACGATTTTAGAAATTTAGGGTAAACGTGAAGATCTGAGGGCCTGAGAATTTTGGATCTTTCTTACCTGACGCTGAAACCCAAAACAACGGCCGGATTTGAAATTGGAACCCTCACACTATACACGATACAAGTTTCTGTCCTGACAGGAAGCTAGATAACGATTTTAGAAATTTTGGGTGAACGTGAAGATCTGAGGGCCTGAAAATTTTTGATCTTCTTTACCTGACGCTGAAACCCAAAACAACGACCGGATTTGAAATTGGAACCCTCACACTATACACGATACAAGTTTTTGTCCTGATAGGAAGCTAGATAACGATTTTAGAAATTTAGGGTAAACGTGAAGGTCTGAGGGCCTGAACAATTTTGATCTTTTTTACCTGACGCTGAAACTCAAAACAACAACCGGATTTGAAATTGGAACCCTCGCACTATACACGATACAAGTTTTTGTCCTGATAGGAAGCTAGATAACGATTTTAGAAATTTAGGGTGAACCTGAAGATCTGAGGGTCTGAAAATTTTTTATCTCTTTTACCTGACGCTGAAACTCAAAACAACGGCCGGATTTGAAATTGAAACCATCACACTATACACGATATAAGTTTTCGTCCTGATAGGAAGCTAGATAACGATTTTAGAAATTTGGGGTGAACGTGAGGATCTGAGGGCCTAAAAATTTTTGATCTTTTTTACCTGACGCTGAAACCCAAAACAACGGCCGGATTTGAAATTGGAACCCTCACACTATACACGATACAAGTTTTTGTCCTGATAGGAAGCTAGATAACGATTTTAGAAATTTAGGGTAAACGTGAAGATCTGAGGGTCTGAAAATTTTTGATCTTTTTTACCTGACGCTGAAACCCAAAACAACGGCCGGACTTGAAACTGGAACCATCACACTATACACTATACAAGTTTTTGTCCTGATAGGAAGCTAGATAACGATTTTAGAAATTTAGGGTAAACGTGAAGGTCTGAGGGCCTGAACATTTTTGATCTTTTTTACCTGACGCTGAAACCCAAAACAACGGCCGGATTTGAAATTGGAACCCTCACACTATACACGACACGAGTTTTTGTCCTGACAGGAAGCTAGATGACGATTTTAGAAATTTGGGGTGAACGTGAAGATCTGAGGGCCTAAAAATTTTTGATCTTTTTTACCTGACGCTGAAACCCAAAACAACGGCCGGATTTGAAATTGGAACCCTCACACTATACACGATACAAGTTTTTGTCCTGATAGGAAGCTAGATAACGATTTTAGAAATTTAGGGTAGACGTGAAGGTCTGAGGGCCTGGACATTTTTGATCTTTTTTACCTGACGCTGAAACCCAAAACAACGGCCGGATTTGAAACTGGAACCCTCACACTATACACGATACAAGTTTTTGTCATGATAGGAAGCTAGATAACGATTTTAGAAATTTAGGGTAAACGAGAAGGTCTGAGGGTCTGAACATTTTTGATCTTTTTTACCTGACGCTGAAGCCCAAAACAACGGCCGGATTTGAAATTGGAACCCTCACACTATACACGATACAAGTTTTTGTCCTGATAGGAAGCTAGATAACTATTTTAGAAATTTAGGGTAAACGTGAAGGTCTGAGGGTCTGAACATTTTTGATCTTTTTTACCTGACGCTGAAACCCAAGACAACGGCCGGATTTGAAATTGGAACCCTCATACTATACACGATACAAGTTTTTGTCCTGATAGGAAGCTAGATAACGATTTTAGAAATTTAGGGTAAACGTGAAGGTCTGAGGGTCTGAACATTTTTGATCTTTTTTACCTGACGCTGAAACCCAAAACAACGGCCGGATTTGAAATTGGAACCCTCATACTATACACGATATAAGTTTTTGTCCTGATAGGAAGCTAGATAACGATTTTAGAAATTTAGGGTAAACGTGAAGGTCTGAGGGTCTGAACATTTTTGATCTTTTTTACCTGACGCTGAAACCCAAAACAACGGCCGGATTTGAAATTGCAACCCTCACACTATACAGGATACAAGTTTTTGTCCTGATAGGAAGCTAGATAACGATTTTAGAAATTTAGGGTAAACGTGAAGGTCTAAGGGTCTGAACGTTTTTGATCTTTTTTACCTGACGCTGAAACCCAAAACAACGGCCGGATTTGAAACTGGAACCCTCACACTATACACGATACAAGTTTTTGTCCTGATAGGGAGCTAGATAACGATTTTAGAAATTTAGGGTAGACGTGAAGGTCTGAGGGTCTGGACATTTTTGATCTTTTTTACCTGACACTGAAACCCAAAACAACGGCCGGATTTGAAACTGGAACCCTCATACTATACACGATACAAGTTTTTGTCCTGATAGGAAGCTAGATAACGATTTTAGAAATTTAGGGTAAACGTGAATCGTCTGAGGGCCTGAACATATTTGATCTTTTTTCCCTGACGCTGAAACCCAAAACAACGGCCGGATTTGAAATTGGAACCCTCACACTATACACGATACAAGTTTTTGTCCTGACAGGAAGCTAGATAACGATTTTAGAAATTTAGGGTGAACGTGAAGATCTGAGGGTCTGAAAATTTTTGATCTTTTTACCTGACGCTGAAACCCAAAACAACGGCCGGATTTGAAATTGGAACCCTCACACTATACACGGTACAAGTTTTTGTCCTGATAGGAAGCTAGATAACGATTTTAGAAATTTAGGGTGAACGTGAAGATCTGAGGGTCTGAAAATTTTTGATCTTTTTTACCTGTCGCTGAAACCCAAAACAACGGCCGGATTTGAAATTGGAACCCTCACACTATACACGGTACAAGTTTTTGTCCTGATAGGAAGCTAGATAACGATTTTAGAAATTTAGGGTAAACGTGAAGGTCTGGGGGTCTGAACATTTTTGATCTTTTTTGCCTGACGCTGAAACCCAAAACAACGGCCGGATTTGAAATTGGAACCCTCACACTATACACGGTACAAGTTTTTGTCCTGATAGGAAGCTAGATAACGATTTTAGAAATTTAGGGTGAACGTGAAGATCTGAGGGTCTGAAAATTTTTGATCTTTTTTACCTGTCGCTGAAACCCAAAACAACGGCCGGATTTGAAATTGGAACCCTCACACTATACACGGTACAAGTTTTTGTCCTGATAGGAAGCTAGATAACGATTTTAGAAATTTAGGGTAAACGTGAAGGTCTGGGGGTCTGAACATTTTTGATCTTTTTTGCCTGACGCTGAAACTCAAAACAACGACCGGATTTGAAATTCGAACCCTCACACTATACACGATACAAGTTTTTGTCCTGACAGGAAGCTAGATAACGATTTTAGAAATTTAGGGTGAACGTGAAGATCTGAGGGTCTGAAAATTTTTGATCTTTTTTACCTGTCGCTGAAACCCAAAACAACGGCCGGATTTGAAATTGGAACCCTCACACTATACACGGTACAAGTTTTTGTCCTGATAGGAAGCTAGATAACGATTTTAGAAATTTAGGGTAAACGTGAATCGTCTGAGGGCCTGAACATATTTGATCTTTTTTACCTGACGCTGAAACCCAAAACAACGGCCGGATTTGAAATTGGAACCCTCACACTATACACGGTACAAGTTTTTGTCCTGATAGGAAGCTAGATAACGATTTTAGAAATTTAGGGTGAACGTGAAGATCTGAGGGTCTGAAAATTTTTGATCTTTTTTACCTGTCGCTGAAACCCAAAACAACGGCCGGATTTGAAATTGGAACCCTCACACTATACACGGTACAAGTTTTTGTCCTGATAGGAAGCTAGATAACGATTTTAGAAATTTAGGGTGAACGTGAAGATCTGAGGGTCTGAAAATTTTTGATCTTTTTTACCTGTCGCTGAAACCCAAAACAACGGCCGGATTTGAAATTGGAACCCTCACACTATACACGGTACAAGTTTTTGTCCTGATAGGAAGCTAGATAACGATTTTAGAAATTTAGGGTGAACGTGAAGATCTGAGGGTCTGAAAATTTTTGATCTTTTTTACCTGACGCTGAAACCCAAAACAACGGCCGGATTTGAAACTGGAACCCTCACACTATACACGATACAAGTTTTTGTCCTGACAGGAAGCTAGATAACGATTTTAGAAATTTAGGGTGAACGTGAAGATCTGAGGGTCTGAAAATTTTTGATCTTTTTTACCTGACGCTGAAACCCAAAACAACGGCCGGATTTGAAATTGGAACCCTCACACTATACACGATACAAGTTTTTGTCCTGACATGAAGCTAGGTAACGATTTTAGAAATTGAGGGTGAACGTGAAGATCTGAGGGCCTAAAAATTTTTGATCTTTTTTACCTGACGCTGAAACCCAAAACAACGGCCGGATTTGAAATTGGAACCCTCACACTATACACGATACAAGTTTTTGTCCTGATAGGAAGCTAGATAACGATTTTAGAAATTTAGGGTAGACGTGAAGGTCTGAGGGCCTGGACATTTTTGATCTTTTTTACCTGACGCTGAAACCCAAAACAACGGCCGGATTTGAAACTGGAACCCTCACATTATACACGACACGAGTTTTTGTCCTGACAGGAAGCTAGATAACGATTTTAGAAATTTAGGGTGAACGTGAAGATCTGAAGGTCTGAAAGTTTTTGATCTTTTTTACCTGACGTTGAAACTCAAAATAACGGCCGGATTTGAAATTGGAACCCTGACACTATACACGGTACAAGTTTTTGTCCCGACAGGAAGCTAGATAACGATTTTAGAAATTTAGGGTAAACGTGAAGATCTGAAGGTCTGAAAATTTTTGATCTTTTTTACCTGACGTTGAAACTCAAAATAACGGTCGGATTTCAAATTGGAACCCTTACACTATACATAATATAGGTTTTTGTCCTGACAGGAAGCTAGATAACGATTTTAGAAATTTAGGGTAAACGTGAAGATCTGAAGGTCTGAAAGTTTTTGATCTTTTTTACCTGACGTTGAAACTCAAAACAACGGCTGGATTTGAAATTGGAACCCTCACACTATACACGATACAAGTTTTTGTCCTGACAGGAAGCTAGATAACGATTTTAGAAATTTAGGGTAAACGTGAAGATCTGAGGGCCTGAGAATTTTGGATCTTTCTTACCTGACGCTGAAACCCAAAACAACGGCCGGATTTGAAATTGGAACCCTCACACTATACACGATACAAGTTTCTGTCCTGACAGGAAGCTAGATAACGATTTTAGAAATTTTGGGTGAACGTGAAGATCTGAGGGCCTGAAAATTTTTGATCTTCTTTACCTGACGCTGAAACCCAAAACAACGACCGGATTTGAAATTGGAACCCTCACACTATACACGATACAAGTTTTTGTCCTGATAGGAAGCTAGATAACGATTTTAGAAATTTAGGGTAAACGTGAAGGTCTGAGGGCCTGAACAATTTTGATCTTTTTTACCTGACGCTGAAACTCAAAACAACAACCGGATTTGAAATTGGAACCCTCGCACTATACACGATACAAGTTTTTGTCCTGATAGGAAGCTAGATAACGATTTTAGAAATTTAGGGTGAACCTGAAGATCTGAGGGTCTGAAAATTTTTTATCTCTTTTACCTGACGCTGAAACTCAAAACAACGGCCGGATTTGAAATTGAAACCATCACACTATACACGATATAAGTTTTCGTCCTGATAGGAAGCTAGATAACGATTTTAGAAATTTAGGGTGAACGTGAAGATCTGAGGGTCTGAAAATTTTTGATCTTTTTTACCTGACGCTGAAACCCAAAACAACGACCGGATTTGAAATTGGAACCCTCACACTATACACGACACGAGTTTTTGTCCTGACAGGAAGCTAGATGACGATTTTAGAAATTTGGGGTGAACGTGAAGATCTGAGGGCCTAAAAATTTTTGATCTTTTTTACCTGACGCTGAAACCCAAAACAACGGCCGGATTTGAAATTGGAACCCTCACACTATACACGATACAAGTTTTTGTCCTGATAGGAAGCTAGATAACGATTTTAGAAATTTAGGGTAAACGTGAAGATCTGAGGGTCTGAAAATTTTTGATCTTTTTTACCTGACGCTGAAACCCAAAACAACGGCCGGACTTGAAACTGGAACCATCACACTATACACTATACAAGTTTTTGTCCTGATAGGAAGCTAGATAACGATTTTAGAAATTTAGGGTAAACGTGAAGGTCTGAGGGCCTGAACATTTTTGATCTTTTTTACCTGACGCTGAAACCCAAAACAACGGCCGGATTTGAAATTGGAACCCTCACACTATACACGACACGAGTTTTTGTCCTGACAGGAAGCTAGATGACGATTTTAGAAATTTGGGGTGAACGTGAAGATCTGAGGGCCTAAAAATTTTTGATCTTTTTTACCTGACGCTGAAACCCAAAACAACGGCCGGATTTGAAATTGGAACCCTCACACTATACACGATACAAGTTTTTGTCCTGATAGGAAGCTAGATAACGATTTTAGAAATTTAGGGTAGACGTGAAGGTCTGAGGGCCTGGACATTTTTGATCTTTTTTACCTGACGCTGAAACCCAAAACAACGGCCGGATTTGAAACTGGAACCCTCACACTATACACGATACAAGTTTTTGTCATGATAGGAAGCTAGATAACGATTTTAGAAATTTAGGGTAAACGAGAAGGTCTGAGGGTCTGAACATTTTTGATCTTTTTTACCTGACGCTGAAGCCCAAAACAACGGCCGGATTTGAAATTGGAACCCTCACACTATACACGATACAAGTTTTTGTCCTGATAGGAAGCTAGATAACTATTTTAGAAATTTAGGGTAAACGTGAAGGTCTGAGGGTCTGAACATTTTTGATCTTTTTTACCTGACGCTGAAACCCAAGACAACGGCCGGATTTGAAATTGGAACCCTCATACTATACACGATACAAGTTTTTGTCCTGATAGGAAGCTAGATAACGATTTTAGAAATTTAGGGTAAACGTGAAGGTCTGAGGGTCTGAACATTTTTGATCTTTTTTACCTGACGCTGAAACCCAAAACAACGGCCGGATTTGAAATTGGAACCCTCATACTATACACGATATAAGTTTTTGTCCTGATAGGAAGCTAGATAACGATTTTAGAAATTTAGGGTAAACGTGAAGGTCTGAGGGTCTGAACATTTTTGATCTTTTTTACCTGACGCTGAAACCCAAAACAACGGCCGGATTTGAAATTGCAACCCTCACACTATACAGGATACAAGTTTTTGTCCTGATAGGAAGCTAGATAACGATTTTAGAAATTTAGGGTAAACGTGAAGGTCTAAGGGTCTGAACGTTTTTGATCTTTTTTACCTGACGCTGAAACCCAAAACAACGGCCGGATTTGAAACTGGAACCCTCACACTATACACGATACAAGTTTTTGTCCTGATAGGGAGCTAGATAACGATTTTAGAAATTTAGGGTAGACGTGAAGGTCTGAGGGTCTGGACATTTTTGATCTTTTTTACCTGACACTGAAACCCAAAACAACGGCCGGATTTGAAACTGGAACCCTCATACTATACACGATACAAGTTTTTGTCCTGATAGGAAGCTAGATAACGATTTTAGAAATTTAGGGTAAACGTGAATCGTCTGAGGGCCTGAACATATTTGATCTTTTTTCCCTGACGCTGAAACCCAAAACAACGGCCGGATTTGAAATTGGAACCCTCACACTATACACGATACAAGTTTTTGTCCTGACAGGAAGCTAGATAACGATTTTAGAAATTTAGGGTGAACGTGAAGATCTGAGGGTCTGAAAATTTTTGATCTTTTTACCTGACGCTGAAACCCAAAACAACGGCCGGATTTGAAATTGGAACCCTCACACTATACACGGTACAAGTTTTTGTCCTGATAGGAAGCTAGATAACGATTTTAGAAATTTAGGGTGAACGTGAAGATCTGAGGGTCTGAAAATTTTTGATCTTTTTTACCTGTCGCTGAAACCCAAAACAACGGCCGGATTTGAAATTGGAACCCTCACACTATACACGGTACAAGTTTTTGTCCTGATAGGAAGCTAGATAACGATTTTAGAAATTTAGGGTAAACGTGAAGGTCTGGGGGTCTGAACATTTTTGATCTTTTTTGCCTGACGCTGAAACCCAAAACAACGGCCGGATTTGAAATTGGAACCCTCACACTATACACGGTACAAGTTTTTGTCCTGATAGGAAGCTAGATAACGATTTTAGAAATTTAGGGTGAACGTGAAGATCTGAGGGTCTGAAAATTTTTGATCTTTTTTACCTGTCGCTGAAACCCAAAACAACGGCCGGATTTGAAATTGGAACCCTCACACTATACACGGTACAAGTTTTTGTCCTGATAGGAAGCTAGATAACGATTTTAGAAATTTAGGGTAAACGTGAAGGTCTGGGGGTCTGAACATTTTTGATCTTTTTTGCCTGACGCTGAAACTCAAAACAACGACCGGATTTGAAATTCGAACCCTCACACTATACACGATACAAGTTTTTGTCCTGACAGGAAGCTAGATAACGATTTTAGAAATTTAGGGTGAACGTGAAGATCTGAGGGTCTGAAAATTTTTGATCTTTTTTACCTGTCGCTGAAACCCAAAACAACGGCCGGATTTGAAATTGGAACCCTCACACTATACACGGTACAAGTTTTTGTCCTGATAGGAAGCTAGATAACGATTTTAGAAATTTAGGGTAAACGTGAATCGTCTGAGGGCCTGAACATATTTGATCTTTTTTACCTGACGCTGAAACCCAAAACAACGGCCGGATTTGAAATTGGAACCCTCACACTATACACGGTACAAGTTTTTGTCCTGATAGGAAGCTAGATAACGATTTTAGAAATTTAGGGTGAACGTGAAGATCTGAGGGTCTGAAAATTTTTGATCTTTTTTACCTGTCGCTGAAACCCAAAACAACGGCCGGATTTGAAATTGGAACCCTCACACTATACACGGTACAAGTTTTTGTCCTGATAGGAAGCTAGATAACGATTTTAGAAATTTAGGGTGAACGTGAAGATCTGAGGGTCTGAAAATTTTTGATCTTTTTTACCTGTCGCTGAAACCCAAAACAACGGCCGGATTTGAAATTGGAACCCTCACACTATACACGGTACAAGTTTTTGTCCTGATAGGAAGCTAGATAACGATTTTAGAAATTTAGGGTGAACGTGAAGATCTGAGGGTCTGAAAATTTTTGATCTTTTTTACCTGACGCTGAAACCCAAAACAACGGCCGGATTTGAAACTGGAACCCTCACACTATACACGATACAAGTTTTTGTCCTGACAGGAAGCTAGATAACGATTTTAGAAATTTAGGGTGAACGTGAAGATCTGAGGGTCTGAAAATTTTTGATCTTTTTTACCTGACGCTGAAACCCAAAACAACGGCCGGATTTGAAATTGGAACCCTCACACTATACACGATACAAGTTTTTGTCCTGACATGAAGCTAGGTAACGATTTTAGAAATTGAGGGTGAACGTGAAGATCTGAGGGCCTAAAAATTTTTGATCTTTTTTACCTGACGCTGAAACCCAAAACAACGGCCGGATTTGAAATTGGAACCCTCACACTATACACGATACAAGTTTTTGTCCTGATAGGAAGCTAGATAACGATTTTAGAAATTTAGGGTAAACGTGAAGGTCTGGGGGTCTGAACATTTTTGATCTTTTTTGTCTGACGCTGAAACTAAAAACAACCACCGGATTTGAAATTGGAACCCTCACACTATACACGGTACAAGTTTTTGTCCTGATAGGAAGCTAGATAACGATTTTAGAAATTTAGGGTGAACGTGAAGATCTGAGGGTCTGAAAATTTTTGATCTTTTTTACCTGACGCTGAAACCCAAAACAACGGCCGGATTTGAAATTGGAACCCTCACACTATACACGGTACAAGTTTTTGTCCTGATAGGAAGCTAGTTTAGAAATTTAGGGTAATCGTGAATGTCTGGGGGCCTGAACATTTTTGATCTTTTTTGTCTGACGCTGAAACTCAAAACAACGACCGGATTTGAAATTGGAACCGTCATACAAGTTACGATACAAGTTTTTGTCCTGATAGGAAGCTAGGTGACGATTTTAGAAATTTAGGGTGAACGTGAAGATCTGAGGGTCTGAAAATTTTTGATCTTTTTTACCTCACGCTGAAACCCAAAACAACGGCCGGATTTGAAATTGGAACCCTCACACTATACACGATACAAGTTTTTGTCCTGACATGAAGCTAGATAACGATTTTAGAAATTTAGGGTGAACGTGAAGATCTGAGGGTCTGAAAATTTTTGATCTTTTTTACCTGACGCTGAAACCCAAAACAATGGCCGGATTTGAAATTGGAACCCTCACACTATACACGGTACAAGTTTTTGTCCTGATAGGAAGCTAGTTTAGAAATTTAGGGTAATCGTGAAGGTCTGGGGGCCTGAACATTTTTGATCTTTTTTGTCTGACGCTGAAACTCAAAACAACCACCGGATTTGAAATTGGAACCCTCACACTATACACGGTACAAGTTTTTGTCCTGATAGGAAGCTAGATAACGATTTTAGAAATTTAGGGTGAACGTGAAGATCTGAGGGTCTGAAAATTTTTGATCTTTTTTACCTGACGCTGAAACCCAAAACAACGACCGGATTTGAAATTGGAACCGTCATACTATACACGATACAAGTTTTTGTCCTGACATGAAGCTAGATAACGATTTTAGAAATTTAGGGTGAACGTGAAGATCTGAGGGTCTGAAAATTTTTGATACTTTTTACCTGACGCTGAAACCCAAAACAATGGCCGGATTTGAAATTGGAACCCTCACACTATACACGATACAAGTTTTTGTCCTGACAGGAAGCTAGATAACGATTTTAGAAATTTAGGGTGAACGTGAAGATCTGAGGGTCTGAAAATTTTTGATCTTTTTTACCTGACGCTGAAACCCAAAACAACGGCCGGATTTGAAATTGGAACCCTCACACTATACACGATACAAGTTTTTGTCCTGACATGAAGCTAGATAACGATTTTAGAAATTTAGGGTGAACGTGAAGATCTGAGGGCCTAAAAATTTTTGATCTTTTTTACCTGACGCTGAAACCCAAAACAACGGCCGGATTTGAAATTGGAACCCTCACACTATACACGATACAAGTTTTTGTCCTGACAGGAAGCTAGATAACGATTTTAGAAATTTAGGGTGAACGTGAAGATCTGAGGGTCTGAAAATTTTTGATCTTTTTTACCTGACGCTGAAACCCAAAACAACGGCCGGATTTGAAATTGGAACCCTCACACTATACACGATACAAGTTTTTGTCCTGACATGAAGCTAGATAACGATTTTAGAAATTTAGGGTGAACGTGAAGATCTGAGGGTCTGAAAATTTTTGATCTTTTTTACCTGACGCTGAAACCCAAAACAACGGCCGGATTTGAAATTGGAACCCTCACACTATACACGATACAAGTTTTTGTCCTGACATGAAGCTAGATAACGATTTTAGAAATTTAGGGTGAACGTGAAGATCTGAGGGTCTGAAAATTTTTGATCTTTTTTACCTGACGCTGAAACTCAAAACAACCACCGGATTTGAAATTGGAACCCTCACACTATACACGATACAAGTTTTTGTCCTGACAGGAAGCTAGATAACGATTTTAGAAATTTAGGGTGAACGTGAAGATCTGAGGGTCTGAAAATTTTTGATCTTTTTTACCTGACGCTGAAACCCAAAACAACGGCCGGATTTGAAATTGGAACCCTCACACTATACACGATACAAGTTTTTGTCCTGACATGAAGCTAGATAACGATTTTAGAAATTTAGGGTGAACGTGAAGATCTGAGGGCCTAAAAATTTTTGATCTTTTTTACCTGACGCTGAAACCCAAAACAACGGCCGGATTTGAAATTGGAACCCTCACACTATACACGATACAAGTTTTTGTCCTGACACGAAGCTAGATAACGATTTTAGAAATTTAGGGTGAACGTGAAGATCTGAGGGTCTGAAAATTTTTGATCTTTTTTACCTGTCGCTGAAACCCAAAACAACGGCCGGATTTGAAATTGGAACCCTCACACTATACACGATACAAGTTTTTGTCCTGACGTAAACGTGAAGGTCTGGGGGTCTGAACATTTTTGATCTTTTTTGCCTGACGCTGAAACTCAAAACAACGACCGGATTTGAAATTGGAACCGTCATACTGTACAGGATACAAGTTTTTGTCCTGATAGGAAGCTAGGTAACGATTTTAGAAATTTAGGGTGAACGTGAAGATCTGAGTGTCTGAAAATTTTTGATCTTTTTTACCTGACGCTGAAACCCAAAACAACGGCCGGATTTGAAATTGGAACCCTCACACTATACACGGTACAAGTTTTTGTCCTGATAGGAAGCTAGATAACGGTTTTAGAAATTTAGGGTAAACGTGGAGGTCTGGGGGTCTGAACATTTTTGATCTTTTTTGCCTGACGCTGAAACTCAAAACAACGACCGGATTTGAAATTGAAACCGTCATACTATACACGATACAAGTTTTTGTCCTGATAGGAAGCTAGGTAACGATTTTAGAAATTTAGGGTGAACGTGAAGATCTGAGGGTCTGAAAATTTTTGATCTTTTTTACCTGACGCTGAAACCCAAAACAACGGCCGGATTTGAAATTCGAACCCTCACACTATACACGATACAAGTTTTTGTCCTGACAGGAAGCTAGATAACGATTTTAGAAATTTAGGGTGAACGTGAAGATCTGAGGGTCTGAAAATTTTTGATCTTTTTTACCTGACGCTGAAACCCAAAACAACGGCCGGATTTGAAATTGGAACCCTCACGCTATACACGGTACAAGTTTTTGTCCTGATAGGAAGCTAGATAACGATTTTAGAAATTTAGGGTAAACGTGAAGGTCTGGGGGTCTGAACATTTTTGATCTTTTTTGCCTGACGCTGAAACTCAAAACAACGACCGTATTTGAAATTGGAACCGTCATACTATACACGATACAAGTTTTTGTCCTGATAGGAAGCTAGGTAACGATTTTAGAAATTTAGGGTAAACGTGAAGGTCTGGGGGTCTAAACATTTTTGATCTTTTTTGCCTGACGCTGAAACTCAAAACAACGACCGGATTTGAAATTGGAACCGTCATACTATACACGATACAAGTTTTTGTCCTGATAGGAAGCTAGATAACGATTTTAGAAATTTAGGGTAAACGTGAAGGTCTGGGGGTCTGAACATTTTTGATCTTTTTTGCCTGACGCTGAAACTCAAAACAACGACCGTATTTGAAATTGGAACCGTCATACTATACACGATACAAGTTTTTGTCCTGATAGGAAGCTAGATAACGATTTTAGAAATTTAGGGTAAACGTGAAGGTCTGGGGGTCTGAACATTTTTGATCTTTTTTGCCTGACGCTGAAACTCAAAACAACGGCCGGATTTGAAATTGGAACCCTCACACTATACACGATACAAGTTTTTTCTTGACAGGAAGCTAGATAACGATTTTAGAAATTTAGGGTAAACGTGAAGGTCTGGGGGTCTGAACATTTTTGATCTTTTTTGCCTGACGCTGAAACCCAAAACAACGGCCGGATTTGAAATTGGAACCCTCACACTATACACGGTACAAGTTTTTGTCCTGATAGGAAGCTAGATAACGATTTTAGAAATTTAGGGTAAACGTGAAGGTCTGGGGGTCTGAACATTTTTGATCTTTTTTGCCTGACGCTGAAACTCAAAACAACGACCGTATTTGAAATTGGAACCGTCATACTATACACGATACAAGTTTTTGTCCTGATAGGAAGCTAGGTAACGATTTTAGAAATTTAGGGTAAACGTGAAGGTCTGGGGGTCTAAACATTTTTGATCTTTTTTGCCTGACGCTGAAACTCAAAACAACGACCGGATTTGAAATTGGAACCGTCATACTATACACGATACAAGTTTTTGTCCTGATAGGAAGCTAGATAACGATTTTAGAAATTTAGGGTAAACGTGAAGGTCTGGGGGTCTGAACATTTTTGATCTTTTTTGCCTGACGCTGAAACTCAAAACAACGACCGGATTTGAAATTGGAACCGTCATACTATACACGATACAAGTTTTTGTCCTGATAGGAAGCTAGGTAACGATTTTAGAAATTTAGGGTGAACCTGAAGATCTGAGGGTCTGAAAATTTTTTATCTCTTTTACCTGACGCCGAAACTCAAAACAACGGCCAGATTTGAAATTGGAACCCTCACACTATACACGATATAAGTTTTTGTCCTGATAGGAAGCTAGATAACGATTTTAGAAATTTAGGGTGAACGTGAAGATCTGAGGGTCTGAAAATTTTTGATCTTTTTTACCTGACGCTGAAACCCAAAACAACGACCAGATTTGAAATTGGAACCCTCACACTATACACGATACAAGTTTTTGTCCTGATAGGAAGCTAGATAACGATTTTAGAAATTTAGGGTAGACGTGAAGGTCTGAGGGTCTGAACATTTTTGATCTTTTTTACCTGACGCTGAGACTCAAAACAACGACCGGATTTGAAATTGGAACCCTCATACTATACACGATACAAGTTTTTGTCTTGATAGGAAGCTAGATAACGATTTTAGAAATTTAGGGTAAACTTGGAGATCTGAAGGTCCGAAAATTTTTGATCTCCTTTACCTGACACTGAAACTCAAAGCAATGGGCATATTTGAAGATGTCGCCCCCAAGCTATACACGATACGATTTTTTGGACTGCACCTATTTGGTTTGTATAAACAGTAATCTATTCAGTGTTGTTTTTGCACAATTTACCTCTTTCCGGTACCGGTTCTCTTGCGGAGCTGAGCCTCAGCACAGCCTCGTCCCGATAGGCGTCTTCGATTTCAGCAACGCATCTAAGCTCTAGGCGGCCATCACCGCGGAAGTGGAACCTCTCCAAGGGCAGCTCCAGGCGCAGGTCGCTCCAAGCAGTCTCCTGAAGCTCCCGACCAGTCGCAGCCACTGTGCGGCCCACCTGGAAACACAAATCATTAACACAATTAAAAGTGATTCTCCTCCCAGTTTTTTTATTTACAGTAGAAGAGGTTCTTCATGTCACACTGTCACTAAAGAAAACAAAGAAGGACATATAGCTCCACCAATGAGATCGGTCTATTGCAGGCATCATGAGCAATAGACCGATCTCTGTGGCCGAGCTGGAACGCAGAAGACTGGCAGTGGCAGCCTCACTTTCAAAGGATCTCGATACCATTGCCGCTTGGGGGCTTAAGAATACGGTTAAATTTAATGCCTCCAAGGCCCAGTATTGTACGATATCAAACAAGGAGTGCCCAAGCCAACACCAGGTTCTAATGAACAACCGGGCTCTGCCAAGGAGTCACTCATTCAAGCTGTTAGGAGTCAACATTATAGAAAATCTGATCTGACACGAACACGTCGCGTCAATTGCAACAGCTGCTGGTAAAAAGCTTGGGTACCTATTTAGAGCTAGAAAGTATTTTTCATCATGTAACCTCCTCACGCTATATAAAGCCCAGATAAAACCTTGCCTGGAGAATTGCTCTCATGTCTGGGGAGCTGCTGCCCCTTCTACCCTGTCTATACTAGATGCCGTCCAGAGAAGGGCAATTCAACTAATTGGCGATCCGGTCTTAACGCGCCACCTTCAGTGATTTTCTCACCGGCGTGTTGTTGGTGACCTCTCACTCTTCTACCGATATTCCAACGGAATCCGCTCCTCTGAGCTATCCTCTATCGTTCCGCCGCTCACTGCTCCTATCAGATGTACCCGTGCGACCGCTGCTTCTCATCCTAGGACGGTCATTCTTCATACATCAAGAACTGAGCGGTGCAACCGCACATTAATTCCCAGGGTGAGGGTGCTTGGAATGGACTGCCAGAAGATGTATTTATTGGGCCTGCGGGTATTGGCCCATTCAAATCTCGCATTAACTAACTTCCCCTAACATAACCCTTTCACAGCAGCCGCGGTACTCTGGTATTTAGGCTCTGCCTGCGCAGTCTGCTCAGTTATAAAAAAATATGAAAGCATAATATAGAATATAACCCTATATGGAGCAGGACTCATTAGAGGTTTGTTCCGCTGTAGGAAGTTGTACACAACAGAGCAACTACTGCTGCTCTACAAGGCATAGATCCGACCATCGTTGGCGTATTGCTCCCATGTATGGGGATTCGCTCTGAAGCACTTTCTAAGCTTCTGGCAGATCTCTATCTGCCTTTTTAAAAGTCCAAGTTTCCGAGGAATACAAAAATGTGGAGAACACAAGAGACTGAATCAGCGACATTTTGGTAGCTTTAGTGATGTTATGGTCACGCCATATTCTAGTAAGCTTTGTCATGGCCATACGTGCCTGTTGAATGCGCTGTCGAATCCCATCTTCACAGCTACCGGAATTGTCGATCAAAGAACCGAGGTACACAAAACTTTGAACTACTTCACAGCGGCCTACTGACTTTATTTCTCGATGATTATCGTGCTCTCTATCTACGATAATAACCTTGGTCTTGTTGTAGTTAATACCAAGACCATATGCACCATGTTGTTCTAAGATGTTTAATAAAGCTACTAGTTCTTCCTGAGAAGCAGCAATAAGGGTTGTATCGTCAGCAAATTTGAGAGAGTAAGGGATTGAAATACAAGAGAGATGTGGAGGACAAAAATGGTGAACTCGTAAATGAAAATGCTGAAGAAGAAGAAGAAGTTTTTCGGATGTAGGGATAAAATACTGTAGAGGTTTTATCTCAAAGCTGAATCGCTCATTGTTCACAGCGCACAGAGCAGGATGGCATACACCCCAGAGGCGTATTTTCCAAACGGATTTCCTGTTGCAGGTTTGAACTACCCATGGTCACGGCTCAACAAACAAACCTTCCTCACGGTCGGTTCCTTTGTGCTGACGTTTTGCAAATATCTGACGTCAGCGACGCCATTTTGGGACTGGAGACTGTCTTGCAGGGGCTGTCTTGGGAAACTGCTTGGTCCACCTAGACGACATCATCGTGGTTGGGAAATCGTTCGACGATCACCTCAAGAACCTGGAACAAGTATTTAAGAGGCTGCGCCAATCAGGCCTCAAGCTGAGCCCCAAGAAGTGCCATCTGTGCCAGAAGAAGGTGCAATACTTAGGACATGTGGTTTCCCAAGAAGGCATAGCAGTGGATCCTCAGAAGATCGAAGCAATAAGAGAATGGCCTGTACCTAAGAACAAACACGACGTAAGACGCTTCCTAGGTCTGTGTACATAGAAGGCTCTCTCGACGGCTCCAGTGCTAAGCTATCCCCTACCTACTGGCAAATTTGTGTTAGATACCGATGCGAGCAACGTGGGGATAGGTTCAGTTCTGTCGCAGATACAACATGGTCGAGAGGTGGTGATCGGCTAAGTCAGCAAGACGCTATCTAAGCCCGAGAGAAACTATTGCGGCACTCGGAGAGAATTGCTGGCCATCGTTAAGTCCCTGGAGCACTTTTACAAGTACTTGTACGGGAGGAAGTTCCTGCTGAGGACGGACCATGCATCCCTGACATGGCTACTTCGGTTCAAGAATCCAGAGGGGCAGGAATTCGACTTCGACATCGAACACCCCGCTAGCAAGTTTCATGGGAATGCGGATGCACTTTCGAGGAGACCGTGTCCCGACGACTGTGCTCACTGCAACCGAGCCGAGACGAAGGACGCCATGACAAGGAGAACCACCGTTGTGGATGATCGCTGGCAGCCTACCGAACTCAGAAAGACCAAGAGGAGGTTCCCAGCCTGAAACTGATCATCGAGTGGAAGAGGAAAGACCAACAACCGAGTTGGCAGGAGGTTTCAGCTCACTCGCCTACCGTCAAGTCCTACTGGGCCCAGTGGGACAGCCTGGTGATGGAGGATGGCATCCTGAGACGAATCCTGGAAGACAAGGAAGGGGCCCAGGAAAGAAGGTGCCTAGGAACCGCGTGGCCGAGGTTCTCGGGGAGATTCACAGCAGAACTATTGGAGGTCATCTGGACGTGGCCAAGACCCTGGAGAAGGTTCGGGAGCGGTTCTACTGGTTTAGGTGCCCTGACAGGGGCGGAGTAGAAAGAAGTGTACAACAGGGCAGAATTAAGAGATAATACTCAACCTATGCGGTGTAAAAGGAAGGTAAACATTAAAGGCAACATAAAGTTTATGTTGTCCTTAATGTTTACCTCCCATGAAGTACTGGATTTGCGTTGTGATCTACAGGGTGGCCAACCGGGTGACGATAATAATTTTTTTTTAGATAGCCCGTACCGAGACCTATCCAAAACGCCCACATGTATGTGTACCGATTATTGATAGTTTTCGAGTTATGATTTTTTTTTTGAAACCTTAGAGATTTTCCAGTTTTCCCAAGAAATCGTCAAAAACAAAAACAAGAATGCTTTTTGGCTTTTATTTTTTTCTGCAATTATACTCAGTATTAAGCCTATTTTTATATCCAATAAAGAGAACCTGTACATCCGAGCAATAATTAAGTACATTTTGGGCCCAAAGTTTGAAATCTCTGTTTTTAGTCAGGACCTTCAAGCTAAAATTGAAAATACTTATGCCTGGTTCTGGAGCTTCAAACTAATCCTAAAAACTTTGCAAGACATTGCACTTTCGAAATAATAATGAAAAAGTAGCACTTATGGGGACACTTTGCGCCGTACGTGACTGTTAAAGGTAAAAAGGTGATAATTCACGAATTTCCAAAATGATTCAAAAAACTATTATTTTACTTTATTATGACAAATTAAAGAAAAAAAACTCATAACAACTAATAAACACGATAATCATTGATGTTTTAATCACTTTTAATAAAAAAATTAATACATGTCCTTTTTGCTATGTACTACTGAACTTCTGCTAAATTAAGTTGTATGGAAAGTTAACAAAGGAAAGGAATAACAAAACAACAATCTGACTTTTAATTCCATGGCGAAATTACCTGGGAAGCGTTATCGTAGCATACGCCATCCCTTTTACTTCCCACACCGATAGGTGAGGGAAAGATTGTGATCGTGAAAATTTTCGATTTTGAGACAATAGGTTTTTTGGGTGTTTTATAATGTCTACATAACGAAAATCCGCGTCACTCATTTCCGTCGTTCTGTCTGGCGGTCTGCCTGTCGGTCTGTCTGTCTGTACGCGTTTTTCCAGCGTCGTAGTCTCAGTAACCGCTGCATGGACAGTGATGAAATTTGGGCAGCAATATGCTGTGGGATCGTAGTAGGTAATGCTGCTATAATTTTTAGAAATCGGTACATGGGCGGCGGAGTAATTAAAATAAAAAATTCAAATATTCCTCAAACTTCGTTTTTAGGCGTTTTAGAAGTTCTTGATCATTTTCTGCATTTTTTTTGGGTGGGGGTGGAATTTGTGTGTTTGGGGGGGTGGGGGGTTGAAAAACTGAAATACTTGTTGTATTCATGATAGGTCTACTGACCTGTCAAGGAAGACCTAGCGATATAAATCACCGAACATTGCCTTGCCTATTACCGAAAATTAATTAACACAACTGCGCTTCGCCGACATGAGCTCGCAAAAAGCTACTCTGAAAGAAAGGGATGGCGTATGCTACGACATCGCTTCCCAGGTAATTCTGCCATGAAATTGGAAGTCAGATTATTGTTTTATTATTCCTTTCCTTTGTTAACTTTCCATAGAACTTAATTTAGCAGAAGTTCAATAGTACATAGCAAAAACACTTCAAAAATCACAATTTGGGTATTCTTTTTTTTGATTAAAAGTCATCAAAACATTAATGATTATCGGGTTCATTAGTTGTTACGAGTTTTTTTTCTTTAATTTGTCATAATAAAGCAAAATAATAGTTTTTTAAATCATTTTGAAAATTCGTGAATCATCACCTTTTTACCTTTAACACTCACGTACGGCGTAAAGTGTCCCCATAAGTGCTACTTTTTCATTATTATTTCGAAAGTGCAATGTCTTGCAAAGTTTTTAGGATTAGTTTGAAGCTCCAGAACCAGGCATAAGTATTTTTAATTTTAGTTTGAAGTTTTGGTCTCCTGACTGCAAACAGAGATTTCAAACTTTGGGCCCAAAATGTACTTAATTATTGCTCGGATGTACAGGTTCTCTTTATTGGATATTAAAATAAGCTTAATACTGAGTATAACTGCAGAAAAAAATAAAAGCCAAAAAGCATTCTGGTTTTTGTTTTTGACGATTTCTTGGAAAAACTAGAAAATCTCTAAGTTTTCAAAAAAAAATCATAACTCGGAAACTACTAATAATCGGTACACATACATGGGGGTGTTTTGGATAGGTCTCGGTACGGGCTATCTAAAAAAAAATTATTATCGTCACCCGATTGGCCACCCTGTATATCATTTATCGCTATACTCATATTCTATGTAGATAGCCATGAACCTGCCGTGCCGCCGCTGTTGAGATCTCTCTCTCTCTCTCACTAACTCAAAATGTCGATGCGCAAAGAGATCGGCGCAAAGCATCCCCAAACCTTGAGTTGATACTCATGCAATTTGCAAGGGCCCCTATGTCCCTTCTTGGTATTTTCGTGGATCTGAGGCGAACTATTTTCCTCCATTCGCATACCGCAGACCAATGCTAATAAATCAATGGGATGAAATATGATTTCGCATATTAAAGTACTCCTGCATCCAGGGGCTTTCCGTATATATTCATCATCTGGAATGGAATATCGGGCAGAGCTTTTAAGCTCAAAGCTCATTTCTTTTCTGCCCTGGCAAGGTAAATGCTTTAAAGGGGGCCTTCGCCACGGAAAATAAAATTATATCAAGCATTCTGTCTTTGTTTAAAATACTGACAGCCGGAAACTCGGAAAGTACACCTTGAATTCTCTATATTCGCTGGCGCTATCTCTGTACCTTGAAATGTCTGAGAGAATTTCTATTTAGTTTAATTACTTAGCCTTCGAGCATTCTAGGAGGAATTCTAATACGTGGAAAGTTATTCCGGGAAAAGTCACGCTGTAAGGGAATGAGGTGCCTCTAAGATATACTCTGATGAACTGCTTATTCATGTATCATCATGATAGTCACAATGTCTTAACAGACATGTTGTGAACTCGTAAAATGCATTAAGTCGGAGCTAGGGTATTGCCGACACGAATATTATCAATAGTTTTGAGCACTGTAGCTTGCCATTTTTCGCGATTTACTGTCAGTTTATTGGCGCTCTTGATCGGGGCATGACCCTGAACTACAAGTTTCTCCATATTATCGCCTTTGTGTATATGTCCGAAGAATGTAAGCATTCTCGTCGACACAATGGAGGATAGTCTCTTTGGATTACCGAGCTCATCCAGTATGGAAACTTTAGTTCGATGGGCGGTATAAGGAACTCTCAGCATTCTCCTCCATGTCCACATTTCAAAAGCATCTATGCGAGCTTGATTTGCCTTTTTAACAGTCCATGATTCCAAGACATACAAAAATATGGAGAACACAAGAGACTGAACCAGCGACATTTTGGTAGCTTTAGTGATGTTATGGTCAAGCCATATTTTAGTAAGCTTTGTCATGGCCCGTAGGATGATCTGACTGTCGATCTTTGTAAATTCGATATATCTTAGGCCAGTATAATGAATTTGTGGTTCATGAGTCTAAGGCTTGACGTTTCGCCAGCATCTTTAGAAGTATCTTCAAAAGCTGTGCCACTTCGACGACTTCAAACGACTTGAAAAAGCTTTTGCTATCGGTTCGCGTCAATTTGTGTTTAATATTGTGTTTTTCCTCGATTTGTGAACAAGAATCCATACTCTAAATAAATAAACACTGATAAAGTATTTCGTCAGCCTGTTGTTTCAGGTTCAACACATTATCACCTGATCCCCTCTGTCTGAATCTACATAACAATCTTCCTCTCCCCCGTTTCACATTTCCCTGTTATGGGGTAATTACATAAACGAGCTTGCAACACCCTTGATGTTCTTAATTCTCCTAAATCTTCCCTTGAAAAGCTTCGTATAAATCTCTTATCCTCAAAGTTACAGTTTCTACCTCATTTCGCGAAGCTGTCCCTCATACGTCGCGAGGTATGTGCTAAAGACCCTGTTCCGTGGCCAAATTCAAGTAGAAAAGTTCTTATATACATGTGTTCTTAAGACTTTGGTTTTAAGATACATAGTGTCAGAGTCTGTTACAGTTCACCTCCAATACAGGAAAGACTGACTGACTGACTGACCTTTTATGACATTTTTTGACCACTTAAGCTTTACCTTGAATACTTCTATAAGTATAATAATAAAGGTTTCTTTGAATCTGCTGTTGCACATGAGTAATAAATGTATTCATCTTTATTCTTTCCTCCTGTCACACCAAGACAGGCCCCAGCTTTTACTTCCCACACCGATAGTTGAGGGGAGTATTGTGATCGCGAAAATTCTCGAATTTGAGATGATGCACTTTTTGGGCGTTTTATGATGTCTAGATAACTAAAATCTACGTCACTCGTATCCGTCGGTCTGTCTGTCTGTCGCTTTTTTCTAGCCTCGTAATCTCAGCAACCGCTGCATGGATTGTGATGAAATTTGGGCAGCGATATGCTGTGGGGTCGTAATAGGTAATGTTCCCATAATTTTGAAAATCGGTGCATGGGCGGCGGAGTAATTAGCAAAAAACAACAAAAATTAAATATTGCTTAAACTTCGTTTTTAGGCGTTTTAGGGGTTCCTGATCATATTCTATTTTTTTTGGGTGGGGGTGAAATTGGGGTGGTTGGGGAGTGGGGGATTGTAAAATTAAAAAAAATGTTGCTTTCATAATAGACTGTCTACTGACCTATGAAGGAAGACCTAGCAACATAAATAACTTTTTAGGTCCATCCGAACATTGCCTTGCCAATTACAGAACATACGAGAATATTGCTTTAGATCGTTCTATATTGTGTTACTAGAAAGCTGTTGAATTGATTTTAATGCCACAGTATTACTACCGTAGCGAGGATGGAAAACGCGTATGGTTTTTATAAATCGTGCCAGTGGCGGCGCAGAAATAATAAAAAAACTGAAAATATAAAAACAGCTCAAACTTCGTTTTTAAGCGTTTTAGAGGTTCCTGATCATTTTCTGCGTTTTTTTTGGGTGGGGGGTGAAATTGGGGTGGTTAGGGGTTGAGGCGTTGCAAAACTGGAAAGTTTGTAGTATTGATAATAGGCTGTCCATTGACCTGTGAAGGAAAGACCTAGCGGCATAAGGCAATTTTTGGAGGGGGGCTTGCGATTATTAAGTTGCAAGGGATCTCAGACTAAAGCTTTATGCTATGGGAAAATAATAAATTGGTATCACCGTAATGTGTAGGAAGTACTGAGTCAATCAACTTGACTTCATTTTTTTCCTTTTCAGTAGATTCCATATTATTTTACCCAAAATAAACAAGCAGTTATTTTAAAGCGCATCTGCAAAGTGGGTCAATAACGTTAAGCGGGAGTTATCTTGTCCCGAAATACCGCACATAAACACCGTTGTCTCCCTCTTGTTGGTTTAGGAGATACACAGTTTATGTCACGTTCCATTTTTATCAGATCTGCAACGTACAGTGTGTATGGCAGACGACATCACAATATGGAATGCACGAGGCAGATAGAGACTGAAAATAAAAACTTCGTTGATATCGGCTAAAGTTGAATTTGAACAGCCAAACGTTGTTAATAATTAGGAACCCAATACACACTACTTGCGTTGGTTCTTGAAAATTGAATTTAAGTATTTATAGTTCCAAAAAATTGCGGGCATGATAGCTATAAACAAAAATGGTAAAGGGGTAGAAATAATAAAGAACATGATAAACTATGCAGTGAGTGATATATTTGTATAAAGTGTTAATATATAAGTGATTACTTCTAGAATCTACACATTTTTTACACCGGCTTTCTCATGCTTGGTAAGTCCTCTGAAAAGGCTCGGCGGGAACCTTGTTTGAATCCAATCATTTGGTTCACAGAAAAATCGGAAAAATGAAGGGTACCGGCTGGATTCGGACCAGCATTTCCGGCATTCTAGGCTGACGCGTTACCAACTACACTACGGTGCCCCGTGATGTAGCCCATATGCAGCGCCGACGACAAGATATCGACTCCGACTCCGGTGCCCTTCATTTTTCCGATTTTTCTGTGAACCAAATGATTGGAATTATTTCCCTCTTGCGGAGTAAGCAAGCACCTTTCATTCGATGAAATCCTGGCCGACTGTCGTCGTACTTCAGCAAGAAAGAGAGCTGACGACAGCACGAGCAAATGGCGGTGGGAGATTCACACTCACCCAACAGCCGACCAGGTCACTCTGGGTGACTGAACTACATGGTTTGCAGAGAGATACGGGGGAGTGGCGGGTGTCGGCGGAGTCGATACCTTGTCGTGGGCGCTGTATATCGGCTACATCACGGGGCACCGTAGTGTAGTTGGTATCGCGTCGGCCTAGAATGCCGGAGACGCTGGTTCGAGTCCAGCCGGTAGCCTTCATTTTTCCATTTTTTCTGTGAACCAAATGTTTGGAATTCTCCCTCTTGCGGAGTAAGCAAGCAGCTTTCATTCCTTGTTTGACTGTTGTTACAGCTTTACGGATACCCTGAATGCTGTCAAACCGGTTTCCTTTGAGTTCTTTCTTGATTCTCGGTAAAAGAAAGAAGTCGACTGGTGCGAGATCAGGACTATAGGGTGACTGCGGCCTCATTAAACTTTTCCGCCCACCTCGTAACTTATACATAACTCAAAGTTGTATCTCGGTAAACCTCCTCAAGTAATGAGGGCGTTTCGGTAGCAGAGTTTTGTCGAGCTTTGAACAAAATTTGGCGCCCAACGTTGTTCGTTTGAATCGACCATCGAGCGTTGTGACGAGGTTCCTAGCCCTCCTTAAACTTCCTGGCCTACCTTGTAACTTGTACTTAACTCAAAGCTGAATCTCCGTAAGCTTCCTCAAGCTGCGAGTGCGTTTCGCTAACAGTTTTGTTGAGCTTTGAACAAAATTTGGTGCCCAACGTTGTTCGTTTGAGTCGACCATCGAGCGTCCCAACGAGGTTTCAAAACAGAGATGCACTAATTCAACGATGCTGATGCTCCGGATGTTCAGAATCAGAACAGACCAAACTTGGGTGCGCTACGTAGCTAAGGTTGCGGTCAAAAAATATATTCCATGACTTTTGGGATCCAGTATATGCGCTTATCTAGACGAGGACTGAGGAAACACACATTCTTGCTAAAAAAAGTCTTGTCGACTTGAGGTTCCACCAGGGAGCTCTAAAAGCGGTGGCAGCTCCGAGGGCCAGATCAGTTCTGGCTCAAGAATGATCTGTCGCCCTTCAGAAACTAGCAAGCCATAAGAAGGTGGTGGGTCTTCAGACATCGGTGTACCGGGTAACCGTCTAGCTAGGAAAGGGGCCAGCAGCACTTGCATCGGCCCAGAACCGACGCTTGGAATTATCAGGCGCCAGGTCAATGTGGCCCTAGACAACTGGGCCTACAAGGAACTGGCGAAAGCTTGGTTAGAGAGATATGACTACAGGCAAACTAAAAGATTCATAGCCCCTTGGTGGGGCTTCTCATTGGCCATTGCCGGCTGAATAGACATTTATCCCTTATGAGAGTGCTGGAGATCCCATCTGCTCCAGATGCTGGGAGGAGGACGAGACAGCATTCCATTTCCTGGACAAATATACTGTGTATCGCAATCTCAGGGTTCAGATATTCGGCACGATGGAGTTTGGGGGAGAAGTCACTTATTCAGTGAGATGGTCGGACATACTGACTTTAGTCATGAGGTCTAGTACGTTTGACAAGGGACGTTTTAGAAAAAAAGGTCCAAAGGTGGCCTACTTGCCTGGATTCGTCTCCGCACCACTACTGCTACTTGCTAAGTAATCATTTTGCTGCTACGTATTACCCATTAGTGAATCTTATCAAGAATTACTGAGTATTTTTGAAAACTGAACGGGAAGCGCGGGTTATAAGAAGAAAACAGGGTGACCAACGTAAATTGGCCAGCGAAAAGAATTAGGTGAAAGAAGTGAGGACGTTGCCATAACTCTTAATAACTCTATCCTATTTCCACCTTTCACGACTCATTTTATTTACTATATAAAGGAAACGGAAAATAATTTATATTCACTTACTATCCTATATACATATATACTTCATAAAACTTATAACTACAACCGGCAACAGCAGATTTTATTCCCCACCTTAAAGACGGTCTAGCGCCGGCATTGGATAATCGTAGCAGACGATATTTAATGTCCCTGTAATATCTATGTTTTCTAACGCTTTTAAAACTCGACATGATAATGACAATCGCCATCTGAGGAACCTCCCTCTACCCTTCCGCATGCCGCACTGTTCAATTTACTATGGTCACACAGTAGCTACAATCAAGGACCGCAACCTTAAGTCGACCCTACTTAAGGCTCCGGTCTTCTTGTATCCTGTGCACACATTCAACCTGACTATATTAGCAGCAAAATGAGTAATACATCAGAAAATAAAACAGCGTTTACCATAATATCGTTGAGATAGAACGTCAAGGTGGCCCTGGGGCGTGAAGGGGAGCAGGAACAGTTGGCTCTGAGGGTGTCGCCGTAGTCTAGGGGCTCTCGGCTGACGCTTATCGTCGGAGGGTATTCCGGCAATTCTGAAACAACAGATAAACTCATATGTAGATAACGTTTTGCACGTCAGCTTCTTGACGACGTTGATTAGATTCAAACTGCAGATGTAGGCATGAGCGTCGTTAAAAAATTTTCATCCAGCGCTCTACACTTTGTGCTCTTTATCTCAGAAATGGTTCGGCGTATGCAAAATGTTATAAACGAAATTTGTATCCTCTACAGTTGGAAGTACAGGGTGACCGACGGGTAACGGACGTTTTTCAAATGGTTAGTATAACGCCGCTAGCAGTGTTAGGGAGGGGATTCAGGTATCAGTCACCTTGCTGTATAATGCCATTTTAGTAGCTATGGAGCAGTGGACCGTAGAGCACCGTATGTTCGCTTATGACGCGTATGTTAAAAATGCTGAATCGGTCACGGCCGCGCAGCGACTGTTCCGCGTTCATTTTAATTAATTAATTTTCAAAATTTTCAAAATTTTCAAAATTTTCAAAATTTTCAAAATTTTCAAAATTTTCAAAATTTTCAAAATTTTCAAAATTTTCAAAATTTTCAAAATTTTCAAAATTTTCAAAATTTTCAAAATTTTCAAAATTTTCAAAATTTTCAAAATTTTCAAAATTTTCAAAATTTTCAAAATTTTCAAAATTTTCAAAATTTTCAAAATTTTCAAAATTTTCAAAATTTTCAAAATTTTCAAAATTTTCAAAATTTTCAAAATTTTCAAAATTTTCAAAATTTTCAAAATTTTCAAAATTTTCAAAATTTTCAAAATTTTCAAAATTTTCAAAATTTTCAAAATTTTCAAAATTTTCAAAATTTTCAAAATTTTCAAAATTTTCAAAATTTTCAAAATTTTCCAAATTTTCCAAATTTTCCAAATTTTCCAAATTTTCCAAATTTTCCAAATTTTCCAAATTTTCCAAATTTTCCAAATTTTCCAAATTTTCGAAATTTTCGAAATTTTCGAAATTTTCGAAATTTTCGAAATTTTCGAAATTTTCGAAATTTTCGAAATTTTCGAAATTTTCGAAATTTTCGAAATTTTCGAAATTTTCGAAATTTTCGAAATTTTCGAAATTTACAAAATTTTCAAAATTTTCAAAATATCCTAGCTCTGGAGGACAAAATATGCTCAGACGTTGGTCTCAACAGCTCGTTTTCCCAACCTTCATGGCCCATTTTGTGTTATAAAATTCTCCTTTTGCCTGATATTGCTGACAGATTGAATGGACCCATAGAATTCCAATATTTAAAATGAAATCTTAAAGGTCGAACCTGCCGTCAAGGATATTTTCAAATAAAACGCCTCTCGGTTTATTGACGTGGTAAATGAGTTCAAGGAAATTCTTACAAGCTCTCAATATTGCTAAAATCCTCCCGGGCTGGCGGGCGGGCGGACTATCTCAGCTTCCACGATAATTACCTTAAATTCGCTTAGCTGGAAACCCGTCGGAATACAGGGCCTTTGCTGAAAATTTCAGAGGACATCATTAAAAATTTACAGTCCACTGGCGCCGAGAACCGATATCTGACTTTACAAAGCAGTCGAATCAAATCCTTGCTAATAAAGCCTAATAAAGTGGAAATGACGAGGAAAGTTTCTGTTTAATAAATTAAAGGAGGTACAGCTGCTCCTGCTCCAAGGATCTAAGTTCGAAGCATAGGCGTAGTCAAGCATTATTGTCCCATTCGCACGGGTCTCTCCTATTCGTCAATACCACCCTTGACCAGAGAGGGCACGTCCATCGCTTCTATTCCCAAAGAAAAAGCTGACATCTTATGGAGGCTTTACGCAGCCAGTTCTACTGTAGATTTCCGAAAAAGTACTCCGACCTCCACCATAAACGTGAACTCGAGAATGGCAGATGTCAAATTTCAACATCGAGATGTAAAATGCACGTTCCAAAAACTAAACACGAAGAAAGCTACTGGTCCTGACCAAATTCCAGCCGTTGTCCTTAAACGCTGTGCCGCTGAGCTTGCATCTCTTCTTTGCAAGCTCTTCAAAGTATCGTATCAGCGAGGCGTGTTTCCCGCTGCATACAGACCATTCGTAAGAAAGCCAAAAAAACGATCCCACCAACCATAGACCAGTACCTGAAAAAATTGGACAACAATAACATCATAAATGATCACCAGTGTGGCTTCTGTAAGCATAGGTCTATGGGTTAAGCTTCGTGGCCACTAGCAAATAAAATTGCTAGAGTTACTCTCACAAGTCACTTGCGTAGCGTGTTCACGTCATTAGAGAAATAAAGATTTTCGATTTTTTTAGGTACACCCGCCGCCCCGAGAGATCTGAAATTTTTTATTTTCGTCAAACGAGACTGGGACTCGAAACTGCGACTGGATTTGTAATCAGCACCTCGAAATTATCCGAAATACGAGGTTTCATCTTAATAGAAAGCCAAATAAAGGTTTTCGATTTTTTTAGGTACACCCGCCGCACCGAGAGATCTGAATTTTTTTATTTTCGTTAAACGAGACTGAGACTCGAAACTACGACTGGATTTGTAATCAGCACCTCGAAATTATCCGAAATGCGGGGTTTCATCTTCAGAGAAAGGCAAATAAAGATTTTCGATTTTTTTAGGTACACCCGCCGCCCCGAGAGATCTGAAATTTTATTTTCGTCAAACGAGACTGGGACTCGAAACTGCGACTTGATTTGTAATCAGCACCTCGAATTATCCGAAATGCGAGGTTTCATCTTCAGGGAAAGCCAAATAAAGAGTTTCGATTTTTTAGGTACACCCGCCGCCCCGAGAGATCTGAAATTTTTTATTTTCGTCAAACGAGACCGAGACTCGAAACTGCGACTGGATTTGTAATCAGCACCTCGAAATTGTCCGAAATACGAGGTTTCATCTTAATAGAAAGCCAAATAAAGATTTTCGATTTTTTTAGGTACACCCGCCGCCCCGAGAGATCTGAAATTTTATTTTCGTCAAACGAGACTGGGACTCGAAACTGCGACTTGATTTGTAATCAGCACTTCGAAATTATCCGAAATGCGAGGTTTCATCTTCAGAGAAAGCCAAATATAGAGTTTCGATTTTTTAGGTACGCCCGCCGCCCCGAGAGATCTGAAATTTTTTATTTTCGTCAAACGAGACTGGGACTCGAAACTGCGACTGGATTTGTAATCAGCACCTCGAAATTATCCGAAATACGAGGTTTCATCTTAATAGAAAGCCAAATAAAGGTTTTCGATTTTTTTAGGTACACCCGCCGCACCGAGAGATCTGAATTTTTTTATTTTCGTTAAACGAGACTGAGACTCGAAACTACGACTGGATTTGTAATCAGCACCTCGAAATTATCCGAAATGCGGGGTTTCATCTTCAGAGAAAGGCAAATAAAGATTTTCGATTTTTTTAGGTACACCCGCCGCCCCGAGAGATCTGAAATTTTATTTTCGTCAAACGAGACTGGGACTCGAAACTGCGACTTGATTTGTAATCAGCACCTCGAATTATCCGAAATGCGAGGTTTCATCTTCAGGGAAAGCCAAATAAAGAGTTTCGATTTTTTAGGTACACCCGCCGCCCCGAGAGATCTGAAATTTTTTATTTTCGTCAAACGAGACCGAGACTCGAAACTGCGACTGGATTTGTAATCAGCACCTCGAAATTATCCGAAATACGAGGTTTCATCTTAATAGAAATCCAAATAAAGGTTTTCGATTTTTTTAGGTACACCCGCCGGCGCCGCCCCGAAAGATCTGAATTTTTTTTATTTTCGTCAAACGAGACTGAGACTCGAAACTACGACTGGATTTGTAATCAGCACCTTGAAATTATCCGAAATGCGGGGTTTCATCTTCAGAGAAAGCCAAATAAAGGTTTTCGATTTTTTTAGGTACACCCGCCGCCCCGAGAGATCTGAAATTTTATTTTCGTCAAACGAGACTGGGACTCGAAACTGCGACTTGATTTGTAATCAGCACCTCGAGATTATCCGAAATGCGAGGTTTCATCTTCAGGGAAAGCCAAATAAAGAGTTTCGATTTTTTAGGTACACCCGCTGCCCCGAGAGATCTGAAATTTTTTATTTTCGTCAAACGAGACTGAGACTCGAAACTGCGACTGGATTTGTAATCAGTACCTTGAAATTATCCGAAATACGAGGTTTCATCTTAATAGAAAGCCAAATAAAGATTTTCGATTTTTTTAGGTACACCCGCCGCCCCGAGAGATCTGAAATTTTATTTTCGTCAAACGAGACTGGGACTCGAAACTGCGACTTGATTTGTAATCAGCACCTTGAAATTATCCGAAATACGAGGTTTCATCTTAATAGAAAGCCAAATAAAGATTTTCGATTTTTTTAGGTACACCCGCCGCCCCGAGAGATCTGAAATTTTATTTTCGTCAAACGAGACTGAGACTCGAAACTGCGACTGGATTTGTAATCAGCACCTTGAAATTATCCGAAATACGAGGTTTCATCTTAATAGAAAGCCAAATAAAGATTTTCGATTTTTTTTGGTACACCCGCCGCCCCGAGAGATCTGAAATTTTATTTTCGTCAAACGAGACTGGGACTCGAAACTGCGACTTGATTTGTAATCAGCACCTCGAAATTATCCGAAATGCGAGGTTTCATCTTCAGGGAAAGCCAAATAAAGAGTTTCGATTTTTTAGGTACACCCGCTGCCCCGAGAGATCTGAAATTTTTTATTTTCGTCAAACGAGACTGAGACTCGAAGGATTTGTAATCAGTACCTTGAAATTATCCGAAATACGAGGTTTCATCTTAATAGAAAGCCAAATAAAGATTTTCGATTTTTTTAGGTACACCCGCCGCCCCGAGAGATCTGAAATTTTATTTTCGTCAAACGAGACTGGGACTCGAAACTGCGACTTGATTTGTAATCAGCACCTTGAAATTATCCGAAATACGAGGTTTCATCTTAATAGAAAGCCAAATAAAGATTTTCGATTTTTTTAGGTACACCCGCCGCCCCGAGAGATCTGAAATTTTATTTTCGTCAAACGAGACTGAGACTCGAAACTGCGACTGGATTTGTAATCAGCACCTTGAAATTATCCGAAATACGAGGTTTCATCTTAATAGAAAGCCAAATAAAGATTTTCGATTTTTTTTGGTACACCCGCCGCCCCGAGAGATCTGAAATTTTATTTTCGTCAAACGAGACTGGGACTCGAAACTGCGACTTGATTTGTAATCAGCACCTCGAAATTATCCGAAATGCGAGGTTTCATCTTCAGGGAAAGCCAAATAAAGAGTTTCGATTTTTTAGGTACACCCGCCGCCCCGAGAGATCTGAAATTTTATTTTCGTCAAACGAGACTGGGACTTGAAACTGCGACTTGATTTGTAATCAGCACCTCGAAGTTATCCGAAATGCGGGGTTTCATCTTCAGAGAAAGCCCAATAAAGATTTTCGATTTTTTAGGTACACCCGCCGCCCCGAGAGATCTGAAATTTTTTATTTTCGTCAAACGAGACTGGGACTCGAAACTGCGGTTCCCTGACAAGACGTTGGATGACAGGATTCATGAGTTATTGCCGATTCACCTAAAGTTGATGATATCTTCAGAAAATATGTACATTTTATAACAGGCAGATTAAGAAATATCGGTTATTAGATAAAAATGCATTAACAAATATATAAACATATCAGTTATAAAATAAAAATACATATTGAAGTAGCTATAAAAATATCTTAGATTGCTGTTACCGTTAATTTTGCTTTTTTTATAAATAAACTTGGCAACATCGAACATTTTTGTCCGCATTCCTTTTGTAGCTTCGGATCCGCTGGTTAAATAATATGATTATTAGCATGGCTATATAGTCAATCGTGTCATAGAGCCGTGTCATATATACTACGTTCCAAAATCCCATCTATCGGGTGAGCAGATGAATTTTCGAGGATAGTCACGTGATTCCAGATGTTAGGGAGGTTGGAATATTTATGAAACGGCAAAGATCTTTTCTTGACAATTTTGACATATCACATAACTTGTGCTGTTTTCTTAGAGTCAGAGTGAGTGAGAAGTTTCAGTCACAGTTACCATCAATACCATGTGTTTTGCTTTTGTGAAAATATTATGTGGTGAAACTGAAAGGACATTCAAATGGATTCAAATATTGAAAATATAAGAATGGATAATGGATGAGCATGGCATGATTATAAGTACATCATGAAAACTGCATAGAGCTGCTAGCAGTTCTCTGTAACAATAATATTCTTTTCTCATAAAGTACCCACCTTCATTTACAACTAAAACTTTGCCAATTTCGGTAATACTTTGATTATTTTCATCCAAAACATATTGAACTTCGTTTTCTATTGTATTTACTTCTAGATCATAAGTTAAAATAAAGGGACAGCATACAAATAAAGCAGAAGAGATTATTACTACGTTCCAAAATCCCATCTATCCAGTGAGCAGATGAATTTTCGAGGATAGTCACGTGATTCCAGATGTTAGGGATGTTGGAATGTTCATGAAACGGCAAAGATCTTTTTTTGACAATTTTGACATATCACATATCCTGTGCTGTTTTCTCAGAGTCAGAGTGTCATACAATGCATACAAATCAAAGCAGAATAGGTTATGTTAATAGTGTCTTCCACTGGGCTGCAGTCACCCGCACTGCGTTGAACTGAGTGCAATAGTTGTGTTCCACTGGCAAAGTTCTATTGCACTGCTTGATTTTTTGTATGTTCCACTACCCGCATTGCCTGAGTGTAGTGCGCACTCAGGGCAACTTTTTCGCACGAGCCTCGGGACCTCGTGCTGTAGTACCAGTGCAAATATGGCGAATATGGCTTCAAAAATGTCAGATTTTATGACTAAATGAATTGCTAGAAAGCGATGAAAGTAGTGATGATGAAGAAGAAATTGCAATGTTATTGAGTGAAAAGCGAAAAATACCGAAAGTTATAAAATTTGTGGAAACTGTAGTACACAAATTCAGCGATGAAGAGGTATACACTTTTATCTAATAAAATAAATTTAAAACTTAATAAAATCATTTTTAGTTTAAAAGTAATTTTCGTGTTGAAAAGACTACATGCTACAAGTTAATAGAAGAATTCAGGGACTCTCAATTCTTCCCCCGGAAGACCACATTTGCCATCATAATTTTCATAATGACATTTTATACCTTTCTAACTTAAATAAACAGCTCTATTAGCCTTAGAAAAAACAAAAGTCTGCTGTCATTATAAATGTACTGTTCTGCTTGGGTACGTTCCACTCAGGAATTGCACTGATCCGCACCGATATGCACTTTGTCAGAGCAGATGATAGAATTGCACTTGTCAAGAGCACAGTGAGTGCTGCTCAGTGGAAAACACTATAAGTTGTTAGCTGTCAAGTCAAAAATATCTCTTGACAGTCTTGACATAAAGGTCGCTAAAATCTCAATTTGATTTCCGAGCAAAACGATGACATGGCCTCGGGAATGCAATAACGGAACACAGATTTTTGTTGACAGTTTGATGCTGAGTGAATACTGAAACGCTACAGAGCAAATCGAGGTCTTTGATGGGATTTTGAAACGTAGTATAATGTAACTAGCCCAAGCGTACGTCCGTGTCTTGATCGACCATAGTTCCTTCAAAGACGGCACGAAATTGGCTATGTTAATTAGCGATCGCGAATTTGCATGTATTTGCATGAGCGTCGGGAAAACGACGTGTTCGTATGTATGTGTGTGTACGAGTGTGCAGATCCCGGAGCGGAAACCGGAAATCTCCGGAGTCTGCAACGGGCGCGTGTGGCTCATTTCAACTGCGCTCGTTACCGTCCTCATGGTCGTGCGCCTACGAAGGTTCCCACAGGCATCCGATCAACTGTGGCATGCAGCTTTCCTAAACAAGCTTCCCGTCTTACGGGCTCCCTGTTAAGCTTTGCGGTTGACTCGCAGACTTTCTCTCTCTACCGGTAGACGGCTTTTCCTCTTCTTTCCATAGCATCAATGCCAGGGTTCCGCAGGAATCGGTATTGGCTCCGACATTGTTTCTGCTTCATATGAATGATCTACTCTCTAGCACTACAAACCCAATCCACAGTTTTGCGGATGACAGTATGCTGCATGCAGGCATCATGAGCCATAGACCGATCTCTGTGGTCGAGCTGGAACGCAGAAGACTGGCAGTGGCAGCTTCACTTTCAAAGGATCTCGATACCATTACCGCTTGGAGGCTTAAGAATATGGTTAAATTTAATGCCTCCAAGACCCAGTATTGTACGCTATCAAACAAGAAGTGCCCAAGCCAACACCAGGTTCTAATGAACAACCAGGCTCTGCCAAGCAGTCACTCATTCAAGCTATTAGGAGTAAACATTACAGAAAATCTGATCTGGCACGAGCACGTCGCGTCAATTGCAACAGCTGCTGGTAAAAAGCTTGGGTACCTATTTAGAGCCAGAAAGTATTTCTCACCATGTAACCTCCTCACGCCATATAAAGCCCAGATAAGACCTTGCCTGGAGTATTGCTCTCACGTCTGATGGGGAGCTGCCGCCCCTACTACACTGTCTAGACTAGATGCAATCCAGAGAAGGGCAATTCGACTAATTGGCGATCCGGCCTTAACGCGCCACCTTCAGTCACCTTCTCACCGGCGTGTTGTTGGTAACCTCTCACTCTTCTACCGATATTCCAACGGAATCTGCTCCTCTGAGCTATCCTCTATCGTTCCGCCGCTCATTGCTCCTATCAGATGTACCCGTGCGACCGCTGCATCTCATCTTGAGATGGTCGTTCTTCATACATCAAGAACTGAGCGGTACAACCGCACATTTATTCCCAGGGCGCTCAAGGCTTGGAATGGACTGCCAGAAGATGTATTTATTGGGCCTGCGGGTATTGGCCCATTCAAATCTCGCGTCAACAAACTTCCCCTAACATAACCCTTTAACAGCAGCCGCGGTACTCTGGTATTTAGGCTCTGCCTGCGCGGCATGCTCAGTTATATAAAAAAAGATCAACGCTGGGGTTCCGCAAGGATCCGTATTAGCTCTGACATTGTTACTGCTTAACATCAATATTATTATCTACTCTCAGTAGTTAAGCTATGTCACGTTCAAATTTTTACCATGAAATTTCCCCAGAATTCACGTCAATTTTACTCTCGTAGATGTTGTGATTTTTCCCCAGATCTGAGGAAATTCTTGATAAATTCCAAGGCCCGACCTGGTAAATTTTCATACCGTTTTGCAATGTTGTCAAAATATGATATAATGTGACAAATGTCAATAATGACGACGTCGTCCTTTTTGACATGTGTGACATTATGTCACAAATTACCATGAAGTCGAAGGTGGATATGATCCACTACATCATGGATAATCTTCATTTTATCCTGTATGCTAAATTTTTAAAAAATTTAATAAACATTCAAAATAATACACACATGTTTTTCATTTTAACACCCCCGTATCTCGAAAACGAAGCTGTCACCCATATAAATTTAGTATATTGGGAAATTGTTATTCTTTTAACATTGTCTTAGGTCCTGAAGTTACGCCATTATACAATGAACTACTCTACTCTGAATTTGTGATGAGACAGATATTGGACAACTGAAATGGCGGTATAACTATTGGCGGAAGCAAAATATCCAACTTAAGATTTACTGACGATACAACCCTTATTGCTGCTTCTCAGGAAGAACTAGTAGCTCTATTAAACATCTTAGAACAACACAGTGCAGCGTATGGTCTTGGTATTAACTACAAGAAGACCAAGGTTATGATCTTAGATAGAGAGCACAATAATAGTCCAGCAATAAAGTCAGTAGGCCGTTGTGAAGTAGTCCAAAGTTTTGTGTACCTCGGTTCTTTGATCGACAATTCGGGTAGCTGTGAAAATGAGATTCAACGCCGCATTCAACAGGCACGTGTGGCCATAACAAAGCTTACTAAAATATGGCTTGACCATAACATCACTAAAGCTACCAAAATGTCGCTGGTTCAGTCTCTTGTGTTCTCCATATTTTGTATGCCTCAGAAACTTGGACTGTTAAAAAGGCAGATCGAGCTGGCATAGATGCTTTTGAAATGTGGACGTGGAGGAGAATGCTGAGAGTTCCTTATACCGCTCATCGAACTAACGTTTCCATACTGGATAAGCTCCAAAGAGATTATCCTCCATTGTGTCGACGAGAATACTTACATTCTTCGGACATATACTCAGAAGCGATAATATGGAGAAACTTGTAGTTCAGGGTCATGCCCTGAGTGGGCGGCGCCGTGGCCGCAAACAGTTGCTGGATATGAGTATTAAGAGGGCCACTGAACTGACAGTAAATCGCGAACGATGGCGAGCTACAGCTTTCAAAACTATTGATAATATCCGTGTCGGCAGTACTCTAGCTCCGATTTAATGCATTTTACAAGTTCACAACATGTCTGACGACTTGTATGTACAATGTGTTTCGCCATCATGTCGACAAACTTTGAGGTATGAAAATACAATTAAAGCTATCGAGAAAAAAGCGAAAAAAAGGGATCAACCTTTTAATTAATTTTATATTAATTTTATATTTGTTCAATTCCTGTATCACGACTCCATGGGTGCGCGCAGTTGTAACGCCATAGCTTGATTATTTATGGATCGATTCACGACTTTTTGGACTCAGTTTATAGGGGAATGACTGGGCATAGCAAGTAAGGTAAAAAAAAACAATATCTGACAATTTATAAGGCTAAAAAAATTCACCAAACCGAACAAAAAAATTTTTTGTAATGCACTTGTTTTGGTTACTTGCAAATAATTTGAAGAAAAGGTGTATTAAGACAGTTGAATGTTTAGCATTATGTTTCCTGTCTAACCACATGCAATTCGTGTATGTAGCACTAAAATTTCCGACAGAATAGTCCTTTTTGTATTCTGACTTCTGTATCACAGCGCCATGTGTTCATGCAGTTGTAACGCCATATCTTGATTATTTATCGAGCGATTCAAGACTTTTTGGACTCATTGTATAGGAGAATAACTGGGCATATCAACTAAGTCAAAAAAATGATATCTGATAATTACTAAGACCAAAAAAAAATTCACCAAATTATAAAAAGATTTTTGTAATGTGCTTGTTTCGATTAATTTCAAATAATTTGACAAAAAGCCTTATTAGTGACTATTTATAAAGACAGTTTAATGTTTAGCAGGATGTTTCCTGCAGTTTGGAGTTTTTTGTCAACCTTAGAAATTATCAGATATTGTTTTTTTTTTGTCCTAGTTGATATGCTCAGTCTTTTCCCTATCAAATGAGTCCATAAAGTCGTGAATCAGTCTACAAATAATTAAGCTATGGCGTTACAACTGCACGAACCCATGGAGTCGTGATACAGAAATTGAACATGTAATAAAAAATTAATTAAAGGGTTGACCCCTTTTTTTTCTCGATAACTTTAATTGTATTTTCATACCTCAAAGTTTGTCGACATGATGGTGGAACACATTGCATATTGCGACGCACACGTCGAGAAGAGTTTTGCCTTCTTGTTCTTCTTCTTATGACGCCGTCTCCTTTTGAAGGTTGGCGATCCAAATAGCCAACGTTGTCCTTGATACAGCCATCCGGAATATGTCGAGCGAAGAGCAACCAAACCATCTGCGGATGTCCTTTAGCCAGGAATTTTGGCGTCTGCCGATGGACCTTTTTCCCTGTATTTTGCCTTCTATAATTACTCTCAGAAGCTCATACTTTTGTCCTCGCATTATATGCCCCATATAGCGCGTTTTTCTTTCTTTGATGGTAAGCATTAGTTCTTTTTGCTTCCTCATGCGATGTAGAACTTCCTCATTGGTAATCCTTTGGACCCATGATATCCTCAGTATGCGGCGATAAATGTACATCTCGAAGGCGTCTATTTTCTTCTCCAGTGAAATATCCAGGGTCCAACTCTCACATCCATATAGTAGTACCGAAAAGATGTAACACCTGACCATACGTATCAGAAGCGCAAGACTTAGATCTGACCTCACGAAAAATCGCTTCATGGTCATAAATGTCTTTCGGGCTTGTTCAATGCGGCTTCTGACTTCCCTCTTTGGGTCGCTTTGGTCATTCACGATACTCCCCAGATACTTATAAGGAGACACCTGTTCAACCACAGCACCACCGATAACCAGATGTATCTGCACGGGTGTCTTGGCAAAAGCAGTGACCTTGGTTTTTTTTGTATTTACGAGCAGACCAGAGTTTTCGCTATGCTGTACTATTTGATCAATTAGCACCTGCAAGTCCTGAGCGTTTTCGGCCAACACAACAGTATCGTCGGCATACCTGATATTGTTAATTATTTTACCATTGATTTTAATCCCACGTTCGACACCTTCCAGCGCCTCCTTGAAAATTGCCTCTGAATATATGTTAAACAATAGCGGCGACAGCACGCAGCCCTGTCTTACACCTCTTTTAATCGCAATTTCTTCAGATGTCATTCCCTCAATTTTTACCTCTGCTTTTTGATTCCAGTACAGATTTGCAATAAGTCGCATTTCCTCCCTATCTACTCCAGTTGTTCTGAGAACTTCTACGAGTTTTTGGTGTTTCACGCAGTCAAAGGCTTTTTTATAGTCTATAAAACAGGCAATTACATTGACGTTCATGTCTCTGCAACGCTGAGTGAGAACATTTAATGCAAATGGCGCCTCACGAGTGCCTAGGCCACTGCGGAATCCAAATTGCGATTCATCTAGTTGGTATTCGCATTTCCTGTAAATTCTGGTATGAATTATTCTGAGGAATATTTTGAGAACATGGGACATGAGGCTAATCATGCGGTATTCATCGCAAGTCGAAGCGTGGATTTTCTTCGGAAGGGTAACAAATGTTGAGCGCAGCCAGTCTTTCGGGATGGTCCCTGTACGGTAGATTGCGTTGAATATTGAGGTTAGCAGTTGCAATCCCTTACCTTCTTACCTTCTAGAGCGCGCTAATGCCTCTTTATGCAGCAAATCGCGTATAACTTGGCTTCCACTTGCACCCAGCGGCATAGGAAATCGCACCTAATCGAGTGAGATTGTGTTTTCTCCTCCAAGTTCCACTGCTTGATGTCACCGATTAAGGTAGGTAGCGCTGAAATCTCGACGAGGTCGCTCGATAGACAGTTTACCTAATTGATTCCTAGAGGCTCGGAAATAACCTGTACTGGCGTGAACATACGCCAAAAAAGAACCATGTAAGGCACAGTCTGGTTAAGGCCCTGTTTCACAATCGTTAGTTAACTAGAAGTCAAAAGAAAACTAGTGGTTAGCGAAAATATTCCATTTCATATTTGACGGTTTACGCCAAAGCTCTGGTCAACCAGTAGTTATGTTAACACAAGGACAAGGTATGGATTGTCTTGACGTTTGTTGTAGTCAACCGATGACAGCTTTTGAGGTTATAAAAGCATGGATTTTGACACTGACGTCTAAGACGTCGATGGATATTGATCATACCCTGTAATAAATATGAAAAGAAAGGTTAGGTTTCTTTGTCAAAGGGTTAGGTTGTATTGACGGAACACCATTATGGCAGTGCTCTGAGACCAATCCGTGGTGCCAACATAAAGATAAATAAGCTTAACCTTTGGTATCCTTTGTGAAACAGAACTCCCCGATAACTACTGGATAACTTACATCTGTCGGTTAAGTGACTACCAGAGGTTACCAATGACTGTGAAACTGGGCCTAAGTGTAACACTCATTCATGTTAAAACTTATCTTCTTATTTTTCTTTTGTTTATCCGCCGTCTCCTCTAAGAAGGTTGCCTATCATCAATGGCGATTCTTGCTTTAGATGCGACTACACCCAATAATTCTATTGAGGAGTGATAACGTATGTTGCTAAAGTTTTTAATTAAAAAAATTTAAAAAAATATCTCGCAATAATATATTTGAACTGTAAGAAGAACTACAAAAAATATTAAAGTACTGCTAGTGGGCCATGATCTTCCACGGCTCGCAATTTGCTCTTAATGTTCCCATTCTATCCTATCCTTATTCTTCTTATTAACTGCTGTTCGTTTTGAGCTTCCCAGCCATTATGGACTAGTATCATGAATTCTATTTCTGGTTGCATATGATAGAGTACGTCATAAAAAGCATCTCATTTTTTTCTCCGATTTTTTTGGGCACAGGAAAGCCGTGAAAATGAGGAAAATATTTGAATTCTCCTAGGGCAGTGACGTCACTGCCCTATAGGCGAACAGCCAATCAAAAGACAGATATGTGTGCTGTGTTGCCGCATTCTGATGGCGCGCGGAGCTGTACGCGGGCTGGCTCATCTATCTTGTCTTCTGTTCCCGTCTGATATGTTTTGTGGTTTTAATGTCCCGTGATCCGAAATTCCAGGGCTGTTCCAAATTACGGTTCTATCACCGTCCTAGAACTGTTTTCATCATGCCCCACCCATTTTGTGATTCTAGAATCGATGATTGGTTGGTACGCTGGTGGACCAACCAATCATCGTTTTGAGAACTGTAAAATGGGCGGGGCATGATGAAAACAGTTCTAGGACGGTGATAGAACCATAATTTGGAACAGCCCTTCCGAAAGCTAAGTTAAGGTTCCTGATCCGTCAATCCTGTCAATCAATCGTCATTCGGTCATTGTCATTTCCAAATTCCATTGGGCTTTGGCTGTAATTTTCAACAATCTTAAAGTTATTATTATTTGTTTGCGTTTATTTGTACAGGATATCCTTTTATTCCATTTTAGTAGGTTTCAAGTTATTTTATCATAACATAACCAACAAGTATGGGTAAAATCGATAGTGGATTCACAAACGCCGATTCAGATAACCTGCCTAAAGTTAATATGGCTATGGTGAACGACTTTTATGTGGATAATATGCAGTTCTTCAATACGAAGATGAGAAATGTGAAAGCTAAGAAGTGAGTTTCAAATTATTTATAACACTTTGGATAGCAAATAACATGTTTATGTGAAATGTAAATGTTTTGCGAGTCGGAGCTGTTCTTGGCAACAATGCACTGCTGATAATTCGCGCGGTTGGCACTGATTGGCTGAATTTGAATTCCTTTCTTTAAACTTTAGAATGGAATTACTAAAAAACAAAATGATGTAGAAAGTAACGAAATGCAGCAGAACGTTTATTTGTGTATGCACTAAGCGTCCATAATAATTAAATCATTGTTCTTAACCTCGTGATACTAGTCCATTATAGACTTTGGCACTCAGTTGAGCCCAAAAAATTTCGATAGGTCTTGCTTGAGGGAGACTGGGAGGGTCGTGTCCTTTCGTGGTACAAAAGGTATTCCGTGTTGTTCTAGCCAGTTTCTCGTACGCAAAGCATAATGACTTGAAGCCAGATCTGACCAAAACATTATATTGTCATTAGCATAGTGGGTGTTAATAAAATTGAGTAGTTTAGGCAAACATCTTTGAGTATAGACTTCTGCGGTAACAGCTTCGGCTCTAACTCGTCCAACGTACGGCTGTGAAATACCGTTGTCTGATATAGCGCACCACAATAACACTTTGTTTTCAAACCTTTCTTTTCGTTCAGATTTTACATTATCTGAACACGTTTCAAAGTCTCTTGAATAAAAACCATCATTACTTTTGATTTCTGAGTTCGAAAATGTGAACTACTTTTCATGGTCAAGAATAGTATTTATGTTGCCTGCAAAATGAGTACGACGTAAATTGCGACAGCATTGAGGAATTTTTTCTAACTGATTTGGAGAACACTTTGGACATTTTTCTTCTTTTTCGGAAGTTATTTCACCTCATTTCTCTACAGAGTGTGCTAGCGTTGACGTGAAAAATGCGTCCAAGTTTTCGTGTTGAAGTTCCAACTCGATGTTCACTTCTGTTGAACATTCTTTGAACTGTAGCAGCATTCAACGCTCTTGGACGTCCACTTTTTGGTAAATATTTATACAAAGAATACCTACTTCGCATTCACGGATCGCTCGATAAATTGTGGCAACAGAAATATTTTGATCTTGATATAGGCGAACTATTTCTTTTTTTCCAAGTCGTCCAACTAGACTGTAAATACTCTTCCGAATATCTAATTTGTACGACATTTTGACAACTTATATCATAACCAAAATGGTTTTATTGTTACGCTTAGATGTTGACTGGTTACCATGGTAACGATTTCTGAATTGTTTCCAACGGTGAAACTACCCCCGAGTTTTTAAAAAAGTTCTTACAACTTTTGCAACATACGTTAGTATTGTAGTAAGTTTTTCAGCAATAAATTGCGTCTTCTCTCAGCACTTCTTTTTGCTTATATTATTAGTTGTAGAATGTGGTATTTTTCTTCATACATTACTTTATTCCGGCAAGAAAGTTTCCCCATTTTTGCAGTTTCTACTATCTGAGCTTCTAAATTCATACGACCTAATATTTAGTATTTCTGACTGTTTTTATCCAAGAAACTCAGAGTATGCGTCTATATACCCACATTTCGAAAACCTCAAGTCCTTTCAGACCTAGTTTATTCGTTGACCACGACTTCATCCCAGAGAGAAGGATTGAGAAAACGTAACATCTGGCCAATATTATGATTTTATGTTCGATGCTCAAATTTCTTGAGTAGAATACTTTCTTAATTTTTTTTTAATTTATTTGTAAAGGTGTATTACAAATATTACCACCCTCGAAGGTTATAACTTGAATGAGGGGATTGGCATAATTATGACCAGCTATTTCTTACTGTTGGCATTGACTCCGGTCATCATTCGTTCTTGTTTTTCTACTTTGATGCATAGTGAGGGTCCAACAGCTGATAATAGATGTGTTTTTTACCGACTATTTGACCGGCTGAAATCGCTGACAATGGATGTTGGAACTCTAAATTTAGACGTGACAAGTTACTGTGACGTATAACAACGTATATTTGTGAATGCAGCTCTAGCCTGACGTGTGCTAGACATTATTTCTCGAGTGTCCTCCAGTCTTGTTCAAAATGGTACCCAGGTATTGTCTGACCAGCGAATCTGAAGCTGCAAAAGGAATGCGGACAAAAATGTTCGATGTGGCCAAGTTTATTCATAAAAAAGCAAAATTAACGGTAACAGCAATTTAAGATATTTTTATAGCTACTTTAATATAGTTGTTAATGTATTTTTATTCAATAACTGATATTTTTATATATTTGTTGATGTATTTTTATTTAATAACCGATATTTCTTAGTCTGCCTGTTATAAAATGTACATATTTTCTGAAGATATCAACTTCAGGTGAATCGGCAACAACTCACGAATCCTGTCATCCAACGTCTTGTCAGGGAACCTTATTGGTTGAGGATCTGCTGCCACACCGTTGCCATGGAGATTAAATCTTGCTATTGGCCGCCCTGCCACCCACTTTATGTTCCTGTCTCTCTCTGTCTGGAAATATCGAAATACCAGTGGCGTTTTGTATGTCGCGTTTGTAATCTTTCTACAGATTGTCCCAAACTATTTGAGTATCTGTTTTGTCGAGTTTATTGTCTTGTCAGGTTATTAGGTACACTGTTTTTCGTCGTTATTATTATTATTATCTTATTTAAGAGCATTTATACAAAAGGAAAGACGCTTCATAGCCCTAAAATATTCACGTAAAGTCCTCACGCCCAGGGCTATTTTATGATTGAAGTCGGCCATTTTTTTTTTACAACTATACCCCTCTTACCGATACCCCGTAGCTGCAAAACCGTTGGCCAAATAATATTTGTATGAATCTTGTCTTTTTTGAAATGAACTGTAAGACCTGCTTCTTTCACTGCTTTCACGATTTTATCCATCATACTTTATAAGTCCGCGCCACTATGAGCTCTTACCAAGGTATCATCGGCAAAACGGATGTTGTCTATGGTTTCATGATTATGTGTGGATAGACTGAGTCTAGTCACTTGACTCCATGTGATTTAATCTAAATTACTTTTAATAAGTAAAGCGCTATGAATTGACTACGACACCACGCTTGAACTGCATTTTCACTGCTTTCGCAGGGCTCAGCCTGCTCCTCTTGTTATTATTTCTCTTTTTTGCTCTTACTGTACAGCTTAAAATCTTCCTAAGAGGCTGTCTTGAAATGGCTTTAAGAAAAGATGACGTCTTTACTTTCCAACTATCTGCCTTTAAGTCATATTTAATGTAATAGGATTTCTCGCTTTCTTTACTCTAGCATAAAAATTGAGAAAGCGGTCCATTTTAGGATGGAATGCTTACGTCTTTTTCATTTTCATTAGGATAAGATAGGATAGGAAAAATAAATGATAACATTTATAAATACAAGAAGTCCAAAATTGGTCTATGTGACCCCTATTTGGTTTCTGCGATTTTGCTGCTGCAAAAACTACCACTGAAGTTTTTATGAATAATGTGGTTACAGTTGGATAGAGCGCCTGCACATTTTTGCACTAGAGGCCGAAACACTTTGGATGAAAGGTTTCCCGTCAATTGTTTTTTCTGCGAGCTACGCCACCTACGATTTTGCCAGTTCCTACAAAATCGTAAATATCTTGAAAATCATCAAAGATAGAACAACATACGTTTCGATAAAAGTGAAAGAAAATTTAATTTTGTATCCACTGATGTGAAACTTATTATACCATCCCATTTGAAAAAAACGGTTTTTAACGATTTAAATTCTCCAAAGTTGAAAAGTGCTAGTTCATTTATAGTGCCTTTGAAACAACGAGGACACCGAAACACAAGTATGTTTCTTTTTCGTTCCAAAACCGAAAACTGCATCTTTCTGTCGTGCTTAGTTTCCGAGATATTAACATTTTTTGTAAAGTACTACAAACGTCAAATTTTCTAAAGATTGCTGAATAACTTCGAAAATAGGCTTCGTAGACATAAACTATGGTTAACAAACTGAACCTAAAATCCCATGCTGAATTCAGGAACGTAATAATATACAGGGTATTTATTCTATTTAAAATAAGGAAGTTGATGCCAACTTCCGGTATATCCGGATGTCCACCATCTTTAAAATTGTTTTCTGCAGGTAGACTATTTGTATAGAAACGTTTTTTATTCGAAATATTTTCTTCTAATTTAAACAGTAAGGCAGCTAGAGAGCACCGCGTGCTTATTGGATCACCCTGTATATCTAAGAGTATAGTTGATTGTACAATTCGTAGGCCCGATTTTATCAACATAAATGCGCATGTGTGCAAAGACGTTGACCAATCAGAGCAGCCCACTCAAAAACATGCATCTGTCAAAGTACTCTGTAAATTATTGATTTCTCTTGAAGATTACCTAAAAAGGATGAAAAATGACATACTTTATATACAGTCAACTATTGTGAACCATTTGGTATCTTTTCCAGTCTGATTTTTCATCCCAAATGGGTGAAAAATTCAATTTCCTTATTTAACGAAAAGTTTAGCAATTGCTAATCTCAACCAATCAGATTCCACAGTACACAGAATGCTATGTGAAAATAATAAACTGGTATATCATCGTAATGTGTGGGAAGTACTGAGTCAATCAACTTGACTTCATTTTTTTCTTTTGCTTTTCAGAATCTCTTTAATTAGAAATTTGGAGATTTGTTTTGTGATCTACAAATTTCTTGAACAGATTTCTGGGGATTTTTTTTTGACGGTGGTCTATAATAGCATTACAAGTTCGGTTGGAGCAACCGCAAGTTACTCTTCCCCTTAGTGTCCATTAAATGAATGCTTAGGTACCACTTTTATAATATTTTTTGCTGTTCATAAATAAATAACAATAAAATCATTATTATCGGGCATTGTTTAATGATCTCCAAACATTGACGTAATGAATGGTTTACAAGAAGCAGGATCTAGTAATTTCCTTATGTTTTTCATTCGCAGAATAATGTTTTTTTCACTGTTTTTGTGCAGAACTAGACAAAATATGATTTTATGTAGTTAGCGTCATAATTATGCATGTTTTAATAATATATTCACAGGGCATGTTTAGCATGTACCATGTGGTTTCACATAATGTATGAATAGGTTACATTTCTAATATCATCCTTTTGTTTTTATACCTTAGAAGAGCGGTACATTTGATCACTGGTTTGTGTGTCTATCAAATGATGACAAGAAATTCAAATCACTACATTATTTGGATAAAACAATAATTAACTATTGATAATAATTATAGATATATGCCATATATCTTTATTTTATAGTGAAAACTGAACTAAACGTTGGGAGTACCTCGATTTCTATACTGTGTGACATGTCACGTGCTTTTGATTGTGTCAGTCACAAAATTTTGAATGACAAACTTTACCAGTTGGGCGTAAAGGGAAATGGCTTAAACTGGTTGAATAGTTTTCTTAGTAGTCGTCGCCAGTTTGTGTCCATAAAATCTACGAGGACAGATAAGATCAGTAATGTAAAATCCGAGTGTTTAAATATTGGAATGGGCGTGCCTCAGGGTTCTATTTTGGGCCCGATACTTTTCATACTTTATGTCAATGACATTAAAGAACACTTCCCAGATAATTATTATGTTGCTTATGCTGATGACTTCTCATTTTTCATCAAAAATACATCAGATACTAAAATGGAAGATAAATGCACATACTTCATGGATACGTTGACAGATTATTTTGCTAGTAACCGTTTATACTTGAACCAAAATAAAACTGAAATAATTCGATACTATACTAGACAACGCCCGATTGATGATCTACCTATTATGTGCAACGGACATGTCAAGGATACTAGTAAATCTGTGAAGCTACTTGGAATTCTATTTGATGAATGTATTACCTGGAAGCCTCAATGTGAAAAACTTGTTGCGATCCTAAACTCATACGCTCACTTGTTTCGCAATCTAAAAACTATTTTTGAAAGTACCCAACTTGTTAATCTGTATTATGCCTTAATTCATAGCAGGTTAAGGTACGGTGTATGTTTATGGGGTTTATCGTCATCTGCCACTGCAGTATTTGTCTCACAAAAAAAAATTATCAGAATCATAGCAGGTATTTCCACTACAGCATCATGTCGTGAAATATTTAAGAATCTCAAAGTTCTCACCGTAACTTGTCTATACATATATGAAATAGGGATATATATGTACAATAACAGGGCAAACTTCAAATTAAACTGTGATATTCATTGTAGAAATACTCGAAACAAAAACAATTTGTATGTTCCTATGGCTAGGCTAAATATTACTGCGAATGCTCCAAACTACTTGGGTGTCAAAATATATAACCATCTACCTACTGTTATAAAAAATTGCATGTCTGTGAAAAATTTTAAAAGACATTTAAAGGATTTTCTGATTTCGAATACCTTTTATACGTTGGATGAGTATTTCCTGAGAAAAAATTAAATGCGCTTGTAGTTTTGGGCTCTCTTTCAATTTTAATATGTGTACGTTTGTTGCTTTTTATATATACTACTATTGTTTGTTTTATTCCAATTCTTTTTAGATGTAAAGCAGCTGCTGCTGCTATTGACAATTTCCCATACTGTTTTTACAGTGAAATGGAAAATAAAGTTATTATTATTAAAAGGGGTAAAAATAGCATTTTGTTACATTTCAAAAGCTAAACACACCATTTAACTTTTAGCCAAGCTATTTCCTAAGTATGCATGTGCATTACTGGTTGCCCAACCTGAATGACAAAACTCGTCAGCTGGCGTATAACCTTATTTCATGTAAACAAAAAATCTGTCTTATAACTTGTATAGGTAAAAGTGAATCAGGTGCTTGATATACTTTTGATAGAAAGAGAGCAACTAGCGGGAGATTTTTATTCCTATGTATGCCTTACAATGTGTACGCTGCAGCTTTACATCCTGTGAATATTTCTATAAGAAGGTCTATAACAAACATGCATCCAGAATATGGAAGATTTTTCATAAAAGTATGTATTTGTCTATAATCCATCTGGAGGTGAGACTTGTAATTATTAAATAAGGTAGTTCCTGTGATTGATACTACTTTTATGATTCTGTCACAAATTATCGCAGTTTGCAATTATGCCATATTCAAATCCAAGGTGCAGAAGATTGTAAACAAACAGGATACCACGCACGCCGCCCGAGTAAGGCGGCATTCATTGCGATTAGCCGAAAGGCAATAAACACTTTTGAGACTTGCCGCTCTGCCGCTCGTCTGGGTCGTTCAACAGAGTACAGGGTTGTATTTTATTCAGTTGCTCCGTGTGTTTATCATTGTATACGACGCGTCGTGTTAATAATAGCGAACATCGTGATTTTATCATCGCATACCTGCCGTGTTGTTGTGCGAATTTTAGTGTTATTTGTGTTGTACTGTTCTTTTAATAGCTATTAGTGGTGTTTGTGTTATTCCCCGATAACTTGAAGGAGATATTGAAGGATGTCTAGTAATACAGACACTACATATGAATCCACGGATGTGGCTGCAAGACAGGATTTAAGTCTACCAAGGAAGAGGCTTAGTAGCACAGGCACTGCAGATGAATCCATGGATGTGGCTACAAGTCAGGATTTGAGTCCACCAAGGAAGAGGTCAAAAAAGAGCCATTTTGACGTGAGGCTCAAGGAGGTAATGTTAAACGTATATAAATACGAAACCCAGAAAAAATTATTAACAACTGCTGCTGACGATATTATGGAAGAGGTTGCACTCTAAATAGGTATCTGCAAATGGAGTATCTATAAAGGAGTGGTGCGAGAATACAGAACCAGACACTCTTTTGCTGCACCTTTAACTAATCAGAATCGCAAACGTTGCATTGACTTTGTGGACCATGGCGATAAAAGTGCAATTAGGAGAAAGGTGCATCAGTTCTTTTTCCGAAATGAACTTCCGACTATTGACAAAGTCCTGAAAGAGGTGAATGATGATAATGACTTGCCCAATTTTAAGCGGACCACGTTTTATAAGCTATTAAAGAAGCTTAACTTCGTATTTGGGAAACGAGGAAGGAAAAGTATTCTCACCGATAGGGAGGATATAATTGACTGAAGTATTGACCCCTTCTCAACTTTACCCCAAAAAATGAAGGTTCCTAAGGTAAGAATAATATATAAAATCTGAAATATATGAAAACAGCTGTAATGGAAAAATATGATTCATAAATGCTACTCCACATCCGATACTATGGAATTTATGACTACTATTTTGAATACGGCTCTGGCGACCGACATCCACATGCCAGCCGCCGAGCGCGTGTTATTGTTTACAGCCACTGCACGGAGGATTTGAATACACTTTAGCATAGTATAAACATGGTGTGCTCACGCGCATGCTGTGACGTCAGCAACGAGAATTTTTGTCGGCGAACTGGCGGGAATCCCACATGAAGGATATCGGAATTAAATTTTATTTTCAAAGTGATAGATTAAAGGAGTTCAATAGCCAATTATTGGTGAATTATGTCATAGAGGAGTGGAAAATAGTTAATTAAACGACTTTTTCTAGAAAAATGTATTATTTATTGGTAAATTTCAACATTTTTTTCTTAAGTTTACGCCTACAATTTTCGATGATTTTTTTGTTTATATGTCTCAGCCTGATGTATGTCCTCGTTGGTATTAGACATAATATTATTTTGTCAGGAAATTCTTTAATGGTTTCCACTAGGGTTGCTCTATCTTTAATAATTTTTTAAATACGTTTGATTGTTTAGATAACAAATGTCCAACTGTCGGGAACTTATAGAACTTTACATTTAGCTCTTTCATCTTATTGTAGTTTTTACAACCGACAACTGCACAATTTGGCATTGTGTGTATAAATGACAGTCTTCTATAACTCAAAATAAGAAAGAATACAACGTAAATCAAAGAAAAATCGTTATCGAATAGCGATTCTATCTAAAACGCGACTAAACACCACCGTGGTATTTCGAATTTCGACGTCTAATAATTCCCCGCGCGAAAAATCTTCGTTGCTGACGCAATGCGCAGAACGATCGCAATTTCGTACGGCTGGCGAGCACACCATCTATAGTCCCACCACGCACTTTAGTAATTATACAATAATTATAAGGTAAACATGAAAAATCTGGTATTAATTTGAAAATAAATCGTTTTGTTCTGATATCCTGCTATGACTTTGATCTATGAATTTCTAAAATATTTTTGACAAAAGCGTCATCCAGCGTTGACGTTCTGATAAAATACTATTGGATGATACTTATTAACATAGCCCTCAATACCCATTAGAAAGCTTTTGCTGAGCAACACCCAACAGAAAAGCTTTGACAAGGCCTTTGTTAAAATATGCGTGTTGATAAAATCGGGCCTTAACGTTACAACCATGTACCTATCTAAAGAAAAATAACGTAGGTTATCTCCGCCCAGATGGGTGCATATACCAAGATTTCTGCTCGTTAAAATTCTATTTAACCTCGGCGAAATCCCTTCAGAACACGGAGGCAAGTTCGCCGTGAGAAATTGTAGTTACAATCTCCCAGGTGGATTTAAATACATGCTTTCATTACTGCTGCGCGGCAAATAATGCTTGCAAACCGTATAATGGAAGAAATACATTCGGGAGTTGGGAAGATGTACTGGATGAAGTTGCGGGAACACGGCGCATAACTAGCTGCATTAAAATTTCCGAAAGTTTCTGTGTGACTGTCTGTAGACGCGTGGATGCACCTATCAGAAATTGACGAGATTCCTACTACCATATACAGGGTGAGCCAAGCTCAACGCTTCGGACTCTTGTGACCAAACATTACTAACTTTTCGAAAAATCGACTTTGCAAGTTTATGTAGGTCAAGATGGGCTACATTTTAAAAATAACGACTTTTGTACAGGATGTCTAATAAAAGCGTGACATATCAAAGCTATGTTTTTTAAACGGAACACCCTGTATATTATTGCATATTTAGATTCCTGGGTGCATTTTAGTGTGACTTTATGTATCACATATGGGACTTTAAGCGAACCGTTTAGGTGAAAATCACAATTCTGGGTATAGGTAGATGTCAAAAAAAAAAATTGAATATCGCAGCTATTATAAATCCTAGAGGGCTGTGACTTTGCCGTCTTACTAAGCATGAAATGTGTCGGCTCACGTTAGACGGTCGAGTTCGAATTACATTTGTGTTTGGAGAAATCGGTAGATCAATTAAGGAAACTTCAATCAAGGGTAACTTGATTTTTTCAAACGGGAATGCATAATTTTTTTATGCGATCAAATGTGTAATTTGATAGGCTTTCTAATTATATCAGGTTGTGAATATCAATCTACGGTAGTTTTTATTAAATTTCGAGCTTTCAATCAAATCAGTGTCTTTCAACTTCCCTACCTATAAACAAACTAGCAGGCCATGAAATATAAAAAAAATCGTATTCATGTGGAAGAAAACTAACTTAGCAAAAAGATCAAGCAGAACTAGAGTAAAAGAACAAGATTATAAAAATTCCCTACAACAAATCAACTCTAACCAGAAACAACGGCGGTAACATGTCTAAGGTTAAAGAGAAGCTGGAGTACGACAGAAATGGATAATTTTTACAGCCTGCTAGCGACTGCAATGTACTAGAGATTAAAAATTTCCAAAATCACTAAACACTTTGAAATGAAAGCAAAACTTTCAGCGATCGTTGCCGTCAGTCTAATATCTCCAGAAAGCAATTTCACATTTAATGGTATAAAACATTTCCGTCAAAGTAAAAAATAATGATGCCTCTCACTGTCGTCCTTTAAATTTTTCAGTATCTATTAGCAAGATCGCAAAAAAAAGGGATACTGACAAATCATATTTTAATTTTCTGCCATGTAAATTATGCTTAATAATTTTTAATTCCTTCTTCATTTTCGGCGATCTTGCTTATGAGTATTGAAAAATTTGCAGAACTCCTGTCAGAGATATCGGTTGCTATTTTTTTAAATCATGAAATGTGAAATTTTATTCTGAAGCTATTCAACTGCCAGCAACATTACGTGGTTGGTAGATTTCCTTTCATTTCAAAATTCACAATGGCTTTGTGAATCGGCAGTCTTTAGAATATTGTAGTAGCCGGTATGCTGTGAAAAATACCCATTTCTGTCGTACTCCAGCTGCTTTTTGGCCTTAGATGTGTTATGTCTGCTATTTCTGGTTAGAATTGATTTGTTGTAATTCATTTTTATAACTTTGTCCCTTTACTTTAGTTCGTCAGTAACTATTTGCTAACTTAATTGTTTTGTTCCACCTGGACAGTATTTTGTTTATACTTCATGGCGTGCTAAGTTGCTTATAGGTAGGAAAATTGAAAAACACCGGTTTTACTGAAAATTTGAAATTAAATCAAAACTACCAGAGATTGATATTTACAACTGCATATCATTAGAAAGCTTATCAAATTGCACATTTGATGGTATAAAAAAAATTATGCATTCCCATTTGAAAAAATCAATCAAACTATGGCAAATGAGTTCGTTTATTATTGTACTTAGCCCTACCGCATTTCGTAACTCACTTTAAATAAAGTGGAAATTTTTTTCTTCATTCGGTTGATGTTTTATCCAACCGAAAATAACACTTTATCGCATACCTCTGATGGTTGTGACAATCATGATAGTATTCTACTTAAGTCAGAGTCTTTGATAATATGATAATATATCTGATGCAAGTTAACAAAACCACAAATAACCCCAGCCCCAGAGGCTGTTTTAGATACAGTAAAGCAGAGCGATACAAAAGCCATTCAGAAACATGAAAAATGTATGTTGCTCTCAACTAGAAACTGGCGCGACCTGGGTTCATTTTTTCTCTTTTCTAGAATAAAATTAGTCCAGGCGCCAGCAGAGTTGCCCATTCTAGGAAAGCTCTGATTTTGTAGTCGCGTTAACTTGGATTAGATTTGATTAGAATTTTCCTGCGATTTGTTTACGGTAAAACCCGACTGTCAAACGTTTGTTTCGCTTGTGCGTCTTTTATGCTTGGTCGGTAAAATCGAATTCGCTATTTGTTGGTAACTGTAGTGAAGCTATACGGACTTGCTGTGCTATATTCGAGTGTAGTTTAACAGTTTTCCGAGATGGGACACTGCAGAGCAGTGTTTGTAACATGGGGTGCATTGGAAGAATTTTCAGGTTAGTTGGCAATGTTTAGAAGCTGATGTGTCAAAAGATGATGGCTTTGAGCACGCCATGCTGAAGTGGTTTGTTTACTACCTCTATGTTCAGTTGTTACTCTGAGCCAAACAACTACTAAGTGATGAGTTAAACAAAAACATAACCTATAATATGACAAGGACACGGTTAAACTTGTGTTGTTAGACTGGTTGCCTATTTCACGTAATCGGCAACAGATTGTGTGCCTATTTCATATATTGGGTTATTATTTTGCCTATTTCATGAAATGTGTAACGCTGCTGCCTAATTCACGTATTCGGCAAAAAATTGCCGAATAACTGAAATCGGCAATTACGCCAATTCGGCGAAACATATACAGCTTCCTACAGCGGAACAAAACTCCAAGCATCTAGAATGCCGCCTTACCAATACTGACCACGTGGTCGTGTTAGGGCATGTTATTGTTGATGTTGATCCCCAAAAGCTTGACGGCAGGTGACTCGACTACCGGGTAACCCTCCACCTGACACAAATCTTAGCCTTGCTAAGGGCCGGTTTCACAATGATGAGTTAACTCAAGGTTGTGTGTTGACCGGAGGTTAACCCTAGATGTCATGTTTCACAAATGGTGATTTTCGATTTTGCTTGAGGTTAACTCTGAGTTAACTTGACCCCAAGAAATTCTTGAGTTAACCCCAGGTTTGCGATGACGCATGTGCATTAGTTTATGTCACTTTGGTTTTGATACTTGCTAGGCGTTTGAAGTTTCATATTTTATCGTTTACCTTAACGCTTTCCATCGTTCTTTTTATCTGAAATGGATGGTTATGATGTAAATGCGTATAGCAGTTATGAAGAAGCAATGTGACCAAGAATATTTCGACCTATATAGGGTCAATTATTTTGAGGAATATGATGACTGTGATTCCTTGGTCTTTTTTAAATTTTTGTATTTTTCTTTCAGCACCTTTACAGATCTGCGGCTATTATTTGCACATTTGCAATTAAATTCTTCTCCTGTCTTTTCCCAAGGGTTGTCTTTTTCGCGCCATGTTGTTGCACCTTTTGTTTTGCATTCTATTACATGCCTGAACTTTTCTACTAACGAAATGAACAGACATTCTTCATCTTTTGAACAGTTGTTCGCTCTTTTTGGTTCTTTCATGCTGCTTGAGCTCCTCGACTATAAAACGGAAAGTGGCGCGGCAGGGGTTTATTTTTTATTTGGCGTCTAGAGTAAAATATTTTCGGGTGGTCGGGGATCGCTCCGACGCGCACATCGCAACGCAAGAAGCAGCCCTTATTATTCGGCGGCGGGCGATTAATCAATTTGACGCGGTTAAGAGTGGGTTTCCACGCCATCTATCACACTCTTGGCCTCTGCGGAGAGATCGTTGCGATATTAGTAAATAATCCGAGGCGTCAACGCCATCCCATCAATCATCATCCCTTTCCATTTCCCAGATGAACTCCGTTAATTTTTCATTTTGAGAATTTCGCTGCTCCCAGCGCGACTGAATACATTCCTGAGGGGTTGCTACTTAAAATATTCTTGATGATGTTTAGGAGTTTTTGCTTTGTTCTCGATTAGAGCTGTATAAGCGTTTGCTTTTCTTTTGTTTGGCTTGCATTCTTACAATTTATCATTCTTCCAAGTCCCTGAAGCTGGAATCTCAAAACAAAAAGACCGTCGTCATTGTCAAGAGAGAATGCCTTGAATACATCATGTCAAGAGCTCCACAATAAGCTGGTGACATGATGAGAATCTCATGAGCTTCTATCTTCTATGCTATGATCTTTGCCCATCTACCATGATAGTTCAGCTATATGTATCAGATGTGTTTATATCTAAGAAAACAAGAGATATGCTATTGAATATACAGGAGCCATTGTTAGAGAGTGTCCCTTGGTGACGTCAAACTTTCTAAAGCCTGGGAAGCTAGAGTCCCAAAACTAATCATAAATCATCGATGAAACCATTAACATCTGTCAATTGCTGCCCCAAACAGTACTTGGTGCGAAGTGAATCTGCCTAACTTCTTGACATTTCCAAATCATGATCATCTTGGTCTTCCCCTTGACCATTTTCTCCAAGACTTTGGAATACCCAAAATGAAGGAATTGTGCCCAAGTAAATATCCAACTGGTTTAATCCCAGTCAATCCCACCCTATCAATCATCATCCCTTTCCATTTCCCAGATGAACTCCGTTAATTTTTCATTTTGAGAATTTCGCTGCTCCCAACGCGACTGAATACATTTCTGAGGGGCTGCTACTTAAAATATACTTGATGATGTTTAGGAGTTTCTGCTTTGTTCTCCATTAGAGCTATATAAGCGTTTGCTTTTCTTTTGTTTGGCTTGCATTCTTGCAATTTATCATTCTTTCAAGTCCCTGAAGCTGGAATCTCAAAACAAAAAAACCGTCGTCATTGCCAAGAGAGAATGCCTTGAATATATTGTGTCAAGAGCTCCACATCGAGTTGGTGACATAATGAGAATCTGATTAGCTTCTATTTTGCCTTTTCTTTTAACTTTTCATAACTTTCTGCTATGGTCTTTGTCCATCTACCATGACATTTCAGCTATATGTTTATTTCTAACTACGAAAAGAAGAGATATCTTATTGAATATGCAGAAGTCATTATTAGAGGGGATGCTCCTTGGTGACGTCAAAATTTCTAAAGCCCGGGAGGCTAGTCCCAAAATAAAACATAAAACATCGATAAAACTATTAATATTTGCCAATCACAGATCATGGTAGGAGATGAAGCTCTCCAACTTCTTGAAATTTCCAAATCATGATTATCTTGGTCTTCTCCTTGATCCTTTTCTCCAAGAGATTGGAATATCCAACTGGTTCAATCTTACTAAATGATGTAATTAGTCAATTCCACCCCACCACCCCATCAATTATCATCCCTTTCCCTTTCCCAGATGAACCCCGTTAATTTTTCATTTCGGGAATTTCGCTGCTCCCAACGCGACTGAATACATTTCTAAAGGACTGCTACTTAAAATATTCTTGATGATGTTTAGGAGTTTTTGCTTTGTTCTTCATTAGAGATCTTTTATACTCCATATAAGCGTTTGCTTTTCTTTTGTTTGGCTTGCGTTCTTACAACTTTTTCCAAGTCTCTGAAGCTGGAATCTAATATACAAAAAGCTCCTCGTCATTATCTAAAGAACATGCTTTGAATGTATGTCAAGTGCTCTACAGTGAGTTAGTGATATGATGAGCATCTCAGTAGCCTCTATTTTCTTCTCAGCATTCTTACCATCATGCTTTCTGCTATGGTCTTTACCCATCTTGGAGTTTTGTTCCGCTGTAGAAAGCTGCATACACCAGAGTAACTACTGCTGTTCTACAAGGTACAGATCCAAGCATCGTTGGAGTATTGCTGCCATGTATGGGGAGGTGCTCTGAAGCACTCTCTGAAGCTTCCACTATGTAGAGGCCACTATGTAGAAGAGAAAAATTAGACTAATCGATAACCCTAACCTCACAAAGGACCTCCACAGCCTGGAACATCGAAGAAGGGTGACTGATCTACAGATTCTATCACGAAAGATGTTCAAGTGAGCTTTCCCATATAATAACACCGAAGGCAGTCCGAACGAGCAACACTAAAGATGCTCTGCGAGCTCATCCTTATCAGGTCGAGGTCCCTACTCCCCCAGTCTTCTCCAGTAGTCCTGCTTTTTGGGAACTTCGACGCTGTAGAATGAGCTGCCGAAGAATTTGTTTCCCGATGCCTACAGCGTTTTAAATTTAATGCGCACAGACACTTATCCTTTCGCAGTGCTTCTACAGTGCCATAGGCTTTCAGTCTTTGCGAGAGGCTGACCATAATAAAATATAGGATAGGGTCATTTCTCTGTAGCTCCGAGACGATGACAGAGTGTCCCCTGCCAGGATTAAACAAATGACCAATGACCTTGGCTCCACAATCAGAACGCAGATACCTTTGGAATGAAAGGTGCTTGCTTACTCCGCAAGAGAGAGGTAATTCAAATCATTTGGTTCGAGGAAAAATCGAAAAAATGAAGGGTACCGGCTGGATTCGAACCAGCGTCTCCGGCATTCCAGGCCGACGCGTTTACCAACTACACCACGCTGCCCCGTGGTGATACATCTAGTCGGCTGTTGGGTAAGTGTGAATCTCCCACCGCCACGGGGCACCGTGGTGTAGTTGATATCACGTCGGCCTAGAATGACGAGACGCTGGTTTGAATGCAGCCGGTACCCTTCGTTTTTCCGATTTTTCTGCGAACCAAATGATTTGCAGATACCTTTACTTTGCACTGTTTAGGCATGTGCACACATAAAAATAATTTCTTAGATGAAGTACATATGCTTTAATTCAAGTATACCATAACTTCCTATACGCGCAAAGTTATGCTAAACTTAAAGTGGGAATACGATATCTTTGACCATATAAGGGTTAGATTGAGAAAATATCTTCAATGCAAAACTGGAAAATTCTTGAAAGCAAGAATATCAAAATCCTAAATCAAGCATATGGTAATCTTGACCAAAGCATTTCATAATCTTGACTGGAGCATTCCATAAACTTGACGCAAGTATCTCAACTTTATTCTAAAATTGTGATATTCTTGGATGAGGAATCTAGTAGTATTGATCCGAGCATTCAAACTCTTCTATGGGCATGTAGAAATTTTCCTCGTCCATGTCATTATCTGCAAGAAAATGTCTTAAATCACATTTAACATACGTGCTGGTAGGAACACCAGAGTCAGGTCTTCGCATCCCCATTTTTTTAATAGCTCATTCATGGTTGGATAGATCCAGTGATAAGGAAACTGACGGGAACTGGGACGCGACTCAAATGGCGGTGGACCAGCACTACCGGCAGATTCGTTGACCGATAGTTGACGGTGGTATCACGGATATCACGTGGCAATGGCAATTTATTCAACAGTTTGACTAGATACTCTATTATGTGCTATTATGCAGGATCCAGGCTGCAGGTATTACGCTACGGTGCTAAATACGGCGACGAATGCGACAATCCAAAACAGATAATGGCGGCGCGGACACGGACGGGCAACAGGCTGTTGAGTAGACAGGGTGGAGCGGTTAGAGTTGACACGTAACACGCTGCGCGCCTGCGCAGTCCGGCGTTGGTAGACATCAAATAAATGATTTACTTGATACAAATATAGGGTGTGCTTGTAAAACAGAGTTCATTTTCAGACCAAGATTATCATATTGTAAATGAAGGTTCGCATTTGCAAGCTGTCTATATTCTTGATAGAAGTAAACGGGACACCGCTGAAAAAAATGATAATCTTCATATAAAATTATGAAATATTTCTTATTATATTATTATAGTCTTGGTTGCAAAGAAAATTATATTTTCTTTCGGAACATATTCCTTTAAAATAAGTATATAACTCAAAAATATATTGTTCTCGATACAAATTTTCTATAATTTTCTCATCAAATATTCTTTCTTAGAGTGAGAACAGATATTCTTGGTGTGAGTATGTATTTACAAAAATATCGCAATTCTTGATTTGAGAATTTCTTTTTATGTCTATGAAAATGAAGCTAAAAAGGGAGGCCATTTTCTAGTGATGAGGACCTCTCACGGAAAGATTGAATGAATTAAGCTCTATTGCAAAAATTGCCTTGTACTCTTCGACTTTTGTGACTGTTTCTCAACCCTTCACCCATTCCTCAACAATCCCGTGCCCTTAAATAACCGCACTTTAACCGGAAGCAAGTTTTGTCGGCGCGATTCGGTTGCCTTGCCAAACAAATAATTATTTGTCGCGTATGGAAGGCGACAGAGTAAGAAAACGGGGAAAATTAACATTTCCCTTCCGCGCTAGCGACTGCGACTGGGACGCCCATCATCGTTTTTGCTGCTCCCTTTTTTGCTTTGTTCAATTTCGTTCTGCTTGCATTACATCGCAAGCAGCGGCTGTTGTATCTGCGCCAGATGTATTGCCCGAATTTGATTTAAACTTGTAGATGGAGGAGTGCATAACTTATAGGGACACCTTAGAGATGGTCTAAACAAGACAAGACTCTTACAGTAGAAGATCCGAATATAAAACGACCTTCACCGAACTGGTTAATGGATGAAAAGCATTTTATATTAAATTTAATATGTTAAAAAACATATCGCCAGTGGGTTGGCTGAAAAATTCAGGTCCAGGATATGATTAATTAAATATTGAAGAATTAATTTTTTTTAAACATTTCACTGGTTTGGTTAATAGACAAATTACATACCAATCGAAAGTATGAAGCCCATAGAATACGCAAACGTTAGGTTGGCTACGTTTTTCCCGTCCCAACTATAGGGTAGGCAGGTTTGCACCGGTGTAGTTAATGCATGAAGCTTATATCAAAATAAAGATAATTTTATTGCAAACAGGTCGATATAGGGTTGTCTGCAAAAAATCAGTCTGGAATACCGGTTGTCGGATTTTAAAGATTAAAATATTGCTGCCAGTGAATACGTGCGCCAGAGAGGTCTGAGCGAACTATCCCGTGTATTAACAAAGGACGCAGCATAGCAGCTGCGTATAGCTCGGCCATTGAATAAAAGAGAGTGCGCATGTCTTGTGTTTGTGAAATTGAAAAGCAACTGTCTATCTTCAAAAATAATCGATGAGATACCCCGTAAAAGTGCCCAAAATGGGACACCCTGTACATAGATCTAAAAGGAGATTAAGTTGGAAAATAAATATATTTGGAATCTCAACAAATACATTAACTTCCACTGCTTATTGGATGAGTTCTTTTATGGATACAGTGGAAAAGGTTTGCTTAAATATCCCTGCAACGGATAGATCAATTAAAAAGGGAGACATCAACGTTCAGGGATTAGAAAGGCTTTTAAATTCGATACCCGTTTTCATTAAACTGAGATTTTTAATCGGGTAGCTTCCATTAGGAGGGGCTACTAGGGACGCTTCGTTTCACTTCTCACTTCTCCCAGTAATCTGTAACCTGGAAAACCTTTCGAGTCTTTGTACGTTTTATAATGACTTATCCACCTGTCTGTGAAGTTTGAGCTTCTATTATGTTTTCTGTTGTTTACGATTTCTATGTAGACCTATATATAATTTTTTCAAAATCTACAGATTTTTTTCCTTACTTAGTAACTTATAAACTTCCTTAAAAATGTTACTAATAACAAATGAATGCGTTTTTGGATTATATGAGGGTATATCAGCATATGACCCTTATGGTTGAGCTATTTCGAGAAGATGCCGTCAAAAAAATTATCATGGCCCTCTTGGTTTTTGAGATACAGGGTAAAATCGAAAATTATCGGGTTTGGGACCACCCTCGTATCTCGGTTGTCTTTTATGTTACTGAAAAGTTTAAAAACGGGTCTTATAGAATTTTTTCTGTACAATCCAGAGTGATCTAGTTTGATTTTTTCTTACTCTAACCATTTTTCAGTTATGAAGCAAACATATATTTCTTTAAATGGAACACTGTATATTATTTTTTACGTCAATCGGAAATAATTCAAGCTCTCAAAAACCATGAGGGCCACGACAATTTTGTTGACGGCATCTTTAGTTACACAAAAAAGTAGCACACTATCTTCAAAAATAACCGAGATACCCCGTAAAAGTGTCCAAAATGGGACACACTGTACACACTTTTCCCAACGATGCTCAATAAAAAAACCCTTTTCATAAATAAGAACTATCTTGCTTATCAAAATAGCCCGATATCATCAGGATCCAAAGATACTTTGAGCATGGACAACATACTTTCACTAATCTTCCCCGGCATAGATGATAGGACTAGGAGGAAGATTGAACTTCAGCCTCATGGTTTGATCTGCTTCACTTTCGGATCACACTCTAAGTAGTAGGGATGTAGTAGATATGCTTGGAAGCTTGGAAGGTAAAGAAGCTTTGCGCTAGGGACCTACACGACTTTTTAAAGAACCCTGCCCAGAACCTATGCTATGAATTAGCAGACGCCAGGTCATTGTGGCCCTGGACAATTGGGCCTACAAGGAACTGGCGAAAGCCTGGTTAGAGAGAGACGACTGTAGGCAAGCTAAAGGATTCATAGCAGGCCCTGATAAGGGCCGAACGCTATGGCTTTTGAATAAAGGCAGAGAGACGCTCAACCTTCTGGTGGGGGTTCTCACTGGCTATTGCCACTCATGAGAGTAGTAGGGACCCCATTTGCTCCAGATGCTGGGAGGAGGACGAGACAGCGTTCCACTTCCTGGGCAGATGTGCAGTTTATCGCAAACTTGGGGTTCAGGTATTCGGCACGACGGAGTTCGGGGAGGAGTCACTATACTCAGCGAAATGGTCGGACATACTGACTTTCGTCAGAAGGTCTGGTAAATTCGACAAGGAGCTTTCTAGGGTGTAGAATTTTAGTGTTTTCAGTGACTGGTTCAGTGAGATTGGCAACAAGGGCCAAAGGTGGCTTACTTACCTGGCTTTGCCTCCCCATCACTACTACTACTACTACTACTACTACTACTACTTCTTTTAAAGAACTCTTAAATTAGTGAAATAATAGAGACCCGCGTAGACTAACAACCAATCTTCTTACAGGACAGTGTGGCATGAAGGCATACCAGAACAGAATAGGGCTCTACACGTACGATAGACACTTCGGCAGAAGACTCACAGTGGTTTGCACCAGTCATAGTTAAAGTTGTAATTAAAGTTAAGCCTTAATTAAAGTACGAATTGCTTTGCACCGGTTGTAGTTAGCGTCAAACTCATAATTAACTTTAAGCCAAAGGCAAAGTAGGGTTTAACTTTGACGTTTCTTGGCTTAACTTTTGACATTTGTGGGTTTAACATATTCTGACAGATCACCACAGAAATAAGTTTGGTTAGTTTGTGAAATATATTTTATAAAATTATTTCTGTATCCTATAAGAAATTATGAATCAAAATAGATCACTTGGATTCAATATCAAGTCGTGGGGAACTGAGGATACGACCATAACCTCAATCTACAACTATATAAAGCTGATTCTGGAATTGGACAAATATCACTGTTGTAAGACACCGTGTTATGGTTTATGAGATTTTTCGTGTTCAACAGCTTTTTGGTCATTGTTGCGTTACTGCTGTCTTGTTCAAGGAGTCTATCTTAGCAGGTAAGCAATTCAGTTATTTAGAATGCTGTAATTTATGAGATAATGGGCGCTCAAAACTTGGATGGATTTTGAAAACAGTAAAGCGTTTATTTGTAAATTACAGTTATCACATTCACTAGGGACAGTTGTTTGATACTGCATCTTAGTTGCCCAATTTTTACCATATAAAGAAAATAAATTGATCTGCTTGAATTATTTTGCTGCTGCTGCAAAATGCAGTATTATTATGTGAATAGCTATCACAGTAGTAGTTATTACTGTAAAAATTAGAATGAAAGTGTCCTCCCGTTCTCACATGGATTTTATTTAATTCATCTTCACCACCCATTAGTTAATTTCCTTCTATTTTTAATAAAAATATTGTTTATTTCAGGATCACAGATGATAATGAATACTTTAAGGGACTAGTGAAAAACTGAAGCCTCTTTATTAACAAAAACTGAGTAATTTGAATAATATTGACCCATACTGTATTATTGAGCACTGCGGCAGCAAATCACTGTTGTGTGAGGGTTGCTCTATACCTCCGTCAATCCACCAGTACGCAGACAGCTGTTTCACGCTTATTAGCGATCATCAGTGCGCCATAGGTCGATTGACGAAAGTAGAGAGCATCAATTTTTCCATGTTTAATAAACATGTGAAAGATGTACGAGTAAGACAGAAGGAATTCTGCCGGTGCGCCATCTAGTACCCGAAGGTGACGGCTACCAAAGAGAGAAACGCCACTAGAAGCAGTTTACCTCTCCTTGGTGGAACGACAAGGCTCGCTCGCTTTTTGCCACTAGAGGCGCGGATTTTGACGCACGCAGCGTGAAGCCGATATACGAGGGTTGCTCTATACCTCCGTCAATCCACCAGTACGCAGACAGCTGTTTCACGCTTATTAGCGATCATCAGTGCGCCATAGGTCGATTGACGAAAGTAGAGAGCATCAATTTTTCCATGTTTAATAAACATGTGAAAGATGTACGAGTAAGACAGAAGGAATTCTGCCGGTGCGCCATCTAGTACCCGAAGGTGACGGCTACCAAAAAGAGAAACGCCACTAGAAGCAGTTTACCTCTCCTTGGTGGAACGACAAGGTCAATCGACCTATGGCGCACTGATGATCGCTAATAAGCGTGAAACAGCTGTCTGCGTACTGGTGGATTGACGGAGGTATAGAGCAACCCTCGTATATCGGCTTCACGCTGCGTGCATCAAAATCCGCGCCTTTAGTGGCAAAAAGCGAGCGAGCCTTGTCGTTCCACCAAGGAGAGGTAAACTGCTTCTAGTGGCGTTTCTCTCTTTGGTAGCCGTCACCTTCGGGTACTAGATGGCGCACCGGCAGAATTCCTTCTGTCTTACTCGTACATCTTTCACATGTTTATTAAACATGGAAAAATTGATGCTCTCTACTTTCGTCAATCGACCTATGGCGCACTGATGATCGCTAATAAGCGTGAAACAGCTGTCTGCGTACTGGTGGATTGACGGAGGTATAGAGCAACCCTCGTATATCGGCTTCACGCTGCGTGCGTCAAAATCCGCGCCTCTAGTGGCAAAAAGCGAGCGAGCCTTGTCGTTCCACCAAGGAGAGGTAAACTGCTTCTAGTGGCGTTTCTCTCTTTGGTAGCCGTCACCTTCGGGTACTAGATGGCGCACCGGCAGAATTCCTTCTGTCTTACTCGTACATCTTTCACATGTTTATTAAACATGGAAAAATTGATGCTCTCTACTTTCGTCAATCGACCTATGGCGCACTGATGATCGCTAATAAGCGTGAAACAGCTGTCTGCGTACTGGTGGATTGACGGAGGTATAGAGCAACCCTCGTATATCGGCTTCACGCTGCGTGCGTCAAAATCCGCGCCTCTAGTGGCAAAAAGCGAGCGAGCCTTGTCGTTCCACCAAGGAGAGGTAAACTGCTTCTAGTGGCGTTTCTCTCTTTGGTAGCCGTCACCTTCGGGTACTAGATGGCGCACCGGCAGAATTCCTTCTGTCTTACTCACTGTTGTGTGTTCCACCGATCACCCTATCCTAATTACTGAATTTTCTACTATTCAGGACAAGCCCTGATATATTGAAAGAAAATATATATAATAAAATTATAAGATAATTCAACCAGTAGTTTTTGTTCAAGTAATAAAACTTACCTTCTGATGGGTGCAACTTTACAGTCACCCAATGAGTGTTTTTTTAAATAATCACCTTGTTTGACAAGACAGAAATTAATCACTATCTGTGAGCATGTTATACAAACTATCATTTAAAATACATATTTTTAACAAGGCATTCTATATCTAGACACCATTTTGTACCACATATTAGCTACTGATACTATGAAATATTTTAGATTTTGTTATATGAGAAGTTATAAGAAAGTGATTTTTTTTCTCCACCTTTATTAACAGATATAACACATATGCATTTATTGGTTCTATTAATTTACACAGTATGTGGAACATATTAGTATTTACTTTCTATAAAGCCATCACAATGAAGCTCGAAGCATAACATTATGTGCTCTTCGCTCATGGTATCGGACTGCCTCTTCTTTCTCAAATACTTGGCAACCTGAATAATTCTTTCTCCACACCTGCAATGACAAAAAGAAAGTATTTTGTAGTAGTGCATATATCACAAATCTGTTTTAACAGAGAAGTTGATAGTCATAATATGTATATTGCTCGTTGCATATTGTATCACTTGTTCCGGAAACTCATCTTAAGGTTATGCCAAAAGATTACTGTTTTCATTGTTTCATTCCTTGAAACCACCTATATATGCATACAAAAATTGTAATGATTATCTATGAATGGACATTTTGCTAGTTTAACACTATAAATGTAAAATAAAGATGTCTTTAGTTGACCTCAGCACTTTGGACATTTCTCTATATTTTTACTTACCACAAACAGATCCGGCAAAAATGTTATTACTCTGATGTCTTCTGTAGCCACTCCTAGACAAGAGAATCCAGAATTAAGACACCCAAAATCCACCAAATGTTGGGTCACTGCAATCAACTATTTCATAGACAAAATCTTGCCTAAAGAAGAGCATTTACTTCAAGGATTTACTTTTACCACTGTTGTTATATTCTGTGAGTTGGATATTTACGATAATGGGTTATCAATTAATGAAAATGAAACTAAAAATACTAAAATGAATCCGAAATTTCTTAATCAAAACAAATAGCCTCAGTTGAACTTGAAAGATAGTTTGACAGCCATCAACGACAGTGACATGAACCTTCATTTCCATCACAGAACATCAAAAATACGACATGATTGCCAACGTAAAATCTGAAATTCGTTAAATTTCCCTGTAAGAAAAAGTTAACTCATAATTAAAGTTAATCATGACCGGTGCAAAGACACACAACTTTAAGCCTTAATTAAAGTTAAGCTTTAATTAGTTAAGCCAAAGGTTTAACTATGACTGGTGCAAACCACTGTATGTGGTAGGACAGAATCAGCCTTTCATGTGCCCTGTGAGTGCGAAGCACTAGATCTCAAAAGGCAACAACATTTTGATAAGTCTAGGCCAGAACAGGCAGAGTTTAACTCAGTGTCCCACCTTCCAACCAGACAATTCCACCCCTACCAAAAAAAAGTAGAAAATGATCAGGAGCCCCTTAAACGCCTACAAACGAAGTTTGAGCTGCTTTTCAATTTTTTGTTTTTTATTATTGCTGAGCCGCCACTGACACGATTTGTAGAAACCGTACGTATGTCACATCCTCGCCCACGTGAGTAACATTGCTTTAAAATTTCACTGCAATCAATTTAATAGTTTTCACGTTACAGAATACAGAATGATCTACAGTAATATTCTTATGTACATACTGTAAGCACCAGTTCAGGTTAAGTGAGTTTTAAATAAAAGAAAGCTGAATGAATTAGCACACCTTTACTTCAACATTACTTTTACAGTGCATATTTTGACAGTATACGGTTCCAATCAATAAATCAGTGTGTACTTACTGCTATTCTGGGTTACAGCCAACAATATACAACAATTGCACACCCAAAAATACCTTCACCCTCCACGCGTAAACATAAACATCTAACAACGCTTCAAACTTTCGTACTTTCGTATCAACGAGGCGTGTTTCTCGATTCGTGGAAGATTGGCTGCGTGCAACCTATCCCTAAGAAAGGCAAAAAAACTGATCCCACCAACTATAGACCTGTGGCTCTTATTAGCATCATGTCTAAGGTTATGGTGACTGTCATTAACACACAGCTCCTGAAATACCTGGACAACAATGACATCATAAATGATCGCCAGTATGGCTTTCGCAAGCACAGGTCTACAGGTGACCTCCTTGCCTACGTCACTCACTTGTGGAACAGAGCAATAGACAAACATGGCGAATCCCGTGTTGTTGCACTTGACATATCGAAAGCCTTCGACAGAGTATGGCATGACGGACTTCTGGTCAAGCTTACTGCTTATGGACTACCACCTGGCCTGCGCCATTGGCTGAATAGCTTTTTGAACGATCGATCTCTGTTTGTTGTAGTCGAGGGCTGTTCATAAGACGTATTTTCAATAAACGCCGGTGTTCCTCAGGGATCTGTCCTATCCCCTACACTGTTTCTGATGTACATCAACGAGCTGCTGGAAATAACATCCAATCCAATTTACAGCTTCGCAGATGACAGTACATTAGTGTCGTGCATGGAACCAGGCAAGCCACTATCATCCCAGGAGACGGTACGTCGGCGACAGCAGCATGCCTCACAGATCAACGCAGATATCAAAACAATTGTCGAGTGGGGATTAGCAAATAAAGTACAGTTCAACGTACAAAAAACTCAGGCAACAACACTGACAAAGAAGTCTCACGATGGCTTACCAACCGTGGAAATGGAGGGTCGCCCATAGTCGAATCACCTTCCGTCAAGCTGTTGGGAATCAACATCAACAATAACATGTCCTGGCACGACCACATCGTCAGTATTGCTAAAACGGCATCCCAGAAGCTTGGAGTTTTGTTCCGCTGTAGGAAGTTGTATACACCAGAGCAACTGCTGCTGCTCTACAAGGCACAGACCCGACCATCGCTGGAGTATTGCTCCCATGTATGGGGATGTGCTCCGAAGCACTCTCTAAAGCTTCTGGACACTATCCAGAAAAGAGCAATTAGATTAATCGATACGCCTAACCTCACAAAGGACCTCCACAGCCTGGAACATCGAAGGAGGGTGGCTGACCTATGTCTGTTTTACAGATTCTATCACGGAAGATGTTCGAGTGAGCTCTCCCAGATAATAACACCAAAGGCCGTCCGAACCAGGAATACTAGAGAAGCTCTGCGAGCTCATCCTTACCAGGTCGAGGTCCTTACTCCCCGAACTAGTCTCCTCCAGCATTCCTTCTTTTGGAGAACTTCGACGCTGTGGAATCAGCTGCCGGGGAATTTGTTTCGACGGCTACAACCTGCAGCGTTTTAAATCTAACGTGAACAGACATTTGTCCTCTCGCAGCGCTTCTACAGCGCCATAGGCTTTCAGCCTTTGCGAGAGGCCGACCATAAAAAAAAACTCTTCAAACGGTATGCCCTGTACGACATCTCCAAACAATCTGCTTACCGGCGTACTATCACCCGATAGCGGGCAGTACACAAAAGAATAGCTCGCCCAAAGACGTTAGACGTCAGGAATAGACGACTGAATGACCGAACATCTGGATAAACGGTAATAAAGCTAACAATCATACATACTGTAATAGGCAAGTCAATGTTAGGATGGATCTAAGAAAGTATATTATGCCACTGGGTCTCTCCTTCACAGGTCAGTGGATAGCCTATTATGAATACAACAAATTTTTTAGTTTTACAACCCTCCACCCCCAACCACCCCAAATTTGCCGCCATCAAAAAAAAGTACAAAATGATCAGGATCCTAAAACGTCTAAAAACGAAGTTTGAGGAATATTTTATTTTTTTGTTTTTTGATGATGCACCAGTTTTTTTTTATTATAGCGGTTGGACTTACTACAACCCCACAGCATATCTCTACCAAAATTTCAACATAATCCATGTGGCGGTTACTGAGATTACGAGGCTAGAAGAACGCCAACAGACCGACAGACAGACCGACGAAAATGAGTGACGTGGATTTTCGTTATGTAGACATCAGGAAACGCCTAAAAAGCGTATTATCTCGAAATCGCAAATTTTCGTGATCGCAATACTCCTCTCACCTTTCGGTGTGAGAAGTAAAAGATCTACTATACTATCTATATACGGACTATAAACAAATCTACAATTTTGTACCAGTCGGGCAAATCCCCTAAATTTTAATGACAGAGAATTTACAGTTCATGTCGATGTACAAAAAAAAAATTAAAATAGTATCGTAATAAACATGTGCTGCAAAACTGCATAAGTTAAAATTATATATACCGATAGCAATATCTCAATGGGAATCAAGGGTGAAGCTCTGGACGTCACAAAAAGCGCACTTTACGAGCAAAATAAAAACGGTAGAAGCATCGGAAAAATAACACCTACGTGTTTTATAGCCATAATGAAAATATCCTATTTAAAACGGGTGTAGTTTGCCGGGCCAAATATCCTCATAATAAAAATGTGACAGCGAAATATATCGCATAAAACATCCACGTTATCCTGTTTATCCTGGCAGGAGATAAAATAATTGTAATCACCCTCATAAATTGCCGCGTTTTCGAACAATAGGTATTTTGACCGGTAATTATGCGTAATTTTGAAAACGGACTGGAAATATTTTATTTGGGAAATAATTAATGATATTTGGTCTCTCAATTCTGGCTGTAGCAGGTCGCAGCGAAAATTTCTGCACACTAAGAGCCCGTCCCGATAAAGCGATTTACGCGCGAGTGGACTCGCGCGTAGTCAGTTTATGTTGCGTCCAGATGTCGCGTTTCTATGCTGGGAGAGATTTCCTTCCAGTTAAAAACATTGAATTGGATACAGCAGTTGTGTTGTGGCGTGCATACCAGCCATGGAATCTCCGTAAACAAAGAGAAAGGCGACGATTCAACATGCATCCAATTCTACATGACAGAATGACGCACAGTATGTTTATAACATTATACCCAAAGCTGAGAGAACACAGTGAAAAGTGGAATATATATCCCAGTTCCTACGTTTTATGAGTCTATTGGAATAATCGGATGATTCCATATCCCATATGGCTACTGTTTTATCGACTGCGTCAATGACAAGTTCTGTATCGAAGTTATCACGCTCCATTTTCAAAAATAAATACGTCCACACGCCACGGACTCGCGCGTTGTACTGGACGCAACAATGTCGCCCAAGTATCTCGACTCACGCGGCGCTGACGCGTACAACGGGCGAGTCGAGAGTCCCGCGCGTTACAAGCGTTTTACGCGCGAGTAAAACAACCCGCGAGAGCATCTGGACGGGATGTATGTAACTCCAGTATCTCGGGAACGCGCGAATGACTACGCGCGAGTCCACTCGCGCGTAAATCGCTTTATCTGGACGGGCTCTAAGGCTTAGTTCAGATGACGCGCGTCCAACGCGCGTTTGCTTGACGCTCGTTTTGAAAATACACATAATTAATTCAAGCTGTTCACATGAACGCGCGCACGACAAATTGTACGCGCGTACGACGCCACTAGACTCGGAGAATCTCAATACGCGCGTCGGTCAGCGGCGACGCGCGTATTGAAATACTAGACGTTCCCATTGCCTGTTCAGTTGGCACGCGTATTTTCTAGCGTCCAGTCAACATACCTGGTGTTTCTCTCCAAAAATTTATTTCTCACGTAAGCTATTGAGATGGAAACAGAATAATTCTAAACAGATGTTTTCATTGATGAAGTTGAGAACAGACCTACGATTTGGGACATGCATTCCAAATTCCCTTTGTCACTCATCCGTCCCATGAATTTGTATTAAATTGAAAAAATTCATCTTGTGGTGATCCGGAACGCGCTCCTGGCTGCCAGACATTGGGTATGTTCAACGGGACCTAGCGCAAAAGCGCTAGCATGGAAGCGCTTGCAGGCGCTAGGAGTAACCGTTGAACGACTTTCCTTTGACGTGATAAAACTGCCATATCCATTCCCATATTTTAATATTTATTATTTCTATTGTCAAAAACCTAGGCTATAAAATCACAAAACCTGATATTAAATTGACACTAAACGAAGGTAACTGCTTCTCTCAGAACTACAAATAACTTTCTTCCAGTTATGTGCTGCTTTGCTAACCAAACAGCGCTTTTTTAAAGTGCTTACCAAGCTGACTGGCGCTTTTTTGACAGCTTGTCGTTCATCCGTTAGTTAGCGCAAGGCGCCCACAAGCGCTAACGTCCGCTAAGTCCCGTTGAACACTACCATTAGAACGCACCTTTACCGGTCACTTGACCGAAGTTTGACATTGATGTCATATCGACGGATGATTTATAAAAAATGTAATATCTGAGTATGAGTGCAATAAGTCGATGAAGTTAAGTAATGATTATTACTACATCCTATATTGTTCAGATATTTTGATATTTGTCAGATCATGAGGGACTTTTCGTAGAGTAAATAGTTCCGTATTAATTTTCAATCTGTGATTCAACTACTGTTCTGTAATGCTTCTTCACTTTCCTTTCATTCTGTGACTAAAGCTACTGTTTTGTGATGCTTTTGGGTTTTGTCACTTGAAATTTGAATAAAGTAGTGGGTTGTGGTAATCGTTGCCATATCGTTGCCATAGTTTTGTTGATAGTTTGTTTATTAATTACGAGAGGGGATTGTTTTTGAAAAACGTAACAAGCGGGAGACCAAAATTTCAGAAGGGTTTTTGAGCCTTTTCCACGAATATTTGCAAGTATGTTGTCTTTTGAGTTTGTATTATTAACTAATGTGGTCTGGCTACAATTGGTAAAGTGTTAAGGCGACTTTATATGGTGTTGGGTCTCTGATTTACGTCTACTCTAGGTATTGGTGAACAGAGGCAACTCTGTCTTATTTATCTGAATCTATTTCAACCTTTACTGATTCTCTTTATGTATATACGATATTTATTTTATGGTTGTGGAAACCACGGTGACTGTCCCCGAACTGACTACCCAATCACTTACTCAGAGTGGAAGTGGGGAATGATTCTATAACGCGTTCACACGTACCATACGTTTTCTCTAACCAGCCCTTTTATATGTTGTTTATTGTTTATATTTATTTATTGATCTATTTATGCACTTAGATACCATGCTTGCTATGCTATTATGCTTGCTATGCTATGTTTATATTTTATATACCCTATCCCATTTACCCACTTTATTTACTCCTTTATATGTTTTATTATATTTATTTATTTATTTATATATGTTGATATTTTACATTTTTCCACATCCTACCCATATTTCCCTATTTGACGTTGAACAGAGACCTAGCCCGCCTTGTATTATTATTATTATTTATCGTTTAGACTGTAAATGTTTATAACCATTTCTTTATTATACAATATTAATAACAAGAGCCAGTTTACCACTATTATTGAGACATTTTGAATCTTATATTCCAACATATCAATATAAATACTTCACCAGTAAAATATATGAAATACAAAGCACTCATGATTTGATAAATACAAGAATCAAGTAATAAAATCATAACACAAACACTCAGCACTCATGATTAATAAATACAAAACATATGTTAAGAAACAAATAATAAAAAAACCATATCATAACATTTCTGTGTTTTGATTTCATTCTCTCTGAGTTGGTACACATGCATGCTAAAAGAATCTGGTTACCATGGGCACACATACAACATTGGGTTCTAAATTCCATCACTAGACGTCTTGATCACTTTGGCTATTTCTAAATTTGGTATCGGTTTTGACAGTGACCAGTTGCTCACTACAATCTTAGAAGACAATACATTTTTATATAGCTTTTTAACGATCTCTGTTGTTGTAGTCGAAGGCGGTTCATCAGACGTATTTTCAATAAACGCCGGTGTTCCTCAGGGATCTGTCCCATCCTCTACACTGTTTCTGTTGTACATCAACGAACTTCTTTTGGAGAACTTCGACGCTGTGGAATGAGCTACCGGGGAATTTGTGCCCCGACGGCTACAACCTGCAACGTTTCAAATCTAACATGCACTGACATTTATCTTCTCGCAGCGCTTTAGGCTTTCAGCCTCTGCGAGAGGGAACCGTAGCTTCACTAGTGAGAGCGCCGGAGTACGAATCTAAAGGTTGCGGGTTCGAGTCCCGCCGACATTTTCTGGCACGGATTTGAATTGCCCGCACTGTTTGTGGTTTATGCCACTTTAGAAGTTGCTCTCGCAGAAGAGCCATCGCTCATCGGAATGCAATCACATCAAAGTTCATCCAAGACGGCGTAAAACAACGGTAAGCTCACTAGACGCAGTCGAACGTAAAGGACAATTTCGCGTTCGCATTGTTTTCAAACTGGCCTGCGCGAGTTTCTCAGCTAACAAAGAGGTATATGTAAACTCTCTTATTTTTGTTTTTAGTATCATCTATTTAGTATTCAACCAAATGACTGAAAGGCAACTAATTGAAATGAGACATGTTGGAATCACTTGGAAATCAAAGAAAACAGACTGGAACGTAGCTTAGCATCGAGTAACCCAGAGCGTTAGTTTCAGAAGTCAAGCGTGCCTAAATAAAAATGGCGGACATTTTGAAAATTTCGTTGATTAATTTAAATACTAAATAATTACATTTGTTCATGTAAATTACATTTAAGTAATAATCTGTACCGAAGTCCAATAAAGACAATGTGCATACCAAATTTTTCTTTATTTCAAAATTGGTCGTAATAAAAAAGCCTATTTCGTCGATCATTTTAGTGCTACATAAGCAAATTGCATGTCATTAGACAGCAAGCATCCTGATAAACATTAAACTGTGTTTATAAATAGACACTAATATGGCTTTTTTTCCAAATGATTTGCAAGTAACCAAAACAAGTGCATTACAAATTTTTTTTTCAGTTTGGTGAATTTTTTTAGCCTTAGAAATTGTCAGATATTGTATTTTTTTGCCTTGGTTGATATACCCAGTCATTCCCCTATGAAATGAGTCCAAAGAGTCGTGAATCGCTTGATAGATAATCAGGATATGGCGTTACAACTGCGTGAACACATGGCGCTGTGATAAAGAAGTCATAATACAAAATGGCCTATTCTGTCGAAAATTTTAGTGCTACATACACGAATTGCATGTGGTAAGACAGAAAACATCCTGCTTAACATCAAAATGTCTTAATAAATACGCACTAGTACGGCTTTTTCCAAATTATTTGTAAGTAACCCAAATAAGTGCATTACAAAAAAAAATTTTTCAGTTTGGTGAATTTTTTTAGCCTTAGAAATTATCAGGTATTATCTTTTTTTGCTTTAATTGATATGCCCAGTCATTCTCCTATAAAACGAGTCCAAAATGTCGTGAATCGGTCGATAAATAATCAAGCTATGGCGCTACAACTGAGCGAACCCATGGAGTCGTGATACAGAAATTGAGAATGTAATAAAAAATTAATTAAAAGGTTGACCCCTATTTTTTGCATTTGCATTTTGTCTCGATAACTTTAATTACATTTTCATGCCTCAAAGTTTGTCGACATGATGGTGGAACACATTGTATATATTCTGTGCCAATATATAAGTATTTTTCATTTCTTGTCAATTTCCAACTTTTCAACGGATAATCAGATATAGTTATAATCAAGTGATATCGTAATCGGTACCCGTTTTAGAGAGATAACGCTTCGCCGCGTTTAGTCACGTACAGAATGCGTGAGTTTGTTTATTAACGATGTCTTTGTTGGGAGAGTCATGTACAGTGAGAGCGCCGGAGTACGAATCTGGGGGTTGTGGGTTCGAGTCCCGCCGACATTTTCTGGCACGGATTTAAATCGCCCGCACTGTGTGCGGTTTATGCCACTTCAGAAGTTGCTCATCGGAATGCAATCACGTCAAAGTTCATCCAAGACGACGCGGCGTAAAACAACGCTAAGCTCACTAGACGCAGTCGAACGAAAATGGACAATTTCGCGTTCGCATTGTTTTCAAACTGGCTTTTGCGAGTTTCTCAGCTAACAAAGAGGAATATGTAAACTCTCGAAGTACTTGCTAGTTTTACTACGCCGTGCAGCCTTCATTTAGAATTACAGAGCTCTTGAATCGACTGGAACTCGGGAACGCAATTACAATGGATCGTTATGGCCTCTAGTGATTTAAATGGAATAGTGATGTTTAGTTGGAGCCTTTTGACAATCGCTTCGCGGTTTTTGGATCGGTGATCGGGGGCTTTATTTTTGCACCATGGACTCAACGACGATAAATAATATATAGACTAAAAATACCAACTTTCGAAATGGGAATCCCGAAATAGACTTCCTGGCTTCCAGTACAGATTCCGGAGAGTGAAGAAGAACTTTTTTAATTCCCATTGCAAACAGATCCCCTTCCAACCAAATCAACGCCCACCCGCCCGCAAAAAAGCATCCATCACAAAAACTTTGATAAACAGCTTCTTTGATCTCTCTCCATAGGAGGTAAGACGACACAGTTTTTATTCTGCAAGCTTCAACTGGACGAATTGAAGCAATCAGGAATTTTATATACAATGTGTTCCACCACCATGTCGACAAACTTTGAGGTATGAAAATACAATTAAAGTTATCGAGCAAAAATGCGAAAAAAAGTGGTCAACCTTTTAATTAATTTTTTATTACATTTCCAATTTCTGTATCACGACTCCATGGGTTCGCGCAGTTGTAGCGCCATAGATTGATTACTTATCGACCGATTCACGACATTTTGGACTAGTTTTATAGGAGAATAACTGGGCATATCAACTTAAGCAAAAAAAGATAATACCTGATAATTTATAAGGCTAAAATAATTCACCACACTAAAAAAAAAAATTTTTGTAATGCACTTATTTGGGTTACTTACAAATAATTTGAAAAAAGCCGTATTGGTGCCTACTTATTAAGACATTTTAATATTTAGCAGGATGTTTGCTGTCTTACCACATGCAATTCGTGTATGTAGTACTAACATTTTCGACAGAATAGGCCATTTTGTATTATGACTTCTTTATCACAGCGCCATGTGTTCACGCAGTTGTAACGCCATATCTTGATTATCTATCAAGCGATTCATGACGTTTTGGACTCATTTTATAGAGAAATGACTGGGTATATCAACTAAGGCAAAAAATACAATATCTGACAATGTCTAAGGCTAAAAAAATTCACCCAACTGAAAAACAAATGTTTTTGTAATGCACTTGTTTTGGTTACTTGCAAATAATTTGGAAAAAAAGCCATATTAGTGCCTATTTATAAACACAGTTTAATGTTTACCAGGATTTTTCCTGTCTAACGACATGCAATTTGTTTATGTAGCACTAAAATCATTGACGAAATAGGCTTTTCTATTACGACTAATTTTGAAATAAACGAGAATTTGGTATGCACAATGTCTTTATTGGACTTCGGTACAGATTATTACTTAAATGCAATTTACATGAACAAATTTTATTATCTTTGTTTTTAGTATCATCTATTTAGTATTCAACCAAATGACTGAAAGGCAACTAATTGAAATGAAACATGTTGGAATCACTTGGAAATCAAAGAAAACAGACTGGAACGTAGCTTAGCATCGAGTAACCCAGAGCGTTAGTTTCAGAAGTCAAGCGTGCCTAAATAAAAATGGCGGACATTTTGAAAATTTTGTTGATTAATTTAAATACTAAATAATCACATTTGTTCATGTAAATTACATTTAAGTAATAATTTGTACCGAAGTCCAATAAAGACAATGTGCATACCAAATTCTTGTTTATTTCAAAATTGGTCGTAATAAAAAAGCCTATTTCGTCGATCATTTTAGTGCTACATAAACAAATTGCATGTCATTAGATAGCAAACATCCCGGTAAACATTAAACTGTGTTTATAAATAGGCACTAATATGGCTTTTTTTGTTTCAGTTTGGTGAATTTTATTAGCCTTAGAAATTGTCAGATATTGTATTTTTTTGCCTTGGTTG